>OZ030015.1:103759648-104359648 GCA_964023405.1 Apodemus agrarius | reverse complement strand
CTCTGTGTAGCCCTGGCTGTCCTGGAACTCACTCTGTAGAGCAGGCTGGCCTCGAACTCAGAAATCTGCCTGCCTCTGCCTCCGAGAGTGCTGGGATTACATGCGTGTGCCACCACCGCCCAGCTAAGGGAGCAGAAATTAAGGTATTGTAGGGCAACGGAGTGGAAACAGAAAAACAGGTAAATGGGCAGGGCTTGGCCAGCACATTGAGATCTGGTTGCCAGAGTAAAAGGCAAAGGACTTGTCTGGGTGCTGAGTCTAGGGACTGCCACTATGAAGGCGCATCAGAGAAGAGCGCTTGCCTGGTCTAAGCCCTCTGGGAGAGTGCTTAGCACCGATAGGCTCCCCAAGAGGATACAGCTGAGGCTCAGGCACGGTCTGTGACTTTAACCTTTAAAGCAACAGGTTCCAGCACTTCCTGAACTGTACACGGCCCTACAAGCAGACTCTGGATTCAGCTATGTGCCCTCTGTGTGTGTCCAGCTCCCCAGGGTCACTCTTCCAAGGGATAACGTACAATCCAGGCAGGTGGTCATGTGACCTCGTTACTGGTGTTGGCTGAAATAAGACGTTCATTCTTCACCACCAAGTGTCTAACATTACCCTGAGGAGTCCATTCAATAATCTCAACTTGCTGCAAGTTTTGCGCAATGTTCCATACTTAAAGTAATTGCGTAGCATCATTAAAGATGCCAATTCTTAGGAAACAACTAGCTTTTAAAAAATAATCTCATATATAATATATATTCTATAAAGGATATATATAAAATTTATCCTTGCAACCCAGTCACTCAAGGGCTTCAAAGCTCCCAGTGGAGCTTTGCTGTTTTTTGTTTGTTTGTTTGTTTGTTTTTGGTTTTTCGAGACAGGGTTTCCTCTGTGTAGCCCTGGCTATCCTGGAACTCACTCTGTAGACCAGGCTGGCCTTGAACTCAGAAATCTACCTGCCTCTGCCTCCCAAGTGCTGGGATTAAAGGCGTGCGCCACCCGCTCCCCGGCAGGTGTGAATTTTCTTAGTGTTGTAGGACTGTGAGTCAAAGCTGCATCACTGAGAAGCACTGCCCCAACATTGTAAATGTAATTCTGGGGCTTTTCTAACACTCCCTTTGCTCCTAAATAACCATAGGGCATTTCCACCCGTTCTAGCTTGTTTTAGCTCCCAAATTAAGACATAGAGCTCTAGTAATTTTATTAACAAGTTACAACCCTGAGCTGGGCGGGTTCTGAGCTACTCTAACCTGACTAGGCTGCTAGCACCCAGCTAAAAGCCACATTACTTGCCCTGGCTCTCTCCCGTCGGGTGTGCTCCTGGCTGATCTCTTATCATGACCTGTAGCCATTCCTCTGGGTCCCTCCACATTGTCTCTCTGCCTCCTCTTCTTCTCTCCTCTCCCCCTCTGGTTTCTTCCTTGAACCCCCTTTCTTTCCCTTCTCTACTCTTCTGGCTCTCTGGGCACAGAAATCAGCATCTGAATGCACAATGCACAAAACCGTCCCCCAACACCACATGGGGGACAACCTGGCAGAAAAGACATCCCTGGGGCTCCCTGCACAGCTCGCAGGCAACTCCACTTAAGAGTGTCTTGTGCCCGTCAAGTGGTGTCTGCTTATTTAAGATGTGAAGGTCAACGGACAATCTTTGCGACTCAGTTCTCTCCATCCACGAAAGAATCCAGATGGTGGTGGGAATTTGATTTAATGGATCTCAAATTACGTGAGAATTGGCTTGTCTGCAGGTCCCTGGAATCCTAAAGTCCCGCCTCTGTCTCCCAGCTATTGGCCGCTCGCAACGTTATTTCCCAATCAAAACCATTTGGGGGCAAGGCCCCAAGCAAGAAACGAGGGAGGGGGGAGAGAGTCCACCATGAGAGGGGTGAGACAGCCAAAATGTAGGCGGAAGGGAAAAGCGGCAACCTGGGAGGACTGCCCAGAAGGAAACGAGGCAGCAAAGATAAAATATAGATTTAGAAAGTGGTAGCTCAGGAATACCGGAGGGGAGGAGGTGCTAGCCGCAGGGAGGTTTGAAAGCGCCCAGCCATTGAGCTAGTTGAGGCATATTGAAATAGAAAGGTTGCCTGTGCACGTCTTTCATTCATGAATCCAGAGCTCTTGGTCGGGTGCAGAGCGGTGTGCGCACCCTCCTGGAGCCAGAGCGGTTTAAAAATTACCACTACAAGATGGAATCTGGGTTGCCATGTTAGCGTAGCAGAATTTTAGCAGAGCCACTGTCATCCGGCATGAATTCCGGAGTGATGGCGTCTAGGCTTTGACATAGCCTTCAGTGAATAGTCAGTGGTAGTTATCTGAGGTTTTATGGAGTTGCTCTTCCAAAGGAGTCCCAGAGCCTTTGCACAACTTAGTTCTGACACATACCTGATAAACCAGGAAGTCTCATATAGCTGAGAACTGCCTAGGTCAGGGTCCCTTCAGACAACTCCAGAGATTTTTGGTATGCAGAAATTAAGTTGCTTCTGTATATCAATAAAGGGATTTCTGCAAAATGGGTTCATAGAGCAGTCCTTGAGAAGCTGATCTCCCCGCGGCTGAGAAGCTAAGATCATCCTGCAACGCCTCTCCTACTCAACCATCCCACCTAACCCAGAACACCCAACGTCGTGGGGCTTGGAGAAAAGGGGTGCGGACACTTCAGGACTGGAAGTAAGAGATGCTCACAGAGAAAATGAGACGTCCTGAGACGAAGAGTAAATTGAGGAAAAAGGCCTTTTCTGGTAGGAATAGAGGAAGGAGAAAGCCTCTTCCTGGTAGGGGAAAAAAAAAACAATAAAGAAAAAATTAATAGCAGCTGGAGCTCAGAGCTCTCTGGTTGCAAGCAGCCGGTCCACCTTTTTGGCCAAAGGGCTCCAACCAGAGCAGCTACACGACACCTGAATTCCAAAGGATGATGGGCGGGGCTCCGCTCCTACTGCGAGCTAACTGGTCTGGCTCAGAATTTAGGATTTTCTTGTTTGCTTGCTTGATTTTTTTGTTGAAATGTTTTTAGCTTTCCCCTAATAGTGTGAATAATTCATTATCAGTGGTCTCTTCATGGGAGGAAAAAAAAAAAAAACTAAAACAAGCCCAACTTCTAGTACAAAAGCAATAGCAATCAGGGCATAAAGTACTAAGCCAATGCTGTTTAAGTTTCCATAGGTAGTGGTCATTTGTTATATGGAAGATGTTCTCTTGATCATCTAATTAGTGCTTAAATGGATTTTAGTTTTCATAGTAAATAAACTAAAGAAACAAAATTCATAATTTTGAACTAGATCATTGGGTACGCTCTTATCTGTTTATCACGACTGAGGATTTGACTCTGCGCCGCTTTAAGTTGCTTTTCTGAAAACTATTGGCTTGCACACAGTTCCACTAGGCGCCACCCAAGAACCTAGCAACAGCAGCCTAGCAGCAGCTTGTGCAGGTGGCCCGGCAGCACCTAAGAGGGCTGCTTGGCTGCTTGCTACCCAGCCCCCTCTTCTCTTCCTTCCTCTACCCACTTCTCTCGCCCTCGCCCTCCCTGGCCCTCGCCCTTCTCCCTCTTCCCCTCCCCCACTCCCAACTCTCCTTCAGGAGCCAACAAAGAGTTAACCAGCAAAGCCAGAGAGGCTTCTAGCTGCCTGGGCAGAGAAGGGAGCTTTAGCAATGAGTTGGGTTTTTTTTTTTTTTTTTTTTTTTGTTTTTTTTGTTTTTTTTTTTTTTTTTTTTTTTTTTTATTTAATTCCCTGGTGCTTGGCAACAGGTGTTAATCGCCCTAGCCGGTGGGTTTTAACCACAGAGTAAGCAAGAACGTTTTTTTCAGGATGTTTTGGTTTGGTTTGGTTTGGTTTGGTTTGGTTTTTGGTTTTGTTTTTTTTTTTGTTTGTTTGTTTGTTTTGTTTTTTTGTTTTGTTTTTCGAGACAGGGTTTCTCTGTGTAGCTCGGGCTGTCCTGGAACTCACTCTGTAGACCAGGCTGGCCAGCACTCTGCCTGCCTCTGCCTCCCAGAGTGCTGGGATTACAGGTGTGCACCACCACCGCCCGGCTTTTTTCAGGATTTTTTTTTTTTTTTTTTTAGAAGTTATCGGCAAGCGTTGAGTACAGTTAGAGAGCTAGAAGGCCAGAGACCTTCGGGTCTTTAAAGCTACCTCTGCGTCCAGCTCTGCGTCCCACTTCAAACCATTGCGGGGGCAGGCTGGCTCCTGCTCCTCCCCCCATGTATTCCCAGCCTCTCTTTCTCTCCCTGTCCTTCTTTATAGTCACCCCCCTTCTCTGCCTCTACCACTTTCCCAGGCCCCTGTTCCTCCCCACTCCCATAATAAACTCCTTCTATCAGGTCTGTCTCACGGTGTGATTTCTCAGGGGAGCCCCTTGGCATGGGCGCCAGGTACCCCCTTACCCCCACTGCTGCATTATATTTCATAACAAAAACTCTTGGTTACAGTCCGTAAAAATGTTACACCCGAAAAGAACGGGCTGTTAGCTTATTCAAAAATGTGCCGGGCGCAGGGCAGTGGTGGCACACGCCTTTGATCCCAGCACTTGGGAGGCAGAGGCAGGCGGATTTCGAAAAAACAAAACAAAACAAAACCAAAAAAAAAGTGCCCGCTAAGGAGGTAGCCCATAAAAAGAATCCCTTACTGATAAACAGTCTAAGCAAGTGTTCAGCGAGTCTTCGGCTTCTAAGAATGCCAATACAGAATGTCAGAAAGCTGTAAGGCCCTTGAAAGGTCAGGGCCCTCCGGTGGAGGAAGAACTGGCCATAAAGCAGGAAACATAGTAATTCTAAATCCATATGCTTCAGCCCGAAAACTCAGTTATATGCCATCCTAACACTTTTATTAGATTTTAATGAATCTCTTAATATTAGACTCTCAATATGTTTGTTTGTTTGTTTGTTTTGTTTTTTCAGACAGGGTTTCTCTGTGTAGCCCTGGCTGTCCTGGAACTCACTCCGTAGACCAGGCTGGCCTCAAACTCAGAAATCCACCTGCCTCTGCCTGCCAAGTGCTGGGATTAAAGGCATGCGCCACCACCGCCCGACAACCCAGGATTTTCATAGTAGGTTTTATATGCTTCGTGCATCTGGTTTTAAGGGACAGGAAATTGGGGCTAGAAACATGGCTCAGCAGTTAAGAGTACTTGACTGCTCTTCTGAAGGTCCCAAGTTCAAATCCCAGCAACCACATGGTGGCTCACAACCATCTGCAACAAGATCTGACTCCCTCTTCTGGAGTGTCTGAAGATAGCTACAGTGTACTCACATATAATAAAATTTAAAAAAGGGGGGTAACAGGAAATTAACTCTACTAAGTTCCATAAATCTGCCTTTTTGAGAGATGTGGGTTATTAACAAGATAGTGTCTGACTAGATACACTGGCAGCAGTGTGAAGGTGCTTATTAACATCTCCCACGGAGAGATGGTTGGTTGGAGCCCCTATGGCCTCCCTCGAGGAAAATGTCCTCCCTCAGGCGAGATGGCAGCGGTGCAGGAGCTGTGGGAATTAGTTCTACTGTTAATGAACCTATTCACTGGCATGGAGTTGGAAAGTCAGGTCCCCTCTCGCAATTTGGTGACTCACTTCAAACTAGTTTGTGGAAATTGCTAAGGGCCTTCTGTCCTCTTAAAGCATGGAAAAGCAGGTTAAACGTTAACGACGGTAAGTATACTTTAACTTTTAGATTAAATCAAAGTCACCCCTTTGTGGCTTTCTGGCCATTCCCTTCCTTACTTCTGAAAGAGCGCGTGCAGCAACACCCTGGTAATTACAGTGTTGGGTTCAGGGTGGGGAAGCCAAGAAAACTCACTTCAAAATGAAAGCTTCATTTTCTGAGCGCTCAAGGAGATGGACAGTTGGGGATCTGACCACACACACACACACACACACACACACACACACCCCGAAAGAGAAGACTGTAGAAGACTGTACAACATTTTTATGGGGTGGGAACACAGAGTGAGGGGGAGGGACAGGCTACTGCACTGACCGATCCTATTTTGACACAAGAGGTTGGACGAGGAAGTTAACGTTGGTGACTGGACCTTATCCGGGTCACCTGGCTTGAGGGTCCTTGAGTCAGCTTTGGTAGTCACGTGTGTCCCCTCCAGGGCTCTGACCTGGAATCTAGATCAATACAGGAACAAAGGAGAGGGCAAACCACACAGAGTCAATTAAGTCAGGACAGGCAGCACACTAATGACTTGGCGTGCCTTAGCTTGGGTAATGAACATCTCCCATCTTGACATCCTTTCCTGGTTAACAGACAGGCATGAAACACCTGAATGAGCTTTCCGGAGGTGACGACCTCCCCACGAGAACGTGCCCCTCGCAAAAGATCTCCTTCATCCCTCCCCAGAAGAGGAGGAGAGGAAGTACAAGGAAAAACGCCTGGTGCAGAGCCCTAATTCCTACTTTATGGATGTGAAATGCCCAGGATGGTGTAAAGTCACCAAACGGCAGTCTTGTGTGTGGGCTGCTCCACTGTCCTGTCAGCCTACAGGTGGAAAAGCCCCCAATTCATGATGAGTGGGAAGCTCCCCAATAAACACATTTTGGGTATATGAGAGAGAGAGAGAGAGAGAGAGAGAGAGAGAGAGAGAAGGAAGAAGAGGAGGAGGAAGAGGAGAAGGAGGAAGAGGAAGGGAATGAAGGAAGAAAAAAAGAAAAAAGACCTGAATGAGCAGGTTCCAGCCCTGGGAACATGAACCCAGTCTTGACCCTGCCAGCAAGGCGGAACTTGTTCCTAAGATGGCTGGCCTGGGGAAACTGTCTCCTAACAATGTATTGCTTGTGAAGGTTGTACTCTTTATACCTGATCCTAGTTATCTCCTTAAATATCACTTCTGGGAGTTTATACATTCCCAGAGCATAGCCGCCTGGTACCTGCTGGTGAGGCTGGTGAGGCCCTGGCAAGGCTCACCCAGGATGACTCTGGTAGTGCAGAAGCTCCCAGAAAAAGGAGTAAGAAGAACTCGTCCGATGATAGCACTGATGGTTGCTGTAGCTGTGGGGATTATCACACTGATTAATGAATTAATCAATTAGTTACTGTCCCTGCTGCTTCCACTGGACTGGCACTTTATAGAGAAATTCAGACTGCTGATCACTAGAGCCTGGTACAGACCTTCTATCCAACCTGAAGTCTACAGAATAGAGCAGATAGTTTGTGAGATCGCTAATCTGAGACAAACTGGAATACCAAAGGGAGATTAGTTAGAAGTCTGGAAGGGACACAACGTTAAAACGTGACTGAGATTTTTTTTTTTTTTTTTTTTTTTTTTTTTTTTTTTTTTTTTTGGTTTTTCGAGACAGGGTCTCTCTGTTGTAGCCCTGGCTGTCCTGGAACTCACTCGGTAGACCAGGCTGGCCTTGAACTCAGAAATCCGCCTGCCCCTGCCTCCCAAGTGTTGGGATTAAAGGTGTGCGCCACCCCCTACCTCCCACCCTATGGATAATTAACCCATGGATAATTTTAATATACCTGTGATAATTAATCTCCATTATCAACTTGATAGAATTTATAAGCATCATGGACAAATCTCTGGGCGTGTCTGTGAGGGATCGTGTAAGTTAAATTAACTCCCTCCCCAAACTGGGCAGCCTGATCCCATGGGCTAGGGTCTCGGACTACACAGGAAAGAGCGAGCGAGTGAGCAAGCTGAGCACCCGCGGTCTTCTCTCCCAGCTTCCTGACTGTGGGTGTCACGTGACCCACCAGCATGGCTTCCCCGCCGTGCTGCGCTACTCCCTCAAGCTTCAGCCCGCTAAGCATTTCAGTCTTCACGTGCTTGTGTGAGCATCTCATCCCAGCAAGAGGATGATTCCTATAAGAATAATAAACCACTGTGATTTTTTCTTGAAACAGTCAAGCTGTAACCCAAGCAATATTATGGAATTGAGATCAGTACCGGGAGAGTTTGAAGCCCCAGAACTGTGATGACCTTTGTTTCCCAGGGTCGCCGGGGCCTGTTGAAACTGCAAAATGTCGCTGATTGCTCTGCAGTACAGGTGGGGCAGTTACTGATTGTCGAAATCAGTTTCTCATTTTTTGACGAAATAGTGTATTTGCAAGAAGTTGAAAGAAGGCTTCCCATTAATAACTTCTATAGAATAAGGACAAAGAAGATGCTTTTCCAGTTCTGAAAGGCATTAGGCCCCGATTGTGTGGGTCACAAGCGCTGATCCATTTTCGGGCGGAACAGAACGTCCCCGTTCAAATTCAGAGCTCAAGCCATCAGCTGTGTTTCTCTTCCCCACTCGGCAGAAATCCTGGGTGTGAATTTACCCTTTGGAGACATGGCTGGCACGCCGCCAGCACAATTATCATTTCATTCTTTCCCATAAAATCATTAATCATCTGAAAGGGACTTTGATGGAAATGACAAAATAAGGCTCTGGTATGCAGTTAGAAAGTCTAACGACGTTTGATTGGGAACTTAGTTGAGATTCAGCCCCCATTAGACACTGAGAAGATAAAAAAGATTTTCGTGAAAATGTGGTTCTGCGAGCTGCTTATATGGAGTTGTTCCAGAGTGAGCGTTTTGATCTCTCTCTCTCTCTCTCTCTCTCTCTCTCTCTCTCTCTCTCCATTTTTATTCATTTATTTAAATTTTTACAAAGTTTAGTTTTGAAAAATTTGCACATAAAAACATCACACACCAAAATTAACCAGACCTAAAGTCTTATATCCCTTAATGAACTTATATGCAGTTAGAATTGGCAAATTAAAATAAATATTTTCTTGAGACAAGGTCTCACTATGCAGCTCTGGCTGCAGACCAGGATGGCTGACCACACAGTGGGTCTTCTGCCTCCCAAGTGCAGGGTATCTCATGGTTTATAAGAAGCCATGAATCCATAACCCATCTCACCTGTGTGTTTACAATCTCTATTTATCTCTCAATATTCCTGCAACCTTGCCTCAAACTCACTCTGTAGCCAGAGGTGATGACAGGGCCACCCTCTGTAGCCCTGGCAGGATCAGAACTCTCCATGTAGAGCAGGCTAACCTCGAACTCAGAGACCTGCCTACCTCTGCCTCCAGAGTGCTGGGATTAAAGGCATGCACCACCATGACCCAACTACTTTTAAATATTTTTATCTCAAGCTAACTAGTACTTTTTACTGCTAGAATGAAGTTACTTCATATGCAGAAAAAGAAAGTTTTCAGCTTGTTTATTAAAAACTTCAAACATTAAAAAAAAAAAAAAGTAGAGGGAACTTCACAAAGGGCTCCAGCCATTACACAGGTCTAACAATGCTCTGATAGTCCACTGTTTCATCTTTATCTACCTCTTAGCCATTGCTAATGCACAAGCTCACTCATCAATATGCTATTGACTATCATACTGTTCCATCCGCAAATACTTCAGTGTGTGTGTGTGGGGGGTTTCTTTAGTTTTTTGTTTTGTTTTTTTGTTTGTTTTTATTTTTATTTTTTATTTATTTTTCGAGACAGGGTTTCTCCGTGTAGTCCTGGCTGTCCTGGAACTCACTCTGTAGACCAGGCTGGCCTCGAACTCAGAAATCTGCCTGCCTCTGCCTCCCAAGTGCTGGGATTAAAGGCGTGCGCCACCACTGCCCACCTTCAGTGTGGGTTTTTTTTTTTTTTTTCCTGGTTTTTCGAGACAGGGTTTCTCTGTGTAGCCCTGGCTGTCCTGGAACTCACTCTGTAGACCAGGCTGGCCTCGAACTCAGAAATCCGCCTGCCTCTGCCTCCCAAGTGCTGGGTCAGTGTGTTTTAATAACGCATCTTTAAAACATCCGTGGCTGGGCATGGCGGCTCACTGATGTAATCACAGTGCTTGGGGGGTGGGGGAGCTGAGGCAAGAGGACTGCTGAGAATGTAAGGCTAGCCTGGACTACCTAGTAAGTTTCAGGGCATCCAAAGCTAGACTGTGAAACTTAGTCATACATGAAAAGAAGGCTGGGAACATGGCTCAGCAGGAAGAGCAGACACTTTGTGGGGACATGGCTCGGTGGGTAGAACAGACATGCTTTGCTAGCACGTCTGTGGCCTTGGGTTCCGTCCACAGTGCCACATAAGAACAAGCTTGGTGACACATCTCCTGGCACTTGAGAAGGCAGGAGGGTCCAGTCTGAGATCAGCTTGAACACATGAAATCCCCTCTCAAAACCGACCAACCAAAACAGCCCAAACCAAAAACAACAAAAAGCCAGACACACAGCACTACTGTTCTTAAAACAAGTTAGCAGCTCCTTCCACTCATGGCTGTGCTTTGGACGTGGGCCTCAAAGGCTTGAGGCTCCAGCGTATGAACAGGAGGTGACTGACCCAGGAAGGCAGGGGTTCTCAACCTGTCCCATTCGAGGGTCAAAACGACCCTTTCACAGGAATGACATATCAGCTATCTTACACATCAGATATGGACATTATGATTCAAAAGTATCAAAATTAGTTGTGAAATAGTAATGAAAATAAGTTTATGGTTGGGGGTCACCAGAGCGTAAAGAACCATTATCAAAGGACCAAGACATGAAGCTGGAGAACCGCAGCTTTGAGAGGTAGAGTCTAACAGAGGTCTTCCAGTCATGGGGTCGGGGGAGTGCATTTGGTTGGAAGACTGGGATCTCAGGCCTTTAATTAGTGCGTATGGATATTTTGCTTGCACATACATGTGTGCCCCCCATGTATGCCTAGAATCCAGGAAGGCTAGAAGAGGTATCAACAAAGAACACAGGGTCTCTTGGAACTGGAGTTACAGATGATTGTGAGCCACCATGTGGATGCTAGGAATCGAACCACGGTCTTCTGCAAGAGTAGCCAGTGCTCCTAACCTCTGAGCCATTGCTCCAGCCCCTTATAAATGAGATTAAAAAAAAACAAAGTACCACTAGCTGAGTGTTGGCGGCACACACTTTAATCCCAGTAGTCAGAGGCTAAGGCAAGCACATCTCTGAGTTCAGGGATAGCCTGGTCTACAATCAGAATGGCCAAAGCTACACAGAGAAACCCTCTTTCAGAAGAAGAAGAAGAAGAAGGAGGAGGAGGAGGAGGAGGAGGAGGAGGAGGAGGAGGAGGAGGAGGAGGAGGAGGAGGAGGAGACGACAATCAAGAGTTCAGGTCCAGCCTGTGCTACACAGAGTCCAAGGCCAAGGCCAGCCTGTGCTACACAGTGAGTCCAAGGCCACTCTAGGCTACAAAAGACCCTGAAGAAAAAAAATCGAAACCACAGAAGGAATCATTAGAGACACTTAAAAAGGAAATCCCTGAGGGGAGGAGAGCCAGCAAAGCCACCAGCTCATAGAGGCCTGCTGCGTGCTCTGAGTCTTGTATTTGAGGGCAGCGCGAGCCCTGAACTGCCGCATCCTGCTCCCCACTACAGCGAGGACGAAACCTGCTGCTGAGACTGAGCTGGAGACAAGCAGCCAACAGCGATGGAGTCCCTTCCGCCCTTCCTGGGGTATCACTGAGTCCTGGAGTCTGTAAGAGGTCTAGCTCAGCTGTGGTGGTGCACACCTTTAATCCCAGCACTCAGGAGACAGGTGAGTTTCTGCGGAGGTTGAGGCCAGCCTGGTCTACAGATCGAGTCAGGGCCACAAGCAGTGAGATCTCTGACTCAAACAAAACTGTAAAGAAAAGAAACAAAAAAACAAAAGAAACCTGTATTATGGCTGTGGCTGAGATGATGAAGCCCCCTCACTGGCTCTCAGGACAAGTTGTCCACTTCCCCCCCCCCCCACAACCAAAAGCAGCTTTAGACGGGGGTCTTTATGGGTTGTCCCAAGAACCAGGGCAGGCCCACTTCTGTGTCCAGCCCCATCTAAGTGCCTTGTCCCAGCCTTGTGATAACCTAACAGTCTCTCCCTGCTGCTGCTACAGGATGGAGAACAGGCTCTCTGACACTATGGGAACTGGCTCATAAACTCCCTGTGGGCATAAGGCCACTTGTCTGTCACCTCCCCAGCCTCACCAGGTCCTGTTTCAGCTACGAGGCTTTGCTTTCCGAACCCCAGGCAGCCCTACCTTAGTTTGGGGCGTAACTCTTCCCACCTGTGTCAGCAAGCAGCCCAGTTAGCAGGAGCAGCAAAAAGCACAGGCCAGAGAGAGCTAGTCACACGTGATGCCGGGCAACCTGCTCATTGTGCTAGGGGAGTAACCGGATGGTAACAGCAAGACGAGGACGGAGCGCAGATTTAAATTTGAAACACAATCCTGTACCTTCCCACAGAGGGCTGGCAAGATGCCACAGCAAGTAAAGCCACCTGCCACCAATTCCAGTAGCCCGAGTTCATCCTGGGGAACCCGTGTAGGAAAAGAGACCTGACCCCCGCAAGCTGTTGCCACACTGACCCCAGTAGAATCTGTGTGACAAGCTCCACAGACTGAGGCATTAGACTTCGAAAGAAGGAGGTCACACGGAACTGGTTGTGGAACTCTCGGCCGGAGAAAACAATTGAGCCATAGTTCTCATGGCAATTTTTGTTTCTTTTTGTTCTCTTTCATTCCTTTTCTTACCTACAGGATCCTGGTAGTCTAGCCCATGATCTTAAGCAAGAATAATGGGTACGAAACCACTCCTTGAGACGGGTCACTAACATGACCTTATCTCCGGGGAAACCAATGCTTTACTTTTCAAATCGTTTACAAAGTTATTATGATAGATACAAACTTTGCCAGCAATAAAATTTCATATGGCCACACGTGTGTCATTGAAAATGGGTTTTGGAATATGGTAAAGAAAGCCTTAATTAGAAAGAATTAAAAGTTTAAATTTATTCTTTGAAGATTTATAAAAATCAGGTATTAGATGTTAAACAATAATTAATCATAAAGGCTGGAGAGTTAGCTCAGCGGTTAAGAGCACTGACCATAAAGATTTATTAACCTGTTCCTGGGAATATGCCACTAGCCTTAAATGATCACTCTATTGAATATATTCTTTTAGAATTGTTATATTTCTGATGATGATGTTACCTCTTTATGATTCACTGAACATGTAGTTCAGGGTTGTAACGCTTAGACGGTTTTTGTATTTTACTGTGCCAAGTCATTCTTGTTGGTATTCACAATTGTTTCGCCGGATATGGCTTCCAAGAGATGTGTCATGTTTGGTTTAATGTATAAAAGCCCCTGCTCGAGAGCTGCAAAATACACTCAGATTCAAACTGCCTCAATGTTTGTTTCTGTTTGTCACCGCTGAATCCTTACCCACCTGGACTTCGAGTACCCTCATCCCAGGGACCCCCATACCCAGCTGGAGTGGTCCGTGGCAAGCTGTCCTCTGATTCCTGCGTACACAGTGAGGGACGTCCGTGCACCTGCATTCACAGACAGTAATGCAACGACAAACAAACAAAATAAATGAAGATTGGGGGGGGGATAGAAAACATTTGAGACCCTGAAACTAAGCAAAGTGTGTTAGACTTGACATCCCTAAAACACAATCTATAACGAAAAGAAATGGCAGCTTGGGTTTTATTTTTATTCTGGAAAGAGTTTGCTAGAAGAACACAAAAGTCAGAATAAAATGGCAATCTACGTGTTTAACAGAAGAATGGCATGTATACAAACCCATAAAGAGCACCGCGCAAGTGAGCAAAGTCAAAACATTCAAAACTTAAGAAATGTGGTTAAAAACAAAACAAACAAAAACAACAACAACAACAAAAACGGACTAAAAGCCATGAACCAACTGTTCCCCGAACAGGATAAAGGAATAGGAAATAAACACAGGGAAAGGAGTTCGATGCCACTGGCCGTTCACAGAATAGCACAGGGAGCCAAAAAGCCACAGCAGGGCTGAGGGTGCCGCTCAGCCGGAACAGGGCTGCCTCGCACCCAGGATGTCAGAGATTCTCGCCACTCAAGGCTTTCCCTGTCTCGGACTCCCTTTGTGAACTCTGTATACTCTGTAAACCTCCTCAACCTTCAAGGCTGGAAAGTGCCCCAAACACACACCCCCGCCCCATTCCCCCTGCCCCCCTGCCTCCCGCCCCCATTCCCCCTGCCCCCCTGCCTCCCGCCCCCCTCGCCCTCCCCCTCGGCCTCCCCCCAGGAGCTCCAGCATCCAAGCCCCGCCCCCAGCGTCTGTAACAGTCACAAAGGGCATCTCCAGCCTCTCAACAGGACTCACCCCCATATTATGCTAATTTTAGGTGAAAAGTCTTACCGAAACCCACCAATCACTGAACATGAAAATTCAACCAATCCCCAAGCTCCTCCAAGGTGAGGACTTGAAATCCCACCAATCCTCATCCTGGAAATCTCCACCTTAGAAAGCTCCACCTCCCAAAACTGCTATATAAGCACCGTGCTTCCTTCGTTTCCCTGCTGCTGCCGCTAAGTCCCAGCTGATCATGGATTCGTTTAGTCTACACTCTGAATCCTCCGATAAACCTCGTTTATGAGATTTGGTTCCTGATATGAGTCCCAACAGAAGAAGACAAGAACAGAGAGGAAGGAAGGGAAGAGAAGGAGCAGGGCTCTCATTGCTGAGCTCCTCAGCTTAGCAGAGGAGGGATATGCTCTCCTGGGAGCTGCATCACCTCTGCTAAAGAGCCTTCCTCTCAGAGCTGTGTGGTTCCTGAGCTGCGGTGTATCAGGATGTCCTTCCCTTGGGACACTGCCCCACCTCAGAGCTGTGTGGTTCCTGAACTTAGTCCCAAGACACCTTCCCATCCAAGCAGGAAGCACCGGGTTCAGTCCCCAGCACCACAGAAACCAGGAAGCCAAGGGTGGTAGCTCACACTTGGGAGGAGGCTGGAAGATCAGAAGTTAAAAATAGTCCTTGAAGCCGGGTGTGGTGGCACATGCCTGTAATCCCAGCACTTGGGAGGCAGAGGCAGGAGGATTTCTGAGTTCGAGGCCAGCCCGGTCTACAGAGTGAGTTCCAGGACAGCCAGGACTACACAGAGAAACCCTGTCTAGGAAAAAAAAATAGTCTTTGAATACACAGCCACCTGTCCCTTGTCCCTACAGCAACGATAAAACCCTCAAATAAAAATAACAGAAACAACACTCCCCAATAGTAAATGTAACTTTTAATAGCATGATGTAATTGTCATCTCAAGGGCTTACTGCTAGTGGGGTCTGGGGTTCAGTTCCACAAACCACTGAGACATCCATCACAGCCAGACAGGGACGGTTTATTGAACACCACACCCCAAGACTGACCTATCAGGGCCACAGACTAGACTTGGAAGTTGGTTGTAGCATTGAATTAAGATCCTACAGAGCTTTTAAGTCTAGTAGTATCCATAAGCATCCACGCCAAGTTAGTCCACCAATCAGGATTTAGGGAGAGGGGATTTCCTTAGAAATGTCTTTGCTATGCACTTACCCTGTTCCTATTATTTGGGGTACTCAGCTGTAGTGGGGGTCTCGCCTTGTCTAACATTCATGTCTTCACTTGCCAACCAGGATGTCAGTTACCCATGCACATGTCTCTCTGCCAAGCAGGATGTTAGTTCCCAGGGAGGTCTTGGGAACTTAAACTTTACTCCTAATCAAAATGAAGTCTCATTCCCGACAACTTCTTATATTGGTATAGAAGTTTCTCTTATTGCGGGGACCATCCCAGGGGTAGTTTATAAAAGCGAAGACCATAAAAGCTCATACACCGGTGCAGGAAGTGCTGCCTGGTGGTTGGTTCCGGTCCAAGCTTACTGTGGCTCACTATACAAAGCAGTTCTAAGTGACTTCGGGTGTGATTGGTTTCCAAGAACACCAAAGCGCAGGACATCCTAGTACAGAATGTTCAGCAGAAACAACATACAAGAACGTTTCCTTATGACATTAATAACAGTACAAAATGGCAGGACAGACGGGCCACAGATACCTAGGCCTTAACAAGTGCCTCTGCCTGCTAACCTAGGCCTAGAATATTTTCAGCCTCCGAGACTTACTGCTGAATAAGCTCACCCTTCCCAGTTCTCTCTGGCTGCTCAACTCAGCTGTCCTGGCTAGAACTCCTCTCCAAGCTGACTGATTCAATCTGGCTTCACTGGGTTTCTCCTGAATTGTTTTGCTTGGCCTCAAACTCTGGCAATCTGTTCTTGTCTTCAGGATCCTTCTGTTGTGTTTTATAAAAAGAGAGAGAGAAGAAATAGGTTTGGTGGATGTGCAGTCAGGTGTGGGGGAAGAGGGTGCCTCCGGGAGCCCATGTCAAAGCATCTCCTCCTCCAGAGGGACCAGCCACAGGACAGAATAGTATAGAACAGAGTTTATTCAGGGCATGGGGAGGGGAGTTGAGGGGGGTAATAGAGACAGAGAAAGGCAGAGAGAGCGCGTGCGCGCGCACAGAGGAGTAGAGGCTGGCCATGAGCATGTGGAGAGAGGGGGGAGGGGAATGGGTAGGGAAAAGGAAGTGGTAAGGGGACAGAGCAAGAGCAAGGAAGCAGGAGAGAGAGGAGGGGCAAGCAGTGAGTCAGGCATGACTGGGGGCGGAGCCTGACTAAAAGCTAACACCTTCTTGGTCTCTGGCTCATTCACCTGGGTCTCACTTCCTCCCTCTCTGCAGCCTGTGTCTGTACAACAGTCCCAGGAAAACCGCCTCCTTTCTCCTCCACTCAAGTAACTTCCTTCCCCCTCTCTTCTCCTGAGAGCTGGGCACATCCTATTCCATCAAATCTTTCTCTGATTCGCCTCTTCACAGTGTGATCAAATATCCTGCAACACCCAATAAAAAATGGATGTGCTATTCATACAGACAACTTAGACAGGTCTCCATAGAATTATACTGAGGGCGCCAGGCAGTGGTGGTGCATGACTTAGTCCCAGCACTTCAGAGGCGGAGGCAGGAGTATCTCTGTGAGTTCGAGGCCAGCCTGGTCCACAGAGGGAGTTCCAGGACAGCCAGGGATATACGAAGAAACCCTGTCTTGAAAAAAATAAAACCAAACCAAACAAAATAAAAACAACAACAACAACAAAAATAGAATTATACCGGGGGGAGGGGTGGTCACAAACATTGAAGGAGAGGAGACATCGACATGGTTCAGCAGGTAAAGCCCCTCAGTGGCCAGCCTGGATGAGGGGGGTGGGGGAAAAGGGCGTGGCTATAAAAGGGCAACCTGGGGGATCCTGGTAGCCATGGAAACTGACTTTCTGTTCACCTCATCCAGTTCAATATCCTGCTTTCAGGTGTACATGTGGTTTCTCAAGATGGTATCGGTGGCAGGGAGGGGGAAAGAGACCACACCTGCTCCAGTGAGAAGCACTCCAGTGAGGGGACCTGGGTCAGGGACGGCCCCAGCTACTCTAGTAAGTACTACAGTGAGGTGCGTTTGCTGCACAGGACCCTGCAGCCGTCTCAAAGGGAATAAGAGAGTCGATTCTGAAATCTAGTATAAGTGGTATTGGCCCAGGAACATGGCCTTAAGCAAGCCAGTCACGAATGAAGGCGCTCTCAAATGCCTTGGTGGAAACAGCGGCAGCAGGGAAACAGGGGCCTCACCCTGTGGCATTCCTGGATATCCGGCTGAACGGAAGCACGTGCTCCGGCTGTACATTCCAGAAGACTTACTTAATGGTCTAAGACGTTAGGTCAGGCATGGAACAGTTCAAAGCCAGTTCCGGGAAAGTGTGTGGGGGGGGTGGGTGGGTGGGGTGGGTGGGGTGGGGATGGGAGGGGGACTGAAATTGGCCCAAAGATAACCCGGCTCTGGATTTGCAGCACTCCAACAGTCTGTGATCATCGTGATCCACTAGACTTGCAGAAGGTTCATTCAAAGCTACAGCTTTCTAAGAACTTTTGCAAATACAAGTGTCCTTTAAATGCTTTCACGGAGCAGGAAATGGCTGAATTAAGAGCACTCGCTGCTCCTGCAGGGGACTGAGTTCAAGTCCCAGGACCCACATGGTGGCTTACAACCCAGAAGAGGGCATCAGATCCCCTGGAACTGGAGTTAGAAACAGTCCTTAGCTGCCATGTAGGTTCTGGGAATCGAACTCAGGTCCTCTGCAAGAGCAACAAGTGCTCTTAACCTCTACTCCACCCCTCCAGCTCCACTCGCCCACATCTTAACAAATACACAGAACATAAATCTCAACCATGTTTAGGGAGCAACCCATTAATGTTAATATTTGTATTGTAGGGACTGGGGAGCGATGGCTCAGCAGGTAAGAGCACCGCCTGCTCTTCCAGAGGTCCTGAGTTCAATCCCAGCAACCACATGGTGGCTCACAACCATCCGTAATGGAACCCGATGCCCTCTTCTGGTGTGTCTGAAGACATAGGCAATATACTCACATTCTTTTTAAGAAATATATTAGTAGTGTAGCCTAATACTTGAAAACACTTTATTTTGCAAAAACTAAAACTTAGAACCCATTAAACAACTCCACACCTCCCTTTCTCCCACACCTAGTAACCCTAATTCCACACACTCTGACTCTCATATAAGTGTATCTTATACACAGTGTTGAGTTCTTTGTGGCTTATTTAACATAATGTCCTTCATATTGTACCAGGTGTCAGGCTTTCCTTATGGAGTGTGTGTGTGTGTGCGTGTGTGTGTGTGTGTGTGTGTGTGTGTGTGATTTTTTTTTATTCATGTGTATGTTGCCTGTGTCCATTTGGTTGTATGGGCATCGCATGCATACAGTGTCCGCTGTGGCTAGAAGAGGATGTCTGATCTTTTGGAACTGGAGCTAGGTAGATCATAAGCTGTCTGATGTGGGTTCTAGAAACAGAACCCCAATCTTCTGCAAGAGCAACAAGGGTTGAACCGCTTCTCCAGCACCATTTTTGTCTTCTTAAAGATTTATTTTTCTTTTTTTAAAGATTTATTTATTTATTATATGTAAGTACACTGTAACTATCTTCAGATACACCAGAGGAGGGAGGGTATCAGATCTCATTGACGATGGTTGTGAGCCACCATGTGGTTGCTGGGATTTGAACTCAGAACCTCTGGAAGAGTAGTCAGTGAGTGCTCTTAACCGCTGAGCCATCTCTCCAGCCCCTTAAAGATTTATTTTTAAGCTGGCACACACCTTTAATTCCAGCCGTAGGGAGGCAGAGGCAGGCAAATCTGTGTTCAAGGCCAGCCTGGTCTACAGAGTGAGTTCCAGGACAGCCAAGGCTATACAGAGAAACCCTGTCTTAGAAAACCACAAAAAGAGGGTGGTGGTGGTAATTTTAAGTACGTGCATCTGTGTGTGGTTACGTGCACGTGGGTAGGTCAGATCCGGAGCTAGAGTAACAGGTGCTTTCGAGCTATCCAATATGGGGGCGACTAGAAGAATGCACTCAGCCTCTGAGCTGTCTCCCTAGCCCCAAACTTTGCCTTTAAGGCTGGCTAATATTCTGTTCTATGGCTATGGCACCATTGGGTTCTCCATGTCTTCTGAAATTTGCAATTAAAATACCTTTAAAAATTATAAACAGGCCAAAGTTAAAAAAAAAACAAAAACAAACAACTGGAACTCAGCTTTGCATAGAGACCCTGTTGTGAGAAAAATACTCAGACAGAGAAACAGAGACAAAGAGAAACATGAAAACCTAAACCACAACATCGCCCGCCTAGCATTTCTTTGCTTACAGGGAAATAAAACGGCCTCAACTCTCAACTCGTCCAAAGCTTCAGCCTTGTTTGCACTAGCGTGAAGGAGAGAAGCATGAAGCGTGTGTGTCTCCAGGCTGGTGACTGAGGACATGGCACCGGCCATTGAAAGAGACGGTAGACAGGCAGAAGGGCTTGTGGGAAAGCTGAGGTGGCTCTCAAGAAGCTCGGTAGGGCTGGAGAGATGGCTCAGTGGTTAAAGGCACAGGCTGCCTTCCCAGAGGACCAGAGTTTGACTACCTGAAAGCAAACAGCAGCTCACACCGGTCCGTAACTCCAGTCCCAGGGCATCCGACACCCTTTTCTGACCTCTGCAGGCACCAGGCATGCAGCTGGTCCTTAAGGACAGATACATACATACAATAAAAAGATAATTAAGAGGTTCGGTGGCACACACCTTTACTCCCAGTACTGGGAGGCAAAGGCAGGCAGATCTCTGAGTTTGAAGCCAGCCTGGTCTACAGAGTGAGCTCCAGGACAGCCAGGGCCACACAGAGAGACCCTGTCTCAGAAACCAAAGCAGCAGCAGCAGCAGCAGCAGCAGCTTGGGTCTTCAGAGCACCCCTTTGAAGCTAAGCAGATGTGCAGCTGACAGGACAGACATAGAGACTCGGTGGCCAGCAAAGCACCAGCTACCAACCTCAGCAGAGGAGAGCGCTCCAAGCAGAGATTATGAGAATCTCAGAACTACGATGACACCCCGAGGGCACCGGTTCCCCTGGGAACCGTGGTTCAGCCAAGGTGGCACTGCAGCCGCGGAAGGCAGGTTCGGAGACAAGAGGGACACAGAACAGACTGGGAAGAGCCAGGGTAGCTGAGAAGAGCCAGCGGACAGCTGTCTGCCTTTTAGCTTTTGAGGATGAGATATCGCTTGAAGATGTTATTATTATCATTATCACACTTAGTGTATGTGTGTACATCTATACAAAGCCATGACTAGACTGTGGCGGGGGCGGGGTGAGTTGCTTCTTTCCTTCCACTCTGTGGGTCACAGGATTTGAACTCAGGATGCGAGACTCAGCACATTTTTTTTTTTTTTTTAAGATTTATTTAATGTCTATGAGTACATTGTTGTTGTCTTCAGACACACCAGAAGAGGTCATCCCATCTCGTCACAGATGGTTGTGAGCCACCATGTGGTTGCTGAGAATTGAACTCAGGACCTCTGGAAGAGCAGTCAGTGCCCTTAACCGCTGAGCCATCTCTCCAGCCCAAGACTCAGCACCTTTACCCACTGAGCTGGCTCAATGTCCCTGCATTTTACGAACTGGGATCAGGAACTCCACCGGGGTTGTGTAGAGGGAGTGGCTGCCAGAGTAAAACCTGAGTCCAGGGAGGACGTGCAGCAGAGGTGGGGGGAGGGAAGCTGGATTTCAGAGCCCAGAGGGAACAGAGGGCGCAGGTGTGAGCAGGAAGTGAGATGTGTGGGTGGGAGACAGTCCTTAAGCATTAGTCACACCCCTGAGGACAGACACATCCGCCCTCTTGCTCCAAATTGTCTATAGTCAGCAAACAACCTAGGAGGATGAAGATGGCGCCATTTTGCCCCATTGAGGGTAAGGAGGAGGTTCTCTGTCCAGCAAATGCCCGCGTGTGCTTGCAGCTGGCCCGCCACTCAGTATCACCTTCCCCCTGTGCAGAGCTCTCTGGCTGTGCTGCAGGCTCCTTTGCCTCCCCGCCTCATCCCTGTGGGTGCGCAGGGTAAGAGGAGACGGTGACACAATGGCTGCTTACTGTCAAAGTGACACTCTCATCTAGGAGTCGTGTCTTCTTGACCCCAGTCTTGAACCTGTGCCTGGCTAACCCGTTACCCGACCAGAGGGAAACATCTCAGGGCCTTTGCAGTTCCAACAGTAGTGAGGGGTGTGCAAGTTAAAACAGGCTTGCGCTTTTATTTTTGAGATAGGGTCTAACTCTGTAGCCCTGGCTCTCCCAGAACTCACTATGTAGACCAGGCTGGCCTCCAGCCCTCGGAGATCTGCACGTCTCTAGGTGTGTGCCACCCCACGGGGGTTTTTTGGACCAGGGTATCTTAGTGTCATGCCTTTGCTATGATAAAGTACCCTGAATAAGTAAGGTCAAGGGGGGAAAAACCCTGTTTATTCACCTTGCTTCCAACCCAGGTTGCGGTACAGGACTGCAGGGCACCAAGGGACCTGAAGCGGCTGGTCTGAGAGATGAACTCATGCAGGCCAAACCAAGGTCAGGCTGGGCTGCGGAGCAAGTACCAGACGCGCCAGGGCTACATGGGTAGCCCTTGCCTCAAAGAAAAAGAGAAAAAGCTGACCCGAATCTAGGCAAGTTCCCCTTCCAGTCTCATCCCAGTGTGTCCGGTATCCCAGGCTGGCCTTGAACTCTCTTACGTAGGCAAGGATAGCCCCCAAACATCTAATCCTCTTGCCTTTCCCTGCCAAGAGTATAGGTGTATGCTACCATCGCTGCTCTATGCAGTGCAGGGGACTGACACAGAGCTCCATAAATGCCAGGCACGCGTGCTACACGAAGCTAAATCCCCAGCCCCGGTGCTCACTCCCGGAGCTCTCCCTTTCTCCAAAGAACGGCAGAGACAAGCGAGAACTTGATGCAATGTTCCAGAGTCACGAGGAAGCGGGACAGGGAGGAGCTGGAGCCAAAGCTCGGACGGTGGCTGGCAAGGAGCGAGCTGAGCTGGCTTTCCGGCGGTTCCGTCCTGCGATGGGATGAGCGGGCACACGGGGGCAGGGAGCGCCGATCCAAGCATGAGTAGGAGTCTGGCTGGGCAGAAAGCCAAGCCCACAAGTGGATTTGCGCTGCTGCTGAGACAGCAGCGCAGCAGATTATGACCCGGAGAAAGAAAGCTCCTGAGAAACTTGAGGTGTTGGGAGTGACTGGGTGGGAGGAGTGAGGACTGTGGAGGATGGCAGGATGCTTTTGTTGCCATGGGACACTGAAAAAAAAAAAGGTAGACCTACATCATTAACACGGTTGGGGGTCAACTCCCACCATGGAGGAGGAGAGAGGAGCGTCCCCCAGGAAGGGAAGGAATTGTACAGGCTAAGTAACAGTGATTTTTGACAAAGGAAGAGCACCAAAATCGAAAGGAAAAACTTGAAATCAGGGCCCATCCAAATGGCTCAGCAGATAAAGGTGCCTGCCTTCGAAGCCCAAGGTCCTGAGTTTGATTCCTAGGACGAACATGGTAGAAGGAGAAACGGGATCTTCCACAAATTTCCCTCTGGTCTCCATACTTGGGCTTACACATCAACATACCAACATACGCATGGACCTGTAAAACAAAACAAAACTTGAAACCACAAAACAAAGTCTTAGCTCTGGCCATTAGCAGCACAGCACTCTCCGCAGCGCTGGAACAAAGGACCGGACGGACTTGATTGGCTACACCCAGGGACTCCGTCCTGGTCCACACGAGACTAGGTAGAGGACTGAAGAAGTCTGTCTCTCTCTCTCTCTTTTGTTTTTTTTGTTTGGTTTGTTTGTTTGTTTGTTTGTTTGTTTGTTTTGAGACAGGGTTTTTCTGCGTAGTCCTGGCTGTTTGTCCTGAAACTCACTCTGTAGACCAGGCTGGCCTCAAACTCAGAAATCCGCCTGCCTCTGCCTCCCAAGTGCTGGGATTACAGGCGTGCACCACCACGCCCGGCTGAAGAAACCACTCTCATCCACAGACCATGAATCCCTCTTTTCTCAGCCATCAGACCAGATCAAAGCTGGGGGAGCCAAGGCTCACCCTCCCAGACTCTGGGGTCTAAGGCATGGCTTACTGAAGAACACACCGCCTCACCGATGACTCATTGCCTGAAAGGGCTCTGCTTCCAAAGAGCAGGCCGGCTTCCCCAGCCCCTGGCGAGGCTGCCGCCCCCTGCTCCACGCCTCTCAGCCTCTCAGGCCAAGTCTGAGCAGTTCCTGCAGAGGGCTGGCCTTTCTGCATGTTGCCAAACAGCGCAGTAACAACCATCACCGCGGGCTCCCCACATGACGTCCTCCATCTCAATGGGCAGTCACCGAATAAAGAGGTGACAACCTAAGCCCCTCAGTACACACCGTGGCCGGCAGGCTCCCTACCTGCACCCTCCACCTCTAACCCCAAAACCAAGCCGAGGGGTCTCCTTCCATCCTTAGAATATACTCTTCCACAAGTACACAAGTTACAAGGGCCTTAACCCATCAAGTCCTCGGCCCTAGTGAGAGAGCCGGCAAGGTTGCTTTACACAGCTGCCAGCCACCCAGAAACCTGAGGTGGGCGTCCCCGAGCGCACAGAGCTCAGTCAGAGCAGCCGGCAGCCTTGTCCCTTCGCGCCCTTTCCACCCTTCACTGCACATGCTAGCCCCGGACGGTGAAAACCTAACATCCCTGCCCAACTCTGGAATAGGTACGTCCGGGGTGTGGCTCTCCTTGGAGAGCAGCCTCCGGGGTGACCGCCATCGAAGTCCCCCGTGGGCAGCCCCGGAACAGCGCTCCCAGCTCCAGCCACCAGCGGCTGCACGACGGCCTTTCGCCGGACGGCTCTAGTGACTCTCAGGCGCTGGAGCTGCCGGGACCTCAGGCCTGGCGAGGACACAGCGGGGAGCTGCAGGACCCGGAGGCGCGCGGCGGCCCGCCGTGGGCAGGGCGGGGCAGAGCAGGGAGGCCGCCTCCGCGGGTCCCATAGGGACCGTCCTCTCCGCACCGGTGGGAGGGGGGGTTAGTGCGCAGGGCGGCAGACGGGGCGCACCCGGGCCAGGCTCGCATGGACCTCCCGCGCCGCTGGCTCTTTCGGATGTTGCTGCTCGTCGCCACCAGCTCCGGGATCCTCCTCACGCTGTTCTACTCGGCGGGGCAGCGGTCCCCTGAGATCCAGGTTCCCGCCAGGTAAGCGCTGCGGGGCGCTGCGCCCAGAGCGCGGGGAGGGCGCGCGCTCCCAGCTCTCGGGACGCCCACGGACACCCTGGAACCACTCGCAGCGGCGACACGCCGTTTGCCGCCTTAATCTCAAGCTGCCTTCCGGACCTTGGGCTTTTGCCCGGCCCGGAGCACGCTGGCGACCCTGGCGTTGCTGGTGAATTTCGTCCAGGCCTAATTGGGAAGCTCCCTGTTGCCACTTTCTTCCGAGAATTCACTTTTAGAGTGGGAAACTCAACTCCCTTGTTTTCCAACTTTACTCTTCAGGTGGCCAATCTCCTGCTCCACTCGCTCTGAGCTCTGGCCTACCTCCATGTGGCTCCCTTTTATCTGGGTCCATTATTTGTTTGAGTAGTTACTTTGATAAGCTCCATCTGGGCATGGCCCAGGGGAAAGGCGAGCTCCACCTGGAACAACACAGAACTGCTTCTGAGCCTTCCACCTGGCTTGCTGAAGAAGCCTCCAGAGGGTTTAGCTTTATTTCAGGCAGGTAAACCAAGCCGTACCTAGAATCTGGGCTTGGGGCTGTAAGGGTGGCGCGGGGGTTCCGGAAAAACTCACAGAGCAGCGTGCAGAGACCTCAGCGACCTGCCTGTTTCCTCTAGCACTTCTGCACACTCCCAAGCAAACCAAGTGGGTATCTAGAGTCTGACTGAAGGACACACAGCAGTCGCAAAATAGCACAAGTGATGAGTTTATTGTCACAAACAATTGAGTCTGGTCCCCTTAGCTGGCAGCGCTGAGGCTGGTAACATCCTGCTGAGGGCCTAACGTGACTTCACGCGGGAGGTCAGTTACACCTCAGCAGAGCTTTGCCTTTTAAAAAAAATCGCTATTATTTCTTTTATTTTTGAGATTATAAGTGCTCAGTACCCCTTCCTTTTCCTACCTCTAAAGTCTCCCGCATACTACTCCTTGGTATTTCAAATTGCTAGCCTCCTATTTTCACTACTTGTGGTTGCAAGCATATGTATATACATATACTTATATAATATATATGTATATTATACACAGACATATACACACAGACATATATACACATAAACAGACATATATATACACAGACACATACACACACAGACATACACACAGATATATATATATCAAACATATATACACATGCATATACACAGACATATATACACATACACACAAACACAGACATACATATACACAGACATATTTATACATATACACACATATACACACAGACATATACACACATATATATCACAGACATATATATACACATGCATATACACATACATATACACACATACGTACATACATATACACACAGAGACATGAACACACAGACATATAAACACAGACATATACACAGACATATACACACAGACGTATATAATCCTGAATACAGCCTGCTCAATCTGTATAATGTTATTTGTGCATATGCTCTCAGGGCTGACTGCTTGGTATTGGATAGCCAGCTGGTGTCCCTTTTCCTGTGGAAGACTTGTCTGCCGCTCTCAACGTTCCAAAGTTAACTGTAGTTCTTTGTGAAGGGGTGAAAGCCCCGAGGTCTCCCCCAGTGCACTCTGGCAAAACTTTTCCTTCTCAAGAGATCTTTCTTCCTTCCAAAATCTGATTTTGGGGCAGGGGATGTCATTCAGTTGGTAGAGGCATGTTTGCCTTCCATGCGTGAAGTCTTGGGGTTCGGTCCCCAGTACTAAGACAACAGCAACAACCCCGACAGCATCTGCTATGACCCAACAGCCCGTCCTTTTCCTTATTTCTGCTGGAGGTTGCTACAGTAAAACCTGGGTGTGGGGGAGGAAGGGCAGGTTAGGGCTCAGCCTGGTGTAGGAGGTGGGGAGGCAGTCCAGCAAGGTAGGTGGCTCTCTGAGTGTGGCCACAAGCCGAGAGTGTCCTTCCTGTGAACAGGGCCACGTGACAGTCAGGTAGGAGAGTGGCTGGGCCTGCAGCATCCGAGGGATCTCATGGCGCCTTAAGGGGAGCTCATCATCTATTCACAAGACTCTGGTTCCAGAGAATTCTCCTGTCTGGGAATCTTTTAAAACTTTTTATAGCCAATGTTTTAAATTTTGTGCTTTGAAATGTACATATCACCAGGGCAGTGGTAAGGCGCACGCCTTTAATCCCAACACTTGGGAGGCAGAGGCAGGCGGATTTCTGAGTTCGAGGCCAGCCTGGTCTACAGAGTGAGTTCCAGGACAGCCAGGGCTAAACAGAGAAACCCTGTCTCAAAAAACCAAGGGACTAAAAAAAAAGAAAGACAATTCCATCCTTGTATCTAACGTATTCTAATGACTCTCCCCCTCCCCCTCTGCCTCGTCTCCCACTCATCCCTACCAGCCCACCAGTACCCCTTTCCTCCCTACAGCTAAGCCCCTTTTTCGGCTTCATTTTATAAAGTCCTGAGTTTCTTCGGGGGCCTTCGTAAGCATGCGTGTGGGACTGTCCTCGGGAGCCTGCTGGGCTCGCCAGTGGGTATGCAACTCGGGGCAGGCAGTGAGCTACAGCGGCTTGTGTTCACAACTGCTGTGGCCATGTCCTGCCAGAACACAGCACGTCACAGCACGCCCCTCCCCCATCATCAGGCTCTTAAATCCTTTCCGCCCAGGCTGCTGGAATGTTCCCCGTGACCTCCGCACGTGCCCCACAGTGTCCGTCCACTTTCACGAAGATGAATGAGTACACATAGACACACTTATGCTAATTTTTAAAATGAAGCGGAACGTTTTTTGGGTTTACTTTGTAACTGGCCTCAGACCTGCTATGTAGATGAGGGTGGCCTTGAACTCGTGATCCTCCTGCCTCTGCCTCCAGAGTGCTAGAATTACAGCAGCTGCCACCACACCCGATGAGCGCCTTTAGATTCATTAAAATGTGCGGTTTTGTGCTTATTTCTAAGGCTGCAAAGTCTTCATAGAAGGGTGTGGGTGCGTTACCTCCCTTTTAAGAGCCCTAGGTAGCAGGAAGAGTTTGGATTCCTGAGAGAGGGCCATGAAGTCACCAAACCCAGGGAAACTGGAAAGTACCACTAGGCCTTGGGTGAGGGACAGCGGGAGTTCAGGGGAGTCCCCACCATCAATAACCATGGCAGTCACTTTTGTCCTAAGTCTGGCAGTTTCCCCTTGGCGTCACGGGCCTGCTGCCTGACAGAGTTACTACAGAGTGGGGGTAGGGTAGAGAGGCGAGCTGGGAATCCACCAGAACCCCAGGACCCACCGGCAGGGTGTGGATGTTTGTTTCTCAGGCTCCTTCCAAGCTGCACAGGCTGAACAGGGTCTCGGCTCCTTAGAGGAGGGAGGAGCTATACAGGATTATAGGGGTGGACATCTGGCTAGTGGAGGGGGAGTTGGGGGGGAGCGGGAAGGGATCATCCCGTGTCCCTTTGGGATCTTAGTAGAAACCTGGGAAGCTAAAGGTTAACGCGGACCACAAGCTCAGCTCAGCTCGCTCAGGACCTACAGGAGACCTTTGTTTCCCAGGCAAAACTGCAGGTCCCAAGTTCTCATGTAACCCACCCCTGCCTCCCTCCTGCTGCTGGAGCATTAAAAGGAGGGGAGCATCTGGCCAGCATCGTCTGAACAAACTCCCTCCACTCTCTCCCTCCACCCGCGCGCGCCCCTCGCCCACGGCGCCTAGGAATTGTGGGCTCCCTCTCACATCCCTTTAGAGGAGACTGATAAAGAGATACGAGATCCCTCGCCTTTCTCCCTTACGGACAATGGCCGGCATTTAGAAGGCCTCTTCACATTGGGTAATTTAGCTGTTCTCTTGGGCCCCTTCCAACTATCAGGTGATCCAAGGTCTGCTGTACAGGCGCCAACACCGAGATTCACATGTGCCAGCTGCAGAGCTCTGGACACGGGCCACCGGAGGAGCGAGGCACCCATGGCCTCGGTCCTAAGGGCTGTCCCCCAGGCTTCTGTGACTGCTGTTCCTGTTTGCTTCCGTGCCACCTGCTCAGCCGCAATTCAGACCTAAGTAGTAGAGGGTGGCCTCGAACACTCGATCCTTTTGCCTCGGATCTAAAGGCTGCTACACTCACCCCTGGGGCTGCGGAAGGAGACCTCTCGGATACCATCTCCTGTTTTACGTTTTCATATTTTAACTACCCCTAGTCCTATAAACCCCACATTTCTGCCCCTTGTGGAGAGCCTTGGTTTCTGTAGCTGGCCAGAATGGTTCTTTGCACCAAAGAGGAAGTCATGGTCCAGAATGAAAAATCAAAGAAATAAACATCTTGGGGACCCTAGCATTCTGTCAGCCTCAGAGTTGAGGAAATCAGCCCAGAGGCTTCTAAGCTGCTGGTCCGACCTCCACTTTACCTCTGCCTTCCCCCACCAGGAGCGTCATGTCACCTCGAGGATTCTTTGAACCCAAGGCACCGAATTCAGAAAACAGAAAGGTACGGTGACCCACCACCCTGGGGCAGTCTGAGCATGGTCCACCTCTGGGGGCAGCTTGAGCCTGTTCTAGCTCGGAGGGGAGGAGAAGAGAAGAAAACAAAGAAGACATTCTTGAGGCTCTGGGATATAATCTGTTTGTACTTCCACCCACTTGGAGGTAAACATCCATCTTCCCAAGGCATCTTAGATCCGACCACGAGTGTTTCCAGTAACTCAGCAGAAAACAGCAGATTAGTACCCCTGGGCTGGAGCCGCCTGGAAAGTTCTTGGGAATCTTTTTTTTTTTTTTTTTTTTAGAGACAGGGTTTCTCTAGCCCTGGCTGTCCTGGAACTCACTCTGTAGACCAGGCTGGCCCCGAACTCAGAAATCCACCTGACTCTGCCTCCCAAGTGCTGGGATTACAGGTGTGCGCCACCACTGCCCCGCTAGTTCTTGGGAATCTTAATTATGTCCTTATTTTAACGTGTGTGTGTGTGTGTGTGTGTGTGTGTGTGTGTGTGTATCGGCCCGTGCAAGCACACATGTGTGAGTAGAGGTGTCATGGGGGCCCAGGCAGTGGAACCCATCAGAACTGGAGTTAACAGGCAGTGGTGGGTGGGTGCTGGGAACTGAACTCAGGTCTTCCGCAAGAGCAGTGAGTGCTCTTCACCTCTGAGTCCATCACTCGAGCCCCTTTAAATTATCTCCCCTTTTAAATGAATATAATTTAAATTAAACATAAATTAAAATTTGAATTAATTTTATTGTTTGTTAATATTTATTAGTAGTATGAATGTGTTTGTTTGCTTGTGTGTGTGGACATGCACCGTGTGTGTATAGATACCCAAAAAGCACAGGATCCCCTAGAACTGGGATTACAGGCAGTTGAGTGTCATCCAGAGAGGACGCAGGGAACCAAACCCTGGTCCTCTACAAAAGTAATACACTCTCTTAACCACAGCCATCATTCCAGCCCCTTAAAACTGTATCTTTGTGTTAGATGGGTTCTTTACTCTATTTGTGTTGGATGGATTCTTTACTCTATTTCTCTAAAAACTACTTATGATAAGCCACAGTTTGCCCACTCACTGAATATCTGGGAAATGTCCCATGCTTGCTTCGAGGGTCTTAGGGACTCTGGTCCATAACCCTAATTAATAGCCAGATACCTGATGTGCCACACGGCACTGCTTTCTCAAAGTCCGGGAAACCAGTAAATAGTGCTGAGCTATTCTAGAGGGGCAAACTGAGGCACAGCGCAGTTAGGTGCTCTACCCAGGCCCGCTCAGCAGTAATCGGTACTGCCCAGATGGGAGCCCCGATCTGACCCGCAGGACTGGGTGATATACAGCCTTCCCGGCCACCCAGCTCCTCACACTGGTTGAACTGGGGATGCGTATGTTTTTTATGCACTCAGGCTTAAGCACTGTTGTCAGTGTCTATGAGACTGGACGATTATATTAACTGAGGTTTGGGGGGCCCAGGGAGAAAAGATGCCCCTGTGTTTAAGAGGTGATAGGCTAGTCACTCGGAGACAGCACACGTGACTTTGGGCAAGTGACAAGGGAAAGCTGTGTTCAGGACAGGTCTCCAGTTAGCAGCTCAAGAGAAGACTATAGGCATCTTGAGAGCTTGGGTTGGGCCACTTTTAAGTTTCCACCAGGTTTTCTGCTCGGTGCTAATTGATGTAACAGTCCCCAGCTAGTTTAAAACTAGCGTTGCTGTGACTTCTGAACATGTGTAGCAAGGTGCTCTAAAATGGGGACAATCCCATCTTTTTTCTTTTTTTTTTTCTTTTTTTTTCTTTTTTTTTGTTTTTTTGTTTTTTGTTTTTTGTTTTTTTTTGTTTTTTTTGTTTTGTTTTGTTTTTTTGAGACAGGGTTTCTCTGTGTAGTCCTGGCTGTCCTGGAACTCACTCTGTAGACCAGGCTGGCCTCGAACTCAGAAATCCGCCTGCCTCTGCCTCCCAAGTGCTGGGATTACAGGCGTGCGCCACCACGCCCGGCTCGACAATCCCATCTTAATGCATGAGGTGCCTAGAGACCAAAGACAGACAGGCAGACGGACCTCGGGGGGGCATAGAGGGTCTTTTATCGGGGGAGTTATCGACGGCAGTGTAATCTCAGGAAGCCAAAAACTCAGCTGTATTCCCACAGCGCGGACCAGAAAATTTTACTTATTGGCTTAGAGCGAGTGATTTCATCAGAGCTGGAATGTGCCTGGCTTATCTAGCGGAACTATTGGAGAGTCAGTTGTGGTCTTCTGCTGGCGAGGATGACGCAGGGGATCTGGATAAACGTAGGAGACACATGGAACCAAACTGCACAATGCAGGACTATACAAAAGCATCCGTCTACCTTACTCCCTGGGTCAGGGGCTCACCCACTCGCACCTACTATTACACCTTCCCTTCTGATCGCCTTTCTGCCATCTTAGTGACCCTTACGGAGAGTTCATTCCCCAGACACCACTGTCCACAAGCAAACCTCCAGTCTTTCCGAGGTTTAGGCCAAAGTCATGTATTCCTTGGCAGTGGACCACAAGTCTGGCTTTCTAACACCCGTGTCTGTCTCTGGTTGAATGCACCGCTGACAGCATTCTCAGCGTTACGCCCCTTGTCCCATCTCGCCACATGCCCTGTGGGTAGGATGGCATCCTCTTTGCATACTGTGGGATGCTCATATGTTGCATGATGGCAGAAACCACTGTCTAAACATTTCCTGCCCCGTCCTTTGATCAAGGACTTAACAAAGAACCTTATTCAGAAGTAGCAGAGCCCAACCCCACCCCCACATCCAGGCTGAGACTCAATACTGTGGAGCAGACTAAAAACCTTACTTTCCTGAAGGGCCCTGAGTGCAGAGGTGAGATCCTGTTTCCTGCGGCTCCCACGGCTCAGGGCATGGGGTAGGTGACTTAGAGTTCGGGGCTGTGAGCGCATTCTGCTTTTGTCTGGCTTGGTCTCCAGTACCTATATCAGACAGCTCACTCCTAACCTCCTAGAAACTCCACCTCTAGCGGGATCTGAGGCCTGTGGCTGTCTGTGGGGTAGCTGCTCTCACATGTGTAAGCGCATGCATATACATCACTAACAAAAAAAACAAGCTGGACACCGGGCGGTGGTGGTGCATGCCTTTAATCCCAGCACTTGGAAGGCAGAGGCAGGCAGATTTCTGAGTTCGAGACCAGCCTGGTCTACAGAGTGAGTTCCAGGACAGCCAGGGCTACACAGAGAAAACCTGACTGGAAAAACCAACAAAAACAAAAAGCAACAACAACAAAAACAAAAAAACAAAAGCCAGCAACAAACCCAGTAAAAATCAAGTCTCCACTGGTTCTGAAAGCCAGAGGACCAGTATCAGACCAGGGGACCGTACTCCCCCCCCCAACCCCTCCACCCCCACCTCCACCCCCCGAGGTCCTGACCTACTACTGTCTTCGGCTCAGCTCGGTATCACTCCATCTCTGCATACATCCGCTGCGTGGCTTCCATTTTTTCACACAGCCTTGTGATGCGGGAGGCTGGTTGGTAGGTTTAGGGCTAGCCTAAGTCCATAAGGCCTCATTCTCATGACATTCACAAATACCTTATTTCCAAGCAAGGTTAGGTAGACACCCTAGCTTTTCTGTTGTGACTAACTCTCGAGAAAACAGTCTCAAAGGAAGAACAGTTAAGTGGACTCATGGTTTCATGGTGAAGGCAGAGAGCATCATGGGAGACAGCAGATAAGAGAGTCATTTCCGTCACGCAGCCAGTGAGCATGACGAGAGGACACAAGGGGACCCTGGGACAAGATAGAACCCCCAAACGTGGTGTAGTGGCCAACTTCCTCCAGCAAGGCCTCACTGCAGAAGCTTCCGCCATTTCCCAATGGTGTCATCAAATTATTATTATTATTAGTAGTAGTAGTAGTAGTAGTAGTAATGGTGGTGGTGGTGGTAGTAGTAGTATTGGTGTCTTAAGACATGGTCTCTCACTGGGCAGTGGTGGTGTACACCTTTAGTCCCAGCACTTGGGAGTCAGAGGCAGGCGGATTTCTTAGTTCGAGGCCAGCCTGGTGTACAGAGTGAGTTTCAGGACAGCCGGGGCTATACAGAGAAACCCTGTCTTGTAAAACCAAAAAAAAAAAAAAAAGGACATAGTCTCTCTATGTAGCCCTGACTGACCTGGAACTCCATATTTAGACCAGGCTGGCCTCGAACTCACAGGGATCTGCTTTGGGAATGTTGGGATAAAAGATGTGCGTCATGCCTGGCCGCCATCAAACTATGAACTATGAAACTATCTACAGGTTAATTGGTCAAGGTCAGAGCTCTTGTGGTCTGAAGGCTTCTCAGTGATTGGCTCCACCCGCTGGGGACGACATTACCCCATCAGGTCCAAACATCGCTGTGTCATTTTAAGCTTCTCAGTGGACACAAAGGCTGGGGGGGTTGACTGAGCACCCAAAGGGAAGGAGGGTGGCTGGAATTCTTCCCAGCAGGAGGTGGACTGGGATCCGGATCATAGATTCTGATCACCAGGCTTGAATCCACCGATTCCCCGGCCCTATCAGGCTGCAGGACGGCAGGCAATCTCAGCAGAAAGATTCAGGGATGGCCCCTTCCGGAGGGATAAGGGAAACTCACACTCGTGAATTCTCCTGTGAGGTCTGTAAGCTCCCAGGGAGACACACCCTTGGCCCCTACCTAACGGTAAGGCTTAGGCCTCTCCTCTCCTCGTTCCCAGAGCCGGCTTTGCAAACACCCGCTTTCCCTGGCCATCCAGAAGGACCACCGCTTCCGGGGCCTGTTTGATCTCTCCACCCCAGTGCTGCTGTGGGACGGCCTCTTCACTCCAGAGCTGTGGAATAATCTGAGCCAGCACAAAGTCCCCTACGGATGGCAGGGGCTCTCCCGCCAAGGTCACCTGCTACCTGTTGCTTCTCCCCTACCTTCGGCCAGCTCCTCCTTCCCACTATCGGTCCTACGATCCTACCTTCTACCCCCGGCTGTCTTCACAGTATCTCTGGAAAGCCTTGTGGGCTCTTCTGTGCTTGATTCCTGCCTCTCTCTCTCTCTCCTCCTTCATCCAAGCAGCGGGGACTAAGCTGAGAAGACTCCCTTGCTCAGTTCCCTCTCACTCCCTTGGAGGTCTCCCGAGCCCGGAAAATGGCCAGTGTTGAATGGTACTCTGACACCAGGGGGTTAAGGGCCTTCACGGCACCACTGTGGCCGCTGGCATAACGCACCACGGTCAGGCCCACCCCATGCCTTGGATTCCTTTCTTTCGGAGTGTGCCCAGTCTTAGAGAACCAATCATTCCAGGTACTCAGGCCACCTAATCTCCCATATCCTTTTCTCCATCTTCACGATACACACTGCCCCCGCTGTCCCCGACCCTCTGCTTCCTTGGTTGGTCTCTGTAACATAGGTCCCAAGCCAGGCTGTCTGAGAAAGCCTGGCAACATCCTGCTCCTCACTGGTTCCCCCTTATCCTCACCCACAGTCATTGCCTCTACCCTGAGACTTCTGAAAAACCCAGAGAGCGCGGAGCTGTTCGGTGCCTCCAGGAAACTACCTCTAAGCTGTATTCGCTGTGCCGTGGTGGGTAACGGAGGCATTCTGAATGGGTCCCGGCAGGGCCAGAAGATCGATGCTCATGACTACGTCTTCAGGTAACAAGGACAGGGGCCAGGGAGCTAGGTGGACAGCCCTCAGGGAACATTTACCCCGAGGCCAGGGCCAAGCCTAAGTTAGCTCAGCAGTTAGGATGGTCAGCCTAGGTCTGCTGTCCTCAACCTATGGCTTGTGACTCCTTTGGGGGCATCAAAGGACCTTGTCACAGGGGTCACCTAAGTTGATCAGAAAACACAGATGTTAATGTTACGATTCATAACAGTGGCAGAATTACAGTCAGGAAGTAGCCATGACAATTTTATGGTTGGGGGTCACCTTTATGTATTAAAGCATTTCCACATTAGGAAGGCTGAGAACCACTGGTCTATACCAAGTATCAGCCCACCCTGAAGTCAGAACACAGGTACCCAGCATAAAGGAGCCTGGGAGGAAGGGTCCCAAGGGCTCAACATACCCATTCAGAGAGCATCCCTTAAGGACCTGAGAAGTGAGGATCAGGCTAGACCCCCAAAACAGAGATTCTCATGGGCAGGGGAGCGGTATAAACCGGAGGGATGGGGACTAGTGAGGCGGGGCTATGGGGACAGAAGTCAGCCAGACAGCATGCTGTTGCCACAGAGACACTGATAGGCTTCTGCCCGGGGCCAGACTCAACGGCGCCATAACCAAAGGCTTTGAGAGCGACGTGGGCACTAAGACCTCCTTCTACGGCTTCACCGTGAACACCATGAAGAACTCACTCATCTCCTACGCCAAGCTGGGCTTCACCTCTGTGCCACAAGGGCAGGTGAGGCCAGCAATGGATGAACCACGGTGGCTGACGGTGGTGGGCACTGTCTTCTTAGCAACCCTTGTGCGGAGAGGGCTTTGGGGTTCACAGACTCTGTCCAGTGGATGCATAGGTACTGTTAAGATCTTGGCCACCATCTGGGTGGCCAAAGGCTTGTGCCTTGAATCCCAGTACTCCCAAGGCAGAGGCAGGCAGATCTCTGTGAGTCTGAGGTCACCCTGATCTACACAGTGAGATCTACACACTGATCTAGCCAGAGCTACATAGAGAAACCATGTCTCAAGGGGGGGGGGGGAGAGGGAGGAAAAGAAGAAAGAAAGAAAAAGAAGGAAGGGAGAGAGAAGAAAGAAAGAAAGGAAGGAAGGAATAAAGAAAGAAAGGGAAAGGAAAGGAAAGAGAAAGAAAGAAAGAAAGAAAGAAAGAAAGAAAGAAAGAAAGAAAGAGGAAGGAAGGAAAGGAAGGAAAGAAGGAAGGAAGGAAGAAAGAAAGAAAAAGAGAAAACAGAAAGATCTTGGCCACCTGAGACAGACATTATAGCAAAAGGCAGATCTGCTGGACCTTCCCTGTTCTTTCTGTTGGCTCTGGGCTGCCTCTTGGGCATGGAAGTCCTGGGTAGGGTTAATATTTTCTGAATATAGATGTGCACCCTGTGAACCCCCTCTACTGGGAAGGAGACTGAAGCCGGGTATCCTTCTCGAGGCAAGTCAGCAGACAGCCCAAGGTTCAGACCTAGAGTGCCCACCCGGGAGTTCCTCATCCATGCACAGTGCGAGGGCATCTATTGGGTGCCTCCTCTGTTTCAGCATGGAGTGCTACAGGGCAGGGAGCTGAGTATCATGGTTACTCCGTGTGAAATTGTCACCTCCATTTCCCAGTGGCAGAGCTAAGGGCGACCGAGAGGTCACCCAGCATGATGGTATACACCTTTAGTCACAGCCCTTGGAAGGCAGGGGCAGGCAGATCTGTGTGAGTTTTGGGGCCAGCCTGATCTACATAGCAAGATCCGGGTCAGCCAGGTCTATGCAATGAGACTGTCTTGGGGGTTAAGGGGTGCGGGGCTGCTGAGATGTTTGGGAACGTGTCCAAACCATTCAATTAGAATGACTCAGATCTAGGTCCTCTGGAGATGTTTCCACGTCCCCAGACTACCCACTCACAGAGTGGCCTGGATCCTCTCTGTGTAGAGAACTCAGGCACAGAGACTGAGTCTTGTGCCAGGTCACAGCTAGTGCCGGTGCCAGCCTTGGGGCGCTCTGCCCTGCATCTTCTCTCCACATCCACTGGCAATAATGCCATGCTTTCTGCCTTGATCACTCTGGGTGCCACATTCAGAGTGTGATAGATCTCGGGTATGGGATTCTATGGGCCTAGAAAGGGATGGGCCATGTTTCTAGAAGATTCTGCCTCTGATCATTCAGAACTGTCCTCGGCATAGTGTCTATACACTGAGTCCCTACTGTGGAAGCTATTAGTTCATGGGAGAACGAAATGTGGTCATGGTATCCCTGTTTGGGGGGGGGCAGAGGTCTGTCACCCCACTTTGTCATCTCAAGTCAGTGTCAGGAATTTGGGAGTGGCTCAGGGAGTGGTCCTCACTCAGGTCCTCTCCAGCTGTGGGCTGCTTTTCTCTGAAAGCAGGCGTTAGGCTGGGCACAGGATAGCGAGGTCTTTTCCTCCTGGGTTCTTCTGGAGACCCCCTTAAGAGTCCTCATGACCGGACCATTACCCTTCCCCAGACTGAGCAATGCAGGGGAGGGAGGAAACCATGAACTAATTATGACTCAGTCTTCAAGACTGTGTGTATTTTGCCTGAGGATCCAAAGAGCTGGAGTCATCTGACATCCAGGAAGTGGGGAAGTAGACATGGCACCCTCTGTTCTCAGCTCCCTGGACCGAGCCTGGGGAGCCAGTGTTCCTGGCTCCTGGGCAGAGCCCTGCGGGGGTGCCTACCTACCAGGAGCAGTGGCGTGGACACCAGGCCCAGCTCTGAGTTTCCAGAGCTTTGTGTTCAGTGTCTTGTGCCTTGGAAATGTGTCTGTGTGTACGTCTGCGTACCACGTGCATACTTGATGCCCGTAGAGGCCAGAAAAGGGCATCGGATCCCCTGGGACTGGAGTTATGGATTGTTAGGAACCACCGTATGGGAGCCAAATCCAGGCTTCTGGAAGAGGAGCAAGTGCCCATGACCACTGAGGCAGCCCAGCTATAATCTAGAGTCTGGCAGGAGGAGCAGGAGGCAGGAGGACCGGAGTTCCTTAGCTGCGTTGGGAGTTTTGAGATTTAGCCTGAACTACATGAGTCCCTGTCTTAAAACAAAACAAGTGGTGGGGCACACCTTTGATCCCAGCGCTTGGGAGGCCGAGGCAGGTGGATTTCTGAGTTCGAGGCCAGCCTGGTCTATAGAGTGAGTTGTAGGATTGACAGGGCTACACAGAGAAACCCTGTCTCAAGGAGGGAAAAAAAAAAAAAACACCTTTTACGTGTTGTGCCTTAGTCACATGTCTAGCCAGTCCTCAAGGGGATGGCACTCGTGAGTCACCTTAGGGAGGGCCATTAAAGCTCTGTGAGCCTCCATTAAAGCTCTGTGAGCCTCCAGTGAAGCCACCCAAGAGCCTCTCAGTGGGGAGGCAGCCTAGTAAGGAGATCCTCCCACGCTTCAGTGGGGAGACGAGGTGGCAGACTCGCTTCCTCTGGAGTTGAACGTGGCCTTGTCTACCTCCCTCAGGACCTGGGCTACATCTTCATCCCCTCAAGCATCCGAGATTACCTGATGCTGAGATCTGCCATTCAGGGTGTGCCTGTCCCAGAAGGACCCGACAAAGGGGACAGGTGAGCGGCTGACCGGACTGTGAGCCTGTGACGTGGGTGTGGGGGACACATGAGCACCGCCCCTTGTTCTGAGGACCCATGGCTGGGTGGAGCGGCCGGCTGGTGGCTCTCAAGCCCCAGCAATGGCGGGAGAAGTTGTGTGAAAGGAAGAGAAAACTCTCCTCAGAATTCAATAATCCCTAAATATTCAGCATAGTTTAGCAGTGGGGACTGCAACCTGGCTGATAGTGGGTCCTGGGTGGAGGGAACCACGGGGCTCATGGGACTCTGTCCAGTGAATGAAGAGGTAATGCTTGGTCACCTGAAGTGTCACCACTAAAACTAAAGGCAGATTTGTCAGGGTTCCCCGGTCTTTCAGGTGGCTCGGGGCCCATGCAGCCCTACTGGATGCGAGGTAGTCTTTCTTTGAAGGGTGAACAGACCCGGGGCCCCTCAACTACAGGCTGCTGTCCCAGCTGTCCTGCTGGAGGACAGATGGACAACAGGGCAGCTAGCCTACTGAACGCAAGGCTCGGGAAACTCAGAGCTGGGCCTGGTGTCCACCCCACTGCTCCTGGTAGGTAGGCACCCCCGCAGGGCTCTGCCCAGGAGCCAGGAACACTGGCTCCCCAGGCTCGGTCCAGGGAGTTGAGAACAGAGGGTGCCATGCCCGCTTCCCCAGTTCCTGGATGTCGGGTGACTCCAGGTCTTCGGATCCTCCTCTGAGCCCTGGCCTGAGCTCCTCTACTGTCTTGTGCCTTAGAAACTTAAGCTGCTGCTGTGGCCAGAAGACCAACCCCCTCTCATGGTTCTTGGGACATAATGCCCTGTTCTCCCAAAGAGCAGCTTTGGAGGTGCTCTTGATGGGTGATATGACAGAAGCCAGGCTAGCCCCTGCGGGGTGCCCCACCCCCGCCCAGTGATTACCTAACAATCGTTCCCTGGCGTTGCTATAGGTCATAAGAACTGAGGATGGGTTCTGTGACTTACTGGGAATGCGCTCTTGGGAACTGCTTCAGAGTCCCCGGGTGGACATAAGCCTCCCTAACACCAATGAGCTCCCCCTCCCACACCCCTAATCCATCCCCAACCCAGTCCCCATCCCAGTCCCGATCTAACCACGCTGATAATCCAAACAACCAGCAGCTCCCCCCTAGCTCTGGAGGCTCAGCCCCTTCCCCCTCCCCCACCCGGGGGGCTTCCTCCCGCCCAACCTCTCACAACCCTACCCCAGCCGCCTCTCAGCCTTCCTCCCGAGCATCCTCCCAGTCCCCCAGCCCCCACGTCCAGCATGTGCCCCGAGGGTCTACTCAGGTCCCCACTCCTCCAGCCTCCAAATCTCCCTCCCAGACTGGACTCAAAGCCCTCTCTCGAAACCCTTCCCTGACGCCTTCGGTGACCGTGACCAGGTCCCCTTCCCATAGCCCTGCCACCTCGGCCTCCTACATCGGGCCCATCCGAACCATCCCTTCCTACATCACCCCCTATGTGCCTCGCTTCATGAAAGAGCCCCCCTTTTTCCAGCCCCCTACAGCACCTCTTCCGCAAAATCGGTGCTTCCCCTGTCCCTTCCCGTGCCAGGCCCAGCAAACCAGGCAGCCCCCGCCACCGCCTCCTGACTCACTCTACTTCCCCCTCCTGCCGCCCCCCCCTCACATCCCCCAGGTCCAGTGCTCCTTCCCCACCCCCCCAGCCCTGTTCACTCCCCCCTCCTCCCTCTCCTACACCCCGCCGACGGAGGTCCTGCTGAAGGGGAAGCCACACGTGGTCCCGTCGGTGCTGCCGGCCACCTTCTATACCCCGTTCTCCCGCTTCTACTCCCAGCCCCGGCCTTACCGCTACCACAGGCGCCTAACGCTACCCTCGCTCTCCCTCCAATACGATGGCTCTGGACGCTCTGTCCATTTCTATCGTGGGACCTAGGCCTCACACCTATTTCGGACCGGAAACCTCTGCCAGTAAATTCAAGCTGCTGCACCCAGACTTCATCAGCTACCTGACAGAGAGGTACGGTGGGTGGGGACGAGGGGTGAGCGGGGGGGGGTGGGGGGGGGGAGACGCGGAACCCACGTCCCCTCTTTTCCCCTTTCCCGAGGACCCTACCCATCCAGAGCGCTTTCAGCTGGGCCTGCTTCACTCTGCGCCAGGCCAAGACCTGGGTTGAGCGCCACAGGCATTTAGTGCCCGGCAGCACACTAAATGCCTGTGGTTTCATCTTATTTACCACCTTGACGGAGGTGGTAACAGGGGAGACAGGTTCGGGACAAAATAAACCAAACATGGAGGCTTCCCAGAGCCAGAAGGCGCACAGCGGTGCTGGGTGTTAAGTTGGGTGCTGGGTGTTAAGTCGACTGTCATCACTTCTGGCTTCAAACCCCACCTCACCAAAAGCCACTGGTAGAAGAACCAAGGGGAAGAGCCAGCCTGAACCCCCTTCTCTCCCTCCCTCGGCTTCCATGCCTCTCTTCTCAGTCGTTCCCAACACTGAGAGGGGAGTCTGGGTGGGTGATTTGGTTCTGTCAGGACATAGTTTGTATGTTGTGGACGGCATGACCTTAGTGGGTAGAGACCAAGGATCCTCCAAACGTCCTTCAGCGCACAGGCCCAGCAACGATGGCCGATGCTAGCCAACCCACCACATCACAAGGGCCAACATCTCAGAAGAAAGGGGTTCAGGGCCAGCAGAAGCCGGGGAGCTTGAGGGCCAAATCCAGGTTGAAGTCAGGACCTGCAGACACCATCCCCGGGGTGAGCCCAGAGCTGGCATCTGGGTGAACTCCCTGCTCGCTCCTGGCCATTGGGGGTGGGGGTGAGAGCTTCGGTTTCAGGTTACATAGAGAGGCAATCCGTGTGTGTCCACGCATTGAGACCTCAGTAGAAGACAGTAGTTGTGGATTGGGAGACAGGGCAGTAGCTCACCCAAACACTCCTTGCATTTTCCCTAAAGAGAATTGGTCGGAGTAGAAAGGCCAGTTCCTCAACTGTCCTGAGTGTTTGAGTGGGTAGCATAGTCTAAGTCACAACCATCAACCTGGCATTCAACACTTGGATGTCTTTCTTGGGTCTTTAAATCTCGGTGGGGCCGGGCATGGTGGCACACGCCTGTAATCCCAGCATTTGGGAAGCAGAGGCAGGCAGATTTCTGAGTTCGAGGCCAGCCTTGTCTACAGAGTGAGTTCCAGGACAGCCAGGACTACACAGAGAAACCCTGTCTCGAAAAACAAAAAACAAACAAACAAACAAATCTCAGTGGGGAGGTCTGGGTGTGGTAGTGGACTCCTTTAATCCCAGCACTCAGGAGGCAGAGGCAGGTGGATCTCTGAGTTCGAGGCCAGCCTGGTCTACAGAGTGAGTTCCAGGACAGCCAACAGAGAAACCATATCTTGGGGGGTGGGGGGAGAAACCATAAAATAAACACCCCTCCCCCACACAAAAAAACTCTGGAGGGCTGAGAGGAAGACATGCAAGCAGTAGCCTGTGGAGATTAGGCTGGAACATTCGCCAGGCTAACATGTTTTTAGCTTGTGGGGTGGAGTGTGTGTCCACCTCCCATCTCACCACAGGGCAGCTGGGACTGCAGCTGCTACACCCAGTTTCATGTGGGTTCTGGGCATCTAAATGGGAGTCGCCATGCTGTGTGACAAGGGCCAGCCTTAGTGGACTCTCACTAGCCCCTCCTCGGGTTTGAACGCTTCTGATTCCCTTGCAGGTTTCTGAAATCCAAGCTGATGAGCAGTCGGTTTGGAGACATGTATATGCCTAGTACAGGAGCACTCATGCTGTTGACGGCCTTGCACACCTGTGACCAGGTGGGTGGCCCAGAAGGGGACCCGGCCACAGATACCCGGTGGTGGAAGAGCCTGTTCTCCAGGAGGGTGGGTTCTGGGTCGGCCTAGCCTCATTCAGCCTTCCGCATCAAAAAATCTGAAACTGGTTCAAGGTTCGCGGTAGGATCTGCCTGGTGATGTGCAAGGGTAGAGGGGGAGGCTGAGTGAGTTTTCAAAGACGAGCGTTGGAATGCGCGAGAGGCATGCTTGAGGGCCCCAGGTTCAATCCTGAGGGCCTTAAGAAAAAACGGAAAAGGCTGTGGCCCCTGTAAAAGCATGAGGGACGGAGGTTAGACACCTGGCCAGGACATTTCACCTATTCTAATGCAGACATTTCTTGACCCACGTCACTGTAGTCCTGGGTGAGAGCTTCCAGATCGAGGTGGCTGAGTCACTCTTAGGTTCCAAACCTCGCCCTGCCTCTGTCTGCGTGCAGGCGTGTGCGAGTACTCATTACACCTTTTGTCCGACGGGGTTAAGGCTCCTCTTCGGGAATGTGTGGAGAGGGCACGGGCCCTGTGTGAAGCTCTTCATGTGGGCCCTTCATCTTTACAAGGGACCCTTCTTGGGGACAAGCACACTCTATTTCAAGCCAGTAAACACTGACTCTGACTTTCCTCGCCCAGGTCAGTGCCTACGGATTCATCACAAGCAACTACCAGAAATACTCAGACCACTATTTCGAACGAGAGAAGAAACCACTGATATTCTACGCAAACCACGATCTGTCCCTGGAAGCTTCGCTGTGGCGAGATCTGCACAACGCTGGCATCCTTTGGCTGTACCAACGCTGACCCCAGAGAACCGATTTCTGTGCCTCAAAAGCACTTTTCTTGACCTTTCAACCTTTGGAAGAGGCAACACTCCCCTTGGCCCTCTACTTCCCAACAGAGGGTATTGAGACAAGACCCGTCATATAATTCCAGAGCCTGTTCAATGCACGACACCGAGTCAAGACAACTCGTCTGAGTCTTAGCCAAGGGAGGGCAGACTGCTTTGTAGAATTTGTTTAAAACTGAACATTCACTCTCCCAAAATGAGACAGTGATCCCCACCAGCAGGGGCGGGCCCGTCTCAGAGCCAGCACCTGGTCCCCAGCAACCACAAACATTAACGGGACCACTCGGGGCTATCCAGGAACCTGATCGAGCAGAGACCCACCCCTAGCTGAAACCAATGGCATGTCAAGTCCCAAATGCCAAAGCCATTCAACCTATGAGGACACCTTAAGTGTCTTAAGAACGGGACACTTCTGCCTCCGGGTAGAGGACGAGAGCCAGAGGCAGAATGTAGTTTGAGGCTAGACAATAGGGTAAGTGAAGGACGGCCATTTTGTCCTTTTTGTGTTAGTAGAGTAGGAGACACACACTGCAGGGGCTGAGTCTGGAGGGAAGGGGTATGGTGGCACTCAGGGCGGAGACCTGGTGGCACTTGCACCAAGGCGGCCCAGGCTATGAGAACACCCAGCGCCAAGTATGGGAGGTATCCGGCATTTGACCAACCTTGCGTTAAGTCGCCAGCCACCACTGCGAAGTCCCACTGGAGAGGTAGATCAGTCCTTGTCACCAATAGGGAACTGAGTGATGGACCCTCACCTCACAGCTTCAATAAACAGCGCCTGATGCAGTCCAGTGAGCCTGTCAACGCCATTTTCAGTCTCATCCAACCAAATCACCACACAGCCCCTAAACTGTAAGGCGGGTGGGGAGTAGGTATCTCTAGGGACTACTGGCCAGTTACCTCAAAACAGCACCCCCACAACTGGCCAACTCCCCAAAGCTGAGGACTGACTACTGCTGGTTCTGTTTTGGGATAAACCCAAGTCACTACTGACCTAACCACTTTAAAACCTCAACACAGCCAGGAGTGGTGGTGTGCACCTGTATTCCCAGCCCTCGGGAAGGGCAGGCCAGGCCAGCCTAAGGCATCTAACAGCCTGTCTCAAAACCAAACTCAACAGTGGCCATGCTGGCTCCCATTTTAACCCCAACCAAAGAGGCGGAGACAGGGCTAGCAGTTTGAGACCCAGTCTGAGTTTAGGTCAGCCTGGGGGTCAGTTACCCTGAAAACCACAGCCTCTTACTGTAGGAGTTGGTTGTCCTACCAGTTGACTCCATCAGTCGACTCTATCAGTTCTGCGGACTACCAGTCCGTCCCTGCTATCACAGCTAACCGTACTGTTTTAGCAACTCACCTTCCCAACACCCTTAGGCTCACAGCAACACTCCCCACTAAACGTGCAGACACATCAGCAGTACTTTACTATTGTTCTACTAAAGTTTTTTTTTTATTTCAAGACAGGGTTTCTCTGTATAGCCCTGGCTGTCCTGGAACACACTCTGTAGACCAGGTTGGCCTCGAACTCAGAAATCCGCCTGCCTCTGCCTCCCACGTGCTGGGATTAAAGGCATGCGCCACCACGCCCGGCCCCAAGTTTTTTTTTTTTTAAATTTCATGTATGAGTACACTGTAGCTGTCTTCGGACACCCCAGAAGAGGCCGTCAGCTCTCATTACGGATGGTTGTGAGCCACCATGTGGTTGCTGGGATTTGAACTCAGGACCTTCGGAAGAGCAGTCAGTGCTCTTAACTAGTGAGCCATCTCCCCAAGCCCAGAGAGCTATTTTTTATGAGTGTTTTGCCTGTATGTTGCTCTATGCGTTACATGCCTGTATCGAGGATATCTAGAACTAGGGTTACGATGGTTCTGAGCACCACGTGGGTGTTTTGTGCAAGAGTGGCCTGTGCCCTCCAGCCCACCACTGCTGGCTGGCTCAAGTGTTAGGCAATGTTAACCTATGCTCTAAGTGACAGTAAACCTTAGCAGGTCAATAGGTATTTTGGATTCTCTGCAGTTCAGTTCAATGCAAGCATTATTCTGGAATGGTCCGTAGTGTTTCACACTCGTAGAGCCACAGTGCTACCAAGTTAAATTTTATAAAGTTTATTTGTGCTTCAAAATACAAAGCCCAAGCTGACTTCCAGGAAATCCACTGAGAAATGCTTTCCTAGGCTTGGCAGGGCCCGCCCCCGGGCCTCCAACCGAGCGCCCTCCCCAGCCGTCAAAGGCTTCTGAGGGTGACTCTGCTGGCCTCTCTTGCAGAACACACTTCAAGGTCTTTGGATGACTCTGGGAAATTAAAGGCAGGAACAGCAGCAGGCTATCTGGTTCTCTCTGGCACTATGGGGCAGTAACCTAGAAACAAGAATCCGAAGGAGACAGCCAAGCTAAGTAACTGAAAACTTTAGGAACAAGCATTGTGGGCGCTGCACACAGGCACACCAGCAAAGTTAACTCTGCTGTTAACTTTTTAAAGAAGTTTCTGATAAATGGCCAAAAAAAGGTTTCTCATGAAACATCGGAGTATTTATATTCAACCAAATCCCTGAGGACCTGAACCTGAGTCTACTCAGTAGGGCAGCCTGCCCTCCACTCCACCCCGCAGTAAACCTCACAAGTGCAGCTACTTTAGCGATGAACCGCACCCAACCTCAAGTGTGAGCCCGCACACATCTCCCCGTTTCCACAGGAGAAGGACACTGTGTATGTCTTTACTGGGTCCAAGCAGAGCCTGCCCCTTTCAACCCCACCACTAGTTTCCTGCTGCTCTGTGCCGTAAGGAGACAGCTCTTAGGTTGTCCCGAGGAGGCAGCCTCGGCCAGGGCCAGGGCCAGGGCCAGGGCCCCTCTTTTCCTGAATGTCAGCATTGCTAGAGGCAAGGACAAAGGCAGAGTCATTAAGCGCTCTCATGGCACAAGTCTCACATTCCTGCCTCCGTAAGAGGAACACACTCATTTTCTAGAACTACATGACAAGCACCTTACTCCAGAGAGTACAGGATGGGTGTGGGCAAACCCACCCATTCCTGCTAACTCAGGGACTTTGCCCTCAGAGCATCCAAGGGCAACCAGCCCTTAGGTTTTGTTCTGGGAGGTTGGCACACAGCTCTTCATGGAGTCTATTTAACTTGATCCTCATAAAGCTCAAATTTCTTCAAGCATGGAGCCACACCCCTAAGCCTCAGAATAGAGTATTTTCCCTCAGTTGAAATCCTCAGACAGGGATAACTCATCCATCATGGGCTTATGGGCTTTTGGGCACACAACAAAATAACGTAAAATCACAAAGGGCCATGCACGGTGACACATGCCTTTAATCTCAGCACCTGGAAAGCCACAAACTGAGTTTGAGGTCAACCAGGTCTACATAGCAAGTTGCAGGCCAGCAAGGGCTTTACAGTAAGACTAAAAAGGGGAGGAAGGGTTACACTTGATCCTGAAACACTTAATCTCACAGACTAACCCTCCCGGCAACCACAACTCTGAAACTCTCGGAAGCAGCTCTTACCAGGCACAGGCATCCTGAAGGCCCTTATGATGGCCATGCTGTACTACGCAGAAGCCTCCTGGAGCCAACTGGGAATCTGAAGGAGTAACAAGACAACACACTTCATTCTAACAGAAACAACATAGGCATTCTCAAAATGGGTCTTCAAAGTCGAGCCTCAGTAAACCGTGACTCTTCACAAAGGTGTCGTTTCAGACAGGGATAACTTAGATCATCCTCAGCTCAACCAGTAACTGCTTCATCTCCCACAAGGGAGCTAACACTACCCAGCAAACAAACAAAACCCTGCTCAAACTTGCCTGCCACTCAGCACATCCCTCAGGCCGCCTACGGGCCTGGGAAGCACTGGCTCTCCGCTGAGCTGGGTGTGCAAGCTCTCCTGAGCACAGGCATCGAGCTGGGTGTGCAAGCTCTCCTGAGCACAGGCGGCATTCTGAGTCCAGGAGGAAACCCAGGTGCAAGACGGCTACCCGATGGCTGCATCAACACCACTGCAGGCCAGAACTGAGGCTCAGCTGACACCTGTCAGTAAGGAAACACAAGTCAACTTTTTTTTTTTCTCAGAGACAGGGTTTCTCTGTGTAGTCCTGGCTGTCCTGGAACTCACTCTGTAGACCAGGCTGTCCTTGAACTCAGAAATCCGCCTGCCTCTGCCTCCCAAGTGCTGGGATAACAGGCATGTGCCACCACGCCCGGCAAATAAATCTTAAAAAAAAAAAAAAAAAAAAGACTGAGGATTACAAACACCTGTCTCAGGAGACACTTGTAAATAGCCAGTGCTCTGGTCTCTGTAGAGAATTGAGGTAGAGCAGGTCACTGAACTGTTGCTACATGCCTGCTCAGACCCCAGATCCTTTTTTTTTTTAAAGACTTATTTTACATATGTGAGTAAACTATTGCTGTAGCTGTCTTCAGACACACCAGAAGAGGGCATCCCATCTCATCACAGATGATTGTGAACCACCATGTGGTTGCTGGGAATTGAATCAGGACCTCTGGAAGAGCAGTCAGTGCTCTTAAAGGCTGAGCCATCTCTCCAGCCCCATGCCCAGAAGATTCTTAATTCCACTCCAGAATGGTCTCCTCCACTGACAAGGGTGGACCCAGGAAATGTGTGTATTTTAACACTTTTTACGTGTTCTGAGATACATCCAGATATGGAAACCGTGATTCTGCATCACAGAAGACAAGGCTCTGTGCCACTATGGAGTAGCAGGCCTAAATCTTTACTTAACCCAATACCCAATTTCTAGGCCAAAAGACAGCTCCGTGTCTAAATGGGAGACCATGAAAGTCAACCTGACAGACACCTATGGTGGCACAGGCACATACAAAAGAGAATCCACTGAGTTCCAGTTTACTTAGCACCCAAGCTCGATAAATGTTGTATTCACAAATGTTAGATACAGCTTGTGCGCGTGCAAATGGAGGAGCAGAGCAGAACCACTGCCTCATCAGGACAATCAACCGGCAACACCTACAACCCCACCCCCACCCCAAGTCGACCCACCACCCCCGCGACTCCGTGAAGCAGCTCTTACCAGTAAGTCATCTGGAAGGCCCTTCTGCCCCACGTCTTACAATGATGATTCCTGGAGAAAACACGTCAATCTGAAGGAGTAATAAAGAGATCACACTTCATTCTAACAGAAGCAACCTTAACGTGGTCATTCCCAAAATAGATCTTTAAAAAAGAAGTCGAGCCTCAGTAAACCATGACTCTTCACGAAAAGTGTCGTTTCAGACAGGGATAACTCAAATCATCCTCAGCTCAACCAGTACGAAGTTCCCAAATACCCCCAACCCAACTCCTTTCTGGAAATCCGATCTGGCAACCACGTTGAGTCCGAGGACAACACTCGGTAGCCCCTAGGGACGCTGGCACAGAGCCTCTCCTGGAGCCCTTACCGAGATGCCCTGAGGAGAGCTCGACGCGAACTATTGTTCCAGCTCAACTTCAGATCCGTGCGCGAGGCGAACGCCCACCACCCACGCCTTCCGACTGGGGACCACACCGAGGCCGCGTGCCTCCAGGGATCCAGCCATTCCTTCTGCGAGGGACCCTGCAGCTCGTCTCCCGGGCGCCCAAGGCATGCCTTCGGGGAAGGGGAAATGATGCCATGTTAGAGCGAGCGATTTCCAGTTTGCAGTCCCCTCCGAACAATCTAGTTACCAGGGGTCACACGCATTCACGGGTTAAGGCCACCACCCTCAATGGAGACCCCAGGGCAGAGCTGAGCACATGGCTGGCTGTGGGTCACAGAGACACCCCACACACACACACACACACCCCAAGAGAAGGAAGTTCGAAGCCCCAAAAAGGGCTTCATCCCTTCCGCACAAAAATTCTCGCTGTCTGGAAAGCATTTTCTTAGAATCTCAGCCCTCCTAAGGCCTATAATAGCAAAGGAAAAGGCTTCACCTCGGGAGAGAACAAGCATGTCGACGGCGGGTCTCATCTTCCCTTTCCCGCAGCTTACCATCCCCCAAAGCCTAGGCCTTCCAGGGAGAACATCAGGGACCGGCGTGGCCATAACTTCCAACCACGCGGCAGAGGACCTCGGAAAGGACGGGATTGCGCTTGCGCGCAGTCCCCCCCCCAAGTCTCGCCGGAACTCTCGCGATGTTGAGAACGGCTTGATGGGAAACGTAGTTCTAAAGCGACCATTGCCGAGAGTGGGTCGTCTCGCCTACGACTGAGGGAAGAGAAGGGGTAAGATGGTGGCAGCCACCAGGGGCAGCAGAGGGTCCAGGGTGAGAAGCTTGGTCCGTGGAGAACTTCGGCGGTCCCCGGCTAAGGCTAGGGAGGTGGAGAATGTTCGAGGGTTCAGGGGCCGATGAGGAAACTGAGGCTCGTTATTAATTGTGCTGCAGATTTTATCCGGGGTGGAAGAATGTCGTTTGGTTTAGTTCCTTAGTGAAGTCCAGGGAGAGACCCAGGGACTCAGCTGCTTTAAGATGGGGGCTAGAGCGGGTGCAGGCGGCAGGGGGCGCTCGAGAGCCGCGGGGGCGACCGTCAGCAGAATTCTCCTGCCTGCGATCGATGATCGCCTTCGCCTTAGCCATGCTTACTATTCTGGTGGCTCCTGAGTTACATCTTAAGAGGTTGCTAGGAGACATCCCCCTCCCCACTTTCTTGATAGCTTGGTAAGTGAAATCAGTGTGCTGGCCCCGGAGAAGCTTTGGATGGAATGGTAGTCCCCAAGTCGGTGGGGGGGTGGCATGGGGTGGGGGTGGCGGATTAGTTTGTGTCCTCCCCTTGGGTGACTGGTGTCTGGTGAGAGTCGCTGAAAATGGTAGTTTAGTATCTGAGGAGCGTGAAAGGGCCTTCCGCGCTTGGTAATTATGCCAGAATTCTTGCTTCTTTGTGAGACCCCCTCCCCCTGCATTTTCCATGCCTTCCGATCCCGCCTCATTCGTTTTGAGTATCATCTTGTGTGAGACATCTTGACTTCGTTTTAAGAGATTTATTTATTTATTATATGTAAGGACACAGTAGCTATCTTCAGACACACCAGAAGAGGGCGTCAGATCTCGTTAAGAATGGTTGTGCCAGCCGGGCGGTGATGGCGCACGCCTGTAATCCCAGCACTCTAGGAGGCAGAGGCAGGCGGATTTCTGAGTTCGAGGCCAGCCTGGTCTACAGAGTGAGTTCCAGGACAGCCCTGGCTAGAAACCCTGTCTCAAAACACACACACACACACACACACACACACACACACATTGTGGCACCATGTGGTTGCTGGGATTTGAACTCAGGACCTTCACAAGAACAGTCAATGCTCTTAACCGCTGAGCCATCTCTCCAGCCCTTTGACTTCATTTTTAAATAGGGTAAAATGGCAAGGCAGGGCCAGAACTTAGACCTGTTTACAAGCTAGTTTAAATTCACAAGGTGGAGAGCCTTTTATTCCCGACCCCTCCCCCCCCCTTCTCCTCAAATGGGACTCTGTAGCATTTAGCCTTTACCATCTTCTTAATGTGGAAATCTGTTACTTACTCTTAATGACCACATTCGAATGTATTTCTCTCCTTTAATTTAATTGTGAGTGCTTCAGGAACGGGGTGTAGGGGGAGCTCTCTTAATTGCTTTTTTTTTTATTCCCTCGCAGTGCCGGGCTTAGTGTTTGGCTGTGTCTTCTCACAGACTGTTCCAAGGAAATAATCATTAATGTATTCAGCAAGAACACAGCCCTCGAGTTTTCTATCTTACCCTTGAAGACAGATTATTTTGTTGAATTCTGAGGGGAAAATGCATTTTCTCCCAGCACATTAAGTTCTTTCATGTGAGACTTGCGGAGGGAATTCTGGAGAATTTGCCCCAAGATGCTTGTGAAACTTGGGACCTTCTGCAGCTAAGACAATAACTGCTTGGCGGCTGCTCACTGCCTCGGGGCCTTTAGTCCTCACTCACTAGGAAGCCCTGCAGCCCTCCCATTTGACTGATGAAGAGACACTATCAAGAGATGAGGTGCCAGGCGGTGGTGGTGCACACCTTTAATCCCAACACTTGGGAGGCAGAGGCAGGCGGATTTCTGAGTTCAAGGCCAGCCTGGTCTGTTGAGTGAGTTCCAGGACAGCCAGGGCTAAACAGAGAAACCCTGTCTTGAAAAATCCAAAAAAAAAAAAAAAAAAGAGAGAGAGAGAGAGAGAGAGAGAGATGAGGTGCTGTTTAAAGTCACAGTGGTATCTGGCAGACATGGTTTGACCCCAGCCTGCAAAGTTTATGCTTTCATCATTGGGCTTGTACATGTGCTGAGTGAGTCGACCTACTACGGAAGATCTTTTCTCCTAGGAGGAAAAGTAAAACAGGAAGATTTTTGTCTTTTAAAAATGCATGTGGGGGCTGGAGAGATGGCTCAGCAGTTAAAAGCACTGACTGCTCTTCCAAAGGTCCGGAGTTCAAATCCCAGCAACCACATGGTGGCTCACAACCATCCATAAAAGAGATCTTACGCCCTCTTCTGGTGTGTCTGAAGACAGCTACAGTGTACTTACATATAATAAATCGTATAATAAATAAATAAATCTTTTAAAAATGCATATGTATGTATGGGTATGAACATGTATGCAGGTGCACATGTATGAGTATGTGGGTGCATAGAGAGGTCAGACATCAATTTTGGATCTTTCTCAGTCAGAAGAGGATGCCAGATTACCCCTGGAACCAGAATCACGGTTATAAGGTGCCATTTGGTTTCTGAGGCTAGGACCTGCGTCCCGTAGAAGAGCAAATGCCCTCAACCACTGGGCCAGCTCTCCGGCCCCTGCACCTAGCGTCCTGTATGAGTGCCGGGGGGCCTGGCCCTGTGTCCCCTTCTTGTGCGGCAAGGGATTTTCCAAGGGAGCCATGTCCCCGGCTGCAATTTTTCTGTCTTCACAGAGGTGGTTGGAGACTAATAAGTAATATTGACAGAGGAATGCCAGCCACCTGCTTTGTTGGTTTGGGCCACATGGTGGCAGAGTGAGTTGAGAATGAGCATCTGTGGGAGCCACTTGGCGGGCTGGCTTTGAGATCTCCTGCTGTCCGGGGCTCCAGGCTCATTGCCACCCAGTGTACAGAAAGGCCACCTTTCTGCCTGTCGGGTCTCCGTGTGGGTTCCACACCCGACAGGGCACAGTTTCTCCTGCACAACTCAGTTATGCATCATGGAGCAGCCACAGGCGCACAACCAGTAAGGGGACCGCCAGCAGCTGGGCAGTAGCCAAGAGGCTGGAGCAAACTCCAAAGGCTTGTGCCTGGGCACGCATGAGGCGCAACTGTGTAGGCAGTCCAGAAATAACTGGAGACGCCTCAGAGGCTGCCCCAGAATTCCTGACTGAGCAGCCAGGGACGGAGCTGCTCGGAATGAAGTGCTAACGTTACTGTGATCTCATTTGCACCCGGTGCATCTGGGTCTTGTGTACAGTGGAATCCCATAGCCGTCCTACAAGATCTGTAGGTGCAGATTACGGCTGTCGGGTGCAGCAGCACAGTCCCGTGCTATGTGTGGGAAACAGGCACACTGACTAATATCACCCCAGGGCTGTGAGACCCAACCCCATAGTGCACAGGGAACTTTAGTCAGCTGGCCCGCTGGGCAGGGGAAGTCACGGACAGGATCTGAGAAAGATGTGGTTTCTGAAACTCACAGCAAGAAAGCAGTCTTTACCGTATTGAAGTTCCCTTCTTAGTTGCAAAGGGAATCTTGGATTTTATTACTAAGACCATGAAGGAGGGCTGGTGATACCTCCAAGAGGCTGGTTGCTGGCACTGGGAGCATCTGCATCCGCAGTTTCACAGGAAGTCCGTCCGTACACAGGCATGCTGGTGGCCGGCCTGGAGGCGGTTCTTCCTCCATCTTGTCTACGATGCCTTTCTGGCCAAGTCTGGGGAATTCTTCTTGCCTTTACAAACAACAGCCTCTCTTCTGGCTCTGGGACAGTGTAGAGTCATGATGCTTGGGCTCGCCACAGCCGTCTGGAATCTGAGAGGCTCCCGTCAGAGCAAGAGCCAAATCCCTCCGAGGATGGGCTGGAAAGAAGAAAGGAGTCCCTGAGGCTGCTGGTCAGCTGCTGGAGAGGGCCAGCCCGAGACCCCTGGCTTCTACCTCCCGGTGGTTAAGATACACTTTCACGTTTACGATTTCTGTATGTGGGATACGCCTTAAAAGTTTCAGTGAAATAGAGTGTGAGATGTAAGAAAGGGTGTCATTGTTTAAGTTTCAAGCTGCGGGTTCTGTTAAGAGTTCTAGTTATAGTCGACCTAAACGATACCCACACTTCCCATTTCCTCATGAAGAAGTCCCTGGAATTCCAGGCATGGTGGCGCACGCCTTTAATCCCAGCACTTGGGAAGCAGAGGCAGGCGGATCTCTGAGTTTGATGCCAGCCTGGTCAGGTCTACAGAGTGACCAGGACAGCCAGGACTACACACACACACACACACACACACACACACAAACCTGTCTCAGAAAAAAAAGAAAAGAAAAAAGAAAAAGGAGGAAGAAAAGAAGGAAGGAAGGAAAGAAAGAAAGAAAAAAGGAAGGAAAGAATAATTTCCTGAAAGAAGCCAGACATGGTAGCACAAATTTCAGCACTCACAAGACAGAGGCAGGGTGGATCTCCATGAGTTTAAGGCCAGCCTGGTCTACATAGTTCTAGGCCAGCCAGAACGTCACGATAAGTTTCTTTCTCACCAACAAAACAAAACACACACAGGAAGAAAAAGCCATGCCTTTATCCACCTTATCTGCAAAGCCATTTCCTCTAATAAAATTGCCACTTAAAAATGGATTTGTAAAAATAAACAAGTTTGAAGAGTACGCGGTATTGCCTGGACCTCGTCTGGTGTTTCCTGGACATGGCTCCCCATTCCGGGAAGCCCTTGCCTTCGTCGGGTTGCGTAAGCTTTGCCTGCGGTGTCTGCTCCCTTTGCTTCGGTTTCTCTTCCCCACATCCTCGCCTCTGCTCGGCACGCTCCAGCTCATCTCAAACACCTCTCCGTGTGCCAGCCGCGGCGCCCGGGGTTTCCCAGCAACACCTTTACCGTGGCAGGTGTTTCAGTGTTTCAGCGCATGCTCTGTTACGGGAGCAGGCTGGAGGAAAATCCCAGCCTGAACAACTCTGGACAGACTACTTCACCTATCTATCTTCCTCGGCTCTGTTTTTTGTTTTTGTTGTTGTTGTTGTTGTTGTTGTTTGTTTGTTTGTTTGTTTCTGTTTTCTTTTCAAGACAGGCTCTATATAGCTCTGGCTGTCCCGAAACTCACTGTGTAAACCAGGCTGGCCTTGAACTCACACAGCTCTGCCTGCCTCTGCCTCCCAAGTCCTGGGAGCAAAGTCATGCACTACTATACCCAGCTTCAAATCCTCATCTTGACCATGAGGGATGATAATTTGCATCTCACAGGATTGTTTTAAGACAACAAATCTTTGTATATCCAAAGCACTTATGTAGTGCCTGGCACAGAGCCAGCGGCACACAAACAGGAACTCTCGATACTTCCACTTCTTCTAATACTCCTCACCCCACTGTTTTTTAATACGCACATATGTGAGTGTTTGTGTGCTTGCTTGAGCTTACGTGCACCGCGTGTGCAGATGCCTATGGAGGTGTAGAGTGCCGATGCCCTAGAGCTGCTTACAGATGCATGTGAGCCACCTGACGTGGATGCCGGAAACCGAACCTGGGTCTTCTGCAAGAGCAACACGCCATGTTGTCTCGTCATCTCCCCAGCCCCATTCCACGTTTTATCATAATTTTCTTCCTTCCCCAACTCCCTTCCAATATCGGGCCTTGAACCCAAGGCTCAGGCATGTGAGGCAATGCCCTCCTCTCATCTTTGTTTTTTTTGAGGGGTGAGGGGGTGGGACCCACTAAAGTTGCCCGCCCTGACTTTGACCTCACCATCAGCTCCTCTGCCATCTGGGATTAGAGACTGGTGCCACATTTGCTTATTTATAGCTGGACCAGGACCAAATAGTGATCGCATCTCCATCCGTGTTTTGCTTCTAACTATGGAAGCCATTTTTATTGAGGTATGAGATACACAGAGTAAAATATGTTCAAAATGTACTGTCAGAGTCCGTAAGCAAACACATGCCTGTAAGCACAGTCCCCGTCAAGACTGAGAACATTGTTGCTCCCCCGAGCACCCACAGGGCTCCTCCTTACTTTGTACAGCCGGTTCCCATGCCCAGCTGTGGCCCGAGCCAGCCCTTCCCTGCTTCCTGCCCCTGTCAACGGCTCTTGTCTGGTCCTAGATTTCTCGCATGCGACCACAGACGAGCCCCTCCGCTGCGTCTGCTCTCCTCATCCTCCTGCGCCGTCCCTTAGGTAAACACCTCCCTTCGGTCTTGGTTTTGAGAGTTATTCCACCGAGCACACATACCTCCGTTTACCCACGGACGCCTGTTGATAGGTCCTTGGGTTAGTTTCAGCATGGAGCTGCTATTAGCAAAAGTCAACAAAAAAGTCAACACTTTTGTAAACCCTTTCCGTGGCCGTAAGTTTTCGTTGTTCTTGGGTTACATTATGCGACACTACAGCACTATGTTCCAAGAGCTTGTAGGGAGGATTTCAAATACGTGGCACCCACCTCCCGATCAGCGTATAGTTCAAATACGTGGCACCCACCTCCTGATCAGCGTGCTGACTTTGAGCTTATTGGTTATAATCATATTTTTGGGGAGAGAGTAGTTATTAAAATCTTTTTCCTCCCCCTTTTAGAAAGTGTACTAATTGTTGGCTTGTAAAAGGGGTTTTTGTTGGTTGTTGTTGTTGTTGTTTTCTCTCTCTCTCTCTCTTTGGTTGGTTGGTTTTGATTTTCCCAGACAGGGTTTCTCTGTGCAGGCCTAGCTGTCCTGGCCTCGAACTCAGAGGTGCCCCTGCCTCTGCCATGCTGAGATCACAAGAGACACACCACCACAGCCCAGCTTCGCATTGCTTTTGTGTTTTTGCAAAAGTTTGTCTAAGAAATATTCCATCTTTCTTTGTGTATGCGGAGCCAGGGGTGTGCGTATCCGCTCAGCTCAGTGTCCAGAGGCCGGAAGAGGGAGTCCCAGCTCCACATCTCAGCTGCTTACCGGTAGTGAGCCGCTGTGCGGAGCTGGGAACAGAATCCCAGTCTCCTGGAAGAGCAGCTCATACAGCTCCTGAATTGTAAAAGTTCTTCATTCTGCGTTTGTGTGTGTGTCTGTGTGTGTCTGTGTGTCTGTGTGTCTGTGTGTGTGTGTGTGTGTGTGTGTGTGTGTGTGTGTTGACATAGACTGGCCTTTGACTCTGGTCCACATGCTGAGTCTGTCATAAAAATCCTTTCTGTTTGTTTGAATTTTCATAGCCACACCCGGGTCCTAACCCCACACCAGGGGGCACAGGCACCCTACGGAGGGTCTACTGTCCCAGTGCGGTTAATGGGTCCTTGAAGCTACCCTAGTGCACTCCATGCCCCCCCCCACACGGCAAACAAACAAACCAAAGCTGTTGCCCTCTTCAGCCCTCCCAGTCTGCAGCTGGGCTGCTGACTGTCATCCTCTCCCCAGAGTCCTGACCCCAGTTGGAGGAGGCAACAGAGTGACAGAGACAATGACATGGAGTGAGGCCTTGTGTCCGTCATCCCTGCGGGGGTGGGGGGCACCGCTTCCTGTTTGAGGGGCACTGATGGATCCTAAGGAGACGACTCTCTTTGCTCTCCTCGGCTGGCAAGCCTTTCAGATGCCAGGGTCTGGCCTGCCTTTGATTGACATGTGGGTGAAGAATAGAGGGCGGCATTCTCTGTGCACCCTGGCCCACCTCCACAGACAGCCGTGGCAGGCAGCTCCACAGCTCCAGGCCTTGTGTCCTGGTAGGTAAAGCCGCACCTGGAATCTCTTTGTAGCCCTCATCTGCAGATTCAAGACCTCTCTACCATCAGATTCCCACACAGGTCCTGACTTCGCCGCCAGCTGTGACCTTGAACAAATTCTTTGGACTTCTCTTTCCTTATCGGGTCCGTGAGGTTTACAACGGTTCCTGCCTCATCAGTGAGACTGTGCTTATAAATACGACACTGGGCGCGGTGCCCAGCAGATAATAAGTGTGACCCGTGCTAGCCATCATTAATAGTATTATTAGCATCATTAGCATTCTGTTACTGTAAGCCTCGGCATAGCCACCCTGATGGTTTCCTTATTTTCAGACTCACAAAGAAACAGCACGCTCCCTCAGCATAAGGAAGGGCTCAGCCTCTCCCTCACAGCAAAGCCCTGCAAAGAACATAAAAGCGGGGCAGGGGAGTGAAGCGCCCCGTCTGCCCTTGCCTGCCTCAACTGGTCCCAGGTTTCACTTGTACTGGCCAGCACCTCTGCCATGTTCCCACCATAGGACAGTTATGTGTGTGTGAGTGCACACACTAGACATTGTGGGATGGGTGGGTGCCCCCCAGAGCCCCATCTGCACTTTAAGGTGGGGCAGGACAGAACCGCACGGCAGCTGCTGCAGAAGCCGGCTCAGGCCACTACTGCTACATCTCATCCCTTCTCTGCTCATGCTGCCATCTCCAGGAGACTGGCAGCTGTCAGCCGCAGAGGCAGCAGACAGCAGCGATCCCCGCTCGCTCAGGCCGCTGCCCCTGGCCACCCGGCGGCTCAGAGCAGCCCTTTCCCGTCACCCAGGCTCTCACCAGCAGAGAGATTGGCATTCAGACAAGCGGGGAAGGCACCAGGGCAGCCGGCTCCAGACAAGGTGGGGGGAGGAGGCACCAGGGCCGCCGGCTCCTGTCCTCCACAGCTGACACTCCTGTGCAAAGCCTGTCAACGAGAAGGTGTCCGGGCTGAGACAGCCTTCTGCGCGCAGAGAGGCCCTGGGTGCTCTCACCCAGCTGTGGCGGATGCGGAGGGAGGAAAGGCTGGGACAGCTGTGCAGCGGCTTACATCCAAAGACCAGCGGGCCCGCGGCACTCACTAGTGTGTGCTGTGTAGTGTAGTTGTGTAGTGGGCACCACAGGATCATCTGGTCCTCGCAGAACGAACTCTGTCTTAGGGACTAGGAAACAGCCGCACGGAGGGATCTATCCCTACCCCAAGGTCACAGAGCCGGCCCTGGCTCCAGCCCCTTGGCTCTCCCGTCCCTGATCATTCAGAGCCAGCCCCCTGCACCAGCATCTCCCCATCCTTTCATCTCACCTCTGTCTCCCCCAGTCGTCCTTAGCTTACTGTCTACCAAGCACCCGAAAGCTCCTGCTCCTGTTCCCAATCAGCAGCTATTTCTAAGGAAACGGGAAAGGGAAGAACTCAGCCTCCGTGAGGATAGCATCGTGGCCGGGAATTAACTGACAGCCTCCATATTTTAAAGATCGTCCCTGGACCTCTGTGACAGGAGTTAGTGGGCTGAGGGCGGGGTGCCTGGGCAGTAAGAGCCTCTTGTAGGGGAGTGCTGGGCTGAGGGGGGGGGCACCTGAGCACTGGGAGTCTCCTGTAGAGGAATTCTAGGCTGAGAGAGGGAACAGGGCAGTAGGAGCCTCCCCTACGAGGGCAGGGACTTTCTGAGCAAAACCTGCAAATGCACAGATTGCAGAGAGACTGGCACAGAAGAGACCCCGGGAACAAACGGAGCCTGGGCGGGGTGTGCGGGGAAGGTGTAAACACAGTCTGCTCCCACCAAAGCCAGCCTGCTCCCTGGGGGGAGAGGACCCCTCCCTCCCAGCCCACATGACACCCCAGCTGCCAGGCCCCAGGGAGTCGCATCCCCCCACTGCCAGGGAGGGAGTCCCTTCCCATCCCGGCCCTGCCCTTCCTCGGAGAGGATCCTTAGAGGAGATTCACAGACCAGCGCTGCCCTGGAAGGTGCTGCCCTGTCAGAAGTGGAGCTGGGCTGGGAGCCAGCCCTGGTCCCGCTCTGTGACCTTGGCCTGACAATTTCTTGGATCATTGGAAGGAGGCGGGCAACTTGGAGATGGCAGAGAGGAGAGAGACAAGGGTGAAGTGACAGGAACATGGTGACTAGATTAGAGAGAGAGCGCGCACAGCTGGGATCAGAGCGACAGAGTCCCCAGGACCAGTATCTCTGGCCATCAGCCTCACAGGCCTGTCACTGGCGAGACTCATGCCTCCCCGGAGAAAACAGGCTGACAGGAGCTGAGGCAGGTGGCCATGGGCTCAGGGCCTGAGTCGGGGGCACTCTGGCAGGTTCTGTCCCCTAGTGTGACCCCCCACACACACACACACCTCCTGCCCTACTTGAGCAGTTCCCACGGACCTGCCTGTGTACATCCTGAGCCAGGCTCCTGGCAGCCCCAGTCACTCCTCCCAGTGGGTACCCCCCACACACACACACAGTGGGTCCCTCGGCTGCTGCTTCTCTCAGTCCTTTCTCTCCCTCCACTGAAGTGGAACCGCGCTGGGATCCTGCTATCTAGAGAACTGTCTTTGCCAGCCGGAAAGGCAAAGGCAGAGACCGGCTGGACAGAGGCAGCGCCGCTGGGCTGGCTGCGGGGAGCGGGATGGGGGAAGAGAGATGCAGGGCGGGGGCGCCTTTGAGGATGAATGGCTCCCAGACAGTGGGAGCAGCTGCCCGCACAGTAAGCCTGCATCTGGGAGCAGGAGCGGAAATGTGCTTTTATCTCCGCTCTGGATCCTGCAGGACAGTAAAGACAGAAATGGCAGAGCAGCTGGGGGGGCGGGAGGGGGGAGGCCGCCTCCGAGTCACTGAGCAGTCGGCACAGTGACAAACAGTGTTGTGCTTTCTTCCCCTTCTCTCTCTCCGCTGCCCAGTTAGAGTGCACATGCACACACACAGACACATGCACACATGCACACACGCACACACAGACACACGCATGCACACACAAAGCACATCCAGAGCACAAGCTGGTGTTTGCTCCCATCCGGTTTCGGGCAGACATGCCACAGATCCAGCTGGCCTCTCTTATTGATAATTTCAGGAGAGCAGCCAATGACAGGGTGAGGTCGAGGGACTGAAGAGGCAGATGCCTCAGGAAGGAGAATCACTGTAGCGGAGTGCCAGGACCCAGCCCTCGACCCAGCCCCAGACCACGGGGGTTAGCAGAGTCGCTCCTGAGCGGACAGATGGCCAGGCCAATAGAAACCCCTTTTGCCAATCTGCAGCAAAGCTGAGTATGGGTGTTAAGCTTGGGTCCCCCACCCAGTAGCGTGGTAATGGGCCGTGTCTTCTCGTGTGTGCCACGGGGTGCGTACGGTCTGTGGGTTGTGCTCAGGGACTGGAGGATGAATGGAGGAGCCCTTGATGACTAAGCCCAAGCTCACTTATCCTTCCCCGGGTTCTGGAGTCTCCTCGCTCCCTGCTTGCCCCTGGCCCTCGCCTGAGATGCTGGGGTTCTCTAAGTTAACCTGGGGAACCCTGAGCAGCCCCTCCATGTGCCTTCTCCAGCTTGGCGGTCCCTCAGAGCAGAGACTTGGAAATGAGCACCCAGGAAGCACAGGCAGCCCATGTCCTCTCTCGCCAGCCCAACCTTGCTCAGGAGGCCGAGTCATGGCCCACCTAGCAGCAAACCCGGGGTTGGGGGGGGGGGTGCGGAGGAACCGCCTACCTTCTCCGTGGCTGCTTCCGGTTCCCTCCTGCGCTGCTTCCGGCCCCACAGCATCTTCCTCCATGGGAGGTGAACCCGGAGTCCGGCTAGAAGGGGAAGTCAGGCAGCTCAGCGCCCTCTCCTGCGCCTCAGGCTGGCCCGGCCCATCCCATCCCTGAGGAGTCTGCAGAACTGCCCTTAGGACTTGGCTCAGCTGCCCCCTCACCCCCAAGCCTGGAAAACATGTCAGGACCACACAAGTCTCTTCAAACCAGCCCTAGCTCCGTGGCCTGAAACAAAAGTAGCAAACTCAAAGATAAAACCAGCCTCACTCAACCTCCACCAATGATGGGGAGCGCTGAAGACCACCTCCCTCTCCCCACATGGACCAACGTCCCGCCTTCTGTCCCCCATGGCTCCTGGTCCTGACTTTACCTGTCAGGCCGATGGGTCACAGTCCCCAGAGTCGAGCTGCCTGAAGAAGGGAAGGCCTACTTCACAGGTCCTTTCTCCCTGGACAGAGGGAAGCACTGGAGTCAGGAGATGGAAGGCTTAAACTTGTCATGTTTGGGGGCTCTGCCTCCTACTTCCGCCTAGCCATTACCCCTATGCCACCCAGCCAGCCCCGCTCCTTGTTGTCTTGTCTGACTAACCCTTCCAGGTAACTGGGTGCCAAAGAGTTAAAAGGCATCAGACTAGGCCTGCCCAGAGAGTCCCCAGGTTTGGGCCTTTTCTCTTTTGTCAGGAGATCTAGCTGCTCCCCCCACCCCCTTTTTTTGTAGGTAAGGCATATTTGGAAGTCAGATGGTCCCCTATCCTGTTGCTCAGTCACTACCAAGCAGTTATAATCGAGCATGTCCTGTTGTATGGTTTTTGAGAATTACTGTGTACGAAAAGTTTGGGAGCTGGGACTCTGCAGCCGGGGGTGGGACTCTGCAGCTGGGGGTACAGCCAGCACAAGTTCCCAGCGTCACTGGGCTTCACCCCCGTTGTCCACAACTCCAGCTTTAGGGGTCATGGTATGTGTTACCCTCCCACACTGTGTGAGCCAAGTTAGTCCGCACACCCTCCTTCTGCGGGCCCTGCACCCCAGAGCCCCAGATCTTTTTTTGCCCTTTGTTTTCACTAGGGAGTCCACGGGACATAATCATACACATAGGTACTAGATCGACACGTTTGTAGTGTCTTGACGGGCGCGGAGGCTCTGGTAAACCAGGGAAGGAAAAGTCTAGAAGAATGCACAACTGTGCCTCCCCAAAGGCCACAGGGCTTCAACCTAGGGAAGAGTTAATTTCCAGGCCACTGGAGACAGCATCCTGCCCGCAGGGGCGGTCCAGCCAATGGCGCTCAGCGCCGATGACGTCATGCACCTCCTGCGCCTTCTATTGGGGACTGGACGGCGAATCCTGCTGGAGGTTCAGGCAACCGAGCTGCAGAGCCCATCCGTGGCAGAGGAAGGAGGAGGAGGAGGAGGAGGAGGAGGGCCAAGGACAAGAGAGCCTCTGCTCCCTGCTCCTCCAACAGAAGGTCCTCCTGGGGACTGCCCCATACTCGCATTACAGAAGCGAAGCAACACGACATTGGTCCAAAAGGGGGAGGGGCAAGGACCCTTCCGCCACCTAACCTGCCCACCACACAAGGAGTGACTATGGTGAGGACTAGAACACGGAACCCGCGTGTCCGCGCGCGCGCGCGCGCACACACACACACACACACACACACACACATCAATAGTTTCCTTAGCACTACTTTCCCACCCCTGACTCTTTCACCTGCCGGTAGATTGAAGGTCTGTGTCTGAGCCGCTGCCCGCGACTGTCCCGTCCACTCTGCTGGGCTCTCTGGAAGGGGAGAGCAGGCAAGAGAACCTGAAGGCAATGCTCAATCTCTGCCCCACCCCTTTACCACAGGCCAGCAGCACAGGACTCATGGGGCTGGCTGCTCCAACCCGCACTTCCGGCTCCAAGAGTGACCCCCTCCAGAGTGTCCCTCGAGTCCCTTCCCAGACCAGGTCTGCCCACCCTGAGCTTCTCTGTACCTTCTCCCTGGTGATCTTTCCCACCCACCCATCCACCCACAACCCCAATCCACAGCCCCATCAGTTTCTCACGGTTCCACTCGGTTGGTAAATCTACGGCGCCACAGCATGGCCAAGCTGAGCAGGAAGAGGGTGGTGCACATGGCTCAGCTGCCCCATCCCCACCGGCGACCAACTCTGCTGAAGAGGGCCACCGGCCAGGGCCACGATGGCCAGCCTACCTCTCCCAAGCCAGTGCGGTGTTTCCTGAAGTTCCTGGGAAGGGATTAGGAGGTTCAAGCTGATTAGCAGAGTGAGCAGACCTGACCTTGTGGAGAGAGATTAAACTCACCAGGCTCAAGACCTCCCCTCTAGTGGCAGACAGAGTAAGCCAGCCGCCTCCTTCAAGACATGCAAGGTAACCCCGAGTGGCTCTACAGAATGTTCTACCCACAACCTTCAATGCTGTCCAGGCTTTGACATCAAGGCAGGCAGTGCAATCGAACGCCGTGAGCTACTTCCATACGCTGTTCAATCTACCTGCCGAGCACTTGGGGACTTACAAGCATCAATGATAGCTTCAAAGAGGATCTGGGGCCTTGGCCACTGGGGAGAGGAGGGGCACCTCAAGTTCAAAGCCTGGCTGAGCTACAGAGAGCGTTGGAGGCCAGCCTGGGAAACCTAGTGAGTGAATCAAAGAGGTCTGAGGCCATAGCTCAGCTCAGCTCGGCGGCAGAGTACTTGCCCGGGGTTCCAAGGCCCTAAGTTCAGCCTCCCATACGGGAGAGAGAGTGTGAGCTATCACAGGAGGTGTCTGAACAGGAGAGAGAGACTGAGCTATCACAGGAGGTGTCTGACCGGGCAGGTGCCAGAGAAGGGCGGGCCCTCAGCCAACTCTGCCGGCCGACCGGCCGGCCTGGCTGCTGACATGAACGCTCGCCCGTCTTCAGGGACCAAGGCTGCGAGGCAGAGGAGCTATGCTGTCGCAGCTGAGGCAGGACAGGAGAGAATGGCAGAGAATGAATGATGGGACCAGGAAGAGCAGAGAGCAGAGTGTGTGTGTATGTGTGTGTGTGTGTGTGTGTCTGTCTGTCCGTCTGTCTGTGTGTGCACCAGGCCTCCCTTGCACCTCTGAGCTTTCCTAATTACACTCCCCTTGCAGTAAAAGGCAGAGTCGGATGTGCACACAGAACTATAAATTCTATCTTATATAACAATCTTATATAATTTAGATACAAATTATAAGCTTATCAATTATGTACTAGACTACTGTACCATTATAGTCCTTGATCATCAATCAAGGACTATAGACGTTGATCATCAATAGAAATATTCTCCACACATGCCACCTGGACCTCCCGGGCAGCTACTTGGGCCTTGGGCAGTAGAGCTGGAGCCCGCATCTCGCGGCTGGGACAAGGGCTGAGTGACGCTGGGACGCAAACCCACACGGCCCGCGGCCCTCTCCAGGACCTTCCCTAAGCAAATAGGAGGCAATGCCTCCTGTCCAGGAGCCGTGTCAGGCACCCCAGCGCTGGGCACCAGCGAGGGCCCTGCCGGGCCTTTAAAGGCTCTTGCTGACCCTGTGTGACTGCACCTTCAAGTCTGATTGTATTTTTTAGATTTAAAAATTATTTATGTGTGCATGTGTGCGTGCATGCGTGTGTGCACGTATACGTGTGTGTCAAAGGACAGCTTGCGAGAGTCAATCCCTTCTTTCCACCCTGTAGGTCCCAGGGATGGAACTCAGACCATCAAGGTTTGTGGGGCAAATACCTTTAACGATTTTAACTCAACAGGGACCAAAGCTAAAGAGAGCCTCTCACTTCCTGGGCCACGGGACTCATGTTGAGCAGGGAGCCTTGAAGAGAACCAGATGCAGTGCGCTTATCTGTGTCAGGACCAGGCAGGCTCTCCTGGTCTCTGCTGTCTGCAGCCAGGCCTGAGCAGCTGCTGGAAGGATGGGGTTCTGCGTCTCTCGAGACTGCACTCCTCCCCTGTCCCAGTGTCACTCTCCCCGAGCAGTCTGCTGAGATGCTGGAGACGAAGGATCTGCCTTCCGGTTCTCAAACTGAACTCTCAATAGTGACAAATGTCTTCACTGTCCGGTGCCTTACTCAGGACTTCCGGCTCCCCAGAGCCTCTCCGTCATACTTGACTGACTGCCTCTCTGTGGAACTCCACCTAGGCCAGGGTGTAATTCAGGACAGTGTCTGGTCCTTACCTACCTGTCATTAATTAGCTGCTCAGGACTTCCTGCTTGCCGGCATGGGGAGGCATTACTGGGGAGGGAAGTGGGACACGGGGCTCTGGCTCCCCAGACTGGACATGTGCACCAGTTCAGAGAGCCAGCTGGAACAGCAGATGGGAAGAGAGACTGCCCATCGCCCTAAGCCTGCCAGAACCTGAGGTCCCCACATCTGACAATGGCCTCTGCCCAGTCTCAGAATCAGGAGTGGCAGAGCTACAGGGGAAGCCCAGATTTGCAAGTTCCTCCTTCCCAGCAGGCGATGCCTGGGTGTTTGACTTTGAGTCAGATCCCCACCTCGTGAAGGGTACACACACACACACACACACACACACACACACACACACGTCCAGACACCACAGGCCGAGAGCTGAGACCTGGTGGCACCTCAGCTCCCGCACCAGCCTGGGTCACACTCCAGTACACCCCGCGCTGCCCATCAAATCAACGCGTGACCCCCTGATCCTCCCAACCCCTTCTGCACATTGGCCACACCTACCTCTCCCAGCGGGGGACCGCGGTGGCCTTGCTAACGGGTGGGTGGTCAGGCAGGCAGACGCCAGCCATGACACCCCCACTCCGCCTAACCTTCACCTTGCCAAAACTGACTCCCCAAAACAGGACTGGGGTTTTGGAGCGGATCCTTTTTTTTTTTCCCCAACATTTTTTCCCCAGCAGACCACATCCCCGCCCCCAGCTCGCAGTCCCCCGCCCCCCGCACATATACCCTGCACACCCGCGCGCACACACACCCGGCGCGCACAGACACACTCGCTCCCTCCCTCCGGCGCTCTACTCCGCGCCCGCCCGCCCTCCCGCCCGCCTAGCACGCACTGGCCTCGGCTCCCCGCGCCCGCCCGCCGAGCGAAGCTGCTCTGGGCTCGGAGCTGCTCATGGAGAAAGTGCCGGGCGACATGGAGATAGAGCGCAGGGAGAGGAGCGAGGAGCTGTCCGAGGCGGAGAGGAAGGCGGTTCAGGCTACGTGGGCCCGGCTGTATGCCAACTGCGAGGACGTGGGGGTGGCCATCCTGGTGAGGTAGGTGTCGCTCCCAGCTTGGCGGGGCCCAGGACAGGGAGGGTGACAGAGGCTGCGGGCAGAGGCGGGCTCGGCCCGCTGCGAGCTCCGGGCGCCACCTCCCCAGGGATTGGGGACGGGGTCGGGGCGACAGGGGTGCTTTGGAGTGATGGGAACCTTAGCTGATTCCTTCCTAGCTCTGAGAGTGGAGCTCATCATCAGGAACTAGATGCAGGAGAGTGCCTGGTCTCCCTGGCCTCAGAACTCACCCATCCCAGTCGGTCCTCCCCAGGAGTGACCCTAGTGATCCAACTTAGATGTATGCTCCGAGCATCCCACCAGCCCTCAAAGGGACCGGTAAGGAGCTCCTCTTTCTAGAGACAGGCAGAGAAACTGAGGCTCAGTCGGGAAGGGGGTTAAAGAGGAAACAGAACTCCCTGTCCACTTGGTCCCTTTAGAAGAACACGACAGAGAGCAGGGGGCAAAGGTCAAGAGGTCCAGCTTCCCAGATGCCCCTCTCAGCCTCAAAAGTGAGGCCAGGTGGAGCTGCAGGTGACACGGAGTGGTGCCAGCAGGCTCCTGGGATGCAATCCTGGTTGAGGTTTTTGGCTTGGGGTGGGGACTTTCAGGAGACAGGGCCCCCACTCTGGACCCTCCAGACAGGTAAGAAGTATAGCATCTGGTCCCAGTATCCCCGAGGACCGTGCCCTCCCCCCCACACACAGTGTATTTATACACTGCACCCTGGTAATGTCACCAAGCCCCCACAGACTAGAGACTGACCCTAGTTACAAATCAAATCTGTACTCTTCCTACACGCGCTGGCCCCAGGGGTTCAGGCTGAACCCCCACGCATACCCTCAGCCCCCCAGGCTATCAAATCCAGGACAGCAGATAGGGTGGAACCTAGGGACAGAACAGCTGTGATGCAGCTGTTTCCCAGTCCCCACCCCTTCTCTGGTTCCTCTGGTCTCTCTGCCTAGCTCCCCGCACGCCCGGGACCTGCCCAGCTCCCTACCGACACGCCTGGATTCTAACTCAGAAATAGATTTTGGAGGAAGAGAGCTGAAGGACTTTGCGGAGTTAGGGGAGGATTCCTGGGGAGGAAGGGGCAGCTAGCTCAGAGTCCTTTAACCCAGCAACGCCGCCCTGGCTGGGTGACAGGAACCGGGGGTGGGGGTGGGGGCGGCGAGGCCTGGGACCCTGAAGCTGCAGACACTCGGAGACCCAGACTGGCAGTGCGGGCACCCCCACACGAGCACACCATGGGGAGCAGAGTCTCAGATCCGCCAGTCCAGTCCGTATCCCCAGGGCGTCTGTACCCCCTAGGCCCACAGGGCACGCGTGGAGACCAGGCACGGCCCCGAAGGACCTGGAGATAGTCTTGTTATTTGCCAGCAAATTGCTTCTCCAGGAATGGGGGGAGGGGAAGGGGGGCAGAAGGAGGACAGGGCCTGAGAGTAGGGCTCATTCCGTATCCTGTGAGCCCTTTCTTCTTCTTCGGTTCACCCCCCTGACACCCAAGGGACCAGGCCTGGCTGGGAGGGAGATTTACTGATAGACAGAGTACCCAAAGACCCACAGGGAACCCGAGGAGACCTGATACGGCAGTCAGATCTGGCTGGCCAAGCAGCCGAACACCACACTCCAGCTAACTCCACTGAGCCAACACTGACTAGCCTGGGCCAACACCTTGTCGGCTACTCGCTACTCCAGGTACCACTGACTCGTCTGCTCCTGTCTGCCCCAGGCCTGACCAATGGAAAGGGGAAAGGCCGAGACCCCTTGGCTTCTCACAGCTTCACACGGGGACCCGTCCACAGATCCTAGTCACAAGGCCATGTTGACAGCACAGCGTGCTCATCCGCAGGGCCAGGCCCTCTGACCACCTTCCCTTTCTGTCCCCACCACCCACTCTGCCTGCAGGGTAGGGGCGCGGAGGAAGCCGGCTACCAGCAGCAGTTCCTGGCAGATATGGAGTAGGGGAGAGGAGCTAGCAGAGCTGGTAGCCGCCTTAGGGTCTGGGGCAGACCCCATGCTTGCACTCAGGTCAGAGAGAAGCCTAGGAGGAAGCACCTCACACACACACACACACACACACACACACACACCAGCCTGGTTGTAATGCTCACACGTTCCCCCTCACACGCAGACGGGCCTATTTCAGGCTCTTGGAAGCCCAGATGCCTCCCAGAGCTGAGAAACTCCCCAAGACTGGCTGCTAGGGCTTCTCACTAGCAGCTCAAGCCAGCCAGGGACGGGTGGGAGGGAACACAGTTTGGGGGGGCTGGGGGGTGCCAGGATGATAGGCAGAGCTCAAGGCTCCTGCTCCAGGGAAGTTCCTCTCTCAGGGCCGCACGCACGTGCTGCTGCTGCTGTGTTGAGAGGAGAGAACTCACCTGTGCTCAGGACTGGTTCCCGCCTGCTGGGCAGCCTTGGGGACCAGCCAGTTCCTGGTCTACAAGGAGCAAAGCAATGCTCAGACAGTAAACGCTCAAGGATTGTTCCCTGGGATGCCCTCGCGGGAAAGGATGCAGTAGCTTCCAGGCCGTGGCAACTGAACACCGTAAGAGATGCCTTGCAAACGGCAGTGTACCAAGCCAAAGTGAAAATTCATTGTTTGTGTTGCTATTGGGAAAGCCCCGGAGCCCGAGGTGCTGATTATTTTGTGTAGGGGTGGGGGCATGTTTGTCTGTCAGAGGCCAACAGTCCCGGAGTCGGTTCTCCCCTTCCACCTTGTTGAGGAAGGGTCTCCCTTGTTTCAGCCACTGTGCCATTTCCTGGGGATTCTGTCTCACTGCCAAGGAGCGCTAGGGTTACCCATGTGCTGTAGTAGCATCCTGCCTCTGGGTTTTTTGTTTGTTTGTTTGTTTTGTCTTTTCGAGACAGGGTTTCTCTGTGTAGCCCTGGCTGTCCTGGAACTCACTCTGTAGACCAGGCTGGCCTCGAACTCAGAAATCCGCCTGCCTCTGCCTCCCAAGTGCTGGGATTACAGGCGTGTGCTACCACGCCCGGCTCCTTTGGGGTTTTTAATACATCCCGGGGATGAAACTTAGTTGCCAGGTTTTTCTCTCTGAGTGACTATGCACTGGCTTGTCTCCCTGTTCCCCACCACCACCCCCAAGGCATCTTCATTTGTCCCTCATTACAAAGCTTCTGGAAAAGTCCTGTGTGTTTTCGGGCCCACTGCCACCTCGCTCCACACCCACGCACCTCTGAAGAAGCCAGCAGCAAAACTGGCTCTCAGACTCTCAGACAGAAGGAGGGGTCATAAAGTGTCCAAGGTCACACTCGACATCCAAGCGGGTCCCTGTCCCTCTCCACATGGACGATGCCCCTGGTCGTCGTCAGAATCTTCCTGCCAAAACCAGCCGTAGCCAGCCGGGTGTTCTATGTCTCCCTCACATCAGACTCTCGGGCCTGAGCCACAAGCTGTGAGCTCCTCTAATGCCTCAGGGGATGAGGGCACCCAACGACACAGGTCGGGACACTTTTTGTATATACATATACTCTTTCTGAAGAACTCTCACTGAGTCCCAGCTAGGAGGGCCCGAGGCCGGGGTTACGGGTCAGAACATTTGTGAGACCCTGCCTCTGCTTATGGTTTGGGGGCCTTGTCCGACAGACTAAGAGGGTAGCAGAGAAAACTAACCAGTGGCACTAATGGCCACGGAGGGGCAGCCACCCTGGGTGGCCAGAAAAGAGCAGGTCTGACATGGGGCATGTGTCAGGCGTCCCACTGCATCATGGGAAGGAAGGTCGGCCAACACTAAGTGCAGCTGTCGGGCTGGGACAGAGAGGACTCTGGGTAAAGGCAGTGTAGACATGGTCTGGTAGATGGTCCCAACAGGACCTGGCCAGAGGGAGAGCCCGCGACAGAAGGACAGCTCTGTATGAGAGTAAGAACCACTACTGGTGTGGGAACATAACTGCTTCTCCCCTGCCTCCATCTTGGCCACTCCGGACGGACTCCAGCCCCCTGCCTCAGCACCCATTCCCTCCCTCCCGCCAGGTTCTTTGTGAACTTCCCGTCGGCCAAGCAGTACTTCAGCCAGTTCAGACACATGGAGGACCCCCTGGAGATGGAGAGGAGTCCCCAGCTGCGGAAGCACGCCTGCCGGGTCATGGGGGCCCTCAACACTGTCGTGGAGAACCTGCATGACCCAGACAAGGTGTCCTCTGTGCTCGCCCTGGTTGGCAAGGCCCACGCCCTCAAACACAAGGTGGAACCCGTGTACTTTAAGGTACGTCCATCCTCTTTGCTCTGGTCCAGAGCCCGCAGGCTGCTGGACCATAGCTCCCCACAACCAGTAGCTCTGGGAGGGCTCCTGAGTAGCAGAGATGGCTGCCCTGCTGCTAGCCGGTTCCCCTGGAGAGGCTGTGACTGGACGGGCAGCACCGGCAGGAGAGAGAGGTGGGACCAGTCCAGTGGCAGTCCTTGTCCCATGGTCTCTCAGTAGCCGCCAGGCTGTTATTTTGTGTCACACAAGCCAGTGTGACCGGAGCAGGGATCCTGGGGACGGTGGGAGGCAGGGGACCCAGGCGCTCACTCCACCTTCCCTCCTTTGCCCCCAGATTCTCTCTGGGGTCATTCTGGAGGTGATCGCCGAGGAGTTTGCCAATGACTTCCCTGCAGAGACGCAGAAAGCCTGGGCCAAGCTGCGTGGTCTCATCTACAGCCATGTGACCTCGGCCTACAAGGAAGTGGGCTGGGTACAGCAGGTCCCCAACACCACCACGTGAGGAGGCGCGGGTGAGGGTGGGCTGGGCAGCCTCCCGCGGTGTCCTCTCTGGTCCACTGGGCTGCTTCCCATCTCTCCTGGGACCAGGGACTGACTGCTGTGGCAGGAACCCTCAGGCATGCAGACCCATTGAAAAGCAGGCACGAGGCAGAGGGCCTGCGAGACAGCGCCCTTCTCACCGCAGGCCAGCTCCTGTCCAGCCCCGGCTCTCGGCCACACAGAGCCGTGAACTCCAAGTAGATTTATCCGGGCAGGGCTTCTCCTTGCCTGGAACAGGGAGGGCTCCGATCAGCCAAGGTTCTGATGGTCTCCTGGCAAGGCGATGGCCCCTCAGGCTCAGAGCAGGGTGGGCCAACTCCGCCCTTCCTCCCTGGTGCCAATCCTTTAGGCCTGTTCCCCATTCACAGTGACCAGTCACTACTTCCATCCACCGTCTGCCTCAACAGAGCTGGAGCCGGGAAGGTCACAAGGACACACACACATATGCCCAGGCCCTCAAGGGACCAACATGGGTGTCACTCACATGGACAAAACCAGGGGATATTTACTTCCAGTCTGACCAGAGGACAGTTCCCACTTGTAGGCTCCAACAGGGTGGCCGGACTCAGTGGCTCCTGCTGGCTGGAAGCGCCAGCGAGGGCTGGCCTTGGGATGTGTCATGTGTCGGCTGGGAACACTCAGACCCCCCTAGACCTCCGAGGGGGAGCTGAATGGAAGGGCAGAGGCAGGGCCGAAGGAGGAAGGAGGAGAGCGGAGGCGGGAACAGGAACCAGGGGTCAGCCAGCGGCTTGGGACACGTGTTGTAGAGAAATATTCCCAGCAGTTTCCCATGGAAAAGGCAAAGTCTCTTCAGGCTCTTCCGAGGCCCCGTGCCACCTCCTGTGGGTGGGCCTCCCCACCCAGCTCTGCAGAGGAGGTCCCCAGGGCAGGGAGAGGCCTGGTCTGCTGCCCTTCCTGCCACTGACCAACCAGTCCAACTTGTGTCTCCCCACCACCACCACCACCACTACCATCAGCAACTCCCCAGGAGAGCAGAGTTCTCAGGAATTGTTCCTTGCTGTCAGTCAGGTCAACTCCAGATGTGTACAGCTGGGCCTAGCCTGCCCCAGACCCTGGAGTTTTTACCTGCCAGAGGAGGGCATTGGCCAGGCTGGAAAAACTGAGGTCTGAGGTTACCTCCAGCGGCCACTGAGAGGGACCAGGGAGGAGACTGGAAGGGGAGATGTCAGAGGGGGCTCGCCCTCCCCCCAACTCCCCTCCCCAGGCAGGCTCTGCAGCTTGAGATGATGAGTTTGTTTACAGCCAGGGACACAAGACTTCCTGCTTTTGGAGGAAAGAGCTTTTTACAGGGCCTAGAGGGACTGCTGCAGGGGAGAGCTGGCCAGCCAGCCCCTGTGAATCAGAAACACATGGCCGGAGCCTTCCCCCACCCCACCCCCACTCCTGCCCCAGCTGGACCCCAGGGACTTAGTTCCAGCCAAACCCCAAACATCTGTCCCGCTTTGGCCCTCGTTATCTCAATGGGGGTAAATGATGGGACTTCAGACACCCCAGGGCCTAGCCATCTCTCCCTGGGCATGAGCACCCATAGCGGGCCTCCCTAACTGTCACACTGGGATTATCCCCATCTCGAGTGTCCTGGGGCCTTGAGCATGGGCCACGGCCTGGGAGACCCAACCTCCTGCCAGGACCTCCTTGCCTCATAGGGTGGGGTGGAGTCTCAGGGCCAACTTCTAGAAGGGCCCTGTCCAACTTCCCTTATCAGAGAAACATAGCGAGCCAGACACCACTGTTTATTGAACTGTCTCTGCTTCGGGGAGTGTGACTCTGTGTGGGCGGAGGGGTGCTGGGGCAGGGGCATTGATGGCCGCCACCCCGCCGAGCTAAGAGGAGTTCCTACCACCCAGAAGCCAGGGAGCGCTCGCTCTGCTGGGCCAAGCGGCACATCCTATTTCCAGATGAATGGAAAACAAGCTCAGGCTGGCCCCGTGCTATTTTAGAGTGTGTGAGATGCTCCTGTCCTCAGTGGGCCACAGGCCACGTTTTAGAGGGACAGATCCACGCCCCTTGTGGGCCACCCAACTAGCTTGAGGTAGCAGAGTGAGGCTGGAGGTAATGGGGGAGTTGTACAGCGGGTGTTGGGTCTCTCAGCAGAAAGTGCCCCACCCCCGTGACCCCCAAGTCGCCTCTCCCAGCACCCCAGGTGTCCTGTCCCCCTTCCCCCACTGACCGCTGTAACCTGCTACCTTCATCTCCTGTCTCATCCGCAGCCCACCAGCCACGCTGCCCTCCTCAGGGCCGTAGGACCCCTCCCGGCTCCCCCCTCCCTGGCAGCACTTTGGGCAGAAGGCTGACTTCTGAAGACACGCCTTGACCTTCCATTTCTGGGTGCCAAGGAAGCTGGAGGAATCCCTGACTCGACTTCCCACCCCCCGAAAGGAGGCCTTCATCACGGCTGTGGTCCCCCAGGCTACCGGGAGGCGGGGCTGGCTCCCTGGATGCTGAATCTGCCAGAGGGCATCCCCCTGCCTCACGGCAGAGGGCACGCTCTTCTTAGCTCTTCTACTGACTGTTAGAGAGGGACCTGGCTAGTGGCTGGTGGCGGGAAGCTAGGACAAGCCTGTGAGTCACTTGAGAAAGGAACTAGCCCTGCTCCGCTCTGCTCACCAGCATGCAGGCTCTCCTCGCCATCTCTAGCGCATCACGCACCCGTGTCTACCATATACACAGATATATTCTATATACGACCTATATATAAATATATATACACACACATACATATCTATCGCGTGCATCTGCAGGCCCAGAAAGAAGCCTAGTGCTTGCCCAGCTGTGGGAGGCCAGGAGGAGTCCTGGTCAGACTTCTGGGCAGCTCTACCGGGAACAGGGAGAAAGCTTCCAACAGGACAAGAGGAGGGGCCGGTGGGTGGGAGGGTTGGGGTGACTCAGTTTGCCCCTACAGCTCAGTGCCCTGCATTCTTGCCCCGTCCCACCCCACCCCCACCGCCAAAAAGCAAGAGAATACCTGGTCTGCCAGGTGTAGTGGCGCACACCTGTAATCCCAGAGCTCAGGAGGCAGAGAGGAAGGGCAATCTTTGCAAGCCTGAGGTCAGGTGGTCTAGACCTGGTCTCCATGGAGGTGAGTTTCCAGGCTAGCTGGGGCTACACAGGAAGACCTTGTGTCAAACAAAACAAAACACGAAGATCTGGCCCCCCTCCCCTCCCCAGGGGTTCGCCTGACTGACTAGCCCTGGGAAGAGCAAGAACTGAGGCACACCAAGAGCCCAGGAGACCCAAGTGGAGGCGTTGGCCAGTGTGTGTGTCCGGTGTGTGGGGGTGGGGGTGAGGGACAGACAGTGAGGAGCCCCGGAATGTCAGCCTCACCCGCTCCCTTCAGACAGCAGCCAGGCCACAGGACCCGGGACTGTGCTCACATCCCTCCGCAGACCAGGGCCCCTCTCTCCTGCCCTCCTCGGGGGGCCACCTGCTCACCCTCTCCACACAGTCTCCTTAACATTGCTGGGAACCCCGTGTGTACCCCTCGGCCCCGTGTACTGTCCTGGAGGATTCCTACTGCTGTGGCTACTGTGCCTGCATCCTGTCCGGTCCCACCCTCACGCAGCCTTCCTGTAACTGCCTGTCTTTTTGTAGTTTCTGATGTTTGTAACCAGACCCAGCTGTGTCATTAAACAGGTCTGTTCTTCCTGTCTGGCCTCCGCTCGCTCGATCCGTTCCTCCGCGACCCGCCTTCACCTCTGTCTCTCCCCTCAGCAGTTCCAGCTAAGGGCGGTTGCATTGAAAACAGTTACATCGAGGGGACCCCTTTCCCTCGCGCTGGCTCCAGCTGCCCCCTGGGGCCGCACTCCTCTAAGTTGGACTGTCGATTGCTCAGAGGCTAAAGGGAAAAAAGGCAGAAGCTGGATTTTGTAGGAGCAAGGGATGGTTCTGCCTTATTAAAACTTCAGAGACGCCAGGACTATCTGGTTTAGAGTTTTTTCCGGGAGGTTGAGGCATGGGCGTGGGGCTGGGGAGGAGGTCATAAGTTTAAAGCCAGTCTGGGCAACTTAATACGCCCCTCTCTCAAAATAAAAAATAAAGAAGGCTGAGGCTCCATCTCAGTGTAGAAACATTGACCTGGCGATGTGTAACCTCCAGCACCGCCGGCCGGGGGTGGGGGTTGGTGTGGGGAGTCAGTGCCTTTTGGATTTTGTCCAGGAAATCTGGTAAGGACAGGGTCAGTGTGGAAGAAGGGAGTGTTGTCAGACCTGGTCTTGGTGGCACACACCTGCCATCCCAGCACCCACCAGACCAGGATAGAAGGATTACAAGTCAGTCGGAGGACAGCCTGGGCTACATGATGAGCTCCTGCCTCAAAAAGGGGTGGGGTGGGGTGGGGTGGGGTGGGAGTACTGTCCAAATATCCATACAGAGCACTAGTCACACAGCCAAAAATGAAACCTCAACCTTCTGCTAGGCCGGAACGCAGACGTTTTACTGGAGATGCTGAACGGGTCCCGCCGCTTCCGGGAGGGAGCAGCCCTTGGGTCCCGTAGAAAGGGAGCCTGCTGGGATTAACCTTCAACCCCGCGCTCAACCCAGAACCTCTTCCCAAGCCCTGCTGAGCGAGGTCTGTCCATCCCCCATGGCAATGGTCACAACAACAGCATCAAGTCTCTGAGGAGGGATCATAGGGAGGGGTACAGGAGAACCGGAAACCGCTTCTGCCCCTTGGGAGGGCTTCAGGCTGACACGGGAGGGGGGCGGGGGGGGGAGTCTTGTCTCCCAGCCTGTGCACTTGAACGCATGCTGCGCCTCTCTTCATGTTCTGGGCCTGGCACAGCAGAGCACTCGCTGGAAATCCAAAGGATAAATAAATAGCAGTCTTAGAAAGCAAGACAAACACACGGGCCAAGAGTGAGCCGTGAACCGGAGGAGGATGCAGGGTGCGGGAGAGGGCAGCGCAGGCCAGGCCTTTCCAGAGAGGGGAGCGTGCCAGACTGGTGGCCTGCGAACTCACACTCAGTCGGCGGCGCTGCTGAGTGACTCTGGGCAAGAGAGCAAATATTTCAGAGCTTCACTATGAAAATAGTAAGCCTGGGGTGGTGGTGCTCCCGGCTCTGGAGAGGCCAAGGAAGGAGGACTACGGGGCAAGACACACCGCTAATTCCTTTAAGCAAAAGTCTGTCTTCCCAGGCAGTGGGAGGAGCGTGGGGGCGGGGCGCAAAAAAGGTGTTCAGAACAATGCGGGCTGGCCGCACCGACGCTGGGAGCCGGGAGGACGGAGGACACTGAGCCGCTGAGCCCAAATCCCGTGAGAGGCATTGAGATGGAGACGGGGGAGTGGGATGTGCCATGGCAACAAGAGAAGGCAGGGAGCCTCTGAGCCCCCTGAGCCCCGAGGTCCAGCCGGAGCTGGTTGGTAGAGTATCAGCAGGTCAAGATGGAGCGTCATCCCTGAGAAGGCCTCCCCGCGGAAGTCTTGAGAATGGCGTGGGTGGAAAACTGGAGCTATCCTGGAACTCTCCCTGATCGATCCCTACCTTCTAGAGACGATGCGAGCCATCACCCCCCCCCCCCGGACCGGGGATGCTGAGGGGACAGGGGAGGATGCAGGCGACTCCTGGTTTTAGGCCAGGGCGGGGACGATGCCTGGGCTTTTGTTCTGTGCTCCACAAGTAGTCAGCCTTCTGAGCGAGAGGCAGAGCAACTGGGTCAGCTGCCCCTGGTGAGATCAGGCTGAGAGCCTTGGGGGCGTGGGCAACGAGCATTAGAAGGAGACTGCCACCTCTTCCCTGACAAAGAGGCCCCCGGTACAGCCTCACAGTGACCCCTGCTGGCACCAGCAGGAACTTCATCCGGGAAAGCATCCATCTCTAGTCGGCCTGCTTCCTGGCTCCACACAAGGGAGGGGGGAGCCTTACCTGAGCCAAAAAACAAAAGTTGACTTGCCTAGCTATGGGAAATATCTTCCCGCACTTAATACTTGGAAACACTTAGTAGATGACGGTGTTGGCACAAGATAACATGTATCTACAACCCCAGCACTTGGGAGTTCAAAGCCAACCTTGGTTCTGTCGTGAGTTCCGGGTCAGCCAGAGTTATATAAGCTGACCCTTCTCTAAATATGCAAATAGGAAACCCGGAGAGACGGCGCAGACTCCGAGAGAGCTTTCCTCAAGCACTGAACCTCCACACAAGACAGTAAAAAGCAGAAGATGCAGTAAGGGCTGTGGTAACACTTGCTTAGGATCTCAGGCAGATCCCTGGGGCTTGCTGGCCAGCCTCACTTAAAATTGGTGAGCCCCAGGTCCCTGGAGGAAGACCAAGTCTCAGAACAGAAGTGTGTTGACTCCAGAGAGACTGCGCCTGAGGTTGCCCTCTGTCCTATACATAACAAAAGAAACAAGAGAGGGGCCTGGAGTGGTGGCTCAGTGGTTAAGAGCACTGACTGCTCTCCCAAAGGTCCCGAGTTCAAATCCCAGCAACCACATAGTGGTTCATGACCATCTGTAATGGAATCTGGTGCCCTCTTCTGGTGTGTCTGGAGACAGCTACAGTGTACTCTCATAAACTAACTAAATAAATCTTTAAAAGAAAAGAAAACAAAAGAAAAGCTGTGGGGGGCAAGTAGGGGTGGGGGGGAGTGGGGGGATGGGGTTGGATCACCTGGAAGCGCAGGCAGCACTTGGGGAGGCTGACAAAAGGGGACCACTTTAAATGCAAAAGCAGCCTAGGCTACAGTAAGACCCCCGTCTCACAAATCAGACTGGAAGCTTTGTTGTTTGTTTTATCAACTTGACACAAGCGAGGATTGTCTGGGAAGAGTCTGTGGGCAAGCCGGGATGGCATTTTCGTGATTAGGGACTGGTGTGGGAGGACCCAGCCCACTGTGAGCAGTGCCACCCGCCTTCCATCCCAGCTCTAGGGAGGCAGAGACAGGCCGATCTCTGAGTTCAAGGCCAGCCTGGTCTACAGAATGAGTTCTAAGACAGCCTGGGCTACACAGAAAAATCCTCTATCAAAACCAAACAAAGAAAAAAACAATGAGAAGAAAGCAGGCCTTGGAGAACACGCCGGTAAGTAGCACCCTCCGTGGCCTCTGCGTCAGCTCCTGCACCATAAAGGTCTCTGCCATGACTTCCCTTTATAATGGGATTTGGTCATTTCCTCCCCAGGTCGATTTGGTCATGGTGCTTATCAGAGCAATAGAATGTCAACTATGGCAGGCAGCCTTACCTTATGGGCTGGCTAACATAAATAACCCCATGCCGTCTCCACTGGGCATTGCCCATACGCAAGAGGAGACCTGCTGTGCCCCAGGCCCACCTCAGGGAAGCACGGGACCAGGGCAGGGAGAGTGGGGGCTCTGCTGTGGCCTTGACAAAGGTGCCCAGGTTGATGCAACCAGGTCAAAGGGCAGTTTAGGAAGACAACAGCAGCCCGGGAAGGGGACCTGTGCCTGGTTCACCCACAGCTTCGCGGAGGCCCGGGAGGAGCCCAGCTGGCACACCTATGGCTGCCACCTTCAGGCCTTGCCAAGAACAGAAAGAGGTGTCCAGCCACCTGGCCCGCGCGCCGGCCTCTCTGCCAGGGCCTCCATATGGCTGTCCAGCCGAGCCCATAGTAGTTCGTTTTCAGGGAAAGGCCAGTCTAACACCTCGCTCTTCCTCCGTACCCCAATCTCAGTACATCCACTCTGCCCATGTTTAGATACCACTAAAACGTGTTTTCAGAAAGAGCGGAAGGAAGGAAAAAGAAAGAAAAGCCTACACAGTGCTTGCTCTCCTCGTGGAGATACAACAGCCATGCAACGTCATTAAGACCAATAACCAGAGATGGCTAGCTCCTGTTGTCCATGCCCCTTGCAGGGCCCGAGGAGGCCAAAAGAGGGAACCAGATCCCCCGACTGGAGTACAGACGGGGTGAGCACTGGCAACCGAACTGTGGCTCTCTGCAAGACCAGAAATTGCTCTTAACCGCTGAGCCATTTCTCCAGTCCCGAGTCAGGGGCTTTTGTGGCCTGGAATACGGGCCCATGGTCTCCTCAGCCTCAGAGACCCCCACCTGACCAAGCCTATGGAGTGGCCATCCTTCAGAGTTTGATTCTCCCCGGCCTCAGCTCTCTCCCCACCACAGGGCAGCCGCCCCTGACCCATCTTCTCACCGACAGAAATGGTGCTGTTTCTCTCCGGCTGCTCTGGCCTCCCTTCCAGAACCTTCCTTGACAGCCTTTCTGAGGAAGTGCTTCTTGGGGTGTTTCGAGAGCAAGCCCTGCTGAATAGTGTGGCGGCCACACCTTGGACAATTTGAGGGGTAAGCTCGGCCCTCAACACCCTTGGTCCTAATACATCACTTTTGACACTTGGGGCTTGCTGCTGGAAGGTCATGTGACCAGATTCCCAAACATGTGGCAGAGAAGGCCAATGTTTAGACAGAGGAGTGGCAATGAAGACAGAAAAAGCCAGAGACAGCACATCCAAGAGTGATTTTCTTTTTTTTTCTTTCTTCCTTCCTTCCTTCTTTCTTTCTTTCTTTTTTCTTTCTTTCTTTCTTTCTTTCTTTCTTTCTTCCTTCCTTCCTTCCTTCCTTCCCTTTTTCTTCTTCTTCTTCTTCTTCTTCTTCTTCTTCTTCTTCTTCTTCTTCTTTTTGTTTTTGTTTTTTTGGGTTTTTTTTTTGTTGTTGTTGTTGTTTTTTGGTTTTTTTTTTTTTGTTTTGTTTTTTGAGACAGGGTCTCTCTCTGTGTAACCCCGGTTGTCCTGGAACTGACTCTGTAGATCAGGCTAGCCTCAAACTCAGAAATCTGCCTGCCTCTGCCGCCTCTGCCTCCTGAGTGCTGGGACTAAAGGCGTGCGCCGCTGCTACCGCCACCACCACCACCACCACCACCACCACCACGCAGCACAGGCACACTTTCTAGTTTGTGGATGCTCCTTCCTTGTGACCTTGAACTCCTGACCCCCACCCCCACCCCATCTAGAAACAAGCCTTTGGGAGAGACAAGTGGATCTGTTCAGGAATCAACTAACCAGCAGCTTAGTGGTTTACACCTGTAGTCCCTATGCGCACAGGATTGAGGCAGGAGGGTGGCAGTCACCCTGGAACAGCTGTGAGCCACCATAAGGGTTCTGGGGTGAACTCAGGTCCTCTGTAAAGGCAGCAAGTGTTCGGGTTTTTTTTTTTTTTAAGACTTATTTTTATTTTATGTCTTTTATTATTCTTTTTTTATTTTATTTATGTGAGTACACTGTAGCTGTCTTCAGACACACCAGGAGAGGGCATTGGATGCCATTACAGATGTTTGTGAATGCTGGATGCTGGGAATTGAACTCAGGTCCTTTCAGAAGGGCAGTCAGTGCTCTTAACCACTAAGCCATCTCTCCAGCCCCCAAAACAAGTGTTCTTTTTTTTTTTGTTTTGTTTTGTTTTGTTTTTGTTTGTTTGTTTTTTGAGACAGGGTTTCTCTGTGTAGTCCTGGCTGTCCTGGAACTCACTCTGTAGACCAGGCTGGCCTCGAACTCAGAAATCCACCTACCTCTGCCTCCCAAGTGCTGGGATTAAAGGCGTGCGCCACCACCGCCCAGCTGGTTTTTGGTTTTATAAAACAGGGTTTCTCAGTGTAATCAGTCTTGGCTGTCCTGGACTTACTTTGTAGACCAGGATGGCCTCAAACTCACAGAGATCCTCCTGCCTCTGCCTCCTGAGTTCTGGGATTAAAGATATGTGCTGCCTTACTTGTCAGGGTTTTGTTATTGTTATTGTTATTGTTATTGTTGTGTTTGTTTTTTGTTTTGTTGTTTAATGTCTTTTCTTCTGTCATTTTCTGTTTTTTTTTTTTTTGTTTTTTTTTTTTTTTGTTTTTGTTTTTTTATGTATTCACCAACTCTGCTCACTGCCTCTCCTCCTGGTCACCCCCCAACAATCCTTCCCCTTCCTCCCCCATGTCCTAAGAGAGGGTGGAGGTCCTCCTGGGTATCTCCACCCTGGCACATCAAGTCTCTGCAGGACTAGGCACATCCGCTCCCACTTGAGGCCAGACAAGGCAGCCCAGCTAGAAGAACAGATCCCACAGACAGGCACCAGTGTTTGGGATAGCTCACGCTCCAGTTGTTTAGGGCCCTTTAGAGCAAGCTGTCTATCTGCTGCATGTGTGCAGGGAGACACAGGTCTAGCCTGTGCATGCTCTTTGGTTGGTGGTTCAGTCCCTGAGAGCCCCAAGGGTCCAGGTTAGTTGACTCTATTGGTCTTCCTGAGGAGTCCCTAACCCCCTTGGGGCCCTCAATCCTTCCCCCTACTCTTCCACAAGAGTCCCTGAGCTCCACCCACTGTTTGGCTTTGGGTGTCTGCATCTGAGTCGGCTGCTGGGTGGAGCCTCTCAGAGGCCAGCCATGCTAGACTCCTGTCTGCAAGCACAACAGAGTAACAATACTGTCAGGGATTGGTGCTTGCCCATGGGATGGGTCTCAAGTTGGGCTGGCGATTGGTCGGCTGTTCCCTCAGTCTCTGCTCCATCTCTTGTCCCTGCACATCTCTCTCTCTCTCTCTCTCTCTCTCTCTCTCTCTCTCGTTCTCTCTCTCTCTCTCTCTCGTTCTCTCTCTCTCTCTCTCTCTCTCTCTCTCTCTCTCTCTCTCTCTCTCTCTCTCTCTCTCTCTCTCGTTTTTTGAGACAGGGTTTCTTTGTGTAGCCCTGGCTGTCCTGGAACTCACTCTGTAGACCAGGCTGGCCTCGAACTCAGAAATCCACCTGCCTCTGCCTCCCAAGTGCTGGGATTACAGGTGTGTGCCACCACTGCCCGGCGTTTATTCTGTTTCTCAAGACAGAGTTTCTCTGTGTAGCCCTGGCTGTCCTGGAACTCACTGTAGACCAGGCTGGCCTCGAACTCACAGAGATCTGCCTGCCTTTGCCTCCAGAGTGCAGAGATTAAAGGCATGTGCCACCACTACCCAGCTTTATAATTTTAGAATGTTTTTATCATGAAGGCTAGCGGACAAGTTTCGGGAGTTAACTCCCTTTTTCTACCATGTAGGTCCCAGGGATAAAAGTCGGGCCATCAGGCAAGCGGCAGATTGCCTGCAAACAGAAGCCCTCACACAGATTCAGTGTGGCTACACAGCCTGCATTTCACAGCTTGTACTTGGACCGAGGCCTGCATTGTTCTCACCAGAACAGCCAAGCACTGCACAAATCCAGCTCAACTGGTTTGTTTCACTCCACTCCAGGGAAGCCAGCGCCTTCACCATACATCTACACCCTAGGGTCACCACAACACAGTGATCATCCGACGTTAAAACTGAGCCAGAAAGTGTAGCTTGCTTGGGTGCCTAGCGTAAGCATGGCCCTGGGTTCTAGTCCGAGCACTTCGTGAACAGAGTGTGATAACACGAAGCCAGTCTTTTCTACAAAATTTGCTGTTTTGAATTCGAGACAACCCCCATATTCCCAGGCATTTGAATATGTGGTCCCCACTCGGGGACGCTGCTTTGATAGATTTAGGAGGACTTATGCTGCTGGGAGTATACTTTGAAGTTTCAAAGACTGTCGTTGCCATTCTGGGCTAGCTTACGCTGCTTCATAATTGTGGTTTAAGATATGAACTCTTAAGCTGACTGTGGTGGCGCACGCGGCTTTGATCCCAGCACTTGGGAGGCAGAGTCATGTGATCTCTGAGTTGGAGGCCAGCCTGGTCTACAGAAAGAATTCCACAACACCCAGAGCTACACAGAAACCCTGCCCCGAACAAACCAAAACAACAACAAGAAGAGCTTGGCATTTGATGACCCTCCCCCACCTCGTGAACCGCTCCTGTACGTGCCTATGTGCCCAACCTTTGCGCCACGCATTCCTGAGGCTCAACGCTATCACACCCTGCCAATCATGCCAATTATTAATTAAGCCAAGCACCTGCCAGTGGGCGGAGACACAGTCATTACCCTACATTAGGCAGGATGATTAGACACAGCCTGGGCTACACTGTGAATTTTAGGCCAATCTTAATAACATAAAACCTTGTCTATAGATAGATAGATAGATAGATAGATAGATAGATAGATAGATAGATAGAAGGACATCCCATGCCATTGGGTTTCAGATCCAGGACAAGCCTCTGTGGTGTCTACTTAACATCTCAAAGCGGACCTGGCTTCCAGCTTCTCCCAGCATCCCTCAGTTCCTCCCCTTTACAGGGCATGGCCGGCATCCTCACCCTCTACCCTGAACTTTCAGTCCCACAGTTGGGTTTCCCCTTCCCCAGATGCTCTTCTCTGTCTCTCTGTCTCTCTGTCTCTGTCTCTGTCTGTCTGTCTCTCTCTCTCTCTCTCTCTCTCTCTCTCTCTCTCTCTCTCCCTCCTCCATGTCTACAGGGTGATTTCCTGTCCCAAGAGCTGTCCCCAGTAAACAGCCCTTTATACTTTTTTTGTTTTTGTTTTTGTTTTGTTTTGTTTTGTTTTGTTTTGTTTTGTTTTGTTTTGTTTTTTAGACAGGGTTTCTTTGTGTAGCCCTGGCTATCCTGGAACTCACTCTGTAGACCAGGTTGGCCTCGAACTCAGAAATCTGCCTGCCTCTGCCTCCCAAGTGCTGGGATTAAAGGCGTGTGCCAAGCCGGGCGTGGTGGCGCACGCCTGTAGTCCCAGCACTTGGGAGGCAGAGGCAGGCGGATTTCTGAGTTCGAGGCCAGCCTGGTCTACAGAGTGAGTTCTAGGACAGCCAGGACTACACAGAGAAACCCTGTCTCAAAAAAAAAAAACCAAAAAAAAAAAAAAAAAAGGCCGGGCGGTGGTGGCGCACGCCTTTAATTCCAGCCCTTGGGAGGCAGAGGCAGGCGGATTTCTGAGTTCGAGGCCAGCCTGGTCTACAGAGTGAGTTCCAGGACAGCCAGGACTACACAGAGAAACCGTGTCTCGAAAAACAAAAAAAAAAAAAAAACAAAAAAAAAAAATAAAAAAAATAAAAAATAAAAGGGGCTGGAGAGATGGCTCAGCGGTTAAGAGCACTGACTGCTCTTCCAAAGGTCCTGAGTTCAAATCCCAGCAACCACATGGTGGCTCACAACCATCCATAATGAGATCTGATGCCCTCTTCTGGGGTGTCTGAAGACAGTTACAGTGCACTTTACATATAATAAATAAGTAAATCTTTCAAAAAAAAAAAAAAGATTTAAAGGCGTGTGCCACCACCACCTGGCCCTTTTTACTTTTAATTTGACCAATTAGTGCCCTCTTCTGGCCTCTGTAGGCATTGCACTCAGGTGGGTACACAAACTCAACCCCCCCACCCCCCCCAACATATAATTTACAGTTTTTGTTTTTGTTTTTCGAGACAGGGTTTCTCTGTGTAGCCCTGGCTGTCCTGGAACTCACTCTGTAGACCAGGCTGGCCTCAAACTCACAGTGCCTGCCTCTGCCTCCTGAGTGCTGGAGTTAAAGGCGTAGAACTTGATGCTTTTTTTTTTTTCTAATTCTTTTTTTTTTAAATTTTATTTTCTATATTCTATGTTTACATTCCAAAGGCTTTCCCCTTTCCCAGTTCCCACCCACCATAGTTCCCATAGTTCCTCTCCCCCCCCATCTGTTCCCCAATAATTCCCCCTCCCCCCTCGGTTTCTTTACTAAACTGGAAGCAATCTTTACGAACTTGATGCTTTTATGTAGTTGCGTCTGATGATCTTTTAGCTGGTGGCTTCTGAGTAAAGTGTCTTTTTAGGGGGGTCTCAGCACCCCAAGGCCAGCCAGATAATTTGCCTAACATTACAAGCTAGCTGTTGGGGATTTGATTTGTGCTTACATGGGAATCCACACATCCGCTGTGGTTACCTACCAACAGTTGATGTTTTCACTGGCCAATAAAGAGCCAGTGGCCCATGGTTGGGTAGGGGGACAGAGGTGGGACTTTGAGGATTCACGGAGAGAAGGAGACTCACCAGGGCAGAAGGAAGAGGATACAAACACCAGAGCTGTGGAAAACAGAGAAACAACCATGTAAGAACCAGGGAAGAGCAGCCCCAGGGGCTACTCCCCCCATTGGGTCTGGGGTAGCAGAGATAAAGGTTTTAGAAAGTAGTAAGTTAAGAATATCAGAGGGGAGTGTGTTGGCCATGTGTAGGTTCAGGAGAGGCCCAGCCATTGAGCTAGCCTGTGACATATTAAAATATAAGGGTTGCACGTGCCCGTCTTTCACTGGGTGAATCCAGAGCTCTTGGATGGGTGTACCGGAGGTGTGCACACCCACCGGGAGTTTAGAGCGGAGTAATTACTAACAGTAGAGAGATCTGCTACATCGGAGCCTTCCTGTGAACAAAGCTGTTCTCTCCGGTGATGGAGACTGCCTGCCTTCAAGGGGTGGAGGGGGTGGGGGTGTGACAATGTAACCAGATGGGCAATTAGTTGTAGGTGAGAATGGATCTGAAATAACAAAAATCTATTCGTTCCCAAAGGCCAGCTTGCCTGTCAGTGCCCTGCCTGAGGCCGATAGATGGCTGCGCTGAAGGGTGGGAATGGAGCTAGGAAGGCGTACGGGAGGGAATCGGGAGGGAACACAAAGTCATCTTCAAAGAGGGAGGTGCCAGGGAGAAATGAAAACTCAGAATCCCAAGACAACACGCGGATTCCTTCTTGCAGTACTGGGTACGGCCACTAGATGGAGACTATGCACTATGAAGCCCAGCTGCCCTTGCCCAATGATCTTGGTTCCTTTCTTCCTTCCCCTGAAGTTTAACTTTGCCTGTTCCGTGACATCCTGATTTTGCTCCCTGGGAGACGGGAGGCTGACCCATGCCTTAATGCCGCGTCAACCTCACTCTAAGGAGGCACCTTTGTCTTCCTTCCTGTGTGAGTCCTGGGGGCCTTCCTAACTCCCCTGCCTCTAGACTCTGCCCAGAGCCCTTCCGTCGTTCTCCACCTTCACACAACCCAGCGAGCCTGAACACTGGCGGGATGGCATTCCAAAGCACACAAATTGTTCGCCATGATGGCTGGAAAGAACATGGCCTCCGATCCAGGACCCTGCCTCAGTCTCTGTGCTCTTCAGCCCAGGACACAGCCCTGGAGCTCTCCAAACCTGAACAGAGACCACGTTAAAGCCAATCATGATAACACACATTTGAAACCCCAGAAGCAGGAAAGTGGGGACAGGTGGCTCTCGGGGCTCACTGGCCAGCTAGCCCAGCCTGATGGTGAGCTCCATGCTAGTGAGAGACAATGTCTCAAAATAAAGTAGACAAAGCCTGAGAAACAACACCTGAGATTGTCTTCGGGTTACACACACACACACACACACACACACGCTCGAGCACATTCATACAGAATCTTAGTTTGCAGAAATAAGAGTAAAAAGTTCATAATGGTTGCTGTCGAATTGATTTCAAGATCCTTTCATCTAAATCTTTTCAGAGTTGCACAGCAAGTCTTGAGAAGATCTGGGGCTGGGAACATGCACCTGCCTCAATTACAGAGGGCCCAAGGCATCTCATTTTAAATCTGAGAACACTTGGCCTAGTGGTGCATACCTACAATCCTAGCACTCAAGAAGTAAAGGCAGGGGGGCTGGAGAGATGGCTCAGCAGTTAAGAGCATTGACTGCTCTTCAGAAGGTCCTGAGTTCAAATACCAGCACCCATCCGTTATGAGTTCTGATGTCCTCTTCTGGTGTGTCTGAAGAAAACTACAGTGTACTTATATATAATAATAAATAAAGCTTGGGGAAAAAAAGAAGTAAAGGCAGGAGGATTGCTGAATTTGAGGCCAGCTGGGATAGAGAGAGTGAGGTCCAGACAAGCCTGGGGCCTGTCTTTAAAAAGCAAACACAATAAATCCCAACCAAACCAAAAAAAAAAAAGTCAATTTTAGCCAGGCAGGTGGCTGTCTGTCAGCCATCTAGCATCTGGGTGAGTAACACATGGAGGAATTAAGGCCTGGGGCCTGCAGAGATGGCTCAGCAGTTTAGAGCACTGACTGTCCTTTCAGAGGACCTTGGTTCAATTCCCAGTGTCCACATGATAGCTCACAACCATCTGGATGTAACTCTAGCTACATGAGGTCCAACTCCCTCTTCTGGCCTCTTCAGGCCAGAAGTCATGCAATTAGTCTACAGGCACACATGCGGGTAAAACACTCATACATATAAAATTTTGTTGTGCATAGCTTTAAGCCCAGCACTTGGGAAGCAGAGGCAGATATATCTCTGAGTTCAAGGATAGCCTGGTCTACAGAGCAAGTTCCAGGATTAGATAGAGAAACCCCGTTTGGGAAGACAAACGAAAAGTTGCAGGCCAGGTGGGTGTGGTGGTTCATGTCTTTAATCTCAGCTCCCAGGAGGCAGAGGCAGAGGCAGAGGCAGGTGAGTCTCTTGAGTTTGAGGCCAGTCTGGGCTACACAGCAAATCCTAGGCCTGCCAAGGCCACATAGGGAGACTTTGTCTCAAGACAAGATAAAGGAATAAATAAAATTCAAGACAAGCCTGCTTAACAGAGCAAGGTACTGTCTCAATTCTTTCATTAATAATTTATTTATTCACTTCCAATTTTTTATAGGTTTTTTTTTTTTTTTTTTTTTTTTTTTTTTTTTTTTAGTTGTAAAAGCATACTGAGTGCATGCGCCTTTTGATTTTCTACTCAAGGGCATTTTGGAGATAATTTCTTTTTTTTTTTGTTTTGTTTTGTTTTGTTTTGTTTTTTTCGAGACAGGGTTTCTCTATGTAGCCCTGGCTGTCTTGGAACTCACTCTGTAGACCAGGCTGGCCTCGAACTCAGAGATCCGCCTGCCTCTGCCTCCCAAGTGCTGGGATTACAGGGGTGCACCACCACCACCCGGCGATAATTTCTTATCGACACACAGTTACCTCATTGCCTTTAACAGCTGCAATGTGACATTCCCACATGTTACACCCAACAGTTTCTCACTGCTCACACCAGGCAGGAGAGGTGGGTTACTGTACCCACGTCTGTGATCTCTCCACCTCCAGGGCTAGGGCAGCATGGCACATGTCTCTGATGTCACGGAAGCATCAGGAATACTCTCATCCTTGGCCATACAGGGGTGAGAACGTGGTCCAGCTGTCCAGCAGTGAGGAGGCGGCCCGGCCCGACCAGCCCCAGCAGCACCTGATAGGCTGAGAGTTGGATTGTGCCTGGATGGTTCCAGCAGCCCCACGGTGCCTCCTCCTGCCTGATGCTCCTTGACACCATGGGACAGACAGAATGATCCTCACGTGATAGAACTCACACGCATGTCCAGCCTCCCACATGCACCCCCAGCCAGCCCCCAGGGCCGGTTCTTTTGCCGTTCTCAGAATGCATTCCTCAGGGTGCTCAGAGGGCCCGCTGCAGGGCTCCGTGCATGTGCTTCAAAGGAACAACTCCCAAGTTTGGGGTTGTTACCTGCCTTTGCCCCAGCAATGCCTTTCCACGGCTGGGGATGGGAAATGTCACCCTGCCTAATAGGAAATAACTCAGGATCTAAGCATGGGGTACACACATGCCATTTATTTATTTTTATGTGAACACGTGTTTTGCCTGTATTATATATGAATTTCGTATGTATGCATGTGTGTATATGTATATGTATGTGTTAAGTATGTATGTATGATGTGCATGCTTGTAGTGGTATCATAAGGACATTTGATCTCCTGGAACTAGAGTTAAACCTGTCTACAAGCCCCCGAGTGCGTGCTGGGATCTGAACCTGGGTCTCTGCAAGAACAGTAAAAGCTTCAAACCATAGAATTATTTCTCCTGCTCCAATTTTTTTTTAAGATTTATTTATTTTACTTGTATATGAGTTCACTGTAGCTGTCAGACACACCAGAAGTAGGCATCAGATGTCAGACACACCAGAGGGGGGCATCAGATCCCATTACAGATGGTTGTGAGCCACCATGTGGTTGCTGGGAATTGAACTCAGCACCTCAGGAAAGCGCAGTCAGTGCTCTTAACCCCTGCTCTAACCAGCCCACCAAGGTGGTGGGCTGGGGGCAGTGTGGTTAAAAGCATTGCAAGAGCCCAGAAACCCGGCTCACCTCTGAAAGCAACCCTGCTGCAGCGCCCCCTAGTGGCGATTTCTCCATATTCTCTGGCTGGGCCCGGACTTCAGAAAGAGGGAGGCCATTGGTGCAGAGGCTGAGGATGGGGACTCCAGACCTGGGGCTGCAGATTCTGTTTTTTCCTCTGCCATTTCCTGCCTGCCACAAGTTTCCACATCCAGCCCCAAGTGAGGGGGCTAAGCCAGGCCCTAGGAGTCTGTATAAGGGACGCCCCTGCCCTTCTCTGCCTGCTGCTCCCGTTTATACGGGCTGGATAGGTCCCACGAGTGCTCGTAGGTGGGAGTGTTGGACGGGGTGTCATTAATTTAGGTTCGTACAGGGCTAGGCACGTGAACATGGAGAGCGGTACCCTACCGGAAGTAGGTGAGAACATCCCAAGATGCCGCCTCCCCGGGCAGAGTTAAGGGAGGGACTTCTGGGTCCAGGAGGGAGATGAGGGAGCCCAGCCCAGCTCCTCCGGGCCCAGGGTGGCGAGAGATGTAGGCTAAAGAGGTCAAACGCCTTTGTCTAAAAACCGAGGGAGGGGCTGCCCTCACTACAACTAATAATAGCAAAGATAACAGCAGCTGCTGGTTAGAGCCAGGTGCCCTACAGAGGCTCGCTGTTCCTGCCGCCACTCAGAGAGGGGAGAGCGGAGGCCCAGGAGGCTTAGGGGATTTGTCTAAGGCCACAGGAGTAGTCAAGGGCAGGTCAGGATTTGAACCCCCGGCTCCTGAGGATATTGTCTGTTAGCTAGAACCATTTATAGTTATTTTTTGTTATAGCCAAGAAAGCAAGCTCTTTGGTCAGTTTTGGCTAGGCTAGAGTGTCTAAAGCCTGGCCCTGGGCCACCCACCGTCCAGGAGAGTGACTACTACATCAACATGTAGAAGGCTTTCCTCTGCACCTATTGCATCCAGCGCTCAGTCTCAGCAGGAAGCCTCTGTGTCCTTGGCTGCCGAGCAACATTCGCGTTTTCCTAAGGGAGATTCCTAAGAACTAGCTGCCAGTCTGGGACACCAAGCACACTAACCTTCTGCACACCTCAGTCCCCTGTCCAACTGCTCGGTGTTTAGTCCTGGGGTGGTTAAGGGGACAAGACCCAACTTTCAGCGAGGCCCCGGTCTGGTCTAGAAGGGATGCCAGGCTGAGGAGAGGTCATTCTAATGGAGGAAGGAGAGACAGCAGCTAAAGACCAAGGCTTTCTAGAGGATGGCGCTACAGCGATTGGGGCAGCTGGAAAAGATGCAAGCCAAGTCGCAGCTCCTGGAGTCAAAGGAGCCTGAGGTCACACGAAAAGAGAAGGGGAAATTGAGTGTTTTTGGCTCGGTTGTTATGGGGGGGTTGTCCGCGCGCGCGTGCGCGTGTGTTGCTGGAGATCAAACCTAAGAGCTGAATGCTAGGCAAGTGTTTAAATGTGGCCTTAAGAGGAGCAGCAAGGCCGGGCGGTGGTGGCGCACGCCTTTAATCCCAGCACTTGGGAGGCAGAGGCAGGCGGATTTCTGAGTTCGAGGCCAGCCTGGTCTACAGCGTGAGCTCCAGGACAGCCGGGACTACACAGAGAGACCCTGTCTCGAAAAACCAAAAAAAAAACCAAAAAACAAAAAACAAAACAAAACAAAACAAAAAAAAAAAAAAAAAAAAAAAGAGGAGCAGCAGGAGCCACAAGCTCAAGCAAAAGCGGCGGGCCGACCACGCCCCCCGAAGCACCGCCCACACACCAAGAAGCCCCGCCTGGATGAAGCCCCGCCTATCCCCAGGCCCCGCCCCCGCGCCCCGCGCAGGTAGGGAAGAGGCGGAGCGCCGGCGCCCAGCCTCGTAGCCGCCGCCCCGCTGCTGCCCACTCCGCTCGCAGCGGCTTCCCGGGACGTGGGGCCTCCGAGAGGTGAGCGCGGGGAGTTGGGCGCGGCGGAGCTCGGGTTCGCTAGGCCGCGGGTGTCTAGGGAGTCACGGGGCTGCCCCGGACGTCCGCGGGGAGGGTCGGTGTCTGCGCGCCCCTCGGAGCGCCCTAGAGGCCGAGGCTGGACTCTGTGGCCACGGGACCGCTGGGTCCCTCCCGCAGATCCTTGGCCTTCGCTGGGACCAGGACGTCTAAGTGGTTCCCCGGGGCACAGTCACCAGATGTCTGAGCGCGTGGTTTGCTCAGAAGTTTAAAAGCCCGGGGAGGAAGAGAGGGCACTGCCCAGGGTTGGAACATGCGGCTCCGCCTTCCAACCAGAAGTCTCTTTTAGACCTTAAGACTCAACTCTGCTGTCTCCCGGGTGAACTTCCAAGGTCCTCGGGCAGCAGTTTGTGCGTGGAGCTTCGCCGCCGTGGTAGTAACAGGTGCGGGGGGGGGCGTGGGGGATGGGAAAGGCTCACGCCGCCAGAGTAGTCCGCGGCTCAGAAAGTCTACTCGGGAGGAGCCCTGGGTTAAGGACCGAGGGGTTTGGAGAGTTGCGCCCCCAGCTGATGTTTCTGTATTGGGTTGAAGGTTAGGAAGCTGAAGATTTGTAGGGTCCAGGTCTCTACCGCAACCCCAGGGCAGAAGGGAACCCAGGTCCTAGCCTTGATCCAGTTCCAGGAAACAGCCGGGAGTCTGTAGGGCTGGGACACAGAGAGCGCGAAGGTGAGGTCTACCTGAGGAATTGCCCCATAGGTGGAGCGGTTGCTGTTTCTCAACCAGCTAGATTGGGGGTTCCAGTGTGTGTGTGACATCTGCTGGTGAAATACTGTCCCCGGCATCTGTGTTGTGCTATTGTGAGTGTGGTCAGGGAGAAGAAAATCAAACTTGGTTTCAAACAGTAGTTCTCAGTTTAGGGGTGCTTTTTGACCACTAAGGATATTTGGACTGTAGACACTTGGCCGGCACAGGCCTGCCCCACAGTACAGAAGTGGGCCCCCCAAAAGTCAACATTGAGAAACCATCCTGTGACCCCACCCCACCCCCAGCTTACTAGGATACTTCTTGTGAATTTCTCTCCCTACCTCAGTTTCTCCAGGGGCTGTGGGAAGAACCAGGATGAATCTTAATAAGATGGGAGATAAAGAGGTGTGTGGGCAGGTTTTGCCCTGGCAAGTATCCGATGATGGTGCCACAAATCTATCTTTTGCTGGCTAGTCACTGGCCCTATGGAGGAGAAGCTAGGAACAGTGGCCCTTCAACGCACAGGTCTGTAGTACTTTACCCAGGATAGCTTCGGACACAGGGTAAACCTAGGATGAGCCAGAGTCGCCACCCTGGGGACGGAGGAAGGGCAGGACCAAGCTCTGTTCCCATGGAGTTTCCCAAAGCTGGACAAGCTGAGGCCTCCTGGATGGGGGAATGCCATGTGACCAACTGGAATTTTCCTTCTGAGCACAGAACTAACTCCCCTAGTTATTTACACCAGGAAAGTAACATCCAAGGAATAACGGACCTTCTGATTCCCTGTGGCTCCTGTTTTTCCTTCCAGCGGGATGGGTTGCCCCGGTGGTGGTGGGAATCCTGGTCAGGGCGAGCTCACGCCCTGCTGCAGTGAGGGGCGAAGGCTGGTAACGTGCTTTCCACCCACAGGGCCCCGAAACCGCTGAGTTGGGCTCCTGGGCTGTACTCCTCGCCTTCTGGGAATGGAGGTGTGGTGTGCTGTCTGGGTAGGTCAGGGCCAGAATCCTCTCTCTTCTGGCAACTAACATTTCCTTCTCCCCTTGTCCTGTCTAGTTTTGGACTTCTTGCTTGGGAGCCCTGGTGGGGTGAGAAGGGAGTGGTAGGGGTGGGGTGGGGTATCTGATGATTGATTGATTTGGTTGATTGATTTTGATCTTTTTAACCACAAAGCTCTGATGTGCAGCCAGACTTGGTGGGATGTGCTTTGAAATTCCAGCATTGGCAGGGAGTGGCAGGAGAATCGGGAGTTTGTTACCCTCAGTAGCAGAGTAAAATTGAGGCCGGTCCTAGCTATATGAGACCCTGTCTCAAAAACCAACCTAAGACCAGACCTTTTCAACTGGGTATACACTGTAGCAGTTTCCAGGTACATGCCTCTGAAGGCGTAAAGTTAAGACACCCAGACCTCCTCAAAGCCACCTACCCCAAACCTGTGACTCTAGCCTCACTTGTTCATTCTGGTCCGCGCCCACTCTACCCCCACCCCTTCTATACAGCTCTGCTGTCCGGGGATGAGACTTCTGAAGGAGCAGGGATAAATCACAGTCTGGAGCAGGGGGACCACTGGGGTCTCAGGCCATTTCTCTCGTGACCTGAGTTCTGGACAGTGCCCTCTTTGATTGTGTGTCTGTGTAGCGTGTGTGTGCTCGAAGCCTGCTGAAGCCAGAAGAAGGTACTGGATCCCCTGGAACTGGAGTTACAGATGGTTACCAGCTGCCGTGGAAATGCTAGGAACGGGTCCTTTAGAAGAGCACCCGGTGCTATTAACTGCTGAGCCAACGCTCTAGCTCCATTACTTGTATAAACTGTGTCGTCCCAGACAGGCTCCAGATGACAGCAAGAGGAAGCCAAGGGCCAGCAAGTGGTCATTGTTTGTGTTTGGGTGACTCGATGCTGTCTTCTGGGCCTGGGTCCCCTCAACACAGCAGATGGGCCCTGTGTGTTCTCCAAGCAGCTCATCCCCTGCCCTGATCCAGCTCGTTCCTTGGAACTCAAGGGATCCTGCCTAGGTATTGCCCCATTGCTCGAGGGGATTTCCAGAGTGACCTCACCATCTGTCGGGAGCAGCTCCTGGTTTCCTATCCAGCTCAGACAGGCTGGGGGAGGGGTGCTGGCTGACCTCAGCAGCCAGCACGGCCCTGGGACAGGGACACTGCCAGGCAGGGCAGCTCTTGGCACGCAGGCAGCCTCTCAAGAGGAGCCAGCCACGCCTGCCCCGTCGTTGGGAGGAATGGAGGCTTTTCCGGGACTGCCCCGAAGGATCCCTGGCCTCCGCAGGCAGCAGGCCAGCATAAAGAAAACCTGTTCCTTTCACATCTTCAGGGAGAGCCTCTGGGTACCATCCTCCCTTCACCAGGTTCATTCAGAGGCCCAGATGTAAACATTTGGGCTTCAACAGCTGCTGGAAGGCAGCGTCGGCTACACTGTCCTGGCTCTCCGCTTAGTGGTTTGTGCCAAGTGAGTTCTGGCGGGGTGTGGGATGATTTTCATCATGGTTGGCCAGAAGGGCAGGTGGTTCTAAGCTTAAGGCCCAGTAGGCAAGATCCTGGTACCAGCAGACTCAAGTCTATAGGACAGGTCGGAGTCACCTCGGTTTCTCTGGCTCTACAGTGAAGGATTAAGAGGTGAAAATTTCTAATAATGGCCTGGGGACATGTTCAGCCTGGGGTGTGACTGGTGGGGACACTGAAGTGAGCCATCATGACAGCAAGGCTGCTGTGCATGGCACAGGCTTGGATCATGGGAGAAACCCTGCCTTGTGGGCTGCTGGGATGTCAGAACAGAAAGCAGGTCTGGGTGATCTGAACCTACAAGGAGCTGTGTCTGGGGTAGAGAACCCCTTGGGGCTGGGAGTGGGCACGTTCCAAAGCCCTGCTCCTCCGCCTCAGTAGGTGGTCACTGAACCCATGCCCACAGCATCAGTGCTGTAGGGGAGCACCTGCCCCTGGTCCCTGGCACAGGGTACCTTTTCTCTCTCCATATGAGTCCCTGAAGGGTGCAGAATCTGTTGTGGTATTGTGGATAGACACAGGACTGAAAACTGAAGGCTCAGCGGGGCCCCTTCCGGGCGTTATCAGTCCTAATGACAGTGGCCTCCGCCCTGCCTCAGTTAATGAGATGAGCTTGTGAAAGCCCTTTGATAGCTGAGTCTAGGGCTACACAGGCGGTAGGTGTTGCCGCTTGTCCCGGGCTTTCTGGAGCCAAAGGCATCTGCACCCAGACTACACAGCTAGCGCCACTCCAGACACGCCCTTTTGCCCCTTGGCTTTTCACGTTTCGAGAAGAGTTAAGAGCTAGTGGAGAGCCGGCTCAGTGGCTACGCTGCTCTTGCAGAGGACTTGGAGACAGCTCCCAGCATCCACGTGCTGGCTTGCAGCCATCTCTAATTCTGCTGCCAGGGTTCCCAACACTCTCTCCTGGCCTCCACGGGCACTGTGTGTATGTGTGTATGTGGGGTATAGAAATACATGCAGGTAAAAGCCACTTGTACACACAGAGAAAAAATAATAATAATAAAAGCAATTCTTTAAAATATAAAGCCGGGCTTGGTGGCGCACGCCTTTAATCCCAGCACTTGGGAGGCAGAGGCAGGCGGATTTCTGAGTTCGAGGCCAGCCTGGTCTACAGAGTGAGTTCCAGGACAGCCAGGGCTACACAGAGAAACCCTGTCTCGAAAAAAAGCAAAAAACAAACAAACAAACAAAAAAAAATATAAAAAAACCTCAGGGCCCGAGCAGGCTACAGACAGCCCCAGCACTTCCTGACTAGAGGACGCCGCGCAATGATTTAACTTGGGTGAGCCTTGATTTATAACCCCACCTGCAAGGTGAATGGGTGGGTCATGGCAGCAAACGCTCAGCCAAGGGGAGAAAAGGCATTAGTTAACTACTGGTGCACCAGGCCTTATACATGCAGGGCCTGCCTGTCATCGGTGTAGTGAGTGACCCGACACCCTATCTCGCAGGGGAAACCGTGACAGAGTAACCAGACCACACGTGAGCCCTGACTCTGGCTCCCAGCATGCCATGAGAGTCCTACACTGCCCCAAAGTGCCAGCAGGTAGCGTTGAAGGTTCACCTGCTATGGGCACAGCTTGGATGGTGCTGTGTCCCAGTGCCCTAACCCCTTGGTACCCATTGTGACTGAGACCAGCCTCTTCCTGGGGAAGTAGGGTGCCCCAGGGCAGAGTTCTGGGAAATCGAGTTTATTAGCTTCTTAATGAGGGTTTACAAGGCGAAAAGTGTTTGGCTGGCATGTTCCCTTCCTGTGGAGGAGCAGCTACCCCGCAGAAGGACATCTGGGCAGGATGCCAAGCGCCCTGTCCTGAGTTGAGGAAAACGTCACAGAGCACCTGCAGTCCTTCGGTGCTTTTGAGTGCTCATACCTGGCCCGGGCACCGCCTCTTTCTGGCTGAAGGACCCGCACTGTGCAAGGACTATGTAGGGGAGGGTGAGACTTTGTCCCTCAGTGGAGCATGCCGTACGATAGGTGATCCCCGACAGAGACACCCAGGTCTCGGAAGGCCACATAAACAACACATTGAGTTAGAGGTGTTAAGTAGCTTACAATCCCACGGTAGAGCTGGGCCCGTGACCCTGCTTCTCCTAGTCAGGAAGTTCCTTTCTCTGTAGCCACACTCCAAGATGGCGGATGGAAATCGGGTGGGCGATTGGCTTGCCGGTATCAGACGAAACCCCAACTGTGTGGTGTGTCACATCTTGGTGTCAGGGAACCCCAGAGAAGTAAAATGCACCACTTTACTCAGCCTTTCCCCCCCAGGCTGCACCGCATCCTGCCCCGACCACTGGGCCTGTACTCTTCTGGCTTTGAAGACTGATGAAAACCCAATTGCCAGTAGCCAGTGTTCCCGTGACAGGCAGATCTTCCATACTGAAGCAGGCTCACGCTGATGTGGTGCCCGGGGTCGAGCGCTCCCTCTGGGGAAAGTGTCTGGAGGGGCGGCAGGAGCGGGGTAGGATATATAGTCTTCTCAGGGGACCAGACGGCTAGACAAGGAGCCTAGAAGGCAGCCGCCCGCTGGCAGTCTCTGTCCTGTCCCCTGAAGCTGTGGTCAGCATCCTGCAGCCCTGCCGCATGACCTGTTGCTGCTTGCCTGCTGTGTGTGAGGGCTCAGTCCTGAGTTCTGCTCAGAGCACCTGCATCTGTGTGGCTGGAAGGGACCCGCCTCTGCCAGTGGCTTCTAGAGTCATCAAGTTTCCAGAGGGGCACGACCTCTGAGCTGGGGCTCCTAGCTGCATACCCATTTCCCAGTATGTTAGCATCGTGTGTGTGTGTGTGTGTGTGTGTGTGTGTGTGTGGTGTTGCTATATGGAATCCAAAGCCAAGCCAGCTTTCTACCACTGAGCTACACCCGTGCTGGATTGTTATATCTTGAGCTCTAGGGATACAGCATCTGCCCTACCTCAGCCGCTCCTAGGACAAGAGTCCCCAGCAGAGAAAGGAGGAAGGCATTCACCCCCCTGCTGGCCTGGCTGGCTAGTTGTCCAGAGAAAGCCCAGCTAGATGTTGCAGAGGGAGGCATAGGGCTGGCCCTCTCTAAGAGCAGGGTGCCACGCCCACACATAGACACGCTCCCGCGCACTCTGCTGTCAGCAGCTCCCTGGAGCCTGGTACCCACATCCCGTGTCTGTGGTGGGTTGTGATGCCCAAGGTGCTCCAGTTGGGTCAGAGGAAGCCCAGAGCTTAGGGTCATGATGTGGACTAACCCCCAAAGAAGCCAGCAGGCTGCCAAGTCCTTGAGCCTGCTCCTGCAAGTCTGGTCTTGTGAAATGAGTTTGGCACAAGCCCTGGGAAGAAGAGGGGAGGAAGAAGGGAGGGAGGGCTCTGTGGGGAGGCCTGTTGCTTGTGAGATCTGTGCAGTGTGTGAACCCACAAGCCAGTTTTGTTTTCTTGTGGGTGGGTGGCCACCAGGCCTGTGCAGGCCAGTGGGGCACCACCTGCTGGCCCATACCTCTGGGCAAAAGCACGGCAGGAAGGAGCACAGGGCCCTCTGTCCTTTCTCTGTGGTCCTCGCAACCTCCCCACGGTACATCCTGCTGCTGGACGCCCCCCTCCCCCAGTTCTACACTCTGTGACGCTTTCCGGGTCCTGTCCCCAGACCTGGCCTCTTCACCTCTCTGTCTTTGGCTCCATCATTCCTGCCTCTTCCCAGGGCCAGGAGATATTCAGCAGAGAGTCACTGGCCGTGTACCACGCACCAATTTGGAGCCTTCTTAGACGGCAGTCTGTGTTACATGGGCTAGCCTTCCACGGCCACCAGGGCTGGCGAGCTTCGGGAGGTCAGCAACAGAAGCCCTTTTTTTTTTCTTTCTTAGCAGGATTGCAACCGTTGAGGGTTCCACTTCCTCTCTGCAGCTTTCTAAAAACTCAGAGGTTCCCAGCAGGGCCACGGGAAGAAGATGCAGTTTTGGTTTCTGTGGCAGGGACACTGGGGAGAGAAGTCGCTTGCTTGCCCCCAGCCCACACTGTCATCATCCTATGACTCGGCAAGGACCTGGCATGTGGTCTGCCACCACCCCTTCTCCTCTGTGGCTTTCTGCATGCCCCAGGACTTGCCTGCAGCCCAGAGCAGAGTGAGGCTTCTGGGGCAGGTGTACTTTATGAAGTCCTCCGTGTAGGTGACTTGTGACCCTCCCCTTTGGCCATATCCAGTCGTGAACAGTGGTCTTCCCCCTTTCCCGGGAGGGGAGAGGGCTACCCACTTCTCGTCCATTGACCCCTCCCTCTGTCCCCATTTCTGGGCATACGTGGCCACCTTGGCTATTACATCAGGCTCCTGCTTGTTTGGGAATACAGCTGTCAGGCCACCTTAATGCCCTGTGTCCTCAAGTCTGCAGAGCTTACAAGTGTAGGGAATCATTGAGAAGGCTGGGTCTCCAGGATAGTAGGGGAAGGGCCTCAGGTCAGACCTCTGGGTACAGGTCGACCCCCTCCTGGAGTAGAGTGGGAGGAATCTGGGTATATACCACCTGCCTGGGAAGGGAGGGCCCCCTGCCTAGTGTGGTTGGGGGAGCAGCCCCTGGGGGGTGACCTTGCCTACCCTGTTACCATGCCCGGGTTGTACCCGCCTCCTTTGGGAGTGGCTGGGCCCCACCCTGTGTGGGGAAACCGGATTCCGTGGGACATTCTGGGCAGCCTCTGAGCCTGTGTTTCTGTGTGCCTGATCTGGGCCACCGCTGGGCGGGTGTGCAGTCTGAAGGCTCTCAGGAGAGGAGAGCACGCTGACCCTGGTGGAGGCCGGTTACCAAGGGCACCTGCGGGCAATCTCAGCCTTGCACTGCATTCTTCCTTTGTCTGCACCACCCCCACCCCTTGTGAGACACAACCCTAAAGGAAGAGGAAACACTGACCCCGCCCCACCCCCCAACCCCAACCTCACCCCACCCCACCCCTCCGCCCTGGGCTCCAGCTAAAGATTCTTGTGGGAAAGACTTCTCCCTAGAAGTTAGAGCAGGATCCAACGTGAGCAGGCGGCAGAGGCTATAATCCTAGCTTTGGTCCTTTCTACTCCCACCCATGGGCCAGCTGGGCAGCAAGTCTAGGGTCTTGGAGAGCTCAGCGGATATGACTGTGGGCATGAGGAAGGCTGCTCCCAGGATGTCACAATTTCCTTTGCAGTGAGCAAGCATTTCTGGGGGCGGGAGTTAAGTGGTGGGTAGGGCGGCTCCCGCAATTTTTTTTTTTTTTTTTTTTTTTTTTTTTTTTGTCTAGTGTCTGTGTCCTTTCATGGACACAGGTCACACGGGAGACTAGCGCAAATCTGATCCTTCCCACTACTGCACCAGGCAGCTGCCAACACGCCCAGTCCTCAGGAGGGTTGGACTTTGGGCCCACCCCCGCACAGGTTGGGACAGAGGGGTTAGGAGAAGTTCTGAGAGAAAGTAACAGAGAAAAACCTTCATTATCTAGGCTGTCTGTGGTCAGCAGGTCTGAGCCATCACCTTGTCCAACTGCCAGTGGAGAGACAGGGAAACTGAGGCACAGGGCTGCAGCTTACAGGCCATCACTCAGAGCTCTGGGCTGTCTTAGCAGGTGGTGGCAGAGACTTTCCTGGCACGTGACGTGACTCTACAATCCCTGGCCTGCCCCTGCTGTTAGACTACTTTCTAGGGACCCCGAGATCGCCCCAGAGATTGTTAACGTCCCCTATCCCGTGGGCCTAAGTCATGTCTGCCTTTCCCATGTGGAGATTGGTTGGGGGTGGTGGGGGTGGGAGGGGTCCTGGGTGTATTTGGGGGAGGGGGTTGTCCTCAGATGGAATGGCTTGGGTTCTGGGGAATAGCTCCTCAGAAAGGAGAGAATGTGGCTAACCAGGGAGCTAGGCCCCTAGGCCTCATCCTCAGCCGGCACCCAGAGTCCTCTGTCCCAGCCCCGCAGAGGGACCGGGCAAGGTGAGCGGCCTCCAGAGCCAACTGCGGAGTTTGAGAGGCCGCCTCAGCCCAGCGCCCATGCAGACCATCCCCCGCTGCACAGACTCATCCAGCTAGGACTTGATGGGCAGTGACGGCGTGGGGATAGAGTAGGGGCCTCCTGATGTCCACGGAGCTTTGGGATGCAGCGTGAGACAGAGCAGGGTGGCGAGAGGCTTCCTGGAGGTGACACTCCTTAGAAACACAGTAAACACAAAGGTTGCTCCCAGGGAGTGGGATGTGGAGGGCAGGGGGGCGTGTGACAGCCCGGAGCTGGCACAGTGCCGGCCACAGATCACCCTGACTCTGAAGAACAAGAAGACACCTGAGATGAACAGTGGTTCATTTTCTGGGTTAAGTCTCCTCGAAAGACCTCTGTGGTCCATGGTCTGTGTTGCCGCCGGAAACCGCGTTACAGTCTGCAGTCCGTGCTGCCTTTTGAGACCGTGTCGATATCTGTGACCATTGCTGTCGCCAGAGGCCATGTCAATGTCCCTGATCCCTGCTGTGGGCAGGAAAGTGTCTTCTGCAGTGGTGTTGATGGTCGCAGATTCATAGCTGAGAGTGGGTGTCATTGAGGCTTCTGTGACAATCTCTCCCCACCCGAGAGAGAGAGAGAGAGAGAGAGAGAGAGAGAGACAGAGAGAGAGAGAGACAGAGAGAGAGAGAGAGAGAGAGAGAGAGATTTGAGATTGTTCCAGTACAGCCTATCTCAAACAAACAAACAAACAAACAGTAATAGAGATTTTAAGTGTATCTTCACAGTTGGTGGCTTCTGTGGCTTCTGGCAGAGATGGGGGTGGAAAAAGATTCCGTTCTCTTAAGGGACTGGCCACTGGGAGTGTGACAGTATTCCAGTGGGCATGTGGGTATCACAAATTGAACTTGGTAGGTTTGGGGGGAGCACAAGAGGAGGAGGGTGGCCTGGAGGGTAGGGAGCGAGGGGGATAGGGGTACATTTTGTAAAATTCCCAAATAATTAATAAAAACATTATGTTGGGGATAAAGAAATTGCAGAGGTTGGCCAGGTCGGCAAGGCTGGCATAAGATGGCCGGGCCTCAGACGGGAGGCGGGAGCTTGGCCGAGGTGCAGGGTCGTAGTTACTGTTCTGTTGCTGTGAAGAGACACCATGACCACTCGGCTTATAAAGAAAGCGTCGAATTGGGGGGTTGCTTACAGTACCAGAGGGTGAGACCAGGACATCATGGCGGGGAGCTTGGGAGCCGAGAAGTAGCTGAATCGTCCATAGGCAGCAGACAGAAACGGAGAAAGAAACAAACTGGGCCTGGCGTGGGCCACTGAAACCTCAGAGCTCAGGGCCACCAACACACCGCCTTCGACAAGGCCACACCTCCTTCGACAAGGCCACACCCCCTTCGACAAGGCCACACCTCCCGGCCCTTCCCACACAGCTCATCGCCTGCTTCTTCCACACACGAGCCTGCGGGGGCCACTCCCCTTCAAACCATCACAGCCTGGCTGGCTGAGTCGGGGGGGGGGGTGGGGGGGCACGCCTGTCCCGCGGCCTCCTGGGCAGGGGCTTCAGAATCTCATTCCAGAAGGGTCTCATTGCCGCTAGTCAGAGGGCCACAGTCAGTGTTCTCGGGAAGCAGAGCTGGACCCGTCTCTGCTGGTGGCCTCCTTTGCCACCCCTCTCTCTGTTGCTGCCTGCCCCGCTCCCTTGGTGCCAGTCTCCCAGAGTAATGCCCGCCTAATGCCCTCTCCCTGCACCCTGGTCCCAGGCCTGGTTGAGGAGCTTCTGTGTGGAGGCCCCAGGTGAGGCTGTTGTCCTGGAGCTGTCCCCAAGCAGTGTCTTCGTGTGACTAGCAGTGCTCCTCGGAGTCTGCCAGTCCGTCTGTGATCTCAGAGGGCCGAGGGACAGGGCTCTGGGCGGGGCGGAGCCAAAGCCGAGCCCCTTGGTCCCACTTATAGAAATAGTAATGACCTGGGCCAGCTCCGCCTCCTCCCCACCTAATGCTTCAGATCTGTGGTATGGAGAGTTTTCCAGGCCTCAACACAGTGTGCAAAGCCCAGAAGGGCCTGCAGATGAGATCCCCTGGGCCGCACCAGCCCCTGCTGCCAAGTTCACCCATGCTAGGCTGTCTCTGGGCAGCCCAGGCTTCTGCCAATCATGCTTTGAGAGTCACTAGAATGGTAGTCCTTGTGTGGGAGACTCCCTTGGCCTCACAATAAGTCTTCCGACCCCAGTATACCCTGGGGTTCAGAAAAAGGGGGCCAGACCCCCACTCACTGTCAGATGACTTGAATCCTAGCTGCACCCCTTCCCTGCTGTGTGACCTAGAGTAAGTCAATCGATCCCTCTGAGCCTGCAGATCAGAAGTAGACATAGTGATGTCTCTTTTGGGAGGATTTGAGGGACAGTGTATGTGTAGGGCTGAGCGGGGCCTGGCACATGTGGCACTAACTGTGCCCAGGTCCTGGACTGCTTCCTGCTCACTCCTGAAGCTCACTCCACGAGGCCCTGTTGTGCTCCTGGGCCTTGTTTACAGTATACGCCTGCACAGGGCTTTCTAAAGCACAGGCACCGAGGCGTTCTTTCAGATGGTTAGTGTTCTGTTGTGTGGATTCTACGTCAGTAAATAATTAAGAACAAACAAACAAACAAACAAACAAACGGCAGGAGGGGTCTCTGTTACTTCAGCCCTGCCCTGATTTCAGGCCGCCTAATGAAAATTAAATGTTGTGTTTTTGTAGCGCTGGAGATTGGAGTGGACCTCCTGTATACAAGGCAGGCACTGTATGTCGATCTACGGCCTCTGCCCCTTTCCTCTTTCACGCAGTCTCTCTCTCTCTCTCTCTCTCTCTCTCTCTCACACACACACACACACACACACACACACACAGGTGGAGGTCAGGAAACAGCCTCAGATGTTGGTCCTCGCCGTCTGCCTTATTTGGGACAGAATCTTTTTGTCGTCTGCTGTGTGGGTACACTAGGCTACCTGCCTGGGGGGGGGGACTTCTGGAGGTCCTCTGTCTCGCTGGAGGCGGGCTGGGGTTACAGGTGCTTCTGTGGTTGGGTCTACAGGGGTTCATCACACTTCCAGGGCAAGCACTGTGTCTACTAAGTCGTCCCTAGCCCCAGACCCAACCCTTTCTCTCTGTGTGTGCACTTGAGCCTGAGCCTGCCAGAGGACAACCGTGGGGCTTCGTTCTCGGGGATCACATACACCTTTCTTGGTCCAGTTCCCCGGCACCCACACAGCTGCTCACAAACATCTGTGACTCCAACTCCAGGGCACCCCACGCCTTTTTCAGGCCTCTGTGGGCATCAGGAATGCCTGTGATGCACGGGCACACGTTCAGGAAGAGCACCTATACACGGTCTTTCCAAAAGTGCATGCCACGCCCGCTTCGTGAGCTAAGTTGGACCCCTGGTGCCCACAGTGGAAGGAGAGATTAATTTTTTTAAAGGCAACAATTTCTTCCTGGACTTGTGGATTGGATATTTCTATTGACGTAATACTGGGCTGGGCATAGCGGCTCACACCTGTGATCCTAGTGCTTACGAGGTAGAGCAGAGAGATCAGAAGTACAAGACCATCCTCAGCTACATAGCGGGTTCAAGGCCAACCTAGATGACGCCTGAGACCTTTATTTGTAAAAGCTAAAGTGCTTTTTAAAGGTAATATTTCAAACAGAAGAGAGTAGGGCAGAGCTTCATGCCTGGCTCCAGTCAGCGGAGGAGCAGCCCCTTGTCTGAGAGATAGGTTGACACTCCAGGGTCACCACCACCTGGATCAGCACTGCGAGGTGAGCACGCAGGGTCTCCTGCCCCCGTGAGAGATGGCCGATGCATGAGGAGACCAAGATCCAAAAAAATGGGAAGAGTTGGCAGTTGGCCTGACCCCTCACCTGCGCTTCTCTCCTCACAGGTTGGCCTGCTCGGGCCGCTGCCCTGCCCGACCCACAGCCATCTGTCAGTCCATCTGTCCCTTGACCTCAGGAGACCCAGAAATCGAGGAAAGGAGCGGAGCATGGTGTAGACACCCTCCTGCAAGCCCAGCCCCGCACATCTGAAGGAAGGGAGCAGCTGGCCAGGTGGGTGGGCTCAACCCCTACTTATCTGTTTCCTTTAGAGGACAATGAGCTCAGCCTCAGAGACGAGAGCATGGCGGGCAGCGGGCCCAGCTGAGCGGGGAGAGCCCCTCTGAGGACATGGCCTCCAGGCTGAAGCCAGAAGGTGCTCTCTGCCAGCCACGTGATGGTCAGCAGTCAGAGTGGCCAGTGCAGGCAGAGGCCCAGCATCTTTGATAGAGCCCAGGACTTTGAACAGGCTAGACCATGCGCTATCCTCTGACCTCTATCTCAGCTTCTGTTCTTTTTATGTGAAACAGGGCTTTGCTATGTAACCCTGGCTAGATTTGAACTCACTGCAATCCACCTGCCTCTACCTCCTAACTGCTGGTATTAAAGCCTTGCACCAATACCTCTGTTGTTTTTGTTTTTTAATATGTATGTATATGTGTATATTCTTTGTATGTGTGGGTCACAGCCTGGGTCAGCACTGTGGTCCCTTTGTATTGAGTGGATGTTAGGATGAGGATATCCTATGGATCTGCACCGTCTGTCTGTCCAGGCCTCTGCTAACCGATATTTGGTGGCTGTCACCGTCTAGCTCTGGTGAGCACACTGCTGGGACGGTCCAGCGCAGTGCGTGGGGACGCGCTTAAGGGACGTGGCTCCTTTGCTCAGCGAGTATGTTGTCTGTCTGTCTCTCTCTCTCTCTCTCTCTTTCTCCCCCCACCCCCCCACCCCCACCCACCCCACCCACCCCCGGTCAAGCTGGGAGCACCTGCCGCCCACTGAGGGGCCAGAGTGGACAGTCAGGACAAAGCTGGGGGAGGGGAGCTCATGGGCCTGGAGGCCACTCGGAGGAGCTCGGCTTTGAATAGGAAGTCGTGAGCAGACAGAGACCGGAAGGATTTTCCCATCTAAGAAAAGTCTACTGGGCCGGGCGTGGTAGCGCACGCCTGTAATCCCAGCAGAGACAGGCGGATTTCTGAGTTCGAGGTCAGCCTGGTCTACAGAGTGAGTTCCAGAACAGCCAGGGCTATACAGAGAAACCCTGTCTCGGAAAAAAAAAAAAAAAAAACAAATCCAAAAAACGGGGGTGGGGGGGTGAGGGGGTTAGGTCCACGGGAGTGACTTAGAGGCGGCAGATGGAAGGGTGGGGCGGGCAGGCAGGCTGTGGAAGGGTGAAGGTGGAGAGAGAGCTAGGGGCTAGAGCGATGGCTCAGCTGTTAAGAGCTCTCGTTCCTACAGGGGACCTGAGTGTCATTCTCACACACACACACACACACACACACACACACACACACGGTGCCGGGCAACTCTCCCGTCTCTCCATTGCCCTCTTCTGCCCCCCCATGGCAGCAGGCGCCCTTACTGTGCACTAATATGTATACACGGTCCCCAGGCACGCACACAGTGTATGCACACATGCAGACGAGCTGGGCACAGAGCCCCACGTGGTGCCTGTCAAGCACCGCCCACCTGCACTTTGCCCGCCATTGACTCCTGAGCTTCTCAGAGCTGCAGGGAGAGAAACAGACAGCAGGTGCCTGGGAGACATCAGAAGGGAGTGGGATGGGCTGGAAAGATGGCTCAGCGGTTAAGAGCACTGACTGCTCTTCCAGAGGTCCTGAGTTCAAATCCCAGCAACCGCGGTGGCTCACAACCATCTGTAAAGAGATCTGACGCCCTCTTCTGGTGCGTCAGAAGACAGCTACAGTGTACTTAATTAAGCATGATCAGCAATAGACAAGACAACCTGAAGGGAGTCTCGGTGTGTTCCATTTAGTGATGCCTTTCCTGTCTAAGGCAGACGCCAGTCTGTGTGTCCTCAAAGGAAAGATGACCAGACCAGACCAGAGAACCTCGGCTGTTTTAAAAGCCTGTGCTATTTCCAGCAGAGAGAGGCTGCCCTGGGGGATGACCCCAAGCTCAGTCTTTTTGTTCAGTGAGCATGAATCACCTTTATTGTCACCAGGACCAGGATATGGCTTATTTGGGGGGAGTGCTTGCCTAGCAGGCATGAAGCCCTGTGCTCGGTTTCCAGCACCACATACACGGCTGTAATCCTAGCACATGGGAGGGAGAGGCAGGAGAATGAGGAATTCAAGGTCACCTTTAGACACACAGCAGGTTCGAGGCCAGCCTGAGATGAAACGTTCCCTTAAACGAAAGAAGAAAATGAGAAGTGCCAGGATAGTGGCAGTTTCGACCTTTCTCGTTCCTTCGCTTCCTTCTAACAGATGTAGCCCAGGCTGGTCCCTTCCTTCTAACAGATGTAGCCCAGGCTGGTCCAGACTATTCTCAAACTCACAGTCTTTTGTCCTTGGTCTTCCAAATACTGGGATCACAGACTCGTACTAACTACAGAGGCCTGTTATACTGCTAAGCTAGCCTTGATCTCCTGGGCCCAAGCGATCCTCCCTCCCTCAGCCTCCTGAGCCGCTGGAATTATAGATGCATACCACTAGAAGCAGTTTCCGCTTAACCCCAAGGAGACACTAGGCAGCCTTGGGGGGTGGGGACCTGCATGGTGGGTTTCTCTTCCCTCTGGGGATTAGGCTAAACCACCGCTTCCTGTGCATAACTCTAGCCTGCTTCCCCAGGAAACGCACCTGCCCCGCAGAGTTGATCCCTGGCCGCAGCAGCTGGCGCCTGCCCTGCCGCTCAAGTGTGCCTTGTTGGCAGTAGCGTGTCTGGTTGTCTGGACCGTTCTTGTCCCTTGAGCCTTCCTACCCACCCACTGGCCACAGACTTGCTCTGACCACACCCACTTCTTTCTGCTCCTTCGGTGGATTGGTTTTCATGGAAGCAGAGAGACCACAAAGGGACGGAGGCAGGAGTCAAGCTCTTCCTCACCCTGGCTAGTCTGCGATGCAAATGAAAGTCAGAAATAGCAAATAGACCCCAGGATCCTCCACCCAGCCCAGGTGCGCTCTAGCCGCATCTCTGGAGCTCGGCCTGAGACCACACGGGGAGGGCGGGTTGGTGCTGGTGCTGGTGCCGGGCTGCCTCCCTGGCGCCAAGGTCTCCGCCCCCTCAGGTCCTGCCGCCCCTCTGGATGCCTGTGCTGTCCTCTCTTCTAGCACCGTGCCCACCATGGCCTCGGCTGACAAGAATGGCAGCGGCTTCCCATCTGTGTCTGGTAGCCGCCTGCAGAGCCGGAAGCCACCCAACCTCTCCATCACCATCCCGCCACCAGAGACGCAGGCCCCCGGCGAGCAGGACAGCATGCTTCCTGAGGTGAGGGGCTGCCGGCCACAGGCCGCAGATGGGGCCGCCCACACAGCAGCTAGACACACTCCTCCATCTTGGCCTGCTGACAGTCTTGCAGCCTCGGCGCATGCCTGAAATGTTGCAGGGAGCGAGGCTTTGAACTCTGAACTCGGGAGTTCTGTTGCCTGGTGGCCAAAAGACAAGGAACACTGTCCCTGAGAAAAGGCCTTGTTGGGAAGCCTGGGCTCTGGCTGTTTACAGTCCCCTCCCTGGCTCTGCAGGGTTGTGGGCTGTCTGTGGAGGCCCGAGTGGGCATAGGGTCCCCCAGTGCCAGCAGCACACCCCTGCAGTGCCTTGTTCTTGGGGGGGATGGGTCATTGTTTATATCCATCTGGGACTCCTTTCCCATAAAGAGCTCATTGAAAACAGGCCCCAGATAGCGTGGGCATTGCACACAGCCTGAGACATAAGGGGAGCTGTTGGGGCCGCCCGCTCGCCCTGAGAGCCCCCCAAGACACGTGAGAAGAGGCAGGACATCCTGGTTCCTGGGCAGATCATGGATAGGGAGGGTCTGCTGACGTACAGTGGAACACTTGTGTCTTTTGTTTGTTGAGACAGGCTCTCATGTAGCCCAGATTACCCTCGAACTTTCTCCATCGTCAACAGTTACTTTGCACTGCTGATTCTTCTTGCTCTACTCCCTGAGTGCTGGGGGCGTGTGTTCGCCGCTGCATCTGCTGTGTGCACGGCGAACCCAGGGACGCTTAGGCACGCTGGATCCAGCCTGAACTGCATCCCCAGACCTGGCTAGAAAATGTTCATTTTAGGTTCAGAATGAGGGCCTGTGGAGGGAGTGGGTGCAGCCAGTGGCCTAGTGTTAAAGTGGCCTCGTGTGTTAAAGGGTCTGGGTTATGTCCTCAACGCTGCGATAAAAAGGAGTGAACGGGGGTCCAAAGCAGCTGGCAGGTGAGTGGACTAGACACTCATTCATGTCCTCCTTGCCTTCCCGCAGAGGCCCAAGAACCCAGCCTTCCTGAAGAGTGTCAGCCTACAGGAGCCCCGGGGACGATGGCAGGAGGGTGCAGAGAAGCGCCCTGGCTTCCGCCGCCAGGCCTCTCTGTCCCAGAGCATCCGCAAGTGAGCACGCGTGCCCTGCCCGGGCACCCCAGCCGCCTGCACATTCTGGGCGCCTGACCTTTCACGGGGCCTGAGCCCTGTGTCCCCTTTCTAGAGGCGCAGACAGTCAGCGAGCAGTAGCTCCTGTGGAGGTGGGATGGCAGAATCGTGTGATGGCGTAAATGGAGGAGGGGACACTGGGGCTGGGCCTGTGCGCCTGACAGGAAGTTCCCCAGCATGTTGCAGAGGGGCTCTCCAGCCTTCCAGTCCCACCCCTCATGGGGTAGCCCTCACTCTCAGCCTGGTCACTGGGCTATACCTCAGGAGGGTCTCAGGGAAGGCTGATTGATTCCCTTAGGGCCCTGAAGGTATGTGGCACAGTCCATAGTACAGTGGTCACCCTGTATACACACAGAAGCACACACGCCTTCACCCCCAAGTCCCCTCTCTCAGCACACACACCGCCGTGCCCCAGCCACCTTCCCTAAATACGTGTGCCGTGACCTCCTGTCGCCTCATACACACGTGTACCCGCAACACACGTATCACCCTCCCAGCACACATGTGCCCGCCATCCCCAGCCTCCTCCTTTAAACACGTGTCCCTTCCCCCCAGCTCCCCCGTGCACACCCATGCACCAGGACAGGAGCGTGCACAGGTTTCCGCCCACACCGTATGCATCTGTCCTGCAGGAGCACAGCCCAGTGGTTTGGTGTCAGCGGCGACTGGGAGGGCAAGCGACAAAACTGGCATCGCCGCAGCCTGCACCACTGCAGTGTGCACTACGGCCGCCTCAAGGCCTCGTGCCAGAGAGAGCTGGAGCTGCCCAGCCAGGAGGTGCCATCTTTCCAGGGCACGGAGTCTCCAAAGCCATGCAAGATGCCCAAGGTGGGCTCCCTGGAGGAGGCGGGCGGTGAGCGGCTCTCCCAGGGCCTGGCTGCTTTGCTCACCCTCTGTCTCTTGCAGATTGTCGATCCACTGGCTCGGGGTCGGGCCTTCCGCCACCCAGACGAGGTGGACCGGCCTCCCGCGGCCCACCCGCCCCTCACCCCAGGGGTCCTGTCCCTCACCTCCTTCACCAGCGTCCGCTCTGGCCACTCCCATCTGCCCCGCCGCAAGAGGATATCTGTTGCCCATATGAGCTTTCAGGCGGCCGCCGCCCTCCTCAAGGTAAGGTCTGCCTTGGAGGATGTATGTCCCACCCACGGCCGCCACTGCGCTCACCCACGTCTACCCTCAGAGCAGTGAATGCACGCGTACCCTAAAGCCCAGACCCTGCATCCTTCAGGCCCCAGTTCCCCTGTGAGCCCCTAAGCGCCCCCTCTGTTTAGGTTATGGGAGGAGAGCCGGGGATAAAGGATCAAACCAGATTGTGCTGGGCCTAAAGGCTGCAGCAAGGGGCAGGGCGCCGGACTTGAGCATGATGGGATGGGATGCAGATGCCTAGAGTGTCGGTGCCAGCTGCTCGCGTTAGCAGGCACGAGGCTGTGAGGGAAGAGCTGGTCCCCATCATTGGAAGGAGAGGCCGTGGAGGGCCGGCTGTAGCCCCATCCCGGCCTGCTCTGAGTATTTCCTTCAGCCTGTCCGCTTCTCCGCTGCTCTGCGCCTTTGCCAACCCGGTGCTGGGGCTCCGGGTCCTCCTTGACTCTTCTGTCCCACGGCCAGGGGCGCCCCGTGCTGGATGCGGCCGGGCAGCGGTGCCGGGTGGTCAAGCGCAGCTTCGCCTACCCCAGCTTCCTGGAGGAGGACGCTGTGGACGGGGCTGACACCTTCGACTCCTCCTTTTTTAGTAAGGCAAGCATGGGGCTCGGACTCCCTGGGCAGGGGCTGGGGTGGCCCGGGAGCTGGGGGAAGTGACCTCGGCCCTGACTGTGGCCTAAGCATGTGGCTCCCCTTCCGTCCTGAAGAGACTGTATAGCTTTGTCTTGCCCCTGATTGGAGCGCTGCGATGGTCCTTGGGACAGTGGCTCCTCATACTTTGGTGTCCGTCTACTCCAGGAAGAGATGAGCTCCATGCCCGATGACGTGTTTGAGTCCCCCCCACTCTCTGCCAGCTACTTCCGAGGTGTCCCGCACTCTGCCTCCCCGGTCTCCCCTGATGGCGTGCAAATCCCGCTGTGAGTACAGGGTGGGTCTCTCCAGCCCCTGCTGAGCCCTGGCAAGGTCCTCAGGCTAAGAGCCTTTGTCACCACCAGAAAGGAGTACAGCGGCCGAGCCCCCGGTGGTCCCGGGACCCATCGAGGTAAGCGCATTGCCTCCAAAGTAAAGCACTTTGCATTTGACCGGAAGAAGAGGCACTACGGCCTGGGCGTCGTGGGCAACTGGCTGAACCGAAGCTATCGCCGCAGCATCAGCAGCACCGTGCAGCGGCAGCTGGAGAGCTTCGACAGCCACCGGTGAGCCGCCCCCGTCCCCGCCCCGCCCCCGTCCCCACCCCACCCCCACCCCTGGGACCCAGCCTGGGCAGAGGAACCAGTGGCTAGAGCTTCCAAACCTCTCCAGGACCCGTCACCCGAGAGCGCCTCCTGCAGGTCCCGCATGTAATGCCAGGCGCCTGGGCACACTGCCACTCAGGGAGCCTTGTGTAGCCTGGAAAGAGCCAGCTGGCACTGCTGCCTTGTCCTCAACAAGGACCCCAGACAGCAGTCAGTCAGTCAGTCAACAAACGTTAGTCAAACACAACCAGAGAGAAGAGCATTGCGCCTGGGCAGGTGCCCTGGGGCTGGCAAGACTGCTCAGTGAGACTAGGGATGAGTTTGATCCCCAGAACCCATAAAAAGGAAAGAGGGAAGCGACTCCACAAAGTTGTCCTCTGACCTCCACATGCCTGCGAGTTACGAGTACACATGCTCGTGCGTGCACACGCATACACACACATACACACATGCATACACATGTGCACGCGCTAATACTTTTTTTGTTTTTTTTTTTGTTTTTTTCCAAGACAGAGTTTTTCTGTGTAGCCCTGGATGTCCTGGAACTCACTCTGTAGACCAGGCTGGCCTCGAACTCAGAAATCCGCCTGCCTCTGCCTCCCAAGTGCTGGGATTAAAGGCGTGCGCCACTACCGCCTAGCCATGCTAATACTTATAAGATGGTCCTTTAAGGCCGGCAGAGGCAGACAGAGGTCTGAGTTCAAAGCTAGCCTGATCTAAACAGTGAGTTCTAGCTAATGATCCGTAGAGAAACATTATCTCAAAGCCAAAGGCAGTTAAAAGAGAACAAAGGGAGTTGGTGCCTGGAGTGAGGGATTCTGGGAGGCTGGACACAGATGTTCAGGGAAACTGGAGATTGGAGGATGACAGTCAAAGTGTGATTGACAGCTGACCGGACAGGCTTCGGACTCCAAATTATACGAAGGAAGAAACACAGGCGTGGCGGGCAAGCGGCTGGGGTGTCGGGGCGCTATTAGGGTGGGATGCCATGGGCAGATGTGTGTGAGGCCCCCAGGTGATGTGAAGTGGGCACCAAGGCCCTAGGGCTTCAGGGGCTGTGCAAGCAGAGGAGAAAGGAACTTCAGGTGAGCGCTGCAAGGCTGGCCAGTAAGCAGCAGTGCACTCTCCATGCCGTAGGCGGTGGGATGCCATCGTGGGGTTTGAACTGAGATAGACACTTGGGGATGCGCCTTCCGAGTTCTTGTGGGGAAGGCTGAGCAGGGGTGATCCAAGAGCCAGGAATGTCTGCCGAGCCCAGGTGAAGGGCGTGAGGGGCGGGGTGTGAGCTCTCTGGCTGAAGGGGCCTCTGCCTGCAGGCCCTACTTCACCTACTGGTTGACGTTCGTTCATATCATCATTACCTTGCTGGTGATCTGCACCTATGGCATCGCACCTGTGGGCTTTGCCCAGCACGTCACCACCCAGTTGGTGAGTAGGGTTCCTCCCCGAGGGCCCCAGTCCCCCCCAAGGGGCTTAGGCACAGTTGGCACCAAGTATCTCCCATCGCATGGCCTGACTTTCCTAGGCCCAATTCTGGGGATGCCCCCCACCCTCTGTCCCTCTCTCCTCTCACACAGGGCTCTGACTCCTCTAATGCCACAAACTACCTCCTTGATAGGTGCTGAAGAACAGAGGCGTGTATGAGAGCGTGAAATACATCCAGCAGGAGAACTTCTGGATTGGCCCCAGCTCGGTGAGGCCCGGGGACCTGGGATCCCTGTGCCCTGCCACTCCACACTGGGCCGATGGATTGCTGCGGGGTGCCCCGCCCCTTCTGAGCGCTGGCTCACAGCCCCTCCCCCCAACTCCAGATTGACCTCATCCACCTGGGAGCAAAGTTCTCGCCCTGCATCCGGAAGGACCAGCAAATTGAGCAGCTGGTACGGAGGGAGCGGGACATCGAGCGCACTTCCGGCTGCTGTGTCCAGAATGACCGCTCGGGCTGCATCCAGACCCTGAAGAAGGACTGCTCGGTGGGTCCCGCCCCGGCCCCCGCCCATGCCCCCACCCCCGCTGGGCCCCCTTCCCTCACCCGCACAACAGGCATGCCCAAGGCTGGGCTTGGCAAGTTGGACAGTGGTTCCTAGGAAGTGCGCTTGAACTGGAGGGTTTGCTGCCCACACCGTCTGACTGGCACTGCCCTGGCATGGCCTGACCTTTGCCCACCCTCTAGGAGACCTTAGCCACGTTTGTGAGGTGGCAGAATGATACCAGGCCCTCGGACAAGTCTGACCTGAGCCAGAAGCAGCCGTCGGCGGTCGTGTGCCACCAGGACCCCAGGTACAGCCTAGACCTCCTGTGGACATGGCGGCAGCCAGCTGTCGGAGACAGCTGCCGCCTGTGATGCTGGTGGGAGAGGGGTGTGGCAGGCTGCGTGTCCCGGCTTTTTATCTTGCCCGATCTGCCCACTGCTTCCAGGACCTGCGAAGAGCCAGCCTCCAGTGGGGCCCACATCTGGCCCGATGACATTACCAAGTGGCCGGTGAGTAGGAGCTGCGTGAAGATGCTGTGGGATGAGGGTGGGACGGCTTTCTGTCGCGAGGCCCACTGCCATCGGTCCCCTGTCTCCTAGATCTGTACGGAGCAGGCCCAGAGCAACCACACGGGCTTGTTGCACATAGACTGTCAGATCAAAGGCCGCCCCTGCTGCATCGGCACCAAGGGCAGGTGAGCCAGCTCACTCAGGCCCTGCAGGCTGATGGACCTCTGGAACTGTCTTCTCTTCTCTGCCCTTGGGCGATGGGGGAGGCAGGGACAGAGGGCAGGGAGACAGAAGGGAGATCGCTGCATGCTGCCCGCCGTGCCCGTGCTGGGCTCCAGCCTCAGTAGACAGATGCTCTTTAGAATGCTGACGCCCATCCACTTCCTGTCCACAGCTGTGAGATCACCACTCGGGAATATTGCGAGTTCATGCATGGCTACTTCCACGAAGAGGCAACACTCTGTTCGCAGGTAGGCGAAGGCTGTCTGCCTAGTGGAGGCTGGAGGGGCTCTGAGGACCACTGGGGTCCTCACCGTTTGGAAACCCTAGACTAGATTCGCCTTCCCGAGCAGAACTAATGACCCTGTGTCTCCCACCCAGGTGCACTGTTTAGACAAGGTGTGTGGCCTGCTGCCTTTTCTCAACCCTGAGGTCCCTGACCAGTTCTACCGGATCTGGCTGTCTCTGTTCCTGCATGCTGGGTAAGAGGTGCCTTGTTACCCCATGCCCAGACTCCTATGTCTCCCTCTTAGATGCTGGAGAGGGGGCTCGGCCTGCTAGTGCTTGACCGCACCTGTGGCATGCCCTGCTGGTGGCCACGGGCACACCGGGAAGGCTGATGGTGCCCATGTCTCTACCCCAGCATAGTGCACTGCCTCGTGTCTGTGGTCTTCCAAATGACCATCCTGAGGGACCTGGAGAAGCTGGCCGGCTGGCACCGCATCTCCATCATCTTCATCCTTAGTGGCATTACAGGAAACCTGGCCAGCGCCATCTTCCTCCCCTACCGGGCAGAGGTACAAACTTGGGAGACGAGGGCAGAGAGGGTGGGGTGAGCCCTTCCTTTTGGATCTAAAGTATTGTAGCATGTGCAGAGGACCACTGTGGCCTTGGGGAGGACCACTGTGGCCTTGGGGAGGACCAACTGTGCTGCTTCTTGCTCTGGTCCACCTCAGGATCTGCACAAGGGCACAGAGCCCCTATTGTGTCAAGCTTACCTACAGATGGGCCGCCAAGCTGGGGCTTAATGCATGGCAGGAGGGGACGGGGATGCGCTTGAGTCCCCAGAGGTCCTTGTTCTGTGAAACCCTCCGTGTGGCTCCTCTCCACCCAGGAGAGGTCTTGAGTCTGTTGCTCCCTCTGGCCTGTGATCGCTCCACTGCCTGTCGTCTCCCAGGACAGGCTGGCTTGAGCTAAGCACAGGGGTAGCACACACCCAGGTTGCCGCAGGGTTGGACAGACCAAGGCCAGCAGCTCCTGCCGCATCCTCTGAGTGGGACGTGCCCGCAGCTGGTACCTGGCACCCAGAGTCAACGTGCCACCGCATCTCTCCTTCCCCACCCCAGGTGGGCCCAGCCGGGTCGCAGTTCGGCCTCCTGGCCTGCCTCTTCGTGGAGCTGTTCCAGAGCTGGCAGCTGCTGGAGCGACCGTGGAAGGCCTTCTTCAACCTGTCGGCCATTGTGCTCTTCCTCTTCATCTGCGGCCTCCTGCCCTGGATAGACAACATCGCCCACATCTTCGGCTTCCTCAGCGGCATGCTCCTGGCCTTCGCCTTCCTGCCCTACATCACCTTCGGTACGAGCGACAAGTACCGCAAGCGGGCCCTCATCCTGGTGTCGCTGCTGGTCTTCGCCGGGCTCTTCGCCTCCCTGGTGCTGTGGCTGTACATCTACCCCATCAACTGGCCCTGGATCGAGTACCTCACCTGCTTTCCCTTCACCAGTCGGTTCTGTGAGAAGTACGAGCTAGACCAGGTGCTACACTAACGAGGCGGAGCTCGAGTCTGCCCAGGCCGTGTGTCTGCAGAGCCACGGGGCCCTGAGCCCAGCAGCTCACTCCACAGCCGGGGCTGACTCCAGATGAGACGGGTAGTGAAGGCAGGCTCCCCACAGAGATGACACCTCCCTTTTTCAGGTCTGAATGAATGTTCCTGACCCAAGTCTGGGGGACATCTTGGACACCCGTTTCTCTGAGGCTCAGGTCCCGGGCCCTGCCTGCCTCTCTGGCCCTATAGGATGATAACTTTTCTTCTCAGGGCTTGGGCCTCTGGCCTCTGCGGGTGCTGACTCCCCACTGTGACTGTAACTGTGACCTCCCCAGACACACGGCTGCTTCTTCAGTTGTCCCCAGGGTTGAGGTCCCTACCATGCTGCTACGACTCCCCTTCCCTGTCCTCCTCTCCTCCTCTCCTTCAAGCCCTTCCGATATTCGTCCATGGACTCGAGCCTGTTGCTGAGCTCCTGGGCATAGCATTGTGGGGAAGGCTCTGGCTGTTGTCTACGGGCGATGACAAGCAAGGAGAGATGGCTATACAGGAGACTAAGGGCTTTTGTGAAGCAAAGAAGCCGGATCTCCTGAGCCTACCAGCTGCCCTAGCACCGGCACGTTTGGCTGCACAGGTTGGCTCTGATAGCAGGATGCCCCCACACCCCCTCGAGGACTAGTTCCCAGGGGACGCTTGGGGCTCAGCCAGGCCTGGTGTTTTGTTTTTCAAATTTATATTATGGCCCTAATTTTGTAAAGTAACGCTAACTTTGTACGGATGACGTCTCAAGTTTATTAAATGACGTTCTTTATCAAAATACTGCTTTTTGCCTCAGACCTCCAGGAGAAGGAAAGCTAGACCTTGGGGCTACGGAGTTGGGTCACTTCCTGTCCTTATAGAGAACCTGGGTCCAGTTCCTAGCACCGTGTCGGGTAGCTCACTACTGCTGCAGCTCCAGCTCCAGGGGATCCAGCGCTCTCTCTTGGCCTCTGTGAGCACGCCCCCAACCACCCTTCTTTCTCTCACACACACATAAATAAAAATGAATATTAAAGCCGGGCGTGGTGGCGCACGCCTGTAATCCCAGCACTTGGGAGGCAGAAGCAGGGGGATCTCTTGAGATTGAAGCCAGCCTGGTCTACACGGAAAAACCTTATCTCAAAAATAGACAAACAGCCAGGCAGTGGTGGCACGTTCCTTTAATCCCAGCACTTGGGAGGGAGGTGGAGGCAGGTGGATTTCTGAGTTTGAGGCTAGCCTGGTCGACAGTGAGTTCCAGGACAGCTAGGGCTATAGAGTGAACCCCAGGCTATCCTGAGCTGTAGAGTGAGACCCTTTCATATATATTTTTTTTTTCTTTTTCTTTTTCTTTCTTTTCAGAGATAGGGTTTCTTTGTGTAGCCCTGGCTGACCTAGAATTTAAGAGCTCCACCTGCCTCTGCCTCTTGTGTACTGGAATCAGGTGTGGCCACCACCGCCTGGCTAAACCAGTGTTTTTGAGAGAGGAAAGCCTGTGGCTGTGAGGGTGGCAGCCGTGAGGCTGAAGCAGACTGGACCGACCACTTGGGATCTCTGTCGTTTAGTTGAACCAGAAACCAGATTGCGATCCCCACGGAGCCCCCCACGGGCCCTGAGACCTCAGCCCCAGCTGCTCTGCCTTTCCTCCAGGGCCGTCGGGTCGGGCTGAGGTGGTCTGGCGGGGAGGAGGCCACGCGCACTTGCTCCAGTCAGCTCGGTGAAAAAGGCCCTGCCACACCCATGAGCCACAGCCACTGGGGACAGAGCTGCTTTATTTGTAGGCAGAGGTGCCAGTACTAGGGGAACCAGGATAGAAGGGGAACCCAGGGAGGCAGGTGGGTGGGCCCGCACACTGGTGCCCAAGTGCAGTTTGGTGTGGCTCTGCTGCATGTCCCTACCCCAAGGATGCCACCATTCACAAGTCCCCGGCTCCTGGCTGCCCCTCATTCCCAGCGTTAGGAGCTGGGGAGGGATGCCAGCCTGGCCCAGAGTGAGGACTCGCGAGGACCAGGGCACTACACTGGCGCACAGAAACAGCAGGCAGAGGAGGAAGTGTGGGGACAAACCTCCCCCTGACCCGTTTCCCCATCCTGGGCCTGCCTTTGTGCACAGTTCAGAAGGCAAGAGGTCCTCTGGGGACAGACAGCAGTCTGCTGGGGGAAGCCACCTCTGTCCTCTCTATTAACCCTTACCTCTCTACTCCAGCTGGGAACCGCTGTCTCCCTTCCTGCTAGCCAGCTCTAGTTGGACGGACTCTAGGCAGAGAAGGATGTGACACGGGAGGTGGACGGGAGCCCCCTGAGCCACCGCTGCTCCCACCCTCGCCGTGGCCAAGGGCGCAGCGTGGGTCAGCATCCACTGTTCCTGCGCAGGAAGGCGTGGCACCGTAATGAACACTGCAGCTCCATGAAGGTGAGAGAGCCCACGGTGATGGCACACGGGCCCACGGCCCGGAAGCCAAACTTCTCATAGAAGGGGACCAGGGCATCCTCACACATGAGCACAGCCCGGCGCACGGCCGGCTGACTGCCCAGGTGGTGCAGGTATCGCCACAGCAGGACAGAGCCCTTGCCCTGCTGCCGGAAGGTTCTGTGCACTGCCAGTACGTGCAGGTGGGCCGTGCGGCCTCCGGGCCTGTGTAGTGTCAGCGCCTCCTGGGGGGTAGGCAAGGGACAGAAGCCTGGGTTACTTTTGCTGATCCCTGCTCCTCCAAACCCAACCAGACCGAAAGGAAGGGTGTCCTGAGTACCAGGAGTATCCAGGGCTCCCTTCTTACCAGACAGGACCCCACCGCGACCCACATCTACAGTCCTATAGCAATTCTCAACAATTCAAACGGCTGTTTCATAGGGGTTGCCTAAGACTGTCGGAAAACACAGATATTTACATTACGATGTATAGCAGTACCAAAATTATAGTCGTGAAGCAGCAGTCAAAGTGATTTTATGGTTGGGGTGGGGGTCACCACGACCTGAGGAACTGTGTTCAAAGGGTCACAGCGTTAGGAAGGTTGAGAACCGCTGCTCTAAGGGATGGGCAGAAGGGCTCTTGCCTTGGGAGGGGTCCTGCCGCTCGGACTCACGCTTTGCTTCTGAAGGAGACTCCCATCTCTGCGGCGCTCACCCCGCCCTCACCTGAGTGAGTCTCTCCTTGTCCCAGAGGGAGCCGATGACGAAGGCCACAAGGCAGCCTTCCTCAAACCAGCCCAGTGACAGCTCTGGACACAGGGTTAGGAAGTGCCGGATCTCATCCACGTGGAGGGGACAGGTGCCCGAGACAGAGATAAAGGCTGCAGCAGAAGGCGGGGGTGAGCGGCTGCTTGCTGTGCAAGCGCCTGGGGGGGGGGTGTGTGCACAGGAGTGGTCACTCAGATGACCCTGCCCGCCTGGGAAAACGGGGGACTCTGGGCTATTGAGCACACCTCCATCTCCCCTCTCCCCCCATCTCTCCTCACCCGCCTGTGTGTGTGTGTGTGTGTGTGTGTGTGTGTGTGTGTGTGTGAGAGAGAGAGAGAGAGAGAGAGAGAGAGAGAGAGAGAGAATGAGAATGAATCTCAAATTTGGCTCCCAAAGGCAAGAGCCTTGGAAGCTTGGGAAGATGATGCTCGCTCGCTCCCTCACTCAGAGCACCCGCCCAAGCCCCACTCACCTTCCCGCTCGATCTCAAAGGCACTGGTGGCATCCTCTGGCGTGAGGCAGCGGAACTCGCTGGCAGGGAGTGTGTGGCGCCGCTGGCAGCCTGGGAACTCCGAGGTCCCAAGTGGCAGGTGCAGGGCCTCAGGTTTCAGGGAGTGGGTGTTCCACATGGGCATCTGGCCACGGGACCCTCCCTGGGGCGCCCCAGCTTCAGAAGTGGTCCCTCAGCACTGCCAGAGAAGAGAGAGAGAGAGAGAGAGTCTGGCCTTCATTGCAGAGTGCAAGTCAGGTGTCTCTTGGGGTAGAGCCCGTCTCCGGGTGCCTGGACCTCAAGGCACCAATTCCAGGAGCTTGCAATGTTAGTGTGATTCCCTCTCTTTCACTCATGAGCTAGAGGTCCCTTCGAGCAATTGATCAAAGCTCCAGACTCCACACGCCCTCCAGCCTTGGGAGACCGTGGCCACCATAACCGTCTGTAGGCATCCTACCCCAAGACGGTAGTGGAGCTAGGGGCCATGGACTCCAGCCTCTTCTGAATCTGTGAGGTGGGCAGGCTCCCAGGCCCCTCAGACCTCCAGTTATGGGGCTACTGCCAGTCATGTGACTTTTCTCATCCAGAAGACTTCTTGTCTTCTGAGTGAGACACTATGGCCAGGAGGGTTTTTTTAGGTTTCGTTTTTTTGAAGGAAGTGTGTGTGTGTGTGTGTGTGTGTGTGTGTGTGTGTGTGTATCTGTGTGTGGCTGTGTGCACAAGCCTCCAGAGCCCAGAGGAGAAGCATCGCCTGGAGCTGGAGCTACAGGTGGCAGTGAGCTCCCGGCTGTGGGCGCTGGACACCGAGCTCAGGACTGAAGCGGAACTCATACACGCTGTTAATCTTTGGGCTGTCTATCCTCCCCCAAGCTGAGAGCTTTTTAGGTTGTCTCAGACTTTAGTCCAGGAGAAAAAGCTCTTTAATTAATGTGAGCCTGACGTCAGACTAAGTCATGCCGGGGAGATGGGGGCTAAGACGTTAAAGAGCCTAAGACTGGAGAGTCCGAGGTCAGGAGGGCCCCGTATGGAGTACACTCAGATGGCATGCCTGTCTTGTCAGCTTAGGCACATAGAACACGCCGGTGCGAAACCCTCTTTCTCATGACACCCTACAAAGCGGTGATCCTTAGAGGATGTCTTCCATCCCTCTGCCTTCAAAAGGGCTCAGCAGGTAAGGGGCTTTCCACCAAGCCTGAGAGCCTGAGTGCCATCCCAGGGACCCACATGATAGAAGGAGAAGACTGACTTCCACGGTGATCCCCTGGCTTCCATGTGTGGGTACCGCACGTGCACATAAAATAAGTAATATATGTGTGCACGTAAGATAAGTAACTAGGATGGGATACAGATGTTCTTTTTCAATGGGCGGTGGAGACAGCTCAGGAATGAAGATCTAAGCCTTTGAACATGAAAAACCCGGTGCAGGGCCCGTCGCCCAGCAGCATCTGTATCATAGGACCAGAGACACAGGGTTGGGCAAATCCCTGGCACTCTCTGGCTCTCCTAGCCAACCCAGCCCACTTGGTGAGCTTCAGACCAGTGAGAGACCTTGTCCCAAGAGATGAAGTAGACAGTTCCTGCAGTTCCCAGAGAATGACACCCAAAGCTAACCTCTGGCCTGCTCTCTCTCTCTCTCTCTCTCTCTCTCTCTCTCTCTCTCTCTCACACACACACACACACACACACACACACATACATACAAACACACATTCACATTCATGCACATATACATGCACATGCATACACAAATACATGTACACATACATGCATACACCTATACATGCACACATATATACATGCACATACACACACATACATACATACACACATACATATATATACATGCATACATAGAGCCATGGATGGGGCCCACTTACCAGAACTGTAAGGAGGAGTCCAGGAGTCCTCACCACAGAACCAGTCACCCTGGGGGCTGTCACCGGGTGCAGGAACTAGGAGAACCTGAGACTCCTGCCTGCAAGGAAGCTGTAGCACATACTCCCCCTGGCAGCATGTGATGGCTCAGAGATGCTAATCCCCCTGGCCCTGCCTCCCATGTTACCCCAGGCAGTAATGATGCCAGCAGGACTTGGCAGGCCGGCCCTGGCCCCATCCTGCTGAGGGCAGGCGTCATCAGTGGTACTGGGGACGTAGAAAGAATTACTAGTAGTCATCTCAGGCTATAAGGAGAGCGTGGGCTAAGCCTGGGGGTCTAACTGTAATCCCTGCTCTGTCCCTGCTGGCTGGGGACCAGCCACCACCTTCTGTCCGTCAGAGGCTAATTTGCCCATGCCTCTGAGGGCTCTCCCTGGTCAGGAAGCTTGCTATCCCTTACAGCCACATACCTGGGGAGGCATCTTCTACAATCCATAGGGTAGCCTGCCAGGTGAGTGTAACTGTCCATTTTACAGAGGAGGAAACAGAGGCTCTGCCCCATAACTTGAGGGGCCCGAGTACCAGGTACCAGGAGAGCAGGAAGGTCCCTAGAAACAATTTTCACAGTCTCCAGAGCAGAAACACTTCAGCACCATCAACCAAAGAGAGAACTGTGGGTCTATAGAAAATGTCCCATGGGGGCACCCAGAAGGAGACCAACACAGCAGCAACAGAATACAAGAAACACATGATGGTTTCTAGTTCAACATCTAGTCCAGATGTTAGGACCCGGCTGCTGGATGCCCAGGGAGAAGGCCTCAGGCTCACTGGCAAGGTAACTGTTCAGTTGGACAGTGACGACTCTTGCAGCCATCTCTGTGTGTTATGGTCAACATTTTCTTAAACTCCGAAGATCTCGGACCACCATCTCAGCTCCAACCGTGCCAGCGCTGGGATCTTCCGCACCTGCAGACTCTCTGTCCCTCACACGATTCTGGTTTTTTCCCCCTTTCCTTCCCACTCACGCCTCATCCTGCCTCTCTTAGCCCTTCTCTGGCCAGCTTCTCTTAAACCACAGGCTCCCCCCCTCCCCCCTCCACCAGGGCACTGTAGCTCTTTGCATCAGTTGTCCTTGCCAGCACAAGGCACTTAGCCAGGAGGAGCATTTCCAGAAGCCACCACCAGAGGGCGCACCTGCTAGGCCCAACGATCCTCCTAGAGGGCTGCAGTTCCAACCTTGACCCTTGGGTGGAGGGAACCAGGGCCAGGACAGCCGCCACCAAAACACTCAATCTGCTATCTGTGGGGTCCTCCTCCCCCAGAGTCCTTCTCTGCTGCCTGATGCTCCAGGACCTCCCCGTTTTTGCCTTAACTGAACTGCATGCTCCCTGGACACGTCCATCTTTCCTCGGCAGAAGCCCCTCAACGGATTTCTCATGGCTTCTGCCCTTGGGCCTGGTGGGCAGACACACTCAGAACCTCAGCTAGGCACCCATAAGGTCAACACCCAGAGTTTGTCGAGGTGTCTGTGACCCTCCTTAGTCGCTGGCTCCATTGCACCCCTAGTGTCCCATGACAACCATCTGTGGATGCCCACAGTTCCATGGGGAGTCTGCATTCCTGTTCATCGACCATCCTCATGGCCACGTACCTTCTGGAAAACACCTCTAAATGCAGTGACCCCCTGAACACAGGAAAGGGCAACATAATGGTAATCTGGAGAATCCCAGCCTGCACCAGGCAAGGGAGGGAAGGTCTCTTCTGGCCAATAGGAAGACAGCACACTACTGACATGCGCACAAGGAGCCGCTGCTGCTTACCTAGCCCAGCGCTGCCCGCGCCTGGTGTGGTAGCACAGGCCAGCATCCCAGCACGTGGGAGGGGGAGGCAGGATCGGGAATTCAAGGTCATCCTGAGCTACACAGCGAGTTTAAGGGCAGTCTTAGTTACAACTGCTGACAGAGACAGAGGTGGAGAGAGGGAAGAAAAGGGGGGAGTAGGGAAGAGAGAGAGAGAAAGAGAGAGAGAAAGAGAGAGAGAAAGAGAGAGAGAGAGAGAGAGAAAGAGAAAGAGAAAGAGAAAGAGAAAGATGAATGAATGGGAAAGGGAAAGCGCCCCAGATTGATGGAGACAAGGATCAAAGATCAGGATGCCCTGACACGGCAAGCCCTCAGTGTCCAGAGGAGGGCGTTCACGTCTAGTCCCAACCACGTGGAGCCACTGAGACCTTTCACCGTCTCCCGACTCTAGAGGCTGCCCCTCCCTAGAGACCATGATTACATTGGCCTGACCTCAGCTTTTGCGGAGGACTGCCAGATTGCTTTTTGTTTTTGTTATTTAGGTTAAAATTTCTATGTGTATGAGTGCACTGCCTGCTTGTATGTCAGTGCTGCACATGCGTGCCTGGTGCTCTCAGAGGCCAGGAGAAAGCATCAGATGCCCTGGAACGGGAGCCTTGTTGAGGGTGTTGGGAACTGAACCCAGGTCCTCTGTGCTCTGAACCATTAAAGTCATCTTTAGACAGAAAGCCAACTTTCCAGCTCCTTATTCAGTTTCTTCCTCCTCTTCCTCACCCTCTTTTTCTTCTCTGGCTGTCCTGGAACTCACAATGTAGACTGTGCTAGCCTCCAACTCAGAGACCCACCTGACTCTGCCTCCCAACTGCTGGGCATAAAGGTGTGTGCCACCCCTACCCTGCCCTTCCTTGGTTTCTGAAAGTGGGTCTTATGTAGTCCAGGCTGGACTCAAACTTGTGCTGTAGCTGAGGATGGACTTGAACTTTGATCTACTTCTACTCCCAAGTGGGATTACAGTGTGTGATACCATGCCTGACTTGGGGTTTGGTTTGGTTTGGTTTTGAGACAGGGTTTCTCTGTGTGGCCCTGGCTATCCTGGAACTCACTCTGTAGACCAGGCTGGCCTCAAGATCAGAGATTTCCCCACCTATGCCTCCTGAGTGCTGGGATTAAAAGCATGTACCACCTGGTCCCCTTGCTGTCTTTTGTACTGAACTTTAGCCTTGAATTTTGGATCTTCCTGCCTCTGCCTTCTAAAAACTCGCGTAACAGGCACCACTGTGCCCACCTTGTCTGACTTCCAAATTATAAAAGAAAAAATACCAGTGACTGTTGAAATACAAATGTCAAGTAAAGCCAGGCATGGTGGCGCACGCCTTTAATCCCAGCACTTGGGAGGCAGAGGCAGGCAGATTTCTGAGTTCGAGGCCAGCCTGGTCTACAGAGTGAGTTCCAGGACAGCCAGGACTACACAGAGAAACCCTGTCTCAAAAAACCAAAAACAAAAAAAAACAAAAAACAAAAAAACAAAAACAAAAAAAACAAAAACAAAAACAAAAAAAACCCAAATGTCAAGTAAGCGACAGCAACAGCGAAATTCAGTCATGTGCCTGTCATGTGCCTGTGTGTGGACAGGGGCGGGGCTACACGGGGCTCAGTTAGGGCAGGAGTGTGTCTGTTTAGGGTGGAGTTGCAAGTGATGGTGAGTCACCCAGCGTGGAAGCTGGGTCCTCTGCAAGGTCAGCGTATTAGTCAGCGTTCTCTAGAACAGAGCTGAGGGAATGGCTATGTGTATATGTATGTATGCATATGTACATACATATATATGTATATGCATATGTATATGTGTACATACACATATATATGTATGTATTTGTAGAGAGCCTTATTGAGGTGCCATGCCACCTGGCAGGAACTTGACATGACCAATGTGAAGTTCCTCTCCCAGCCTTTGAGGGGGAACTCCTGTGTCAGCCATAATCCCCTCCACCTAGGGTGGAGTGCTCAGACCAAGGTGAAGCCCATTGTCCTTCAAGGGCCTGCAGTCTCCTGAGAAACACTAGCCACCTGTGGAGCAACTGAACTGATTCTGCTGAGAAGCTTCCAGACTTTCCCCCCTGCCTATATATTTGGAGTTCTTCATTAAACTTTGAGACCTTGCATAGCAGGTTTTATCTTGGTCTCCGTCTCTTTTTTGCCACCTTCCCATACATCCCCAGCTTCCCTTCTAGGTAACCCGTTTGATGTAACTGTGGGCAGTTATATATATGTATGTACACACACACACACACACACACACACACACACACTGCTCCTAACCACTGAGCCATCTCCCCAGAATGAACAATCTGTTAAAAGCTCCAACTTCAGTTTGCGTTCTATCGCTGTGATAAACACCACGACCAAAAGCCACTTGGCAAGGAAAGGGTTTGTTTTCCCTCACAGCTTATGGTCCACCATGAGGGTGGCCAGGGCAGGAGCTGGAGGCTCAGGGACCCGGAGGCGGGGACTGAAGAAGACACTAGGGAGGAGGGCCTCACAGGCCCACTCCTTGTGGTTTATTTTACAACTTAATTTATCTTACACAACCCGGGCCCACCTGTCCAGGGGTGGCTCTGCCCACAGGGAACTAGACCCTCCCATGGCAATCAACAATCAGGAAAATACCTGAACCCAGGTTCACGGGGCAGCGGAGACTTCCTCTTTTCAGATGTGTCTAGGTTTGTATTAAATTGACAAAACTAACCAGCTCAGGAGGCCCCTGCACCGTTTGGGGTGTTCAGAAGCTCAGCCAGTTTAACTTTCTTGACGGGGGAGTGAGGCAGCCATGGAGAACTCCCTGCTACACATGACCAGAGAAGACACGACGCTGAGCTGCAGAAGCCCCGGGCCCCTTGCTGCAAAGTGACCTATGGCGGATCATTCGTGTGAGGCATCTGTTCTCCCTACCCCAAGCCGGTGGTTCTCATTCCTGGCTGCAGGTTAGAATCACCTGAGACCTGTGGGTGCTGAAGAGATGGCTCAGCCCTTAAGAGCACCAGCTGCTCTTCCAGAGGACCTGGGTTCAATTCCAGCACTCAGTGACTCACAAAGAGGCATAACTCCATTCGTGGGGATCCGTCATCCTCTTCTGGCCTCTGTGGGCACCAGGCATGCGATGTGGCACACGGGTCATACACGCAGGCAAAACACCCATACATATGAAAATAATTAAAAACAAAATAGTCAGGTGGTTGTAGTGTGTACCTTTAACCCCAACACTCCGGAGGCAGAGGCAGGTGGACCTCTGTGAGTCTGGAGCCAGCCTGGTCTACAGAGTAAGCTCCAGGATAACCAGGGCTAGATAGAGGAACCCTGCGGGGGGTGGGGTGGGGTAGGGATAATCCAACACCTGGGTTATCCCTGGAGACTCTGATCTTATCTGATCTAAGCACTCTAGAACAGGATGTGAGAAGCCGAGACAGTCCCCGGCCACCAACAGCTCACAGGAGCCGAGAACCACCGTTAGCCCTGTTTCCGCCCCAGCCCCTGGGCCTGGTAGGGTTGCACCTGTCTGCCTTCCTTGTGAGGAGCGAGTCCCTCAGCCCCCACTGCCAAGAAAGGAGCAAAGGGGAGTGAGGATCCCCCCTCCCCCCCAAAGAATCCCTAGAGAAAAGCAGAATGTCACAGAGATGAAACCATTTCAAAACACCCGTTCCTGGCTTTCCCCCGGGGACACCGCCCCTCCCTGGTAATGGCATCTGTTTGTGTCTGCTCTGCCTGCCTGTGGCTGATTAGAGCAGAGTGCTGACCTCCTGTCCTGGCTCAGGGGAACAGAGGGGGGAGCACCCTCCTCGCAGTGAGGCTCAAGATGGATGTAAGCCCTGAGTCTTTGTTCTTCATACCTCCTCCCTTCTTGGCTTCGACCTGTGATCAGGTGGCTGGGATGCGTTCAGAGTGGGTCCCTCCGGAGAACTGGTACTGAGGAGGGGGCGTGGCCCCTTTAAGGGGTGTGTCCCTGTGAAAAGTAACGGAGCACACTGCTTTCAAAAGGCGCTGATGTAATTCTCTCGGGGGGGGGGGGGGCCCTGGTTATTTCTATCAAGAGGGCTTGTTATAAAGAGCGTGTCTGGTAATCTCTCTCTGGCTTGCTATCTCGACATACGATATCTTGTCACACACATGCTCCCTCCATGGTGAGATGTCAGATGTCACGAGGCCTTTCCAGAACTGAGTGCACCGGGGCTCTGGGATCTTAGACTTTCACTCTCCAGGAGTAGTACATTGCCTTGTGAAATACCCAGAATGAGTAGGGCATTGCATTATAGCAGTGGAAAACGGACTAACACACCTCCCCGCCATCCCCAAACCATGGACTAACACCCCCACTACCCACCCCCACCCCCAAACCACTCCTTGGTGGTTAAATCCAACGGGCCCTACCCAGTCCTCACAGTGAGAGGTAAGACTATAAGATATAAGGTAAGACTATAAAGTGGCTCCTCCGACCAGGATGCCTGTGAGAATACATGGGGATTGCCCCCTTAAGTGAGGCTATCCCATCTCCAGGGCACTCCAGTCTGGAGTGCTAGCCACATCTCTCTCGCAACTTCATCCTCTTCTGGTTCTTCCTCACAGCCTGCCTGTCATTCCAGCCTTCCTTCCTGCCTTCCTGCCTTCCTCTGCTCCCCAGCCCCTGCTGGGAATCAATGCCAAAGACCTCAAGCCTGGTAGCCAAGAAGTGTTCGCTGACCACTGAGTTACATTCCCAGCCCAGACTCCTCTCCTGTCTGTCCTTTAAAAGTTGATGCCTCTGGGGCTGGAGAGCTGGCTCCGAGGTTAAGAACACTGACTGTTCTTCCAGAGCACCCACACGGTGGCTCACAACCATCTGTAAATCCCTCTTCTGGTGTGTCTGAAGACAGCTACAGTGGACTCCTATAACTAATACATAAATAAAACTTTGAAAACAAATTCATGCCTCAGAACACAGAGGATACCTTGGTCCAGGAGAGACTGACGGCTCACGTAACACCATAATTCCTTTCTGTGTGTGTCCAGACCCATGGGCGGTGTCACGAGAAGAGTGAATGCTAACATGGCTTTCTAGAATGGTGTGTTCCTGTTTGAGGATTATAACGCACGGGCCACTCTGGTGGGGGACGGGGGGTGGGGTGGGGTGGGGTGGGGGGTGGTGTCCTGAAGGAGCTTGTCGGGGGAGGGGGCGGAGTGTGAGTGCTTTCTGCTCAGGTTTGCTGTCACCTACCTGAAAACCTGTCACAAGTAATAAGGTTTGGTTTTTAATGTAAGGAAGCTAATGTCCCCTTGCAGGGATGTGTGGATCGATGGGTCGCGCATATACATGGAGGGGTGCTCCCCAGCCAGCAGGAGGAATGCAGAAGGAAGGCCCAACTCAGATGGACCCTGAAATGTGCCCACGCGAAAGGACGGACAGAGGCACCGTGGGAGGGGCATGCTCGCTGCGCTGACGGCTGGGCTTCTGGCTGTGCACTGTTTGCAGAAGAGCCATTGACAGGAAGAATGGCGAGGTCATGAGGTGGGGACAATCGGGACATGTTCCAGAACCCACGGAGCGCAAAAGACAGCAGCAGCAAATGCCACCAAGAATGAGGAACAGAATCTGCTAACAAGGTCACTCCTGATGTCCCCTATGAGACGTGCGTGTGCTTGGGTGTGCGTGTTCAAAGTAGACTCAGACACTGCAGTCCAGGCTGGCCTAGAACCTGGTCTCTCACTGTAGCCCAAGCTAAGCTCAAACTTACTGTGACCATCCTGCTTCAGCCTTCTGAGCCACCACACTAGGCTAGGCACCGATGACCTTAAACAGCGGAATGGGGTGGTGACTCTGGTTAAAAGTGTTTGCCACCCAGGCACGAGGGCTGAGGTTTACCCCAAGCCCCGGGTAAATGCTGTGTGTGCACAGCAGTCCACCTGTAATTCTAACTCGCACAAGGCAGAGACAACGGATTTCAGAGCAAGCTGCCTGGCAACACTAGCCATATTGGCAAGCTCTGGGTTTGATTGAGAGACCCTGGCTCCATGAATCACGTAGAAGGCTGATGCAGAATGGGATGACTCTTAGCAACCACACATGCACACACGCATGCCAACGTCCTCTCTTTTGCTCTGAAAAATAAAAAAGACTGCTTCCCAGAGAGGAGGGTGGTATTGAGGTCAGGAACAGACCTGTGTGGCAGGCAGAGGTGGTGGGGAGACACCACTGCCTAAAGGCATGCTGACTCACTAAGGCGGCTGGGATTGGAGGAGAGTCGTACAGTCCCACTTTGTCTCCAGACCTGAGGGTGCAGCAATTGGAGTGTCCAGTGCTACAACAGCCGTGGGCATCTGCCCAAGCCTGAGACAGGACCCAGGGCTCTGGGCCAACAACGCCTCCAGACAGGGGCCACACCTGCTCTACTTTATGTTCCGCGCTTGAAGTCGGCCTTGCAGATGCTGCACTATGCCGTTTGGCGTTATAGTCTTCACACTTTTTTTTTTTTTTTTTTTTTTTTTTTTTTTTGCCAAGGGCCAGTTCCTAATGGCCCTGGGCTGAGACGCAGGCGCTTTGTAGTGGGGCTCGCTCTTTGGAGCGCCCCCTGCTGGACGTCAAAGGAAGAGCAGCATCTGGACTCTGCCTCAACAGTGGCTCCAAAGGTGCTCAAACCCGGTGGAACCAGGCTAACACAAGAGTCAGGACCTACACTAGGCACCAGAGTTAAACACACAAGACATGAGGTATCCAGTCCAGACAGGTTCTGGATAATCTATGCAAAGCACTGAGTATAGAACTGGGCATGAAGTTACACCTCAGTGAGTAAAGCTGTTATTAGCCATTATTCCCGGAAGCCGTGGACTAAATGGGGCCATCTTCCTGTAGTGCCAGTTCTACTCAACGCTTAGGAAGGGGGGACACTGCCTTTACGAAGCAACAAACGCAGGTGTACACGGGAGCGATTCACAAAACTACTTAGATTCTGGTTGCGGTGTGCTGTGCGTCCGCGTGGGTGCGTGCTCGCGTGTGTGGGCACACGGGTGTGTTTGGCTGAGTGTGCAAGGCTTGCTTGTGGATGCGTAGCCCAGAGTGGATGTCAAGTGCCTTCCCTGCATTGTTCCCCACCTTAACGTATTGAAGTGGGGTGTCTTAGTTGGGGTTCCTTTTGCTGCGGTGAAACACCAGGACCAAAAGCAACCTGGGGAGGAAAGGGCCTATTTGGCTTACCCTCCACAGCAAATGGAAGTCATCAAACGAAGTCAGGGCAGGAACTCAAACAGGGGAGGAACCTGGAGGCAGGAGCTGACGCGAAGGCTGTTAAAGGGCGTGGCTTACCGGCTCGCTCCTCAGTCTTCTTTCTTATAGAACCCAGGACCACCAGGCCAGGGGTGGCTCCGCCCACAGTGGGCTGGGCCCTTCCCCATCAATCGCTAATTAAGAAAATGCTCTACAGGCTTGCCTGCAGCCCAGTCCTATAGAGGCATTCTCCTATCGGAGGCTCCCCCCTCCCAGATGACTCCAGTTTATGTCAAGTTGACATAAAACTACCCAGCACACAGGGTCGCACATCAGTCCAGGGTACACTGATTTAGGTGGTCTAGTAGCCAGCTTGCTCTGGCTGTCCCCTTTCTGTAGATCACCACCCCTGCCCAGCGGGGGATCCACACTCTGCTTCCCACGCTTGTTTGGCTGGCCTCCCACCGGCTAAGCCATTTCTCCGGTGCTTTCTCTTGGATTTGTAACATTAAAACGAAACTTTGACCCTGCCTGGCTCGCTCTACATCACTAGCCTTCTTCCTCACTCCCACTTCTACCTCTTAGGACAAAAGGACAAGTGGATAATACCCTGCCATCAGGAGCTGCTCAGAGGGCGGTCTGACAGATTGGCAGAGCCTGGAGATGCTGCCTGTGCTTGGAGCCAGCCATCAATACCCGCATCCTTAGGCAGTGGGGACCTGGGGACCTGCATTACCTGTAACATTGTGCACAGGGGACCTGGGGTCTTGTGTTAGTAAGGCGGGTTAACAATGCCTGTGCATGCCTGTGGAGACATACGTGAAAGAGCCTGGCATAATGCCAACCCAAATATATATGTCGAAGAAACATTAGGGTAGGTTATAGTGTGAAGAAACAGGTCGTTGTTTTGAGACACTGTGTTTACAGCTGTGAGACTGCCCAGATTTTTGTAGGTAAGGAAATGATAACTGGTCTCTTAGCAATGTTTGTTTTGGTTTGTAGGAATCCCTGTAGCTCAGGCTTGCCTCAAACTTCTTGGGCAGCTGAAGATGACCTTGAACTTCTGATCCTTCTGCCTGCACCTCCTGGCTGCTGGGATTACAGGCGTGTGTGCCACCGTGTTTTATTCACTGGTGATGGAGCCCAGGGTTTCTGCATGCTGGGCCAGCCCTTCACCACCCAAGGAAGTTCCTTTCTAGGCCTAATTTGGCAAGTGCTGTTAGTTTGTTTTGTTTACTTTAGAGTTTTTTTTGGGGGGGGCAGTTTACAGGGTTTGGTTTCTCTGTGTAGCTCTGGCTGTCCTGGAACTCACTTTGTAGACCAGTCTGGCCTTGAACTCAGAAATTCGCCTGCCTCTGCCTCCCAAGTGCTGGGATTAAAGGTGTATGCCACCACAACCCGGCCTTTTTTTTTTTTAATTTTTATAAATTTATTTTCATTTGTTTTTGAGACAGGGTCTGGAACTCGATTTGTAGACCAGGCTGGTGTCAAACTCACAGAGATATACCTTGGCTCAGCTCCTGAGTGCCAGGATTGAGGGTGTTTTCCACCATGCTAGGTGTCAATTTTAATTAATTGTGTGTGCATGGGCGTTTTGTCTGTGTGTATATCTGTGTACTACAAGTATGCAGTGCTGGAGGAGGCCAGAGGGCGGCATCAGATTCCCTGGAACCGGAGATGCAAACTCCCGACTAGTTGCTGAGAATTGAACCTGGGTCCTCCGGAAGAGCAGCCGGTGCTCTGAACTGCTGAGCCACCTCTTTAGCTCCCAGTGCATGTTCATTTTTCCCTGAGTGCAGTTCTAGATCTCCAGTATCCCAAAAAGTGCCCAACATGCAGGGTTCTGCCTCTTTTCCCTTTTGAAGAGCCTGAGCACAGTGATAACGAGCCACCTGACTAATCTCCACAGACGGGGTTAGAGAAATGTGTGAAAAATGCTTTTCATCGGGAAAGGCCAGGGGCAGATCTTGAGCGTTCTTAATTTCCTTTAAACAACCCATGAGAAACCCCTTGTCTGAGAATGTGTCCAAATCTTTAGGACCTTACCAAGGTGACACACCCAGTTAACAGAATTACTATTTATACTTTACAAAGGTAACAAGGGGCTGACCGTGGGGTAGCTGATAGCGGTTCTGCCAGTGGGTAGTTTAGTCTAGGCAGGGGGTTTTGCAGCATTACCCGAACTGACTCTCTCTCTCTCAAATTGTCCTCTGACGCCTACAGGAATGCAGTGGCATGCTCCTGCCCCCAAATCCCTCTCTTTCCCTCTCACGTGTGTGTCCCCCACCAACATGCATATCAAATAAAGAACAAATGTAATAAACTTTTAAATTAAGGAAAGGGTCGGCAAGAAGGCTCTGAGGGTAAGTGCTCAACCCTGATGACCCAAGTTCGATCCCTAGAACCTTGCTGATGGAAGGAGGGAGCGGTCCCTTGCAAGGAGTCCTCTGACTTCCAGATGTGCACCGGCCTGGGCTATTGGTCCTTGTCTTAGTTAGGGTTTTACTGCTATGAACAGACATCATGACCAAGGCAACTCATAAAGGACACTGTTTAATCAGGGCTGGCTTATAGGTTCAGGAGTTCAGTCCATTATCATCAAGGTGGGAACATGGCAGTGTCTGGGCAGATATGGGGCTGAAGGAGCTGAGAGTTCTACATCTTCCTCCAAAGGCAGGCAGGAGACTAGGTTCCAGGCATTTAGGACAAAGTCCATGCCCACAGTGACACACCCACTCCAACAAGGCCACACCTCCTAATAGTGCCACTCCCTGGGCCAAACAGTCTGACCATTGCAATCAATAAACAGCCAAGATTTGGCTCCTACTTTTTTGTTTGTTTGTTTTGTTTTGTTTTTCGAGACAGGGACCAGGCTGGCCTCAAACTCAGAAATCCGCCTGCCTCTGCCTCCCAAGTGCTGGGATTAAAGGCGTGGGCCACCACTGCCTGGCTGGCTCCCACTTTTTTATTGTTGTTTTGTTTTGAAGACAAGATCTTGCTACATAGCCCTGGCTATCCTGGAACTTACTACAGAGATCGGCTGGCCTGAACCCACATAGATCTGCTTGGTTCTTACTTTTACTCACGCCTAACTCCCCCTCTTGCTGTGTATAGAAGGCCTCACTGAGATCTGGATTCACCAAAAGGGCTTTGAAGGCAAACCACTGGTGCTTCTGACTTGCTGGCCTTTCTCATTTGGCTCTGGGCTCTCATCACAACCTCTAGACCAATTCCTAAGGGGTCATGACCTTCAAGTTCTGCTTGGGACTCTACGTATTCTATACCTATCTATTACAGCGTTGCTTACAAGCGGCCTCAGAGTTGCTTTTTCAGCTATTTAATGAGTATTTGTTTTATGTGCCCAACTAGACTGTCCTCTACGCACACGTATTCAAAGCATGCACCACCACACCCAGCTGACGACTTTTAAAAAATTATCATGTTTATATCTGGGTACATGAGCTGGGGGCACATGTGGGAACACAGAAGACAAAGATGCTGTCACTCTGCAGGGTTACAGCTTGACTGGGATGCCAAGGGCGCTTGCACACACCTTTAATACTCACTTGGGAGGCAGATCTCTGGGTTTGAGACCAGCCTGATTTACATAGTGAGTTTACATAGATAGGTGGATCAGTGAGAGTCCAGGACAGCCAGGGCTACATAGTAAGACCCTGCATCAAAAATACATACATACATACATACATAAATACATAAATACATACATAAATAAATATAATAAATAAATTAATTAATTAATTAAAAAGTGGGGGAAAAAAAGTTGACTCAGCCGGTCGGTGGTGGCGCATGCCTGTAATCCCAGCACTCTGGGAGGCAGAGGCAGGCGGATTTCCGAGTTCAAGGCCAGCCTGGTCTTCAGAATGAGTTCCAGGACTGCCAGGGCTACACAGAGAAGCCCTGTCTCAAGGAAAAAAAAAAGAACCAACTCCACTAGGTTGTATTTTTAACACATTTGTGCCACACACACATCATATACATATATATAATCATAATAATTTTAAATTTAAATTTATTTATTTATTTTGGTTTCTCTTTGTAGCCCTGGCTGTCCTGAAACTCACTTTGTAAATCAGGGCTGGCCTCAAATTCACAAAGATCCTTGAATTCACAGAGATCCTCCAGCCTCTGTCTCCCAAGTGCTGGGATTAAAGGCATGTGCCACCACTAAACAGTACGTTTTTGTTTTTTTAAGTTTGTCTGTTTTTTTTTTTTTTGAGACAGGGTTTCTCTGTGTAACCTAGACTTGCTTTGAGACCAGGCTGGCCTAAAACAGAGATCAGCTTGCCTCTGCCTCCCTAGTGCTGGGACTAAAGGCGTGACCACCACGTCTGGCCTGGGCATAATTTTTTCAGCCTGGCATAATTATAGTCAGCCTGGCAGTGGTGGCGCACACCTTTAATCCCAGCATTTGGCAGGCACAGGCAGGCAGATTTCTGAGTTCGAGGCCAGCCTGGTCTACAGAGTGAGTTCCATGACAGGCTGGGCTACACAGAGAAACCCTGTCTCGAAAAGTCAAAAAAAAAAAAAAAGAAGAAGAAGAAATTATAGTCAGCCTTGCGTGCAGTCTCTCAACTCCGGTAAACCCCTACTCTTCCTCCTGCCCCTGATCCTGCATCTTCCTTCGTGCAGCCCCGCCACGCCCAGCGGTAGTCCTTCCGCCCCCGCCCCAAGCATCTTCAGCGTCCCCTAGCGACCGGGCGGCGGCTCCTAGCAACAGCATCCCGGCGCCCTAACGACGGCAGCACGCAGGCCTACGTCAGCGCGCTCGGCCCCGCCCCCGCGCCGCCGGCCCCGCCTCCCCGCGCCTTAGGCTGCCGCCGCCGCTACCGCCGCTGCTGTCGCTGCCGCCGCCGCCCGAGACTCGCGCAGAGCAGTTATGGCGGATCCCGCAGCGCCCGCACCGGCTCCCGCCCAGGCCCAGGCCGCCGCCGCCCCGACCCCGGCCGCAGCCCCCGCCGCCGCCCCGCCGCCCGCGCCCGTCACGGACTCGGCCTCAGGGCCGTCCTCCGACTCCGGCCCCGAAGCGGGCTCGCAGCGCCTGCTGTTCTCTCACGACCTGGTGTCGGGCCGTTACCGCGGCTCGGTGCACTTCGGGCTGGTACGCCTCATCCACGGCGAGGACTCGGACTCGGAGGGCGAGGAGGACGGCCGCGGCAGCTCGGGCTGCTCCGAGGCCGGGGGCGCGGGCCACGAGGAGGGCCGGGCCAGCCCGCTGCGGCGCGGCTACGTGCGCGTCCAGTGGTACCCGGAGGGCGTCAAGCAGCATGTGAAGGAGACCAAGGTGAGGCGGGCCGGGGCGGTCGGCAGGGCTCGGGAGGGAACGCCGCCTCAGCGCCCGGTGCACCGTCATCACACCGGCCTGGGCGCGCACGCCGGCAGGGCTGCTCGGGGCGAGGGGAGGGGCCTTGCGAGCGATGCTCGCCTGTGGTGTTGGCCTCGGGGTGATGGACGCGCAAGGATGCCCGTGGGGACCTCCTCGGGCGCCGAGGCGCGTTCAGCATTACACTAGTGCGGCGTTTTTGCTGACAACCCCCACTGCTAAAGGAGGTCCATGCGGCATTGTGCTTCCCGAAGGGAAGGCCGTACCGGGGAGGGCTTGGCCGTGGGGTTTTTCCAAAACAAAGATAGAGGTGAAAACCCAAGAAGTTGAGCAGATCTGCTGACGGAATGCATGGTGGGGCAGCCGCCTGACGACGTCCTTTTTGTTTTAACCCCGCTGCATCCTTTGAATTGCTGCGGAGAACTTTGGGGAGGAAAAGGATGAACAGTCCAGGGCCATGATATTAATAGTACTGAGGGAGATGGTGGCAGCTGCGACTGGGTGTCTAAGGACTTCTTGGGGTGGGGTGTCCTATGAAAATGTAGGTAGAAGCGAGGGACCAATGGGAAAATCTGTCGCGTCTTTTTTGTTTTTGTTTTTTTGTTGTTGTTGTTTTTAACCTGAGGCTGTGAAGCAAATACCACATTCTCCCACTGTTTTGGGAAGAGGCTTGTGAATGGAGCAGTTCTACAAGAGAGGACTGACATCATAAACCTAAACCAAGATTGGTTTGCAGGCTTGTTTTCCTGAGTGTGTGTTTTGTATCTGTCTCTCACATATCTTTACCTCACAGCTCTCCCTCTCCTGCCCCTCCCCACCAGGAAACATTTCTAAGCATGAATCAGGCCTGCCTCCTTTTAAAGGTCCCTGGAAAGTGAGAAGTCTGCTTTGGGGGAAGGCTGTTAATTCATTATTTTTTGCAGTGTTGAGGGTTGAACCCAGGGACTTGATGCTAGACCACCAGCACTTTGTCATAGAGCTACATTCTAAACCACTTTATTTTGAGAGTAAATCTTGCCAAGTTGTCCAGATTGGCCTGGAAATTAAGATATTCTCACCTCAGCCTAGACAGTATGGAGGATTAAAGGGGCCACACCACCAAAACAATCACAGGAGGCTCTTCATAAGTTAATATAAGGCAGAATGGTGACTCATGCCTTTAATCCCACCACTAGGGAGGCTGAGGCAGGAGAATCTCTTCTTGAGTTTGAGGCCAGCCTGATCTACATAATGGATAGCCAGAGTTACATAATAAGACCCTGTCTCAAAAAGAAAACAAACAAACAAAGGTCAATCACACTGGGTAAAAAAGACAGCAGAGGCACATGGCTTCATGCCACACTGAGGGGAGACGCTGCAGATGGAGGATGATGGCAGGAAACCAGGGAAGAAAGAGCCTGACTCCCGAGTAGAGGCTGTGATCTAGTTCTTGCACAGGGGTGATTGCTGATACCAGCGTCTCTCTTTTGGTAACGAGTGTGTACCCACACCCACACAGAATACACACACAGTCTCAGCTTCTCTTCAGAAACATGTAAATCAGGCAACAGCTTCTGATTCTTATGAAAACTGAATTCATTTGCAAAAGTATTTGGAAAATGCTCCATTTTGCAGCAGGATACTTATTAAAAACCATCAGTGTTGTATCTGGGGAAAAGGGTTACTGCTCTCATTCTGTGTCTGCATTGTGGGGCCAGTGGTTTTCTGTAAGGTTCAGAAAATACATTGTCAGCCAGCTACTCCAGAAGTTTGACTCCCGCCCTGGCTGAGGGAGCTGAGCTCTGCCACTGGGCACTGCCATATTCTCCCCCTCCTCCTCTTTCCCCCACTCCCCCCACCCCCCAGGGTTTTTCTGTGTAGCCTTGGGTTTCCTGGAACTCATTCTGTAGACCAGGCTGGCCATGAACTCAGAAATCTGCCTGTCTCTGCCTTCCAAGTGCTGGGCTTAAGGGCTTGCGCCACCACTGCCTGGCTACACTGTCATTTTCTTTTGTCTGTTGTTCCTGTTTATCTTGACATTGGTGGTTAACTTTGTTTATGGCTATGGGCTGTGTTCCCTCTGCCTCCTCCAACAACATGTAATAAAATTTGATCAAACTGAAAAGCCCATTTTGGAGTTACATAGAAAACAACTTGAAAAGGCCTCTGTTTGGGTAGATTTTGAAGATTCTCTCTTGAAACTTGGTCCAATTGCATTGGAGCCCATCTTGTCTCTGGTTGCATTTCCTCCACTATTGCAATTCTTTTTTTTTTTTTTTTTTTTTTTTTTTGGTTTTTTTCAAGACAGGGTTTCTCTGTGTAGCCCTGGCCTGGAACTCACTCTGTAGACCAGGCTGGCCTCGAACTCAGAAATCCGCCTGCCTCTGCCTCCCAAGTGCTGGGATTACAGGTGTGCGCCACCACTGCCCAGCCCACTATTGCAATTCTTGCAGCTTCTAGCAAAGGGATTCCAAGGAGGGGTGGGCTGGGAGTATCCAGTGCAGGCCACAAGACCGGGGCTGTCGGGAAGGACTGAGAGAGTATGGGTTTTGGGGAGGTTGTACATTTACAGGTAGCAAAGTGTCTTGAGTCCTGCTCAGCAGGGATCTGGTGATGAGATTGAAGGACTCTGTTACTGGCAGTTTGTAGGTGAAAGTTCTCTATCCTGGAACTCACTATGTACATCAGGCTGGTCAAAGACTTGGAGATCTGCATGACTGTGCTTCCCAAGTGCTGGAATTAAAGACATACACCACCACATCCAGCTGTAGTGACGGTTTTTAGGAGCTTGTTTGTTTGTTGATTCTTTGCTTTTTTTGGGACAAGGTTCTCTATGTAGCTCTGGCTGTCCTGGACCTTGATCTGTTAGATCTGCCTGCCTGTGCCTCCCAAGTGCTAGGACTAAAGGCATAGTTTGTTTCTATAGCTGTGATAAAACACCATGACCAAAAAACAACTTGGGAAGGAATTAATTCAGAAAGATTTATTTCACTTTTACAGCTTGTAGTTCATCCAGAAATTCACAGAGCTCTGCCTGCCTCTGCTTCCTGAGTGTACACCATAGCTGGCTTGTTTTTATTTCTTTTATTTAAGGTGACAACAGCAGTGCATGCCTTTAATCCTAGCCAGCAAGGCCTTCACACTGAGTTCCAGGATAGCCAAGACCACACAGAGAGATTTTGTGTTGGAAGAAAAAAGTTAATAGTTATTGGAATAATTTTTAAAATTTATTTATATTTACATGAGTACACTGTAGCTATCTTCAGACACACACGGGAAGAGGGCACCAGATCTCATTATGGGTGGTTTTGAGCCACCATGTGGTTGCTGGGAATTGAACTCAGGAACTCTGGGAGAGGAGTCAGTGCTCTTAACCATTGAGCTGTCTCTCCAGCCCTATTGGAATAAATTTAACTGTGTGTATTTGATGGAGCATTCCTCGCATTCTGAAGTGTTTTTTTGTTTTGCTTGTTTGTTTTTGTTTTTGTAATTTACATGTTCAGTTGGAGAATATGAATACTGGCTTAATATTTTCTTTTAAGATTTAGTTATTTATTTTATTTATATGAGTGCTATATCTGTATACCTGTATGCCAGAAGAGGGCATCAATCTCAAGATAGATGGTTGTGAGCTGGTTGTGAGCCACCATGCTGGGAGTTGGACTTAAGACCTCTGGAAGAACACTCTCTTAACTGCTGAGCCAGCTCTCCAGCCCCAGCCCCAGCCCCACCCACCTACCCACCCACCCCCTTGCTTAAAACTCTTTATTGTACATACTGACCTGAAACACAACCTCCCAAATAGTTAAGATTTCAGTGTGTCTGCCATGCCTAGTTTAATACCTCCCTCTCTAAAAAGATTTGTTTTGCTGGGCGCTGGTGGCGCAGGCCTTTAATCCCAATACTTGGGAGGCAGAGGCAGGCAGATTTCTGAGTTCGAGGCTAGCCTGGTCTACAGAGTGAGTTCCAGGACAGCCAGGGCTATATAGAGAAACCCTGTCTCAGAAACAAACAAACAGATTTGTTTTTGTTTTTAATTATATATGTGAGTATATATAAATATGTCTGTGTAGGGGTGTGTGAATATGAGTAGATCTGAGTGCAGAAGCCAGAAGAGGACATGGGTGCCGGCAACTGAACTTTGGTCCTCGGGAAGAACAGCAAACGCTCTTCCACATCTCTCCAGCCTGCTCCCTGTCTCCAGATGTCAGGTTTTAGCAAACATATTTATAAAGAAGGATGAAGGGGTGGGCAGCAAAAGCAGCAGAAATAAGGTTCTTTTTTCCACAAAGCATGGAGTGTGTGGCTCTTCCCAGCAGCCGAGATTAAGCTTCCTTTTTTTTTTTTTTTTTTTTTTTTTGGTTTTTCGAGACAGGGTTTCTCTGTGTAGTCCTGGCTGTCCTGGAACTCACTCTGTAGACCAGGCTGGCCTCGAACTGAATCTGCCTGCCTCTGCCTCCCAAGTGCTGGGATTAAAGGCATGTGCCACCACACCCGGCTGAGATTAAGCTTCTTTAGAACCTAAAGAGCAGTTAGGTGTGGTGGCGTGCACCTTCAGTCCTAGCACCCTTCTCCATCTGTGAGCTTCAGGCCAGCTTGGTCTACGGAGTGAGTTCCAGGACAGCCAGAGCTATAGAGACGTAGTTTTGCTTTGGTTTTGTTGTTGTTGTTGTTGTTTTTTAAAAGACACCTTTTCCCCAACTCAACCCAGCAAGAGTTTAACAACCAGAAGCTCCTCCAGGCTCTCTCTTCCAGCATTCTGACTTCACCCTGGCGGCCCATTCCTTGCTCAGTATTCTACCTGGCCAAGTATTCTCTGTGGAATCTTGCCCTTTTCCCAGTACTGCTGGCTCACCCTTTGAGTACTGTTCTGAAATACAGCCAACAGCACCAGCTCCACAGCTGTCCTGAGTCGTGGCTAGACAGGGAGGTCTTTTTCATTCCCACCTATCATGCTGGGATGGAACAGCCCTAGGAAGGAAGAGCCAGACTGCTGTCAGTCAGTTCAAACTCAAACTTTTGGCTTGTTTCCCTCCTCTCCCTCCCTCCCCATTCCCTCCCTCTTTCCCCCTTCCCTCCCTCCCTAATAGGGTCTCATGTCACCCATACTGCCCTCAAACTCACCTTGTAGCAGAGGACAACTCTGTACTTCTGATCATTCTACCTCCACCTCCCAAGAGCTGGGAATGCAGGCAGGTGTGGGCCACCACACCCCAATGTTGCTTTCCTACCTCTGTGTGTTCTTTTAAGTTTGCTGCAACACTTTATGTCTCTAAATTCAAGCTGCCTGCGATTAGACTGCTTTTGTGAGGCTGGTGGGGGGGGGGGTGTGTGAAGCTCCCTGATGACAGGTCCCTCCGGAATTGGCTTTGCAGTTTATTTTTGGTTCCTACTCAGGCCAGCATTTCTAGGGGAAAGCTATTTAGGTGTAGCATCATAGCCCAAGAAGTTTGTCTCACTTGTCCAGGTGCAGGGGCCCATTAAAAGGAATTGTTCTTTTAGTTCTAATAGTGATGTAGCAGGAAGGAGTTATATAAGGTCAAAGCAAGATGCAGGACTAAGTGGTTCTAAATTGCATTTTATTCAGATAGAATCACAGCTTCGAGACTCTTAACAGCTGTCTTGTGATTTTATTTTGTCCCTTGATTTCTCTCTTCTAACTCCTTGGCCTTGAGGCCACAATTGTGTCTCTGTGTGGTAATTCCCTTACTCAAGGGCACTTTGACCAGATGAGGGATGTGTGTTTGTATTGCAACTGGAAGTCAAAACCCTTGGGTGCTCTCCCATGGCTGGCACTTGCTCTGGTTGACCTTGGCTAAGTCACTGCCTCAGCTCTCCCAGGTTAGATGTGTGTCTCTAGCCCCTAGAGTGAGCCCGCACTGCGGAGCAGCCAGCAGGACAGTCCTGCTTGTGCCAGGGATGGCCTCTTGGTCCTGATGCTCAGAATATCCCTTTTCTGTCACTTGGTGGTTCCACAGCAAAGAGGCACCTTGGAAAGCTTGTTTTGGCGACATGGGAACTCCTAACTCCTGTGTCATGGGGTGGGAGTAGTGGTGACAGGTGTGACTTGGGAGCCTTTTCCAGCAGTGCTCATGAAATCTCATGACTTTGTGACTTTGTAAGAAATTTAGTAATCTCTAATTAATGTAGCACCTCCAGGAGCAGGCAGAACAAATGCATAGGTACACAGCTGACTGTGGTTCCTCAGGTCTGGAGATGTCATCACTGTCAGCAGCAGCAGCAATAGTTTTTTTGTTTTTTGTTTTGTTTTGTTTTGTCTTTTTTTTTTTTTTTTTTTTTTTAGCTAGTCTCACTATGTAGCTCTGGCTGCCCTGAAATTCAGAGTTGTGTAAGCATGCAGACCAGTCTGGCCTCTGTCTCCCCAAATGCTGTGATTAAAGGTGTGCTTCACCACACTTGGCTGGAAGGTTTCTTTTGAAGTTCCCAAAGAGAGGTAATAGATGAGTGATGGATCAGAATGATGTTTGTCCTAGGATCACAGCTCAAACCTATCCTGTTTGTTGTGCCCCAGGCTCTTAGTGCTATACTGGTGCTCAGGGCAACTGTCTAATCAAGATGCTGTTACTGACCTTGTGGTTCAGAGGAGAAAAGTGAGGAACAGCCAGCCAAGGGACTCCCCTAGCAACACACTGTCTTAAGTGGAGGATCCTGAAAACAGGCTGAAGGGAATATCATTTGTTCTACCTGAGACTATAAAGGTTCGGGATTCATCCATCCTTGTTATACATACAGGAACCCCAAGCGCTTGGCACAGCCATCCTCTTGCTGACTATGAACAGCCTTAGCCGGGTAGGGGGTGGCCCAGGTGAAGTGGATAGCGGGCAGTCCATATGCTGTTCTGAGCACACTGCTCCTCCCCAACATCTCAGTCATCTCAGAACCATCAAAGCCACATTGTGTTTTTGGGAAACCTTTGAGTCCCTAGAATGTTGAATGAATACAGCACTAGCCTGCCTTAGTCCAACACCTACTGACCAAGGGCCACCTTCCACCTCTAGAAGCAGGAGGGCTTCTGCATCCCCTGAAAACCACCAACAGTGGGACTCACCTGACCTGCTGTCCCTGCTGCTGAGAAGGCTGACTCATGAGGCAGGGCCAAGAAAGAGTCCTTGGAAAGACCTGAGTTCTGCCTCAGTTCCTTTCTTCCGTTTGTCCTGTGGTCTGTTTTCTGTTTCCAGACATGCAAGGTGTTTCATGCCTTCCCTGCTTCGTTGATGTCTTTGCTTTTTCCTTTCTCGTTTTTGTTTGATCAAGAACTTTCTCTTTTATTATTTTACACAACATTGGGCCTCATGGAATCCCCTGGAACCTGTTTGTGGCCTGCATTTTTAAAAAGAAGTACAGTTATCATGTGTAATGTGAATGACTGTGAACACACGACTGTGTCAGCTGCCTCTGATGGTCTCCTCAGAGTGGGAGTCAGGACAATTGCTGTGGGTTTCTCCCAGGACAACATGATCTGATCACCTATTAGGTCCGTGGGAGCTTTGAGACCCTGCTCTGTGACTGGCCTGTTTCTTGGGACTGCTAATTGGGGCTGACAGTCTAAAGTGAGGAAATAGCCCTTGGGAAGGTGTAAGAGCGGTCCAGTTTAGGGCATTGTCACTGTCCTTACTTAATAAGAGTTTGGTACTTTTTTTCCCCCTGAGACAGGGTTTCTCTGTGTAGTCCTGGCTGTCCTGGAACTCACTCTGTAGACCAGGCTGCTCTCAAACTCAGAAATCCACCTGCCTCTGCCTCCCAAGTGCTGGGATTAAAGGCGTGCGCCACCACCGCCCAGCTGAGTTTGGTACTTTTGACTAGCTCCTTCCTCAGGCTTTGTCTAATGGTATGGGGTGGGGGTAAGGGGGCAGTGGTGGAGACTTCAGTGCTGCAGCAGCCCAGAACCTTCTCTTGGTGAGCAGTAGTGCCCTTCAGAACCCCTCTGGACCTGACATCTCAGCCTGCCCCAGGGGTCTATTAAGAACCAACCGATGTGTGGTTATACAGGGAAGAGCCAACTGCTTACTGGAATTTTTTTTGTAGATCAGAGTAAAATTGAATCACATTAATGGCTGTCTGAATTTATCTGTTCCAAGGTTATTTGCCCTTCAACTCAGGGTGACCGCGTTGAATGAATCCTTTGGTCACATGTGCCCAGGTTGCCCAGAGTCCTAGACATAAGCGGTGGTGTTCTTCCAGGGGAGGATAATTCAAAGCAAGATTTCATGATTTAATGGACCTTTGGTCTTCAGTCTGGCCCCTCACAGTGGGCAAATGCTCTGCCCCTTCCTTACAAGGGCCCAGTGAGCAGTAACTGTGGAATGGCTACCCTTTAGGGGTTAGATCTTGTTGGTTGTGTATATGATTTGGCAAAGTCAGTTTCTTTGCCTGTTTTTAAAGACTGCAGCAGTAGCATTTGCTATTCTACAGCTGGGTCAAGGGACCTGAGACACTTGCTGTGTCATTTTTGGCTCAAGCTGATAACATAGCCACATCTGGGAAACAGTCTGACTACAGCAATTTAAAGGTTTAAAAAAAAAATTAAGATACTGAGTCATGCTGGGAGCTTGGGGGAGAGCCAGTCAACCCTACCCAACCAGCCCAGAAAGATGTAGACAGCAGCTAACAGAGATTTCCTGCAGGCTCTCTCCGAGGAAGCGTCCTGCATTTGCATACTGCAGCTAGAGCCTGGGCTCTGGCAGTCTTTCTGCCTGGCTCATTTCTGAGCCGCTTGTGAGAGCCTAGCTGGGGTGTGCAGGATTGCTGCAGCAGCCTTGAGGACCCCTGCAGGCCAGATGGGAAGTTTACAGGCACACAACTGTGCATCTCCTAGAGCATCTGGCTTGGCGTATGTGCTGCTAGAAGCGTCCTGTATTTGTCTGCTTCTGCCTAATGTCTTCAGGGACTTGGAGGGCCCTGAAGGTTGATGACGTCATCTTCTAGCCAGGGAGAACTTCTGGCCTCCAGGGTATCCCAGTCCTATGCTGGTGGGATTGGTTGTCTGCCTCCCATTTCCTCGTGACCCCTCACCTTTGTCCTTCCATTTGGCCTGTCACACTGCATCTGATGGCTCCCCAGAGGTCATAAGTGACTAGGGAATTCCTGGTCACCACATTTACTGACTGTCATTGTCATTGGGCCTTTGATGCTATTTAATGCAGTCAACTCAGCTCTCTTATTTTTGACGTTTATTTTGTGTTTATGTTTGTGGGCACATGTTTGCCATGAAACGCATTTGGAGGTCAGAAGACAACTTGTGAGAGTTCTCTTCACCTTAGAGGTTCCAGGAATCAAACTCTAAGGTTGTCAGACTTGACAGCAAGCACCTTTAAACCTTGAGCCATCTCAGCAGCCTGACCATCCATGCCCTTGGAGACTGTCTCTTGAAGGACTTGGGTTCCCTTTATAGCTGACTTTTTTTTCTTTTTTCATTTTCTTCCCCAGAAGCCTTGCTCAGCCTCTCCTTCCCTCCCCTCTGCTCCTGTCTCCTCTTTTCTCTCCCTCCCTGGGTTCTGAGTGCATCTGGTACCTGCATCTGGATGAGCGCCACATCTGCATCACCTTTCTAGTTGCCTGTGGTACATCCGATAAAACTATCTAGCGCGCCGGACTTTGTGGTATAAAGTCTTGTGCTGTAACTGCCCTCCCCTCCCCACGTCTGTGGGATTAGAAACATGCCCCCAGCTTTTTAATATGAAAACATTACAGATGCCCAGAAAAACTGAGGAGCTAGACCACTGATAACTAATTGCCAGCCACCATGAGTCGGCAGCCTTTGTCACTCTGCCATCTGGCTTCATCTGTGTATATGAAAGTGAGTCCTTGGGAGCCACTTCTGGTTAGGTGCAGACGCGATGGCAATGCAGTGCACTCTCGGCGCTAAAGCTCGCAGCTTCTGACAGTCAGAATGCTGCCAGTTATGAGGTTCCTAGGACTCTGACCCCTTTGCCCTCAGTGTCTTGTCGAGGCACCTGTTTCCTGTGCTTGCCTTTTCTTTTCTCCCCTTCCTTATTTACTTGGGATTGAACCATGGCCTCATACATGGTAGGTGAATGAGCTCACACACCCGCTCTTTACTTTTGATTCTGAGACAGGTCTTAGTCCAGGCTGACTCGAGCTCACTGTGGTATCCGCCTCCGCTTGCTCACTCAGTTGCTGGACTAGTTGGTTCTACAGACCTGCAGCACCAAGCCTGGCTGCGCTGCTCAGTTCCTCCTACAGCCTTGGCTTGTTCTTTTCCTGGTCTAGAGAGGCGTTTCCTAGGTGTCCTGTCTTCAGGTACATCCCAGACAGCTTCAAGTTGTCTTGCAGGTGATGACTTACACCTCAGACCAGCCTTTTTCCCAGTTGTCTGCATCCAGTCTGACTGCTTTCCCCCAGTTCACAAGTGCCTTCAATGCCCTGTGGATCACTGGCATTCCTTCTTGTGCAACAAGGGTAGCAAAAGAGCTATGTATGCATATTCCTGGGAAACATGAGACCAGTGTTTATTCCTTCAACTCACTCGTGACGGAGTCTTCAGTGTTCACCATCTTTCTTTCTCTCTCCTTTTGGTTTTTCGAGACAGGGTTTCTCTGTATAGCCCTGGCTGTCCTGGAACTCATTCTGTAGACCAGGCTGGCCTTGAACTCAGAAATCTGCCTGCTTCTGCCTCCCAGAGTGCTGGGATTACAGGCGTGCTCCACCACCGCCCGGCATTTCTTTCTCTCTTTGTGTGCTGGGAGTTGACCCAGGGCCTTGCACAAATAAATAAACACTCTGCTACTGAGCTGTCTCTGCAGATAGCCTCCACCTTCAGATGTTTCTTGGTGCTGGAGCTGTGGGTCCCATCCTTCCTTACACCTGCCCCTCATGCCAGCCCTTCTCCATTCTCGGTTGGCAAATTGACCCTGTCATTTATTGCCCAAGCTGGGTTCCTTTGAAAGCACTATGAGGAATTCCTCCAGGAGCAGCCCACACAAACATCCTCATACTAACTAGGAGCAGATTAGTCATGAGACACCATGCCGCAGTTTACTATCCTGGCAGCTTCCATCAAGAGACTTTCAGGCAGAGTACAATGTAGGGAGCGAGGACAGAGCTAGCTTCAGAGCACGCATTCTTGGCTGCAAGGCTTCCCAGGAAAGGCTGTGTGAGAACTGAGGAGGTCACATCCCGGGAAGAGTCTCCTATTGGTCTGAGCCTCTCAGCAGTGCTGTTCGGGGTGGCACTGAGCACACCTGGGGGTATTGTCCCTGTAGTAGCTTTCGGTTCCTTAGCAGAGTCACAACATATGTTTCCTCCTTGGTGATCAGTGTGGCGCATTTGTTGAAAGCTCTGGTTATATGTGCTGCCTGCATGGACACTCTTGGCATAACCTGCAGTTGCAGTGATTGTGGCAGACTTGCTACTTGGGAGAAATTTAAAACCATATTAAAAATGGATATAACTACCACAATTATCAGGGTGTCAGTGGTGGAGGAAGGGAGGGAGGCATGAATGAACACAGCCTAGGCTAGCTCTGGACAGATGTACCTGCCCACATGTAGGCCTTTCCTCAGCCGCTAGCATGTAGTCTGGAAGTCTAAAAAGCTCCAGTGATGCTTCTGCTAGCCAGGACTCCCTCCGAATCACACCAATGGCATGGAGGCCTTCGGAAGTTCACTTTTTATTCCTTCTCCCCAAGTTTTAGTATGCAGTTGACTTTGAGCTGTTTCTTTTCCTAGTATGTGTGTGAATAACCAGAAATCACTAAAATGTGGCTGCCAAAGACTGGCTGTTGACTAGGTAGCTGTGATGACTACTACATCTTTTTCCTCCCTCTACTATCGTCGCTGGTGATGGTCATTAGTACATAGTGCTTCCTTTAGGGTGAAAACTGGGTTTATAAGTGTGAACACTCTTAACACTCTTAAAAGGAAATGATAGTTATTTTAATGGACTTGCTCGTGGATAGAGCCTGGCTCAGTGGGCCGCTGCTGGGGAGCACATGCTTTCTCAGTCGTACTCCCCAAGGTGGCCAGTGCCCCATTTTAGAGGTGGAGAGTGAAGCCCAGAGAGTGTTTGTAACTTGCCCAAGGCAGAGGCCAGATTTGAAACCAGGCCTGTTTGTAAGGCTAAAGTTCAGAGTTGATGAAATTAGTTAACGCCTCTTGCCTTAGGCCTGGTGTTTCAGAGAGAAGACACTCCCCACCCTCTAGACTTGGAGCAGCAAGCTTTCTGGAAGGGGCTGAAGATAAATGCTTTAGGTTTGTGGGCTTCTCTGTCTCCTCTTCTTCTTTGTTTGTTTGCTTGCTTGCTGAGACAAAGTTTGTATGAGACACTACAACACTGGCTCAGGGAAGTTTACTAAGGGAGGGAGTGCATACCTCCACAAAAGCTGAGCCCACGTGGAGGGTGTATTTCACAGTCAGTGGTCAGGAGCTTGGGGTAGGAAGAGCTGTCGTAGAGAGTACTTTAGCCTTTGAAAGAGAAGAGCATGGAACAGCAGTAGCAGTTGGAAGGGCGGCTGAAGCAGAGGTGCCGAGTTAGCCTTCTAGAGAAATGGTTCGCTTTAGCTGTTCCTGACTGAGGGCTGAGATGGCGTAGACCTGTAACCCCAAGCATTTGGGAGGCTGAGGTAGGAGGATGGAGAGTTCGAGGCCAGCTTGGGCTTCACAGACAAACCCTGTTTCACAAAACCAAACAAAACTTGGGCATCAGAATTCTTTTAACCGTTGGGATGCTGTCATCCTAGCACTCAGGAGGCAGAGGCAGGTAGATCTCTGAGTTTGAGGTCAGTCTGGTCTATATGAGTTGCAGGATAGCCAGGGCTATACAGAGAGACCTTGTCTTGAAGAACGAATTTTTCTAACCTAAAAAAAGAAGCTATTGCTGGGCGGTGGTGGCGCACGCCTTTAATCCCAGCACTTGGGAGGCAGAGGCAGGCGGATTTCTGAGTTCGAGGCCAGCCTGGTCTACTGAGTGAGTTCCAGGACAGCCGGAGCTACACAGAGAAACCCTGTCTCGAAAAAAAACAAAAAAAAAAGAAGCTATTGTGAACCTCAACTTTTTTTAAATATGGGTTGCATCTCTTTTTTTTTTTTTTTTTTTTGGTTTTTCGAGACAGGGTTTCTCTGTGTAGTCCTGGCTGTCCTGGAACTCACTCTGTAGACCAGGCTGGCCTCGAACTCAGAAATCCGCCTGCCTCTGCCTCCCAAGTGCTGGGATTACAAGCGTGCGCCACCACGCCCGGCTTGGGTTGCATCTCTTAATGCTTTGACTTAAAATAAATTTTAGAACACAAGAGTATCAGATGCACATTCCATCAACCATAAGAGCAATGACATCATCACATGCAGATCTGTGCGCTGATGAGAATGAAAAGGGGAACCGCCTTTTCCCTGCAGTTGGAGTCAGAGTAAAACCTAGAGAGGCTTAGGGAGTTTCTCTGATGGAGTTTGTTAGGGGAAATTTTTGATGTCAGACTTTCTAAAAGTCTCAGGCCTGGCACTGCTTTGAGAACTGAGCTAGAAGTAATATGGAAAGCGAGTGTTGCTAAGAGATGCTGGTTCTGACCAGACAGTGACAGTTCCCTGTGACCTGTTCTGCTCTAGGCATGGCTGGTAGTGTTTTCTATATGTTCACTCAAAAACATTTTTGACTATTATTATGTGTCTTGAGTGTTTTTGGTTGCACGTATGTCTGTGCACCATGTGTGTGTGCCTGGTGCTCTCAGAAGTCAGATCCCCTGCAGTGGGAGTTACCGATGGTTGTAAGCCTCCATGTAGGGGTCAAACTGGGCAAGCGCTCTTAACCACAGAGCCACCTCTCCATTCCACCTTCACTCTCTAAAGCCTTCTTGGCAGAGCCTAGTGATGCAGGTACTGTTATTTTACAGGTAAGGACAGATAATGAGGCTAACCTGGAAGAACTCAGGTTACATCTAGGCAGTGTCCCCAGGCTACTCAGTCAACTGTTCTTCAGAAGACTTTGTAGCATGCTTGCTCTGTGGCATACAGGCAGGACTTTGGCCACAGACTCAGGAGCGAGTAGAGTCACTGCAGAGGGGTAATGGATGACCCGACAGAGGCTTACTGTGGATTAGTAGCCAGCTGGAGAGTGCACAGTTAGGAACGTATGCAGTGCAGATAAGCTGTCTTAGGGTATTTCACAGCCATGATATCACATGCATGGCATGTTGAATGTGTTGAATTTTAGAATAAAATGACTCTGACTGTGAACCAGCAACTTCTGGGTCCCATGTTGGAATTCTGACAGGCTAGGAAGGCTTTCCCAGGTTAACTTCACTAATGCTCTGTTTCACCACAGGCCTAACGCCTATGTGAAAGCTTTGAATGAGGTGGAGAGGAAAACCAAGGCACGGAAGACTGGGTAGGAACAGGCCTTCCCTGAGTGGCACACAGGAGGGGCTGGTGTGTGGGAAATGGGGAACAGAGCAGAACAGTAGTCATAGTTATGCCATGGTTCAGATGATCCCAGCAGCATGATATGCATTCCCAGAATCCCTCAGCCACCACCCTCCACCTCAGCCTCCTCCTCATCCTGCCTGGGACCTGGCCTCCATTAAACCCACAAAACCGCTCAGTGTGTTTAACTTTTAGAGAAAATTTTTATAAAAGTAGGCTTTAAGCTGGGTTGTGGCGCACACCTTTAATCCCAGCCCTTGGGAGGCAGAGGCAGGCTGATTTCTGAGTTCGAGGCTAGCCTGGTCTACAGAGTGAGTTCCAGGACAGCCAGGGCTACACAGAGAAACCCTGTCTCGAAGGAAAAAAAAAAAAGTAGGCTTTAGCTTGTGACTCAAGCTATTGGGGTATCTGATTCCATCTTCTGGTCTCTGTGAGCTTCCCCTCACATAAGTAATAAATCTAAAAACAAACAAAGTTCACTATAAACATGGTTCCCTGCTGTGAGAATCTGAAGGAGTGACAGGGACCCAGACTCTGGTGTGCATGCTCCTCAGAAGAGCAGTGTAGGGAGATTCTGTGCTCTTTTTTGTGTGTTTGCATGTGTGGGTGTGTATATAATGTGCATGTGGATGCCTGGTGTGCCACATGCATGGGAAAGCTTGAGGTTAATTAATACTAGGTGTCTTTTTCTTTTTCTTTTTTCTTTTTCTTTTTTTGGGGGTGGTGGTGGTGGTGTCCAAGACAGGGTTTCTCTGTGTAGACCTGGCTGTCCTGGAATTCACTCTGTAGACCAGGCTGGTCTTGAACTCAGAAATCCGCCTGCCTCTGCCTCCCAAGTGCTGGGATTACAGGCGTGCACCACCACCGCCCAGCAACTAGGTGTCTTTCTTAATCACTTCTCCAACACCTTTTTTTGGGGGGCGGCTGGGGGAGACAATGTATGCAGCCTTCTGAACTCTAGAATAGGCTGGCTTCCTTCAAACTCAAAGGAATATAATATGCCTGTCTCTGCTTCCCAAGTACTGGGAATAAGGGTGTGTGCCACTATGGAGCATAATTTTATGTCATCTATTCTCTTTTTTGCGTATGCTTGCGTGTATATCCGTGTACCTGGTACCCGCACATATCACATCCCCCAATGGAGTTGCACAAGGTTATGAGCCACCATGTGAGACTGGGAATTAAACTCATGGCCTCTGAAACTGCTGAGCCATCTCTCTACTCCTTGAATCCAAACCATTTTGAGGGTAGTGTTCATGTTTGAGATTTTGTAGCATTTCAAAGTTTTGGAGCAGGATGCCCAATCTGTACAAAAAATAATAATAATTCAAGAATCTTTAAAAAAGAAAATGGAGCCGGGCAGTGGTGGCGCACATCTTTAATCCCAGCACTTGGGAGGCAGAGGCAGGCGGATTTCTGAGTTCGAGGCCAGCCTGGTCTACAGAGTGAGTTCCAGGACAGCCAGGGAGGGCTACACAGAAACCCTGTCTCGAAAAAAAGAAAAGAAAAGAAAAGAAAATGGGCTTAAAAGTTCCCTGTAATGTAATGTAATGTAACCACTAAGGCTATCTACTTTTTATTTTATATTTCAGTAGATGTTTATTTTAATCTTTTACAAGTATATAAATATTTCTGTTCAGAAAAACAGTCACTGTTCCTTTAATCTCTCACTCCCTACCACCTAAGGAGCTGTACAAAGGGGTCAGGTCCCAAAGGACTGTTAGCACATGCTGAGGGAGCTCAAATTTGCAGAACCCTATGCCTTCTGTCTAACCGTGGAGACTTAAAAATCACTCAGCCTTCTCATCGTTGATGAATGTTCTAGAATGCACTGACAGCTTTGCTCTAGTGCAGTTGACCCCTCCTGAATGACGCTGCAGATTAGAACTCTGCACCTGAACTGCCACCCTCTGCCTTTGTCAGGGTCATCCCTTGGTCCCCTGCTGGGATTCCTTTCCCCCTGCACGTTTTGAAATGTCCCTGTGTACTTCCTGCTTGTTTTTTACAGTACTATTTGGTGGCATTCATAATCAAATTCCCTTCTGAAGGGCAGTTGCAGTGCACAGGCCCTTTGCTGTAGTGCGTGCAGTGGGGTCAGTGTTTGTCAAACATGTAGACCAAGCATTTGGCACGGGTTAGAAAATGAAGTGACTCTGCTTTTTCAGGAGCCCCCAGGGTCCTTCTTTTCCCATAGTGCTCCTGAGATCTGTTCATGGGTGGAGGAGTCTGTGTTTCAGAAAGCCTTTCTGCCTCAAAAGAGCAGTGTTGGTTTGTTCATGTATGTGTGTTTATGTATGTGTGCATGTGTTTGTGTGCATGTGTGTATGCATGCACATGGTTGTCTCATGCCTTCCTGATGATTCTCTTCCTGATGTTGTGAGACAGGTCTTTGCAGTGCAGTGGGTTCGGCCTAATGTTGTTTGTATTTGAGCCAGGTTGGTAGGCAGTGAGCTGTGGAGCACGATCTCTGGTCTTCGTGCTCCTCTGGCAAGCACACTACTCACTGAGCCGCCCATCCAGGCCCTAGAAAAGCAGCTTTCCAGGGCTTCTGCTGCATGCATGCAGTGCCATTAGAGAGAGTCTGACTCTGTGGTCTGTTCCTCCTGGACCTGCTCAGGTGTTATCACAGTTTAAGGAATAGGGGACTAACTTCATTACACTTTTACATTATACTTTTTACAACTTTATGTTTAATTTGCTTAGATAAATTCCAACATGGAATTATTACTGGGTCCATTTAAAGACCTTTGGCTCATGTTTCGGGTCATCTCAGTAGGTAGTGCCTGCTGCCTATCCAGGTGGTAAGGATTTGGGTGACATGCCAGACCCCTAGCTCATTAGCAGGAACTAGAGGGCCTGTGCCATAGCTAGTTAGCTGTCTCCTGCACCCTGGACTGAGTAATGGGTGATACAGCCCTGTGCATACAAATAGACCAGGGGCGAAGTGGGCCAGAGGCCCAAGTGCAGAGCTGTGGTTACCACGGCAACTAGGAAGGACAGACTTCTGCTCCCTGGGGACTGGCTAACTCCAAGGTGCTGAGCAGAGCAGCTGCATTATGGAGTCTCTTCTGCGTGCTTCTCCCCACTGTGCTTGGAAGCCCAGTTAGTAGGGTTGAAGGTGCAGCAGGACTAATGCTGGTTTGCTCCTTAAAACCGTTTTCTGGCTGACTGGAGATCAGTCTCAGCCTGTGAGTGCTAGGCAAGTGCGCCCCTGAAATACACCTGAGACCCTTTGATAGTTCTTCCTGATGGAAACTATCAAAATCTCCCCTGTAGGTTTCTGAAATATGCAGAGTACATTGTTGATCTCTAGACTTAAGGCTGGGTCTGGGTTATTTTTCTGTTCTTGTTTTATATGGCCTTTGAACTCTTCAGATCCTGCTTCCTCCATCCTGAGTGCTGAGACTGTCTGTGCCATCATCCCGAGTTTATGTGGTTTTGATATCAAACCCAGAGCTCTGGCTTGCTAGGCAAGTACCCTCCCCACTAAGCCACATTCCCAGCCCCAGATCCCTCCTGTAGTTTTTAGGCTTTGTTTCTTTTTTTAGGGTCTCCCTATGTAGCTAGGTGGGCCTTGAACTCATCATAGTCCTCCTTTCCCAGCTTCATAAGGAATGGAACTACAGTTGCATACCGCCACACCCATGGTTTTGTTTTGAGGCAGGGTCTCTCTGTATAGCCCATGCTGGGCTCAAATACTCAGAGCAGCCAGCCCTTGTCTCACAGAGTTTGCTGTCTTGGTCAGTGTGGTCCTGACCATAAAGAATTTATCCTACACACAAATGGTCCTCCTGCCTCGGTCTCCCAAGTAGCTGGGGATCTCAGCCCATATCACTATGTCTCTCTTGTCTTTACTTTTATGTATAACACTTTCTCTGTAACTGCTGTACAGTCTGCAGGTCACTGCCTTGGACCTGCAGAGCTGGGCATGCCTGCCTCAGACCATTCTTTGGTCCTCAGCTGTTGAGGATGCCACTTCCTTCCTTCTCTGAAATGTGGCTACCAGTCTGCTAAGCTGGATCCAGTTCAGTGTTGCCTCAGGGAAGAGGCTGGCTCACTGTTTCGGGAGTCCTGGGATCCCTTTGGGGTGTTGTTTTATCTGTAGCCTCAGATACATCTGGTGCCACTGATGGGGTTGAGTCAGGGCTATTTGAATTAGAACAGGGAAGGGGGAGGCAATTAGCTTGAGGAATAATGTATTTCTATCAGTACCATGACATTTTTCAGCCCTGTCAGAATTGTCCGGTTGGTTTTTTTCCCTCTACTTCTACTTGGGTTCTGGACTTTCGAACTCCAGTTGCTAGGCTTGAGCTGCAGGGACCTTTCCCCAGGGCATACACACTGAGATAGATGTGCATTTCCTTAATCCCAAGTGTGGTTCTGTTCCGTGTGCGCGCGCTGAACACATGACTATTTAAGTAGATTGCTTTTGCTTTGTTTTGTTTTGTTTTGTTTTGTTTTGTTTTTTGAGACAAGGTTTCTGTATAGCCCTGGCTGTCCTGGTCACTTTGTAGACCAGGCTGGCCTCAAACTCAGAACTGCCTGTCTGCCTCTCCAATGCTGGAATTCTGGTGGGTTTTGTTGTTGTTGTTTTGTTTGTTTGTTTGTTTGGTTGGTTGTTGGTTTGGTTTGACTTTTTAAAAAGATCATTGTGTAAAGCGTTTGCCTGTGTGCATGTCTAGTATCATATGTATCATGGTACCAGTGGAACCCACAGTAGGTGTTAGACTCCCGTTAACTGTAGTTAAAGGCGGTTGTGAGCTACGTTAGAGGTGCTAGGAACTGAACCCACATTCTCTGCAAGAACAGAGAACTTAGGATGCCACTTCCTTCTCTGCCTAGGCTTTTTTTTTTTTTTTTTTTTTTTTTTTTTTTTTTTTTTTTGACAAGGTTTCTCTATGTAGCCCTGAAACTCACTCTGTAGACCAGGCTGGCCTTGAACTCAGAAATCTGCCTGCCTCTGCCTCCCAAGTGCTGGGATTAAAGGTGCAGCCTGTGCTCTTAAACACCAAGCTGTCACTCAACTCTGTTTGTTGACAACACTTTGTCTGTTTTTGAATTGGATTATTTGTTGGCCTGCTTTTGAGGCCTTGAGTTGGGACCTGTCTGTCCTCCAAGTCATACCACTTGTATGCTAGTATCTTATGTTATTTTGGTAGTTAAACCCTATTCCTATTTATAAATAATGTTGACCCTTGGCAACTGAAAACATTGAGTCTCAAATCTTCCCAGCAACGGTGTTCTAGTTCTAAATCTTGAGCTACACACCTTCCCTGGGTCTTTCTAGATGGTGTGTGACCTTTCCAGGGTACTGTCACTGCAACTGCAGTGTGCCATGCCCAGTGTTGGTTTCTCAAAGGCCGAAGTCATACGCTTGGTCCTGTAACCTCTGGAAGTTTGGAGTATGATCCTCATGAAGCGGTCCCGTGAACTGTCTGGTGTCGCTTGGCGGGGGCTGCAGTGTTCCTGGGTCATTTGGCACTTGACAGTCATGGGAAAAGAGGACCCTACCTGTGTGCTTTGGGGGGAGGTCCTGAGTTTCCCCAGTAGGTCTTGGCTGCTAGTGCCTCCCAGCTCATCCATCCCAGCCAGTGCAGCAAGAGCAGCTAGGTCTGCTCAGGGAACATGTGCTGCTGTACATGTGAAGTGACTTGGTTAAGGATTGTTTTAGTTTAGCATTTAGGAATCTTAATTTTATAAGTGTGTCAAATGTTGACTACCTATGCCTGCAAGAACGTCTCATCTGTATAAATGAAGCATACATATAGACATATATATATATATATATATATATATATATATATATATAATCAGTTAAAACCATGTTTGGGGGGTTGGGGAGATGCCTCAGCAGTTAGAGCCCTGGCTGTTCTTCCAGAAGACCTGGACTTAATTCCCAGCACTCATTTAAGTTGAAGGGATCTGTCGCCCTCTCTGGCCTCTGTGGGCACCAGACATGTATGTGGCACACAGACCATACAAGCAGGCAAAACACCCATAGGCATAAAATAAAAATAAATAATTAAGAAAATTATAGTGGTACACATGCCTTTAATCCCAACAGTTTGGAAGGCAGAGGCAGGCAGATCTCATGAGTTCTCAGCTAGCCTGGTCTGCAGGGTGAGTTTCAGGATAGCCAGGGCTACACAGAGAAACCCTGTTTAAACACCTGGGTTACCCCTAGAGACTCTGATCTTATCTGATCTTAACATTCTAGAACAGGATGTGAGAAGCTGAGGCAGTCCCCTGCCACCAACAGCTCACTCGAGAGCTGTTCATCATTTGTGTATCTAGGCTGCAGTTTGAAAGTATAGTGAATGAACACGGCCAGGCCTCGTGCCTGTGATCCTTTCAGTCTAGAAACTGTGAAGAGGATTGAGAGACCAGGCCAGCCTGGGCTACGTAGTAAGACCCTGTCTTAAACAACAAGCAGGAGTGAGGCAATAGATAACTCCGTACCCCAGTTCAGTCCCATGTGAAGCCAGACGTGGTGGTGAGTTCTAGAACCCACATACCACAGAGGTGGAGACAAGGAGATCCCTGGGACTTGCTGGCTATCCGGCCTTGCCCATAGGTGAACCCGTGGTCTCAGCGAGACCCTCTTTCTAAGACCAAGGTGGACAGTTCCTGAGGAATGAATAAACACTCAAGGTTAACCTTTGTCCTCCACGCACACATACACACATGCATGCATGCATGCTCACACTTGGGCACACTGTACCCTCTCCTCCCAAAAATTAAATCAATGTGGTGAAGGTAAGAATAAAAACAAGATAGGTTTTTTGTTTTTTGTTTTTTTTTTAACTGAGTGCTTGCTTTCCTGTCCCCCTGTAGATCTGTTGGTCCAGCCCCCGTGAGTGTTCACTTAAAACTGGAGTGCTCAGCTGGCTCTCCTGTCCACTAGAATGGGGGACTGTGCTGGACTGTGCTGGCAGTGGATAGGCAGGCAGGCAGGCCCTTTTGGAGACTAAACCGGCCTCCTGAAGCAGTGGTGAATCTCTCACCTTTGCAAGTATAACACTGTACCTGCAGAGTTAGGAATCATGACTCAGAATGTAAAGATCTCTTTCTGAATTGGAATTTTACATAGATACTTGGTTTCAACCCTCAGATTTAAATTATTGTTTTAACGGTCCAAGATCTCCAGCTACAGGGTCCATACCATGGACCCTGATCATATAGTCACATAGTCCAATAGGTAGGTGGCCAGTGGTGGGATTGGAAGATGTGGTAGTCTGAATGAAAATGCCAATATACGCTCCTGTGTGTGGATACTTGAACTCCAGTTGGTGGTGTGTTGGGGAAGAATTTGGAGGTGTGGCCTTGTTGATGGAGATGTCAAAGGGCTCTCCTCATTTCCAGGCTGCTCCTCTGCCTCCTGCAGGTGGATCAGGATGTGAGCTGTCAGTTGTTCCCGCAGACATGCCTTTACCCATGGCATACCGTCAAGGGGGTCTAAGCCTCTGAAACTGGGAGTACAATCAGCACTTTATATGTTGCTTCGCTCATAATGTTTTGTCACAGCAATGGAAATTTAACTAATACAGAAGACAAACAGTTGGGTCAGGATATTGGCCAGAGTTGTTGTGCATAGATTCATGTGTCTGCTGTGGCCAGCTATTGCTGGGCTATTCGGGGTCCCACTTGGGATTTAATAATGAAATACAGGAAAGCATGTGTATCCTGTAAGGCTGCTGGCCTGTTTGCTGGGCAGTCTCAGCTAGCCCATCTGACCTAACCAGCGCTGGCCTGCTTGAGGGGAGCCCATATAGCAAAATGTGGCTGCTGCAGGAGCTTTTGGAGACTTGATAACTCACCCACCTTTAAGGTTCTGGTGTAAAGCCGCTGTGGCCTCTTTGGGTTTCAAGAGCAGGTACTGCTCTGGCCCTGGGAATCCTGGCAGGCTACTGGAAACCCAGTAGCTTCCCAGAGGGAGGGGAGCAGTTTCTGACTGAGGCCCACTGGCCTGGACAGTTCCAGTTCTGTGTGGACACTGTCCTGTACTGCCTCCGGCCTCCGAGAGCTGCAGCTCATCATCCCAGCTTCCCTCTGCAGTTTCCTGTCTAAACACTTTCAAAAACTGATCTTAGCCGGGCGGTGGTGGCGCAAGCCTGTAATCCCAGCACTCTGGGAGGCAGAGGCGGATTTCTGAGTTTGAGGCCAGCCTGGTCTAGAGTGAGTTCCAGGACAGCCAGGGCTATACAGAGAAACCCTGTCTTGAAAAAAACAAATCCAAAAAAACAAAAACAAAAACTGATCTTAATTCTAGTTCTGTGTATATGTAGACGTTTGTGCATACAGGTGCCCAGAGTCCTGAAGAGGGCATTAGGTCTCCTGAAGCTGGAATCACATGCAGATGGGAACCACTCAGTGTGGCTTTTGGGATCTAACTCTTGCCTTTGTATGAGTAGTGCTTTCTCTTAGCCTTAACCAATAAGCCACCTCTCCAGCCTTTCCTCATCTGCCTCTTCCTTTCCCCCTCTTCTTTTTTGGTCCTAGTCCTCCAAGGAATATGAATCTGTTTCTCTTTTCTGGGTTCTCTAGTCCCACCAGCCAGACTTCTGCTCATACCACCCCGTGGGACCTTTGTGCTGGGTTGAGTGTGACACTGGGTCTGTCTCTCTGCAGCACTGGGCACTGCTTCCCACTCTTGACACTTGTCCCCTGCCCCGGGCTTCCCTTGCTGTGTGTCTGCAGCAGCTCCTTAGGTACATCTTCCTGTATTGGGGGTGCTGTGGGGACACTGCCTACCACATAGGCTTCACACTTGGACTCAGAGGCCACAGTCCAAGTGTGAAGAAAAGGAATGCAAGGGTCAGGGACACCATACAGTGCTTCTTGACAGAGCTGTCAGAGGAGTGACATCTGGGCAAGAGATTAATCAGTAAAGCCATGTTGGACATGTAGAGTGTTTGCCACCCTGTGCTTGCCGAAGCGTGTTCCTCCATGTTTCATTAGCATCTGGGACAGGGTCTGTGGGACACAAAGACACCAAGTAGTATTTGATTGAATAAATGAATGTACAGTATACCATGGAACAAGTGAATAGCATACTAAATGAGAGAAAGCCAGCCAGCCAGCAGAAGCCTAGACTTCCTAATTGGGTGGCTGTGTTTCTACCCAGCTCTTTGGGGAGGAAAGGTGAGCTTGGACACCACTGTATTAATGTTAAGCGCCTCCTGCTCATACTGCATCCCTGTACCTTGGTTTAAGTTGGGCATATTGTTTGCCTTACTTGGAAAGGGGTGGATACGTGGGAGAACAAAAGATGTAATCTCTGCTTGCAGCACTCCTGGCCTAGTATAGCTGGGCTATCCCCCTCCCTTAAGAGACAGGTTTAAAGGGTCCTTGGGTACAGGGCCATTCCAGACACAGTCACTCTGGTGCTCTTCCTGGTCATCTTTGGTTTCCAGGCCTGCTGTGTGCACACAGTCCATCCCAGTGCCCTGGAACCTGGGAATAAGGGAAATAGAGGCAGCTCGGGTAGGAGAGGGGACAGCCGAAGCATTTATGAAAGGACTATACATACTTCCTTCCAGGGTTTGAGCCCCTACATGCCAGTTGTGCAGTCTGCCTCTCCAGTGCAGCTGAGCCCAGCCTGTGAGAGTAGAAGGTGGGTACTCAAACCTGGGTACTGGTAGCTTCAGTGAGGATGAGGGCTGTAGTATTGTGGGTCAGCCTAAGCCTAGAGTGCTGGCTGCCCTTCTTTTTCTAGTGTTCTTTGGTTGGGTTCAACTGTGACATTTCCCATTTTCTACCAGGGAAAAAGGCCTGCTGGAGAAAGGCCACAGCACCCATCCATGGGAATTTTCTGCCTGCCTGCTTTCAGGTGGGTGGTGATCAGTCTCTACAGTTTTCCCAGCCTCGCCGATCACCACAGATTATTGCACATTCACAGTTAATTTGTTGGAAAGCTTGTTTTAGACCAGTGTTTCTCAACCTTCCTAATGCTGCTACCCTTTAAGTATAGTACCTGTGGTAATGTACTAGTTAGTGGTGACCCCCCAACCATAAAATTATTTCATTGCTACTTCATTACTGAATTTTGCTAGTTAAGAATTATGACGTAGCTGGGCTGTAGTGGCGCACACCTTTAATCCCAGCACTTGGGAGGTAGAGGCAGGCAGATTTCTGAGTTTGAGGCCAGCCTGGTCTACAGAGTGGGTTCCAGGATAGCCAGGGCTATACAGAGAAACCCTATCTCGAAGAAAAAAAAAAAAAGAAGTATGATGGTAACTATCTGATATGTGACCCTGACCCATAGGTTGAGAAACACTGGTTTAGAAGGTACTTTTCCTGTTCTGAACAAAGTCTAGTAGTCTGGAGAGCTGGAAGGAGAAAAGGCACAAGGTTAGAGACCAGTATTGAGAGCCCAGGAGAATGAGTGGTCAGGTACCTCTGCCAGCTCAGCAGGGCCAGCCTGTCCATGGGCAGGGGGACAGCACTGGTGTGTACCAGACTTTAGAGACTGTTAGGACTGTCACAGCCCTGGAATCTTACATTTCATCTGTGGCTTTCCATGCCTTTCCCAAGCTTTTGCTTCCCTGTAGAAAAGAGTCCCAGCAGGCCCCAGGGGTATAGACAGGCAGTGCTGTTTCACAGTTGTTCTGGTAGGTCATGAGACCTCTCCCTGCCTGTGTGTGAGTGTGCTCAGCTGCATGTCACTGGAAAGTTCTAGTGTAGTCTTCTTTGGCCACCAGGAATGACCCAAAACAAAAGAAAGAGCATTGAGGAACTGAGGAAGATGAGCACCTCCTACTTGGGTGGGACCCAACCTGCCTCTGCCCCACAGCCTCGGATCAGGGCTTTCACGGATTGTTTGCACTGCCTTTTCGTACCATATTTGCAGTTTTAAAAATAGCAGTGCTGAGTGACTCCTTTCTCAGACGAATCTGCCTAGTGAGGCAGGAGAGTGCGCTTTGTGGAGTGGCTATTGATTAGCTGTGGGAAGCAGGGCCACAGCAAGTCTCTGTCCTGCCTGGGTGGAGCGCCTTGCCTCAGCCTTTTGGGAAGGGTGGTGGCTTTACACTGCCGAAAGACCACATTATACAGATGGGGGCAAAGCAGGAGGAACACCCGCAAGGATGTACCTAGGTCTGTCCCAGTGACTGGGACCACATCCTCCCACCAGGGCCACAGCTTACTCAGGACCAGGAACCTACCTCTAAAATTGCATGTACTCTTGTGCAGAAAGCCCTTCCCCCTGGAAGTCTTGAGAGTGGCCAAACAGTGTCTGCACTGGCAGAATCTGATCTTTGCTTCCATGGCAACAGCTGGCTGTGCCTAGTTCTTGCCTCTGTATCTGCCATTCTCAGCACTTCCCATCCCCCTAGTACTGGCCTACCTGAGCAGTCTCTCAAAGCTGAGGCCACATCCTTTGAGAACTTGGTACCAGTGTGTCTGTTCCCAGGCTGAACCACAGAAGGGGGTTGTCAGGGAATTCTGAGTAGTGCATGGTGTTAATTATTTTAAGCCACCATGTTTTAACACCTTGATATACAGGCCAGTCTATTAAAAACAAATGTCCCAGTGGAGTGTGATCACAGCACTCAGGAGCCTGAGGTAGGAGGATCATGAATCAAGGTCAGGTGTCTCTGAGCTATGCGGTGAGGCCTGAAGAAAGAAACAAAAGAAAAGGAATGAATTCCCGATTGTATGTCAGCGGTGGAGTACTGCAGCCATGATGCTCTGGGTTCAGTTCCCAGGCCTTGGGGGATGGGATTGAGGGACTACACGAACATGGCTGTCTTCATCTAAACCTTCATTCAGTAGGTTTGAAGTGAAAAATCAGAACTCTAGTTTAATTAGAAATGTTTCCTTCCTTCCTTCCTTCCTTCCTTCCTTCCTTCCTTCCTTCCTTCTTTCTTTCTTTCTTTCTTTCTTTCTTTCTTTCTTTCTTTTTTTCTTTTTTGAAACAGGGTCTCGCTGTGTAGCCTTACCTGGCTAGGAACTTTATGTAGATCAGGGTGACCTTAAACTCTATGCTATATATACTATATGTGTATTGGTGGCTTGTACCATGTGTGTATGTCTGGCAGAGGCTAGAAAAAGGTGTTGAATCCAGTGGGGCTGGAATTACAGACTGCTGTCAGTTACCATATGGTTGCTGGGAATTGAACCCCTGGTACTCTGGAAGAACAGCCAGTGGTCTTAACCACTGAGCCATCTCCTGCCTCAAAACAATCTTTAAAGCACTTACTGGAATTCTGATCAGCAGCACCCTAAACACCCACCCCACCCCTCCCCTCCCCCCAGCCCTGAGAGCTCTTTTGACCGCCTCCGGTTTTTACTGCTCCGTGACCTCACTGATGCAGGTCAGAATTCATTAGCAGACTTCTTTCTCTTTAAGGGGCCCCTTGTCTGTTCCACCAGCTAGTTGCTCTTCAACAGCATGTAGCCAGCCATGTGCCATCTTATGGTTGCTTAATGTAAAATGGCAGCATCTTGAAATCCAGCTGGTGTTCTCAGGACCTTTATCTTTTGTCAGGTTTATGATGAGCTCATAAGATCAGAAAATCCTTTAAAAGTGTGCACTTCCAGAGAAAGAAAGTTTCATGTGCAGTTGTGCATGAAGCATCATCCTTGGTTCTGGTCTTGGTACCCTTGTCTGTGTTGTGCCTGTTCCTACAGGGTACCACAGCCTGCTAAGTTGTCCCTGGGCTGGACCTGGCTCTGAGGCTTACTTCATTGTGGCCCGGCCCAGCCCTGTATCTCCTGTCTCTGAGTGGGGCCTGACCTTGAGGTGCCCAGCTGCAAAGCCCAACTTGTCCTCTTTGCTCCAGCTACTTCTGCCAGGCCTGAGATAGCACCTGTTTCCTGTCCTGGGGCTTGAGTGTTGCTGTTCTTCCTGTAGCCAAGAGCTTTTTGTAATACCGTTGAGGGATCTCAGAAATAACCTCTGAAGACAGACACACATCTCTGATGTGCTCAGACTCAACTCCAGCCACAAGCCATCGCTGGGATTGGAGCATCCCAGCACGTAAAAGCGGTTGGTAGAGAATGTTTTTGAGGTAGGATCTCACTATGATGTCTCAGCTGGCCTGGAACTCGCACTATAAGTCAGGCTAGCCTCAAACTCAAAGAAGTCTTCCAGCTTCTATCCCATCACCACACTTGGCCAGAATTTTTTTTTCTTTTCCTGTCCCCTCCCCCAAGCTCTTGAAGCCCTGTGGCCAAGTGCGTGTTGCTAGTCAAGTCTTCCATTCTCAATTCGAGGTGCTGATGGCTGAGTTCTCACCAACTGAGCCTCACCGTGCTTAACTGCCCCCAAAAGCCCTTACTCTGTCACAAGCTGGCATCTCTGACCAGTCACATGCCCATTCTAGCATGGAGTTGGGAAGACACTGAAAGAGGGGCCTGGCTTCAGCAAACAGGAAGCTCTTTTTTCTGCCACCCCTTCAGTTGTTGCTCTAGGTAATGCAGGGCCATTCAAGGGAGGTCAGAACTATGAGTTTCCACAGTGTCTAAGTGTGAAGGAATAGAGTTTGTAGTTGTAGGTATTCCGTTGCTGGTGAGGGGAATTCTCTGCTAGGCTGGTCATGGTGGCAGGCAGAGGCTTGAGTCGAATGAGGGTGCTCAAGCTTTCCAGACTTCCTGATAGTACCCACAGTAAACAGTTGGTTTTGTGAGACAGGACATGCGTGTGTTGATTACATACAACTGAAAAGACTTCAAATAGCATCTACCCTTCCTGTGTGTCTGTAATATACACAAATACTCTCTTCTTTCCAATGCTGGCCATGACCCACTAACCCATGGTTTGAAAACCACTGTTGTGGAGAGTCTGCTGTTATAGGATTTCCAACACTTTTTCAGGTTTCCACAGAGGAATGGAACCCTTCAGTCTGGCATGAGGAGCTTCCCAGGCCACTTAGATGAGGGCTAAGAACCCTAGATGAACCAGCCCTTACAGGGAGGCAGGGCAGTATGCTGTGCAGTGGGGCTGCAGACATGCAACAGCAGGAGGCCCTTCAGGACAGCAGAACTAGAGGCAGGATTTTACCAGGACCTGTAGATTAGGCTGATCAAGGCGTCCTCCACCCGAGGCTGACCGCTGTCTTGTTTTACTTTTTGAGAACAGAATGCTAGGGAAGGAATGTGCTAGTCCTAACACATCGCTGTCCATGTTTCTCTCTTCAACTGTGTGTCTGGGACCAGACCCAGCTCAGGCTGGGGGGTGGGGTGGGGGCTTACTTATCTCCTTGGGAAGTAACACACAAAATAGGACTAACTCTTTATGCTCAACTGGCATCCTGTTCCCTTCAAGAAGCGGCTGGAGTCCTGGCCAGGTGAATAGCTTCAGTCCCTGTGAGGCCTAGCTCAGTCAGGGGTTGGGGAGCAGAGGAGCATCTCACTTTTGAACACAAGTCTAAAAGAGGGTCCACTGCAAACTGTCCCTGTTTGTCCACTCACTCCTCTCCCAGGGATGCAGTGAGGGCAGGCAGTTTGTCTTTGACCTCCTGATTGTGAGGATTCAGTGGGTGTAAGGCCTTGCTGCACTGGGCTGAGCTCCTGCTCCCAAGGAAACAAAGACCTGGTCCTGGGTACACCGCTGCCCTGGGAATATTTCTTGCTCTGAGATTGAAGCCTGGCCACACCTCCTGTTTTGGCCTTCACTGATGTGCTTGGTGGCTCCTGCTCTCCAGACATAAGTGCTTGCCGGGCAGTGGTGGAGCACACCTGTAATCCCAGCACTCTGGGAGGCAGAGGCAGGTGGATTTCCGAGTTTGAGGCCAGCTTGGTCTACAGAGTGAGTTCCAGGACAACTAGGGCTATACAGAGAAACCCTGTCTCGAAAAAACAAACAAAAATAAGTGCTTAAGCCCATTAAAGCCTTTCCTGTGGGGACTAGAGAGATGGCTCTTGCTTGCAGAGGACCCAAGTTTCGTTCCCAGTGTTGATTGTTGATGTCAGGTGGCTTACAGTTGCCTGTAACTTTAGCTCCAGGGACTCGACACCTGCACTCATGTGCACATGCCCACACACAGATGTACTCAGATGCACAGAGTTAGAAATAAAATGTTGGGGCTGGAGAGATAGCTCAGCAGGTAATAGCACTGACTGCACTTCCTAGGGTCCTGAGTTTGCCCTCTTCTGAGGTGTCTGAAGACAGCTACAGTGTACTTACATATAATAATAAATAAATCTTTAGAAAAAAAATACAATGTTAAGGGGCTGGAGAATGGCTCAGTGGTTAAGAGCACCGACTGCTCTCCCAGAGGTCCTGAGTTCAAATCCCAGCAACCACATGGTGGCTCATAACCATCTGTAATGGAATCCGATGCCCTATTCTAGTGTGTCTGAAGATAGCTACAGTGTACTCATGTGCATAAAGTAAATAAATCTTTTTTAAAAATACAATGTTTAAATAAGTTCCTGTGGCCTTCTGGCAGCTCTGCCTTGGGTGAGGAGCCTGCTACCTGCATCTGTCTGCCTTCCTTCTGTTTTCAGCTACTTAGTTTTTATTCAGGAAATGTTTAGTACACCTGATTGACCAAGGCCAATTTAGTAAATGGGCTTCTAGACTGGAAGCCAGACAGCTCAGCGCAGGAGCAGGCCAGGGAGGCAGTCCAAGGAGGCAGCCTCGTTAGCAGATGGGCCTCTAGAAGCGCAAACCAGTGATGATAGCTAGCGCCTGCTCACGGTGCGGCAGCAGCCGCTCCTCCCCGGGACTGCAGCCCGGCCCTCTGCCCTGCCCGCATCTCTGTACAGTTGTGTGTGGAGGCCAGAGTTCAGTATCCGGCCTCCTCACGGCCTTCTCCATTTTATTCATTATTACTTCATGTGCATGGTTGCTTTGCTTGCGTGTATGTGTGCACCACTTATATGTAATGCCTAGCCCAGGAAGCCAAAGGTGATACTGGCTCCCCTGAAACTGGAGTTACCGATGGGTCTGAGCTGCCATGTGAGTGCTGGGGAGCCCTAATAATTTTTAATTTTAATTTTTAACAACGTAAAATAGGCTGGAGAAGTGGCTGGGCTGTTAAGAGTGATGGCTGTCCTTCCAGAGGACCTGAATTTGGTTCCCAGCACCCATGTCAGGGAGTTCACAGTTGTTTCTAACTCACTCAGTTTCAAGTGATTGAACACTCTTTTGACCTCCATGGGTACTCCACACATGTGTGCACACATACACAGAAAGGAAGGAAGGAAGGAAGGAAGGAAGGAAGGAAGGAAGGAAGGAAGGACAGACAGATGGATGAGCGTGTGACACATAGCTCTAATTCCAGCATTCAAGAGGCAGAGACAAGTAACCTCTGAGTTTGAGGCCAGCCTAGTCTAAACAGTGAGTTCGAGGCCAGCCAGAGCTATACAAGACCCTGTCTTAAATGGGGGCAGAGGTGGGTGAGAAGAAGGTGGGGGGTGATACAGTAGAGGTAGTGGAGATGACCTTTGACTCATCTTGTTTCTAGATGTCCTGAGCAGCCGGGAGTCCTTGGCCTAGACACTGTTGATGATGCTGTCCTGTGTTCTTAGGGTGGGAGAGGACAGAGTGGCTCCCAGCTGGAACTACAGAACCTCTGCCTTCCCTTACCTAGGCAGGGGAACCCAGTGTGTTACCTTGGCTCAGGCCCCACAGGTACTTCTGCCCTGCTCGGGGTTCCTTTCAAGTCCTGAGTAACCGCTCTGCCCCTTTTAAACCCTGCCAGCCTCCAGACACTGCCCAGCAGCATCCAGGAGGCTGGTGTATCTAGGAAGCTCACTGCCTTACTCAGCCATGTATATATATGGTCAGAGTGGCCCCTTTACACAGCCTGGCCTGTGTCTGCTCTGCTTCCCTTACTGCCCTAGAGCCGGAGCCGGAACCGGAGCCGGAGCCGGGCAGAGCAGAGGGTAAACACTTAGACAGCTAGTGTTGCTTGGGCAGTGGATGCCTTAAAGCTGAACACCCAGCCTGGTGGTGGTGGTGCACGCCTGTAATCCCAGCACGTGAGAGGCAGTGGCAGGCGGATTTCTGAGTTCAAGGCCAGCCTGGTCTACAGAGTTCCAGGACAGCCAGGGCCATACAGAGAAACCCTGTCTTGAAAAAACCAAATCCAAAAACAAAACAAACAGAAAAAGCTGAACTCCCCTCCTCCACAATATGGCCCTGAGTTGTTTTCAGAGGAGGCAATAGACACGCCCCCTGCCCTGTTCACTGCCATTACATGACCAGTGCTTATTTCATGCAGCCCATGATCCCCCAGGCAGAACATAGCATTTGGTGTCACTGCTTCTTTTATGCTGTTCCAAAACTCACTACGTTCACTGATGCTTTCCAGGAAATGCTAGACACCAGCCGGTAAACTCTGGAGTTGCTGAGCTTTTTTTTCCTCTTTTTTTTTTTCTTTTTAATTTTTAATGATAGAAACAAAAATATACCTAAAAGCGAAGCTTGTGGAAAACCGTTTGTTCTCTCCTGTCTTCTATTGTTCCTCACACTGACCTTGGCCTCCCCAGCCTTTCATTTCAGAGCCGAGTCTCTAAAGACATCCTTGTTGACAACGTCTTCATCCGAGAGGATCTCCAGAGTACCTGTGGGCATGAAGTGATTAGTTATAAATGCTCACAAAGAACTTGATCTTGGATTTTTTGGCAATCTCCTTGCCGTGGTAGCTGTCACTTTTCAGGAGTCATGTTAAGTACAGTCTGAGGTGCCATCAACAGTGTTCTGGGCCTCCGGAGTAGTATCCACCCAGGACAAACATCACTTTCCACAGTTTCATGAACTTGCCCATTTCCACAGCAAGGGGTTGGTGCCCAGCAGAAGGCATGGCCAGCATTTTCAAGGCTCTCTAGACAGTTTGTGTCCCAGCTCTCTCAGGGCCGTGATGGCAATACTCAGGGCACTCCTTGGAAGTAGGGACTTGAGCTTTTAGTTTTGGGACAGAGTCTCCTTCTCTTTTTTTTGTTTAAGGATATATTTATTTATTTTATGTATATGAGTACACTGTAGCGGTCTTCAGGCACACCAGAAGAGGGCATTGCAGATGGTTGTGAGCCACCATGTGGTTGCTGGGAATTGAACTCGGGGCCTCTGGAAGAGCAGTCAGTGCTCTTAACCGCTGAGCCATCTCTCTGTCCCCTGGAATCTCCTTTCAGGCAGGTGCAATGCCCTCTGGTGCTCATTTCCTGGAGATGTCTGGCACCTATGACTTAAGTACTTGACCTTTCTAGATGAAAGGGGAAATGGAGAGCAAGCACATAGCCTATTACCCAGGGATGGAGCTTAGGGGAGTCTGTGAGGCCTGCAGTCAGACCCCACCACAGCTGCCTTCCAGATGACCCAGATACTTTTTAAAACAGCAAAACTCTATTTGAAGTGTGTGAATCCACTGGAACTGTTTTACCTGGTCCTGTCTTTGCAGCTAAGAAGGTAGTTGAGGTGAAGTTGAGGGTGGGGCAGGCACAAAGTGTCTTCACAGTTAGAAAAGGATGCCGGCCTCTCCCCCGCATTCCCTTCTGTGCCTTGAAGCCAGCCTTCGAGGACCTCAGCCTATGTCCCTGTGGACAGGAGTCAGGCAGGGCTGGATGATTGTAGCTGCTGTGTGACCATGTGCGTGCATGCACTTGTGCGCCAGTGCTTTCTTTATGACTTCAATCCTGTCACGGTTCCCGGTGTTGGCTGCTGGGATTCCGTGTGTGTGTCGTCGTGTGGAGCAGGTCCTGGGTTCCTGCCGGTGGCGAGCTGCATTGCTCCCTTCGGTCACAGCCTTCCTCCCGAGCTTGTTCAGTTGTCCTTACCTACCGAAGCTTCAGGGATCTTGTACTTCCTTTTCCGAGTTTCTGTCCTGTTCCTCTGGCAGTCACCTTTCACAGTAGAGAACAGAGAGGCCTTTGCTGAGGTTATAGAGTTGGGGAGAATTTGAGAGATAACTCACTGTGGTGGGTGTTTGCTAGTCTTTGAGCAGCGGAGGTGCAGCAAGCACATACGGGCTGCTCAAGAGGGACAGAACAATCCAGATTTGGAGATGAGCAGAGAAGCAGCTCTGCCTGGGCCCTGGAGGCTACCATGCAGCAGGAGGCGGTAGTTCTGGGGCTTCACTTGGATCAGGACAGGCTCTGCAGTGCCACCGATAAGGAGCAGGCTGCAGCTGGGCAGGCAGGATGACCCAGATTAGAAGGGTGGTGTCCAGTGACAGCTGGCTTCAGGGTGACTGGCCACTGCCCAGTGTCATGCCAGTTCTCCAACCACTCCTGAGCCAAGGTCAGAGGGTAGACACTTCGAGAAGGATTTAATTCATTAAGATGTTTGCTTTTATAGGACGAGCTAAACCCTGTACTAGAGTGAGACCTTGTGTGGTATAGCTATGCCTCCCAGTGCACAAGACTATCTCCAGTGTGTGTGTTGGGGGGAGGGTGTACTGATAAAAGGATCCTGTCTCTGCCTTTGGTGGGATGGACCTGGGTGGAAGGTATTCTGTTGTGCTGTTTCCAGGCCTCTCATGCATACTTTCTTTACAGCTGAAACTAGAGGACCGCTCTGTGGTGCCCCGGGATGTGGTCCGACACATGCGCTCAACTGTGAGTCCCTCGCCCCATCCTGTCTTGGCTCTTGAGCCTGCGTGCTCCCACTCTTGTTTGGAAGAGAGCTTCGTGGTTGGAGGAGTGGAGAGCATAGGGAGTGTCCGGTGGGGTCTCCTATCGCAACCTTGTGGGATGTTTCCTTCCTCCCCAGGACAGTCAGTGTGGTACGGTGATAGATGTCAACATCGACTGCGCTGTCAAGCTCATTGGCACCAACTGCATCATCTACCCTGTCAACAGCAAGGACCTCCAGCACATCTGGGTGAGCGGCCTCTCATCTTGGCTGTATGGCCTCTGTGCTGCTGCTCCTGCCAAATGTAGTCTTAATGGGTCGGATGGCTCAGTGCTTGGTCGGTCACTGTGGCCAGCCTGCTCCTGGCAGGCTCCGTGCTGCCCTTGCCTGTGAGCTCAGTGTGCTCTGCTGCGCCACCAGCAGAGATCATGACAAACGTGGTCGCTTTACTCTTCTCACCCACCACAGACTCAGCATTGGTTTGTTTGTTGTATGTGGGTATTTTGCATGAATATAGTCTGTCCCATTTGCATGTCTGATACCAGAAGAGGGAGTTGGACCCCCAAAACTGAAATAACAGAGATCCAACACTTAACTTTTAAACCTACAAGAAGGCTGGAGAGATGGTCCAACAGGCAATAATCCTTATTCTTGCTAAGGACACAGACCCAGAGGATCAGCTCTGTCCTTTACCTCTGAGAACACCAGGCTCACACATGGCTCACATACACACATGCAGAAAAGTACTCTCACACATAAACATAACAGCAGAACAGACTTCTTTTTAATAATTTCTTTTGTAAAGGACTTTAAACTTACCCAGAAGTGCTAAGTTGTGTGCCCACTCTCCAGAGTGTGCAGCCGCTAGCCTCCCCACTGGCCCCTGTCACCTCCATCTCCTGAACCATCTGAAAGCAAGCTGCACGCACAGCCCCCAGCACCCCTACTCACGACATTTTGTGCTTTCCAAAATTTGGATACAGCCTATAGACCGGGAATAGGCAGGGGAGTAGGTGGTGACCCTATACTGCCCGAGCCTCTGACTGCTTGGTGTCCTTTCCCTCTGGGCCCTGAGCCCGTGGGAGCACACCTGGCGTTTACCTGTCACTCTTCCACATCCTGGATCGCCATGCTGCAAAGCTCATGTGTGATGTTGTCTCATGGACAGACTCCCAGCATGCCCCCATGCTGTGCAGCCGTGTCTGGGCCTTTTGATGCCCAGTGCTGCTCTGCCGCGGGGATGCTCACTCTGCACTCAGGTCATGTTGGTCGTCACAGCCCCTCCCCTGTAAAATCATCCTTTACCCCCAGGAAGTAATTGTATTCCACATATCCCGAGCTTCGGTGTCAGGCCGCCATCTGTAAGCCTTAGTCTAAGGAACATTGCCACTTAAACAGGCCATGGCTCTGAGAGTCGCAGGAGATGTCTTCCTTAAGTCTCTGTGCCCGCATTTCTATTGGTTGGCATTCTTGTGTGTGGAAGAGCCGTGCCTACTGCTGTTTCTTTGCTTCTTCGTTTTTATATGAGGAGTTCTGTTTATTCGACTGCTCAGTGCTCTCACATATTCAGTACTCATCACAGTTTTTTAACAGAGAGAACACTGCGCTCAGGGTTCCCAGTGGAGTCACCTTTGTTAATGGTCTTCACCTATCCACAAAGCCCACCTCCCACCCATGCCAGCCTCCTAGTGCTGTCCTCTGCCACTGCGGGACACCCCCACCACACACACACACCCCGCTGCCTACTCAGTGGGAAGGGGCTTGGGGTGCAGTGCAAGTAAATTGTTTAGAACCTTTCACATCCTAGTGGGGTAAAGCAGACCCCAGGCTCTGTGGCGTCTGCCCTGGCTCACTGCTCTGTGTTCTTGATTGACAGCCCTTCATGTATGGAGACTATATCGCCTATGACTGCTGGCTGGGGAAGGTCTATGACTTGAAGAACCAGATCATCCTCAAGTTGTCTAATGGTGCAAGGTAGGTGTCAGCTTAGGGACAGCTGTCTGCTCCAAAATACAAGAGAGTTTTTCCAGGTCTGTGACAGTAATGGATGGCTGGTCCAGGACAGTAATGGATGGTGCTAGCATTCAGCATCTGTATCCCAGTGGTAGTTCTGCCTCTCCTGCTACAGCTCTGGTTTTGGGCAATCTGAGCTTGGTAAAGTGTTTCATTTAGGTGTGTCTGTGGGCCGGTGCTCTGTTGTGTTGTGGTGATAATGGCAGCACTAACGGAGAGCTGGGGCTCCAGTCCTGGGGTGTGGGTGGGAGATGAAGGGTGTGCTTTAGGGCATGCTTTGGGCTTGGTGCCTCTGATCCCTGGAGCTAAGTGCGTACCGCCCTGGTGGAGACCAAGCCTCTGTCTACTGTTTCAGGTGCTCCATGAACACAGAAGACGGTGCCAAACTCTACGATGTCTGCCCTCACGTCAGCGACTCGGTACATATGCTCTGCCAGAAGGGAGTCGCCCTGTCTGTCCGCAGCTGCTCAGGCACTGAGGACTATTGCAGGCTAGGCAAGATAGTGCGGAAAGGGGAAGAGGCTTGGGCAGGGCACAAAACATTAGCGTTTTATTTGTCAGTAGTCTTACCTGGATGGTTAACTGAAGGTAGGGTGTACGATTTATTTTATGAGAAAGTCAGAGAAAAGGAGAATGTGCGCCATGTGTTTCTAGGAACATGTGGCAGCAAGAAAAGGTCAGATGCCCTGGTGATGGAGTCAGAGGAGATTGTGAGCCGCCATGTGGGTGGGTCCTCTGCAAGAGCAGCCGGCGCTCCTGACCACTCCAGCCACTTGTTTTGTTTTTAAGTCTTGATCTGTAGTTTGGGCTAGGGTTGCTGCTTTGCCCCCGTGCTGTTGGCCTTGTCTCTCACCCCTCAGGTGCATAGAGTCACTTTGTCCAGCAGGGTGTACCAGCACAGTAACTCATGTAGGTAGTTTGTACTAGGGGTGTGTGCTTACATGAGTATTTGCCATTGTTCTCTAGAGCTTTGCTCCTGAGTGTGTGACCCCGAATCACCAGCACAGCATTGCCTGGGAGCCTGTTAGGGCCTAGAACAGTCTCCAGCTGCATTTTAATGATTACTAGTACCTGGTGTGCATATTCTCCATAGACTGTGCTTCAGCCATCCCGGAGGCCTGATATGTGGCTAGCCAAGGTGGTCTACTGTAAGATAGCTTTTAAGAACAGTAGCCAGAGCTGGGCGGTGGTGGCGCACGCCTTTAATCCCAGCACTTGGGAGGCAGAGGCAGGCGGATTTCTGAGTTCGAGGCCAACCTGGTCTACAGAGTGAGTTCCAGGACAGCCAGGGCTATACAGAGAAACCCTGTCTCGAAAGAAAAAAAAAAAAAAAGAACAGTAGCCAGTTCCTTAACTCCCTGCCAGCCCTCCTCCCAGTTTCCAGCCCAGCCTCTTCAAAGGTTCCTCCCAAGCGCTCCTCCCTCGGTTCCCCAACAGTCTGCCTAACACCCTCTTCTCTCAGGGTTCCCAATACCAGCTCCTCCAGACTACAATTGCTGGAGCCTGTCTGCTCAGCTCAGCTCAGCCTCTCCCGGCTCATCTGTCTCCTAACAATGTCTCCTGCACCAGCTGCCTTCTCTCACTCTGCCAGCCCCTCACCCCCTTGTCTCTGCCTCGGGTGGCTTTTAAAAACCCATCCTGTTCCCAGAAATCCAAGAGGCAACCAACACTGGTCTTAGGGACAAGCAGTTCAATAGCTAAGAATTCTTAAAGGGCCAGTTGACTAGCAACAGGGCATCCTTTAAAGCCTCAGGCACACAAGGCACATCACACTAGAGCCCACTCAAGTGCACTTTCCTCCACCCTCAAACCCTGCAGGGTCTCTTCTTCGATGACTCCTATGGCTTCTACCCAGGCCAAGTACTTATTGGCCCAGCCAAGATCTTCTCCAGTGTCCAGTGGCTCTCAGGGGTCAAGCCTGTCCTCAGCACCAAGAGCAAGTTCCGTGTGGTGGTGGAGGAGGTAAGGACATAAGCAGTGGGGCGAGGGGCAGAGTCGTAAGCTCCAGATCCTGTGTCTGCTGCCCTCCAGCCTGCTCCCCAGTGCCCAAACCCCGGTGGCCTGAATGAGGTGTGTGCATTGGAGCAGCCCAGGCTCTAGTAGTGGGGTGGCTGACGGGCATTGATCCTCCACTTGCCCTGCTTGAGCAGACTGGAGACTGCCCTGACTCCTACTGGGTGGGTGGCTACAGTATATCTGTGTGTGGTGCTGCAGATCTTGAAAGTCTACTTCTGGCTGTCCATCCATCCGTCCGTCCATCTCTCTATCCACCCATTCCTCCCTAACCCTAACCCTAATGATTGATTGATTGATTGATTGATTGATTGATTGATTGATTTGTGTTGGGGTGGGCTCTGGGCAGCTATTTGAAGAAAGTATCCCGTCTACTGTCCTTAGGTGCAGGTTGTAGAATTGAAAGTCACGTGGATTACCAAGAGTTTCTGCCCTGGGGGCACGGACAGTGTTAGCCCCCCACCTTCCGTCATCACTCAGGAGAACCTAGGCAGGTGAGCGTGCCCCCACCACAGAACCCCCGCACTCATCCTCAGCATGTCTTGGTCTGGCCATAGATGCACAGGAGGACCAAGCATCCTACCCAGCTCTTAGAAGTGCTGCCAAACTCCTGGTTTTTCTCTTCAGGGTGAAGCGTCTCGGATGCTTTGACCATGCTCAGCGGCAGCTTGGGGAACGCTGTCTGTATGTCTTCCCAGCCAAGGTAGAGCCGGCCAAGATTGCCTGGGAATGTCCAGAAAAAAACTGCGCCCAGGGGGAGGGCTCTATGGCCAAGAAGGTATGTCCTTGAGGTGGGCGGGTGTGGGCACTCAGAGAACTGGCTGAGAGCCATTTCCACAGCCAGCAAGGTGGGTCTGGGCTTTAGGCCTTAGGGAACAGCCCTGAGGACCCTTGCTGGCCACTTAGGTGTGTATAGCTCTAGTCCCCAAGACAGTACATGGGGACACAGTGGCCCCTGCCTGCCTCAGTCTGCAACTCCCTCCCCTTTGTTCTGCTCTTGTAGGTGAAGCGCCTGCTGAAGAAACAGGTTGTGAGAATCATGTCCTGCGCCCCAGATACCCAGTGTCCTAGGGACCATTCAATGGAAGACCCAGACAAGAAAGGGGAAGCCAGAGCCGGGAGCGAAGTAGGGTCTGCTAGCCCGGGGGAGCACCATGATGGGTCAGCCAGCCCAGTGGAGATGCAGGACGAGGGGCCGGAGGAGCTTCAGGAGACGGGCGAGCCACTGCCCCCCTTCCTCTTGAAGGAGGGTGGAGATGACGGGATCCACTCAGCAGAGCAGGATGCAGACGATGAGGCAGCTGATGATACAGACGACACCAGCTCGGTGACCTCCTCCGCCAGCTCTACAACCTCCTCCCAGAGTGGCAGCGGCACTGGTCGGAAGAAGAGCATTCCCTTGTCCATCAAAAACTTGAAGCGAAAACACAAGAGAAAGAAGAATAAGATCACCCGTGACTTCAAGCCCGGAGACAGGTGAATTCCAAGTGTGTTCTTTATCCCACGGTGCACATGCAGACTCAGTGCCCCAGGTTCTGTGTACCTTGTAATAGCTTATGATACTTCCATCTGCAGATGATCAGGGCTACAATAGGCCTGGGGATACGGGAAGTGGGGTGTTAGGATGGCAGCCAGCCCTCCCTCACCTGGCTTTCTGGGATAACACTTGCCTAAGTTCTCCTTGTGGCTCCTAGCCCGAGATCGTATCACATTCGGGGCACGGCACAGGTGAGCTTTCCACACGCCAGACATTCACCCTGCCCGCCTGGAAGGGGTGGAAGGGCACCTGCTTTGGCTACAAAAACCTATTTTTGTGACCTGGCTCATGGGCCTACACTTGACAGGGTGGCTGTAGAGGTTGTGACCACGATGACCTCAGCTGATGTGATGTGGCAAGATGGCTCTGTGGAGTGCAACATCCGCTCCAACGACCTCTTCCCTGTGCACCACCTGGACAACAATGAGTTCTGCCCCGGGGACTTCGTGGTGGACAAGCGAGGTAGCGCTGGTCTCTGGGTGGGGGTGGACTTGGGGTCTAGGAGTACTCTGAAGGTCTTCAAACCAGCAGAGGCCTGTGTGGTTTGAAGCGTGTTTGGAGGCGGGTGCCCCAAGCTCTTCAGCTAGTCATGTCCCTTCTGATTTCCCTAGTCCAGAGCTGCCCAGACCCTGCTGTCTATGGTGTGGTGCAATCTGGGGACCATGTTGGCCGTACCTGCATGGTGAAGTGGTTCAAGCTACGACCAAGTGGGGACGATGTGGAGGTGAGTTGGCCGTTCTGCTTCCCTTGGGTGGGCTCTGCGAAAAGGGATGAGGCCTGGCTCATTCAGCCCGGCTTCTGCCACAGCTCATTGGAGAAGAGGAGGACGTGAGCGTCTATGACATCGCCGACCACCCTGACTTTCGCTTCCGTACAACCGATATTGTCATCCGCATTGGCAACACGGAGGATGGGGCCCTGCCCAAGGAGGACGAGGTGAGTGTGCTGCCCAGGGGCTGCAGCTTGTCTGGGTGGTGGCCGCAATCCCTCACACTGCCACCAGGTGCCTTCAGGAGCCGAGACCTGAAAGTCTTACAGTTCTGCATGCCAGGATGGCTGGCACGGCATGGGTTAGAGACAGGGCGCCCACACACTGGAGGCTTCAGGCTTCGTGGGCCCTGGCAGTTAGGTTCCCAGGGGCTGCACTCCACTACAGCTCTGAGCACCACACAGGCAACTGCAGCAATGCCCAGGCAGGCTTAGAGACGGAGCCTGAGCTAGATCTGGAGGAAAAGCTGGGGGTATTTGGAAAGGCCCAGACAGAGTGTAGACACGGGCGGCAGAAACAAGCTTGGTGGCAGGGTCCCACTCTGGGAAGAGTGCTAAGCCAGGGCGGCCAGAGCACTGGCTGTGGGGAGAGAACTCTGTACTTGGAAAAGACATTCAATGTTTGCTGCCAGGCCAGGGGATGGGGGTGGCGGGCAGAACCCACTAGTGCTTCCGTCCTTCAGGGCTCGCAGCTTCCCTCCTGCACCATCTGACCCCATCCCTCTGCCTTTCAGCCCTCAGTGGGCCAGGTTGCCCGAGTCGACGTCAGCAGCAAAGTGGAAGTAGTGTGGGCCGACAACTCGAAAACCATCATCCTGCCACAGGTGAGGCTGCCCCCAGGCCACTGGCCACTTAGAACCCCGGCCTCCTGGGCTGGTGGCTACCCCTGAAGGTGCTCTGTAGATTTCCTACATCAGCCCCAAGCACAGGGACACAGGCTTTCTAAATCTCACAGTGGGCGAGGTTCCCAAACTTCTAGATCACCACATAGTGTGCTAGGAATTGCAGGGGGGTTCCTGCTGCTGTTTCTAGGACAGTTGTTGACACATAAGGGAGAGAAAGAAAAAGCTGGTCCCAGTTCTGGCCATCTCTAGCTGGTCCCCTTTCCTCTGCCATACTTGAGCTGACCCTGTCATCAACTCTGCTTTCCTGGTGCACACAAAGGGGTGGGCCAAATGGACAGAGTGGCTGGTCCCTCCCCACCTGGGCAGCCATTCCAGGGGAGAGCAGGGCGCACAGTGAGACCAACTCCAGTGCCCCTACTTTGCCTGCCAGTAAGCTTACCTACTCCTGGTGCAGGCCACAAAGACCTTATGACCACACCAGTACCTGGCCTGGGTCCTGGCGGTAGGCTGGATTTGCCGAGGTTCCCCTGTGCCTCTCACTCACTCCGGCTGGCCAGAGCCTGAGAGGAGGGAGTACAGGTGTTAACTTAGCTTTGTGTACTGCTTGGGTGCAAGTCGGGCAAAGGGCCTCTTGCAGTGAACTGGGGATCTTGTAGCAGAGACAGGATTTCAGACGAAAGGTTAAGAACAGGGAAACGGGAAAGGGCTCACCCAGGCCTCAGTGAGCTGCAGGCAGGAAAGAGGGACCCTAAGGTTCCTCAGTATTGAGTTCTGTCTGGATTTCCCTCCTCTTCCCTAGCACTTATACAACATCGAGTCTGAGATCGAGGAGTCAGACTACGATTCCGTGGAGGGCAGTACCAGTGGGGCCTCCTCAGATGAGTGGGAGGACGACAGTGACAGCTGGGAGACGGACAATGGTCTCGTGGATGACGAGCACCCTAAGATAGAAGAGCTGGCCGCCATGCTGCCTACCGAGCCGCCAGCTGTCCCCGAGGAGGACAAGGGGGTGGTGATTAGTGAAGAGGCGGCCACGGCTGCCATCCAGGGTGCCGTGGCCATGGCTGCCCCCGTGGCAGGGCTGATGGAGAAAGCTGGCAAGGACGGGCCTCCCAAGAGTTTCCGGGAGCTGAAGGAGGCCATCAAGATCCTGGAGAGCCTCAAGAACATGACAGTGGAGCAGCTGCTCACAGGCTCGCCCACCTCGCCCACCGTGGAGCCCGAGAAGCCAACCCGAGAAAAGAAGTTTTTGGACGATATCAAGAAGCTACAGGAGAACCTCAAGAAGACCCTGGACAACGTGGCCATCGCCGAGGAGGAGAAGATGGAGGCAGTGCCCGACACAGAGCGCAAGGAGGATAAACCTGAGGTGCAGTCACCGGTGAAAGCCGAGTGGCCCAGTGAGACACCTGTGCTCTGCCAGCAGTGTGGTGGCAGGCCTGGCGTCACCTTCACCAGCGCCAAGGGCGAGGTGTTCTCTGTGCTGGAGTGTGCACCTTGTGAGTCACCGGGAATGGTGTCTCCCCCCAGCCCCCAGCCCCCGAGTTCCTTCCTCTGCCATCACCGTGTGTCCCGGGGGATTGTAGTGGGAGGCACCCGGGCTCCACTGTGTCCAGGCCTGACTGTTCTCTCCCCTGCAGCAAACCACTCTTTCAAGAAGATTGAGTTCCAGCCCCCGGAAGCCAAAAAGTTCTTCAGCACAGTACGGAAAGAGATGGCTCTGCTGGCCACCTCACTGCCCGATGGCATCATGGTCAAGACATTTGAGGACAGAATGGCAAGTGGGCTGCTGGGAACTTGGGGAGGCGGGCACAGATGCCATGGGCGCTAACGTGTAGCAACACCACCTTGCCATGGTTCCAAACCTCGTGGAACCATGTTACAGGAACAGTTACCTGAGATATCAGACTAGAGCCCTGCAGCACGTGCTTGTACCCAAGTAGTTCTGGGAGATTGGAACTGGGAGGAGGAGGCTGCCTTTGCTGTCCCTTCTCCTTTCCCTCAAACCCAAGGCCCCGGCTCATCCGTAGTGGCTCCTTCAGAGGACTTTTTCTGAATCCGCACTGCCCTCTCCGTATCACCACAGCATATGGTCCTTTGTGCAGTTTGTCATTACACACAGCTGTCCTTGTAAGTCCCTGTCGGGAACTCACAGTGGTTCTCCTGACTCAGCATCCCAAGTGCTGGGATTACAGGTGGAAGTCATCACGCCCAGCCTTGCTTAAGGACCCCAGGGACAGCTGTTTCTCTTGGGTTTAGTGAAAATTCTTTTAGGAAGTCCCCAGCCTGGCACAGCTCAGCTGAGAGAGTAAGAGAGAGAAAACAAAGCAGACTTTCCGAAATCCTCAAGGCATCTTCCAGGGCATCTCAGACCCTATGCGAGGCTCCTTCCTTGTCTCCATTTTCCCAGTTACTATCTGTTCTGCTCTGGTACCCTGGCAAGGGTGCACATGTGCAAATACTTAGACACACAATGCTTGTTTCCTGGATATCATAGTTCCCTGGCCTCTGCCAGTACTCGCCTTGCAGCTCAGACCCTCAGTTCTAGTGCCACTCCTCCAGCTGCCCTTCCCCACCCCACCTGCAGCTGTCACGCTATAACCCCTAGCCCCAAGTCCTCCAGCTGTGGCACTACACCCCCACCCCCATCCTGAAGCAAATGCTTAATGTCTCCTTGGCTCTGGCTCTGGAGTGCTGCCCTCGGACCTGCGGGTCTGTGCGGTGCTCTGGGAGGAAGTGTGCACAGGCTCCAGACGCCATCCCTCCTCCTGTGATCCCTTCTAGGACCTCTTCTCCGCCCTGATCAAGGGCCCCACCCGGACTCCCTATGAAGATGGCCTCTACCTTTTTGACATCCAGCTTCCCAACATCTACCCTGCAGTGCCCCCCCACTTTTGCTACCTCTCCCAGTGCAGTGGCCGCCTGAACCCCAACCTGTATGACAATGGGAAAGTGTGCGTCAGCCTCCTGGGTACCTGGATTGGGAAGGTGAGTAAGGACCCCACTGCCCAGTAGAGCTGCTGTCCATCTGGGATAGACCTAAAGGTTCTGCTTGTGTTTCAGGGGACAGAGAGGTGGACAAGCAAATCTAGTCTTCTCCAGGTGCTTATCTCCATCCAAGGTATGATGGGCTCTGGGCACACTGACAATCTGTTCTATTGGGGGTCACGGGCAAGTCTGCCCTCGTGGGCTTCCCGACTTACTAAGGGACTCTTCCGGCAGGTCTGATCCTGGTGAATGAACCATACTACAACGAGGCTGGCTTTGACAGTGACCGGGGCCTGCAGGAAGGCTATGAGAACAGTCGCTGCTACAACGAGATGGCATTGATCCGTGTGGTGCAGTCCATGACCCAGTTGGTGCGACGACCTCCTGAGGTCTTCGAGCAGGAGATCCGGCAGCACTTCAGCGTGGGTGGCTGGCGGCTGGTGACCCGGATCGAGTCCTGGCTGGAAACCCATGCCATGCTGGAGAGGGCCCAGGCACTGCCCAATGGGGTTCCTAAAGACAGCAGCTCTCTGGAGCCTCTGGCTGCAGCTGAACTCTCTGACTCCGGCCGTGAAGAGCCGGAGGATGTCGGGATGGCCCCTGGGGAGGCGTCCCAGGGCTCAGACTCAGAGGGGGGCGCCCAGGGCCCTGCCTCAGCCAGCAGAGACCACACAGACCAGACTGAGACAGCCCCTGATGCATCAGCACCTCCCAGCGTTAGACCAAAGAGGAGGAGGAAGAGCTACCGCAGCTTCCTGCCTGAGAAGAGCGGCTACCCTGACATCGGCTTCCCCCTCTTCCCGCTCTCTAAGGGTTTCATCAAGAGCATCCGGGGGGTCCTGGCACAGTTCCGAGCTGCCCTGCTGGAGGCGGGCATGCCGGAGAGCACAGAGGACAAGTAGCTGCCCACGCTTGAAGGGAGTGTCACGGTGGGAGAGGTCAGCCGCGCCTGTCCCTCCCTCCCTAAGATTCTACCCCTGGTCTGCCCCTTCCTGTCCCCAGTTGGAGCCTTCTGCTGCCCTCTCCTCCCTGCGGCAAGTTTGATGCTGAAGTGCAAGAAGTGTCCCAAGATGCTGCGTTCTGTCCCTCAGTTACGTTTCCGAGGCAGGCACCCGAGGCCCTGGGACTCGCGGATGTCCCCCTGCTGCCCCAGGCAGACTGTCCTGGCACTCGTTCCCTAGCTGTCCCTTCTCAGGTCAGAGGTGGGGTGCTGAGGACTCTGCAGATGGCAGGAGGGTGGACGTGCCTTGCATGAAGTGGCTGCCCCTGCAGTGCTCCCGGTCCCTCTCCTCTCCAGCTTGACAGTAGCCTCCCCACGTCCCGACCCTCCTGCTGCCACCCCAGGCCCTTCATTACCTCCGTCTCCTGGAGCTGTGGCTGCTGCGGCTGCTCTGGCCTGCCAGTGCGTTATAGCCCTTAGGCCTATTGAACTTACTCTCTAAGAGAGCTTAGGATTAAGCTGAGGTTCAGAGTGACACCAGGAGAGGTTGTAGCCTCACAGAGTTGAGGACATTGTGCTGCTTGGAAAGAAATGGCTATCGGTGCCTTGCTCTTCCAGTCCAAGATGGCAGTGACAGTGGCAGCCCTACCGAGACCTGCCTGTGTGGGTGGGCTGTTCTGTCATCTGCTCCACTCAGCCTCATTTTATCCCCCTCTGAGGTGACAGGAGCATCTGCACAAACCAGGCCAGCGACAAGGGCCTCTCCCACCTAGCGGCTCAGCCTCTCCAGTCAGCCTTGGCTTAGAGACTCTCTGCAAGGGCAATCTGAGGGAGGAGGCTGGCCGGCAGCCAGAGCTCCGCCCCACCCCCACAGGCACAGAGGTTTACAAGTTTCTAAGCTTTTGATAATGTGAAGCTCCAGGTAGAGAGGATGCCGGTGAGCACATTACAACTCTTGTCATTTCTGGTGTATGTAATATTTAAGGTTGAAAAAAATAAATCTCAAAAGCAAAGATACTAATAACTCTTACTAGAAAAAAAAAAAACAGACAGACAAAATACAAAACACACACAAAAAAAGCCAAAGCATGATGCGTCTTGTCTGCCTTAAGTGGGCTCCACGCCTGTGCTGGGCCAGGACCACGGGGGCAGCAGAGCCCTGGGGAGACAGCCGGGAACTGGAACGCCAGGACCAGCACCTTGAGGACACAGGGCCTGGCGGGGCTGGGCGTCCCAGGCTGTTGTTCACCTGGAGATGTGAATGCCTACTGCTTACAATACCTGTATAAAGTGCTGTGTGATTAAACTTTTTTTTTTTAACTTGCATTTTTGGGGGGCGGGGTTGGCTCATTAACAAAACAAGATGGCACCATTAAACCTGCCTCTGCCGTTCTTCGTTCAGGCTGCTGTGGCCTTCTGTGCGCCAGGACCCACCCTCCCATACCACTTCCCCAAGGGAAGACTGACTGTGGGTTCCGACCCCCACTGCCTGATGCCTTCATCTCTCATGGAGTCTGTTGGGGTGAGTGTTGACTGTCCAGACAGCAGTCACCTCTCACCACCGAGGAGTGGGGGCCAGCAGCCTACCACTGGATATTCAGCTCCCCCCGGGCTCTCTGGGAATTGACACCGCAACGTCTAGCAATGGCCAGGTATTCCGGGCTCCAGGCTGAATGGTTTCCCAGGTCAGGGATTTGGGCATCTGCCCTGTCCTCACAGTTTCCTTTCATTTCTGCCTAGAATTCCTGTTAAGTGCAATCAGGAAAGGCCTGGGGCGGCCTAGGTGAACCCAGAGCTGTCTTGTGGGTACAACCCAGTTCATGTTTTAAGAAGTTGCTGCCTGTCGTTTTTCAGTTTGGTCAGAAGAGTCTTGCTTCTGAGATGTAAGCAAGTCTTCCCCTCATAGCATCCCAACCACAAAGTGAGGGGCCACCAGAGCTCCCCCTCAGGACGGAGCACGGGGGACCCCACTAGAGTGTCCGCCCAGCGCGGATGATGGCTTCCCTGTAGCTCATGGACGCCCACTGCGTAACACGCTCTAGCACGTCCCAAGACCACTTGAAATGAGGGCAGAAGCGCATGTAAGTGGCCCGGGGTAGTTCCCGCTCCCGTGAGGAAACCAGCACTGGATAGTACCTCATGAGGAGGCTCGGGCGGCCTGAGGGCCCGTCAGCAGGGTCTGCCTTGTATTTGAGGAGCACTGAGCTGAGTCCTCCCAGGTGTGAGGTAGGGCTGCTGGCCAGGCTGAGGGAACTCTGCAGCTGAAGTGGGTCTATCAGCCCCTAGGGAGTTGAAGTGCCCAGCACCAACATAACTGTCCCCTGGGATATAACTAAATGCATTTAGCTAGCTACCAGGGACCCTGGGTTCAATCCCCGATATCCCAATTCCATAGCCCTTGCTGGTGTTAAGACCCCATTCTCTTCCCAATCCCCAGGATAGGATCAGCAGGTTGGAAAAGTCTGTTTATTTGAGTCTGGTTCTTAGGGAAGGTCCCCTAGAGCAATGAGGACCTTGTATATGCAGCTGGCCCAGCCAGTGAGACTTATAGTGTAGACCCTTTCTTCCCAAGACATAGCCCCACCTTCTAAATTTTTCTTTTCTCTCCCCCCCAACCCCCAGACAGGGTTTCTCTGTAGCCCTGGCTGTCCTGGAACTCACTCTAGACCAGGCTGGCCTCGAACTCAGAAATCCGTCTGCCTTTGCCTCCCAAGTGCTGGGATTAAAGGGGTGCACCACCACTACCTGGCCTTTAGCTTTTTCTACAGGGGTCCCCACCAACTCCATATGAACTTTAGAAATAACCTCCCATACCAGATGGGTGCAGGGGAGGGCCCCATGTCAGTGCAGACATAGTAGACACAGGCAGAGTCATAATGGTCCTTCTGGAGGTGACCTTGGCTGGGAGCCGCAGCCAGCCGGGGAATCCCTGTTGCCACAGACCATCCAAACGTAGTCTGGGTGCACTTGGCCCTGCACAGCCTCGCAGCCCATGAGCTCTCCGTCCACGGCAAACACGCCCCTCTGGCTCCTGGGCTCCAGGCGGAAGGCGACCACAGGCACATGAACCAAGTATGGACAGCCAAATTCCATGTGCTTGCCCTTCTGCATGGCCAGGAAGAGGCGCAGCAGCGAGGCCCTGGACACGCCCGCACGCACATAGAACAGATGCATCACACCAGCCTCGCAGCGGCCCATGGGTGCTGCAAACATCTCGGAACTCAGGTGGGTGTGTAGCAGCACCAGCACCAGCACGAAATCCTGTTCCGGCACCACAGTCCAGTGAGAAGGCACGGGCTCCTCCAGAGGAACAAGGTGTGTGTTGGCAGGGCCCTTCTGCCCCAGCGTGGAGGCAGGCGTCTTGGAGGCATTTCCTACAGGAAGGTAGGCCAGCTGGCCTTGGTAGATGCGCAGGCTTGCTAGCCGAAAGAAGGTTCCCACCGTGAAGCGAATGTCCCCCAAGCACCTGTACTTCTCACTCTCGAGGTCCACATCAGCAACGAAACCCCAGGCCAGACTGAGCACTGAATAGAGCTGCAGTCCAGAGGCCGTGTGCAGGGACAGCAGATTCATGGGCGACAGGTGCCGGCGGCACAACAGCGCTGTGCAGTTGATGAGGAGATCTTCATTAGTCACCTGCTCGTACCTGCCAGGTTAAAGGTCAGATGGGACAGGAGCCCTCCCGAGTCCTCTCTGTGCTCCTTTTGGGGAGTGGGGGCTAGCAGAGCAACAGCAGTCCCTAGGGAGTCACTGGAGCCAGCAACAGCAGATGGGGGCGCCCCTGGGGTCAGTCAACTGAGGACAAGGCTCCAGAAGAAAGTGGAGCTTCCCACAGGAACTCAGAAAATGATGGCAGGGGACAGGACGCCCACTCTGACCCCCAGTTCTCACCCAGCATAGTAGTTCATGGAAGCGGCCAGCGCATTGCCAGAGCCTCCAGGGAGGGCACACAGGGGTTTCTGGATGGCAGTCTCCCAGTCAGGCCGTTCCATGAGCCCATTCACCACCTGTTAAAGCCAAGTGTCTCAGTCCAGGAAAACCCTCCGGAGCCCTCCGGGCCGTCCTCTAGCTCAGCCCTTACCTCATGCATCAAACCATCACCAGACATGACCACCAGGGCATCCCAGCGACCTAGCTCCTCTGCACACACCAGCTCCCTGGCATGGTTCTGCCGCTCTGGCGGAAGAGTTGATGTTCTCAGGGCTAGCCTTAAGGCAGGAAATGCTCCCTTCACCCTCTGGGGTCAGTACTCACCGGTGAGCCTCAGTTTAAAGGATATCTCTGCCTCCTCCAGGCGGGGCTGCACTCGGCTCTGGAAGAGCTGCAGAGCTCTGCCCTTGCCGCCCCGGGGGTTCAGCAGCACCAGCACTCTGCACGGCCGTGGGAGCAGTCCCCGGGGGCAGTCAGCTACAAACAAAACACAACAAAACCGCATGGGGCTGGAGAGAGGGCTCAGTAGGTAAGAGCACTTGCTCCTCTTCTAGAAGACCCAGGTTCAGTTCCGGCACCCAAAAGGTGGCTCACAGTGGCTGCACTGGGCTGCACTCCAGTTTCAGGGGATCCCTACGCCCTCTTCTGGCCTTCAAGGGCACCAAATACACACCTAGTGCATATACATACTTGTATTCTGTCAAAACACCCAAACATAAAAATAAACCTTAAAACACAAACAGAATGGCAATATCCACAATCAGCCGCTAGAGGGCGGAAGAGGGCTGCGGGAACTTGGGTGAAGGATCCAAGTTCTTGGGTAACTGATCAACACAGCCCTGCTAGAGGAAGCGGCCTCCCACAGGTTGTTTGGGAATGGGACACCGCAATTAATTCCTCTTTCCTTGGCCCTGGGCCAGACGATGTCTGGCCTCGCGTGATAAAATGTTTCTTTCGAGTGACCCTAGGCTTCTTTCTGCTGTCCATCATTTCTTGGGGAGAGGGGTCCCTTTGGCCTTTCCCAGACAGGTAGGTACCCCACAAACCTAGTTCCATAGCCAGGTGCCGGGGCTCCCGCTGAAAAGGGGCCACCGGTGCTGCCCCAGCGCTGCTAGAGGTAACGGCGGCTCCTGCGTTCAGTTGCTTATCGGTGTTGCCCAGGAGGGTATCTGGCGACTGGCCGCGGGGCTCGCCCTCTCCACCTCCCTGGGCTGTGAGAGCGCCCTCGTCATTCCCCGAGGTGGCCAGATCTGAGGGACAGGAGGAAAGAGTGGTGGGGTTCGCTGCCTGGGCTCCGTGCACGTGGGACAGGGTGCCCAACCAGAGCCCCTGGGCCTCGCGTAGGGTGCTGCATGCGACTGAATCACCAGAGAGCTCCGTGGGTCGGGGATCTAGCTTTCCAGACTGAGCTTCCCACCCCACGAACGTTCCATTCCAGGGGACACCGGATTCGGGCCCGACGCATGAGTCAGTGACCCGTGGCTCTCTTCGTCGGGCCGGCTCTTCACCCTTTGGGGTTGGTGGAGAGTCCAGTTGCATAAAATTCCCAGAATTAGCATTGCGAGAAGCCTACTCTGGGACGAAGAACCCCCGTCGCAACCTGCCCAGTTGGCCGGTCCCCCGCCCGAACTCCGAAGCCGCTGAGCCTCCAGGAGGGTGGGGGTGGACGCCGCGCTCGTGAGAACAGTGCCCAAGTCCCACAAAAGCCAGCCCGTGCTGAGTGGACCCACAACTGCGATCTGCCCTGCGGAGCGCGAGTGTGCACTGAGGCGCAGGCATGGGGCCGCCTCCCTCACGGACCCACGAAGGCACCCAACTACGGGAGGGCGCGCGCGGGGCAAGGGGGATCCCTACCCAGTCTGTCCCACTAGCGGCCAGTGGCGGAAAGCAGCTCCTCTCGGGCTCAGCCCCGCGACAGAGGGACAACTGAAGCACCGGGCTGACACCGACTCCAAGGGATCGCTCCCCTCCGGCCTCAAACTTTTTTGCTCAACTTCGCAGCGGCGCGGGGAGGGCGCTGAGCCTCTGGGCCGGCCTGACCACGCCCCGCGTTCCTGGTGCTCTCCGGGTGGAACCAGAGTTGCGCGCCGCCCTGGTCCCCCACCCTTCCCGGATCTCACTGTACCGCCCCGAACACAGTCGCCGCCACCCAGGGCTCCGCCAGGCGCAGATGAGGGGCTGGATCCCCGGGCACGATTGTGCACCCCGGTGCTGGAGGAACGGCTCAGAAGTCGGCAAGGCGTGGGCTTCTGAGCCCGGCCTGAAGCAGTGCACCGGCGGAGCGCGAAAGCGAGGACGCAGCCCCGGTGCCGGCGCCCAGCATCCGAGTGGGCTTCGGGTACGCGTGGTTCTGCGCTTGCTGAGGACCCCGGGCTGTACCTCGAAACCGCTGCTCGCAGTAGGGAGGCAGAGCCTCTTCGGCGTCGCCTAGCCCTAGCCCGATCAGAATTCCACATCCAGACCCTTCCTGCTGTCCTGGCTCTGGGCCAGGTCGGGTCACCCGCCACCCGCGAGCTTCTCTTTCTTCCCTGCTCCTCCGCGGTGCCTTTACTTTTAGCTTTCAGATGCAGCCGCTGGATCATTCAGCCGCCGAACCCGAAGCAGTCTGGCAGGCCTTTCTGGAGGAAGCTGAACCGGTTTGGGGACGAAGTCGGGAGGAGGGAGCCGTGTCAGCAACCTCTAAAGGTGGAGTCTTTCCCCCACCAGAGAACGCTATCGAGGCCTGGGATGCTGCCTGCAACGGATGATCCGGATCCACGATCCTCACCAACTGGAGGAACCCAGCAGTGTGGAGAGGGCAATGGGGGCTCTCATCGGGATTGGAGAGGCTAGCATGGGGGCGTGGTCCCACCGCTCCCCACCCCTTCGGGCGAACTCGGGGTGAAAATGCACACGTGCCCGGGTGTATGCGCTTCGGTGGAGATAAACAAGACGCATAGTTGTGTAAGTGATATATTTCATGGCAAATGACCTGAGGGTGTCCGTGACTAACCGGAGTTAAATTCCTGGAAGATTATTAGCGGAGACTGGGAAAAAGAAGCTCCCAATTTCGACTTGGCGACCTACCCAGGGAGCACCAAAACAGACACCAAACTCCCAAGGTAGCTGCGTTGGTTTAGCTCTGGTTAGAGAGAATTCGCGCGCCCACACCGGCCCCCGCGCGACACCACCCACCTCTCTCTTTGAATCGCTTCTTAAAGTCCAGAAGAGGCGAGTCCGGGAGGAAAGCGGACCCAGAGAAGAAAGCGTTGCAGTGAACTAGGTCACGCCTTGAAGGTGGCTTCTCTCCCAGAGGACCCTGGAGTTCCCCGACCGAGTTTCTCACTATTTTAGGAGTCCCCGGGAGGGCCAGGGGCACAGGCTGGACCTGCGGTTCCACACGCGTCACTGCAATACATGCCTTAGCTCTGTACCGCCGCGGGACAGCCTGACCAGATCATGAACGCCCCGAGTGCCTTCCGAGAAGGTGACTCAGCGACACGCTCACGGGTGGAGAAACTCCCGGAAACAACCAAACAAAAAATAATAATAATTATAATTATAATGAGGAGTTGGAGGGAGCAAGGGCGTCATCACCCACCCCCGGTGCCGCGACGCACGGCCACCAAGATCTGGTCCTGCACCTACCCCCATCCCGGCTTCCCACCTCACACCCCAGGAATCCAGCGCGGACAAGGAGAGCGGCTCTGCAGCCGCAGTGCCGCGGTCACGCGCTTCGGGGACGCGAGCCGCGGTGGGAGGAGGGGGCTCTGCGGGGGAGCCAGGCTCTGCCGCTCGCTCCCTTGTCTACCCTGTCCCTCCCCTTACCAGAGACCTAGGGTCCAGATCTGGAGTTGGCATCTAGCAGATTCGGGGAGGAGGCTATTCTCCCCGAGATTTTGAGCTTGGAAGGGGCTGGCTGCCCAGACTGTAGGAAACGCTCTCTTCTGCTTTCCCACAGTTTGGGAAGGAATGTCTATCAAGCCCGGAAAGCAAGTCATTAGCAACGCAAGAGGAGAAACTGAGGCACTGGGAAGGAAAGCTCAGGCTGTGTGTAAATTTGCGCTCAAAATGCCGACCTGGATCGGGGGCTCGCTTTTCTTTGAGGCCTGGGGCTGGAACTCCTCACTCTGCAGGCAAGCGTGGGGCAAGGTTGACTGGAAACTCAGTCCCTTGGAGAGAGCAGAAGCAGCCTGCAGGGCCTTTTATACTTGGGCCTCAGTGCCCGGTTCCCTTTCGGCTGGGAAGAGACCCAGTGGGAGGGGGTTCCAGTCTGGCACCGGTTCCAGTAGGCACAATGGCGCTTCTGTGTCCGCTGCCGCCTCATCCTCTGGCCTCCTCACCTCTCTGGTCTCTGCCTCTCTCGTTCTTGTTCACCTCCCCCATCCCAGACGACTTTCTAGACCCTTTCCCTTCCTAAAGAACTTTATCCTATCTCCAGGAACCGTCAAACAGCACCCCTGGCCCTGGAGCCTGGAATGGCGGAGAAGGAGATGTTGGTTTCTTTTGTGTCTCCTGAAGGATTGGGAGGTGAAGGGCCTTATGGGAGCTGTCAAACCAATTCCCAACAAAGCTTTAACAAACTCCAAGCCCTTCCCCCAGGCTGGGAAGCCAAGTACCACCAGCGTTTACCCTGTTAGCTAGCCTGGTGTATTACCTCAACACTCACTTCAGGAACCCAGGAGCCTGAGAATCTCCAGGAGAAAGAAACAGCAAGCTCTAAGCACTCCCCATGTGCACAAGCACAAGCGTGTGTGTGTGTGTGTGTGTGTGTGTGTGTGTCCGCGCGCGCGCGTGTGTCCAACAAGGCCCACCTGGCCTTGGCCTCGGGCCAGTCAGGAATTCTAACTTGATTATCAATCAGCTCAGCGTTTGTTCCCAAGCCATACCTGTCTCACAGGTGAAGTGAATTGTTTTCCTTCCTAGGCCCCTCTGGGCAGCCTTCCCAGAGAAAAACACCCAAGGGCTGCCCCCAACACCACCTCCCCCACCTCATGCTAGATAGGAGACAAGAAGTTATTCATTAGACCAGGCTCTGCACCAAGGAATTCAAGGCTGCCAAGTGGCCAAATGTTTATTGGTTTTGGAGTGTGTGTGTGTGTGTGTGTGTGTGTGTGTGTGTCTGTGTGTCTGTGTGTCTCTCTGTGTGTGCGTGTACGTGTTTATATGTGTCTGTGTGTGTCCATGTGCACACCTGTGTGCCACAGTGTGAGTATCGAAGTCAGAGCACTTCCTTCTAGGGTCTGTCTCTACATCCATCATGAGGTCTCAGGGTTTGAGCTCAAGGTGTCCAGTTTGGTGGCATGAACCTTCCCCTGCAAAGCCTTCACTGGCCCTGGTTGTTTTCATTAGGCCAGAATGCCTGAACCCTCACCCACCATGCCTGAAACTACCGATTTGGGGAGTTTTTTTTTTTTTTCTTTTGCTAAAGAATCTGGTCTTGCTGGAGAGATGGCTCAGTGGTTAAGAGCACTGACTGCACTTCCAGAGATCCTGAGTTCAATTCCCAGCAACCACATGGTGGTTCACAACCATCTATAACATGATCTGATGCCCCCTTTTGGTGTGTCTAAAGACAGCTACAGTGTACTCACATATAATAGATAAATTTAAAAAGAACATTTTTAGATGCACTGAGTCTATGCTCTGTGTGTGGGCATTTTTGCCTGCTTGCTATAATGTGTACCACATGTGCACTTGATGCCCATGGAGGTCAGGAGAAGGCACCCGGTCTCCTGAAACACAAGTCACTTATGGTGGTGACAGACTCCAGGGCTGGCCTCAGACTCGATGTAGTCCTTCTGTCTCTTGAGTACCCGGAGCTCAGGCATGTACCACTACGCCCAGCTTCCCTGGTAAGCTCAACTCCCCAAGTGTGGGAACAAAATTCCTTGTTTTACAGTAAGTGTATCACAGCCTGGGGAGCGGCAAGAGAAAGCAAATGTTCACATCTGCAAAGTGTTCCAAGCCAGGGCAGGGGTCGGGGTCGTGCTGCCTGTAATCCCAGTACTCAGGAGGCAGAGGCAGGCAAGTTTCCGAGTTCAAGGTCAGTTTGGTCTAAAGAGAAAGTTCCAGCCCAGCCGGGTGGTGGTAGCGGTGGTAGCGGCGGCGGCGGCGGCAGCGGCGGCGGCGGCGGCGGCGGCGGCGGCGGCGGCGCACACCTGTAATCCCAGCATTCTGGGAGGCAGAGGCAGGCAGATTTCTGAGTTCGAGGCCAGCCTGGTCTACAAAGTGAGTTCCAGGACAGCCAGGGCTACACAGAGATACCCTGTCTCAAAAAAAAAAAAAAAAAAAAAAAAAAAAAAAAAAAAGGAGAAAGTTCCAGAACAGCCAGTGTTACACAGAGAAACCAACCCTGACTGGGTGGCGTGGGTGGGGTGGGGCAGGGGGAGAGAGAAGCAGTATTTTGCTTTGTGCTCCCTTATTGGGTGCTTCCAGCCGCCCACCCAGGAACTCTTTTCTTTGGATCCACATACACTTTAGCTTGTTTTTTAAATGCCTTAGCTACTCAAAGGCTGGTCAGTTCTCTCTCTCTCTCTCTCTCTCTCTCTGATTTATTTATTTTATGTATGCGAGCAAACTGTTGCTGTCTGAAGACAGACACACTAGCAGAGGGCATCAGATCCCATTATAGATGGTTGTGAGCCACCAGGTGGTTGCTGGGAATTGAACTCAGGACCTCTGGAAGAGCAGAGGTGCTCTTAACCGCTAAGCCATCTCTCCAACCTGGCTGGTCACTTCTAAACCTTCCCCTGCTACCCCAGGCCCGATCAGGGAAGTGGCCACCCACCCAAATTCTCACATGGCTGGTTAGCTTTCTCTCCTGCAGCTTCTTTAGCCCATCCTTCTCCCCCGAGTCTCAGAGCGATTCTGTCTCCTTTTGCCCAGTTCCTAGCCCACAGGAAAATCTAAAGGTCCTGCCCTGACTCCCAGCCATTGGCCAGTGGCATCTTTCTTTCTTTCTTTCTTTCTTTCTTTCTTTCTTTCTTTCTTTTTTTGTTTGTTTTGGTTTTGGGTTGGTTTTTTTTTTTTTTTCAAGACAGGGTTTCTCCGTATAGCCCTGGCTGTCCTGGAACTCACTCTGTAGACCAGGCTGGCCTCAAACTCAGAAATCCACCTGCCTCTGCCTCCCAGAGTACTGGGATTACAGGCGTGCGCCACCACCGCCCGGCCAGTGGCATCTTTCTTGATCGATCAAAACCAATTGGGGACAGGGAACTTTAATGTTTGGACATGCAGATTCCCAATTAAATCAAAGCATTACCAGCAGTCCCCAACAGAGAGAGACTCTCCTGTTCCCAGACTGCCCAGGACGTGGCTTTCAACATGCAACATAAATGCAAGCCGGGCAGTGGTGGTGCACACCTTTAATCCCAGCACTTGGAGGCAGAAGCAGGCTGATTTCTGAGTTTGAGGCCAGCCTGGTCTTCAGAGTGAGTTCCAGGACAGCCAGGGCTATACAGAGAAACCCTGTCTCGAAAAAAAAAAAAAAAAAAAAAAGGAGTTGCTTTGGTCATGGCGTCTCTTCATGGCCATAGAACGCTAAATCGACCCTGACTACAGCTCAGGATCATTAGGATTCCAGAGCACTGACTGTGAACACCCACAGGCATGCTTCTTAGCTGATCCCAGCCACTTACCTTAGTTTCCCGGAGTGTTTGGGGGAGGAGAGCCCCGAGGTCTCTCCTGGCTTCCGCTGCTTGGCCTACAGTCTTCGGTGTTCCTTGACCTGTTCGTGATCACGGCCACCGCTTCTTTTCAGCCACCGTCATCTCTGTCGTGTGGCACTTGTTCACACCCCTATTCACATGAGCCATGGTTTTGAGAACAATGCCTGAGTTAGGAGTGCTCCCCCCGTACACTGTACACCGTATGTGAAGGCCAGAGGTCAGCTCTGGGGCCCTCTATCAATCTCCATTTGTTTTGTTTTTTGAGACACAATCTCTCTGTGTAGCCCTGGCTGGCTTGGAACTTACCGTGTAGACCAGGCTGGCCTTGAACTTTCCAAGTACTGGGGTTAAGGATACTCACGGCCACTGGTTTTTTGTTTTTTGTTTTTTGTTTTTTGTTTTTGTTTTTTTGGCTTTTTTCGAGACAGAGTTTCTCTGTGAAGCCCTGGCTGTCCTGGAACTCACTCTGTAGACCAGGTTGGCCTCGAACTCAGAAATCCGCCTGCCTCTGCCTCCCAAGTGCTGGGATTCAAGGTGTGCACCACCACCACCCGGCACGGCCACTGTATCTTGCCTTGCTTATTTTTGAGACCTCTCTCTCTCTCTCTCTCTCTCTCTCTCTCTGACCCTAGAGCTTGCAGTCTTAGCTAGATGGCGGGCCAGCACGCCTCCAGAGCCGCCTTTCCACCCTCACCCCCATGCCAGTGCCGGAGCCTCAGCATGTGCCCTCATCCCCAATTTTAAAGGCGATGCTGAGGACTGAATTCAGCACTCCATGCTTACACAGCAGGCAGTGAGCCCACTGCACCCAACACCCGAATAATGTCTTGTGTAATAAAATGTCTTCGTGTGGTGCTGGGGCTTAAATCCTGGCCCTTGTGAATACCTCAGAGCTACGCTTCCAGTTCACTGCACTCAACACCCGAATAATATCTTATACAATAAAATGTCTCTATGTGGCACTAGAGCTTAAATGTTGGCCCCTGTGAATACTCTGCCTCCAAGCTACACTCCCATACACAGTGTGTTGGTTACACTTGGATGTGTCCTCCTCCTTGCATAGATGTTTCTCAAGCTTGAAGAATCAAAATGGAGAACCAGTAAGCTATTCGGACTGTTATGAAGGGATATTTAATACCTTCAGTGTAAAGTTATAACAGCAGCGGGCATCTTGAACAAGGGAACCAGTATGAATAGTTCCTGCAGGTTCAGGAGAAAGGGCATCTGGGAGGCAGGCACTGCCCAGGACAGTCTCCTGCTTGTATCTGTGAACAGCCAGACTCTCTTGCTATTTTGGTTACTTGACCTTCAGATCCTGGCTTTGACCTTGGTTTATGGCATCTTCCGCTTCCTGAGCAGATGGGTTTGTTCCCAGCACCTGGAAGAGCAACTCGGAGTGTGTTCTGGTGTTTCATTTAAGTGTTGTCACTTCTGATCAGATTTCACACCAACTCATCCTCACGGTTCTGGAAGCCAAAGCCCAGGGTCGGCTAGGGTAGGTGACCCTTTTAGCTTTTAGAAATCACCTGCATTTTTTAGTTTGAGGCCAGCCTGGTCTACAGAGTGAGTTCCAGGACAACCAGGACTACACAGAGAAACCCTGTCTCGAAAAAACCAAGCCGGGAGTAGTGGCGCACGCCTGTAGTCCCAGCACTCAGGAGGCAGAGGCAGGCGAATTTCTGAGTTCGAGGCCAGCCTGGTCTACAGAGTGAGTTCCAGGACAGCCAGGACTACACAGAGAAACCCTGTCTCAAAACAAACAAACAAACAAACAAACAAAACAAAACAAAAAACAAAAACAAACAAACAAAAAAACACTAGACCACTCATGATTCCCCAGGTCCAAAAAGGCAATTACTGTCTCTTGACGCCAGAGTCAATAGGATCTTATCTATGCCAGGCGTGGTGGTGCACACCTGTAATCCCAGCACTTGGGAGGCAGAGGCAGGTGGATTTCTGAGTTCGAGGCCAACCTGGTCTACAAAGTGAGTTCCAGAGCTACACAGAGAAATCCTGTCTCAAAAAAAGAAAGAAAGAAAGAAACAAAGAAAGAAAGAGAAAGAAATCACATGCATTCCTTCAAAAAAAAAAAGAAAGAAACAAAGAAAGAAACAAAGAAAGAAAGAAAGAGAAAGAAATCACATGCATTCCTTGGTCTGGGGACTCTTCATGTCCAAAGCCATCAATCAAAGCAATTTCAGATTTGATTTCAATAGTCATGGCTCCTGCTTCCTTCTTCCTCTTGAAAGGTTCCTGAGACCACTGGCACCAGCCAGGTGCCCCTAGATAAATTTCCATCTCTAGGCTCTTTCTCCTCCTCCTCTTCCTCTTCTTCCTCCTCTTCTTCTTCTTCCTCCTCCTCCTCTTCCTCCTCCTCTTCCTTCTCCTTCTCTTCTATCCCAAACTGGTCTCAAGGATGTCCCTGAATTCCTGATGCTCCCCCACCCATCCACTCGTCTCAAGTACCCGGGCACAGGCCCGTGACTCACACCCAGTGTGTAGGATGTTAGGGATAGAACCCAGGGCTTCTCTCACGCTGTGTGAGGACTCTACCAACTCAACTACATCCTCGGATTCTTTTTTTTAAATCATTAATTTTTTTAAAGATGAATTTATTATATGTAAGTACACTTAGCTGTTTTCAGACACATCAGAAGAGGGCATCCGATCCCATTACAGGTGGTTGTGAGTCACCATGTGGTCTGAACTCAGGATCTCTGGAAGAGCAGTCAGTGCTCTTTTTTTGGGGGGGGGGGTCGAGACAGGGTTTTTCTGTTTAGCCCTGGAACTCATTCTGTAGACCAGGCTGGCCTCGAACTCAGAAATCCGCCTGCCTCTGCCTCCCAAGTGCTGGGATTACAGGCGTGCACCACGACGCCCGGCTCTAGTCAGTGCTCTTAAGCCCTGAGCCAACTCTCCAGTTCTCGCTCCACAACGGCCCACTTGCTCTAGCTGTCTTCAGACACACCAGAAGAGGGAGTCAGATCTCATTACGAATGGTTTCGAGCCACCATGTATTGCTGGGATTTGAACTCAGGATCTTTGGAAGAGCAGTCAGCGCTCCCAACCGCTCAGCCATCTCTCCAGCCCCACAGAGATACTCTTGCTTCTGCCTCCCAAGTGCTGATCTTCACTTCCTTGAGAGAGGCTTGGAAGAGAAAATCTCCTGGCATCCATGCTGGCCTTGGTCACTCCTGCTGACCTGTGCAGAGGCCTTGGCTCTCTCCCCTGGGGCGTACCACTGTGGCTGAATTGTGTTCACTATCCTGACACTACTGAACTGGACTGCTGGTGTCCTGACAATGGGAGATTGAAATCGATCCAGAGAACAATTTCTAAACAGGCCCACCTCTCCTGTATCCTAATAACCTTTCTTTCCACTTCCTCAGGCGGGTGGTGGGCTAGAAGGGAGGCTAAAGCACTTAGGAACCATCACTGAAGGCAGGTTTTGAGAAAAATCAAAGCAACAGGGGCTCCTTCCAATCTGTTCACCCATTCACAAGTCTCTGACTAGGGCCACCAAGAGCTCCTTAGTGAGAGCTGTCCACAGTAATCTGCCCAGACTCAGACCTCCAGCACTTACTAATGGGAGTATCCCACACTGATGGGAGCATCCCACACTGATGGGAGCATCCCACACTAATGGGAGTATCCCACACTGATAGGACTATCCCATACTGATGGGAGTATCCCACACTGATGGGAGCATCCCACACTGATGGAAGCATCCCATACTGATGGGAGTATTCCATACTGATGGGAGCATCCCATGGGGACTCAAATCTGTGCTGCTGACTGTGACACTTAAGCAGCTATGAACCTTGCCATCCAGTCTCCACACATCAGCTAGCCTGAGCTCTGCCTATCCAGAACTCATCAGATCCTCCCAGGTTGCCCCACCACCACCACCAATAACTCTGTGGCTCTCCATTGCTTTTCGGAATAAAAACTTTCAGCGGGGCGGTGGTGGCCCACACATGTAATCCCAGCACTTAGGAGGCATAGGCAGGCGGATTTCTGAGTTCGAGGCCAGCCTGGTCTACAGAGTGAGTTCCAGGACAGCCAGGACTACAGAGAAACCCTGTCTCATAAAAAAAAACAAAAAACAAAAAAACAAAACAAAACAAAACAAAACAACAACAAAAATAACTAACTTTCCTACAGAAAAAGCAAACCAATTTGCCTTTAGTCTCACGCCAAAATCTGTATAGATTTCTGTGACCTCAGGGGGTGGGGGTGGGGGCCCTCTACTCACCAGTAAGTAATTAGTTCTGTAGGTCTCTGTGTCTTCCTCCTCCTCCTCTTTCAAGGAGGGGGTGGGGAGGAGTCGAGAGTGGCCTATGTGACAGAGGATGATCTTGAACTCTGATCCTCCTGCCTCTATATCCCAAGTGCTGCGATTTCAGGCCTGCATGACCACACCCAGGGTATGCTAGGCTGAGGATCGACTCCAGGGCTTGGCGTGTACCTAGCAAACACTCTGGATTCCCAGTCATGTCCCTTCGGCACACAGTGTAATATGTTCATTCCCAGGCTCCAGAAGCTGAGGTGAGGCCAGTGTTTTGCTAACCACAGAGGGAAATAATGTCAACCTGTCCTCACTTGGCTCTGGAACCTTCTCTCCCACGTTCTCCCTTCTCTGGTTTTACCCAGACAAACACGCCAGGGCCTTGCTTTTCCACAAAATAAGCATCTGTCGTGAGTGGGGCTGGAATCAGGCTTGCTGGGCCTGAGGCATGAGCCCACAGACTGTGTCCCTGGAGCTCATCCAGCACCTAGAGAAAAATTGGTTTCCATTTCTGAAAATTACCTAAGAGGGTGGAACTAGCGTCGTTGCTAACTATAGTACTGACAGGCTTGCAAAACCCCATCCTTTCGCCTGAGGAAGGGATTGGAAGCAGCCCAGCCTGTCCATTCTTAGCCAGGCACAATTTCTGCTCTGAAGAAAGGGCTCACCCATGGATGCTGTCTCCCCCTTCCCTCCCCGGGCACCAGTGGAACTCTGTGGCTTTGCCACCTCCTGTCATGTGATCTGGAAGCCCAGTTGCTTTTATTCTTCTGTGACGAGGCTGGACCAGGCTAACCATACCGCTAGCCACAGACGTTGGAAAGAGTCACTCAGTGGAAACATTCCTTAGGCTCCATCTGACGTCATCTTCCATTTGGGCCTGCAGTGGGCGGTGGCCTGGCCCTTGCCCAGCCCCACATCCTGGATACTAGCAGGAGAGATGTTTCCTGGTTTGCTCAGGAATCCTAGTCTGACGACTTTACCTCCTGAGGAACCGATTCTAGGCAGGTCCTAGAGAGAAGAGGGGCTGCAGGAAGCAGGACCGGCACCCCTGCAATCAGGGAGCCGGAAAGCAGGGCTCCCTCTGCGTCCCAGGAAATCTGTGTAGAGCTTGGACGCCGCCGAGGGCCGGGTGCGTGCACGGTCTCTCCCCCCCCCCCCCGTGCTTTTTTGTTTTGAAGTGTTTTCTACTTTCACGGTTCTCAAAATGCGTGTCCTTGGGTGTTTCCCAAAGCAAACAGACAGACAGACAGTGGGTTGGCCCTGGTCCTGAGCCAAACAGAGACTTCGCGCTAATGATCTGGGGCAGTGTCCGCCTACCTGAGGGTGTCCCTGGACAAGCACAGGAGACTTTGGGAATGCTGCCCTTAGGGGTATACGTCTCTTTTGTGCAAATGTGCACGTATCGGGCTCCCGCAGTTGTAGCCAAATTATTGAGGGCTCAGGGCAATAGAGTCGGAGAGGGAGGCAGATGCCCTGATTGACCAAGCTGGAAAAGACACCACAAAGCCAGGAGCGAGGCTCGCCTGCTCCTCTCTCTCATTATCCACATCCCAAAAATAGAACTTCCCCTTCCCTGGAGGCTCGTTCCTGAAGGTCAAAGCCTTGGATTCTTTGCAGACACGAGCCTAGTCATTTAAGTAATGATTACACGGGGTGCCCGGGGCTCGGGATAAGGGCTTCGGCCCACGGAGGCTGGATGAGGAGGCTGCGTGCAGCAGAGCGTGCGCTGCAGCCATGAGTCCGGAAAGCCAGTTTCCATGTTCCTCGGTCCCTTCTCTCAATGCCCTGAAGTCCGGACCACAGCAACTGTGACTGGCATCTGAGTGTGAGTTGAGATGTCATTTCTCCTTCAAGGCACTGTCAGACGATCCCAGCTGCTTCCTCTTCCGGTTCAGAATGGAGTGTGATCACCAAGGGATCACCTGTCTGGGTGCTGAGTTTGGCTTTCTTCTTCCTGCGTCTTCTCTCTTCTCTCTTCTCTTTTCTCTTCTCTTCTCTTCTCTTCTCTTCTCTTCTCTTCTCTTCTCTTCTCTTCTCTTCTCTCCTCTCCTCTCCTCTCCTCTCCTCTCCTCTCCTCTCCTCTCCTCTCCTCTCCTCTCCTCTCCTCTTCTCTTCTCTTCTCTCCTTTCTTTGTTTTTCTTTCTTTTGCTTTCTTTCATTTTGTTTCTCCCTCCTTTAAAACCAGTATTATTTTTTTACTTTTTTCTTTTTTTTTTTTAAGATTTGTTTATGTATTATATTTTAAGTACACTGTAGCTGTCTTCAGACATCCAGAAGAGGGTGTCAGATCTCAGTACTGATGGTTGTGAGCCACCATGTAGGTGCTGGGATTTGAACTCTGGACCTTAGGAAGAACAGTCAGTGCTCTTAAATGCTGAGCCATCTCTCCAGCCCTTACTTTTTTTTTTTTTTTTTTTAAGACAAGGTCACATGTAGCCCAGGTTGACCTTGAATTCCTGAATCTCTACCTTTACCTCCTTCTGCTAGGCCCTCAAGCATGTGACCCCATGGCTGGCCCTTGTTTTATCATGTGTGTGTGTGTGTGTGTGTGTGTGTGTGTTATTGTGTGTGTTATGCATGGGATATGCAATCATGAGGCAATGATCCAGAGGTTGACCTTATTTTCTGAGACAGGGTCCACCCTGATCCTAGAGTTCCCTATTTTTGGTTAAATCAGCTGGCCGGTGACTGCCCAGGCTCTTCCTGGCTCTGGGTTGGAGGCATGCCACCACACCCAGCCTTTCTGTGGTAGACAAATCCTTGTGTTTGCAAAGCAAGCGCTTCACCTACTGACTCCTCTCTCTAGCCCTTGGTTTTGAGGCAAGGTATAATGTAGCTCAGCCCGGCCTCAGATTCACTGGGGAGCTAAGGTGACTTCCCTTCCTTACCTTCCCTTCCTACAGCTACCTCCCAGGCGCTGGGGTCAAGGATGGACCACCATGGCCGGCTGGAATAGTCATTTATTTATTTATTTATTTATTTATTTATTTAGAAAGGATCCCGATAAGTAGCCTTGGCTTGCCAAAACTCACTGTGTAAACCAGACTGACCTCAAATTCATAGACATCTGCCTGGCCGTGTCTTCAGAGTGCTGAGATTAAAGACCTGTGACATCATACCTGGCTGGGATTTTGATTTTTGCTGTCTCTTATTTCAAGGCTTGTAGATTGATTGGTTAGCAACATCTCTTTAAATAAAAATATGAGTTTGTTTGTTTGTTTTGTTTTTTTTTCTCCCCATGCTGGGGATTGGTCTTAGAGCTTAGTGAGCGCTAGGTAAGCACTGTACCACTGAGTATAAAGTATGTACATTTTAAATATATATATGTGTATGTAAATATGTATACATATATATATGTATACACACACACACACACACACACACACACACACATGCAGAGGGTGCTCTGAAAAGCAGAGGAGCTTAGAGGCAGTGTTAGTTGTCAACTTAACAATCTAGAATTACCAGAGAAGAGCCTCTGAATATGCCTGTGGATGATCAGAATAGCCTCATTTCAAGTAGGAAGGCCTGCCTGCCCGCGGTGGGTGGGGCCATTCCCTAGGTGTGTCCTGGACAGTGTGAGTAGCTGGAGAGGGTGAGAAGCACACATTCGCCCTCTGCTCTCTGTCCCTTCACTGTGCACTGTATGAGGCCGCTGTTTGGAGCTCTGGCCACGGCAGCTTCTCTCTGGATGACGGTCCGTCACCTTGAACTGTGAGCTCAAAGCCCAGTTCTCCTTCAGCCGCTTGTGGGCTTTATCACAGCCACAGGGAATGCGACCGAGGCAGACTGACCGAGACTGCCCAGTTTCTCTTGGCTCTTCCCCCTCTGCATTTCATGCATGTTTGTCTGTGTGAGGGTGTCTGATCCTCTAGAACTGGAGTTACAGACAGCTGTGAGCTGCCATGTGGGCGCTGGGAATTGAACCTGGGTCCTCTGGAAGAACAGTCAGTGCGTTTAACATCTGAGTCATCTCTCCAGCACACCTCGGAATCCTTTTTTTTCTTTTTGTCGTTGTTTAGTTTTTTGTTTTGTTTTGTTTTTTTCTAGACAGGGTTTCTCTGTGTAGCCCTGGGTGTCCTGGAACTCTGTAGACCAGGCTGGCCTCAAACCCAGAAATCCGCCTGCCTCTGCCTTCCGGAGTGCTGGGATCAAAAGCATGTGCTACCTGGTTTATTTTTTTCTTTTTTGTTTCTTCATTAAAACTCAGCAAGAAGCCAGGCGTGGTGGCGAATGCCTGTAATCCCAGCACTTGGGAGGCAGAGGCAGGCGGATTTCTGAGTTGGAGGCCAGCCTGGTCTACAGAGTGAGTTCCAGGACAGCCAAGGCTACACAGAGAAACCCTGTCTTGAAAAACAAAAAACAAAAAAACAAAAAAACACTCAGCAAGATTATTCAAGCAGCACAAGAGGACTGACCTCACCCATTCACTTTCCAATGGCAGGCACCGCAGAGCCCCCAGGGGGAAAAACATATCTGGAATCCAAGTCACCTGTAGGATGTGGGCACTCGGGAGTGACATTTTCTCACCTGATGCCTCCCTCTGCCTCGGCTTCTCAGGCTGAGGTGTCAGAGGGGCAGATGATCCTGGTGCACACTTAAAAAGACAAACCAGGGGCTGGAGTGATGGCTCACAACCATAATGAGATCTGATGCCCTCTTCCCGGGTGCCTGAACACAGCTACAATGTACTTACATATAATAAACAAACAAACAAACAAACAAACAAATCTACAAACCAGCCTTCCCGACTTAGCATGGAGAACTTGCCACTTGCAAATAAGCACTTTCGGCTGAGTTCCAAACGTAGTGGCAGCCCAGATTGAGAATTAGGCTCTAAACTGGGTATCGGGTATCGTATCGTGGCTCACACCTTTAATCCCAGCACTTGAGAGGCAGAGGTAGGCACATCCAGGACTACACAGGAAAACCCAGACTTGAAAACCCAAGAAGAATGGAGGAAAGGAGAGAGGGAGAAGAGACGGGTGGAGAATGCCGGGCGCTTCCTGACCTCCTGGCCGGCATCAGCATTACTTTCGTGGGGGAGGGCATGCTGAGCCCTCACCAGGAATTCTGTCTGTCCCCTTCAAAACCTGCAAAGCCTTGGGAAAAGATGCAGCAGAGTCAGGAGCCTCCACGAAGTGAACCTCGGGAGGTTGAGGGCGCCTGGTCTCACTTTTAGGGATGTTTATTGCACGCCCTTGGGTAGGTGAAGAGCAGGGGTCTCTGCCCCAGTCCACACTGGGGCCCTGCATTTGTGTGCCCGACAAAAGCTGGCTGTCCACCATAACAATGCATATCGGGCTGAGAACACGGCTTGGAGAGTAAGAGCATGGCTGGGCAAGTGTGAGGACCTGGGTTTGAATCCCCGATCCCCACAAAAAAACCCAAGCGTAGCCGTGTGTTCCTGTAACTCCCGCTGTTACAAGGCAGATCCAGGAGCTCGCTGGCCAGCCTAGCTGAGACTCAGAGTGTCAGGTTCAGCCAGAAATCCTGTTTCAAGGATGATGTCCCCCCAACCCCAGCCTATGTGGACAAAGACATCCCTGCACATGCACACCAACAATAAAAGAAAAAAATGGGTGTGGAGGTTACACCTACTTAAGGAAACTCGCTTACCCTCCCCCAGCAGCCCCTGCAGCCCACCACTATGCTAATCCCCAGCCCCTTGGCTTGCTTTTAGGACAGAATCACGCCCAGGCTGGTCCACAGCTTTCCTCAGCCTCCTAAGAGCCAGAGCTACAAACACTCGCTGTCATGTCCCCCTTGAGAAAAGATGTTGGAGGGACTCTGTCCTCTGTGAGTTCAAGGCTATCCTGGGCTGTATGAAAAATTCTTAAGCCAGCCAGAGTTCCACAATTTTTCTCAAAAACAAAAAAGAAAGAAAGAAAAGAAAAGAAAAGAAAAGAAAAGAAAAGAAAAGAAAAGAAAAAAAAGAAAAAAAAACTGCAGGATTCCTGGAAACGGTTGGTTGGAAAGGAACAGGGTGGGGAACATAGGATGGACTTGGCAAGATTCTGGTAATTACCTTTCAAGCCAAAATATTAGGGAAGCAAAACTTCCCATATGAGGTGGGTTGTGGGTAGTCAATAAAAGCAGGACATGAAGCAGTCAGAAAAAGACAGACAGACGGACGGACGGACGGACGGAAGGAAGGAAGGAAGGAAGGAAGGAAGGAAAGAAAGAAGGAAAGAAAGACCCGAGGTGCCTTTAGAGTTCACCAGAGGGCCGGAGAAGGGCTGTGTGGTTAGTTGCCTAACAGGCCACGTGGATGGTAAATCCCAGAACTGTGCTCCGCCAGCAGCACCGGCGATCTGACCTCACTGTAGGATGGAGAAACCACAGACGCGCATTGGCACACGCTGCCACTCTGATTAGGGTGGGAACTCCAAGTCCCCTGGCTTCTCCAGCTGTTTTTCCTCTTACTAATTCCTCAGAGGCCAGCGGCCTGCTTCCTGCAGCACTTAGCAGAACTGTAGCCCTCACATCAGCGCCCCGTGGCAGGCACCGTTTGGAAGGCCTTTGCTTTCTCTACGAGGCAGTGCAGCCTGATGCGTTTATAAAAAGATAAAGACAGGAGGGGCATGCTCTATGGATGTGTGGTGAGGTGTGGGGGAAGGGGTGCCTTGGCCGGCCCGTGCAGAGACATCCCTTCCCCTGAGGGACCAGCCACAGGACGGTGTAGTATGGAATAGAGTTTATTCAGGGGCATGGGGGGGGGGGGAGTTGAGAGGGTAGTAGAGGAGAGGGAGAGAGAGAGACAGACAGAAACAGAGACAGAGACAGACACAGAGAGAGAGAGAGAGAGAGAGAGAGAGAGAGAGAGAGAGAGAGAGGGAAGGGAAGGGAAGGGAAGGGAAGGGAAGGGAAGGGAAGGGAAGGGAAGGGAAGGGAAGGGAAGAGAAGAGAAGAGAAGAGAAGAGAAGAGAAGAGAAGAGAAGAGAAGAGAAGAGAAGAGAAATAGAGGCCAGCCATGAACACGTGGTGAGGGTGGGGGAGGGGAGGGAATAGGAAGAGCGCAGGAGCAAGAGAGGACGGAGAGAGCGAGGAGGAGGGGCAAGCAGCCCCTTTTATAGTGAGTCAGGCAGATCTGGTTGTTGCCAGGTAACCATGGGGCAGAGCTTAGACAGAATGCTAACAGAGCCCATGCTGGCCTCAAACTTGCTATGTAGCTGAAGATGACCTTGAACCTCCTCCTTGAATCACAGTCCTCCTGTGTCCGTGTCCCAGGGCTTACAGGTGTGTGTCCACTGTGCTTGGTTTCCGCAGTGTTGGTGACGGCCGGGTAAGCTTGCTGCCAAGGAACAACAGCCCCAGCCTCCAGTCATAAACTTGACGAACTTACTTATTTATATTTCATTTTATGAGACAAAATTTCACACTGTAGCCCAGGCTGGCCTCATATCTCTCCTGCCTCTGTCTCTCAAATACTGGGATTAGGGCATGAGGCTTCACATCTGGCTCTCGCTCTTTCTCTCTCTCTCTCTCTCTCTCTCTCTCTGGTTTTGTTGTTGTTGTTTTGTTTTTTTTTTTTTTTTGTGTGTGTGTGTGTGTGTGTGTGTTTTTCTGAGACAGGGTTTCTCTGTATAGATAGCCCTGGCTATCCTGGAACTCACTCTGTAGACCAGGCTGGCCTCGAACTCAGAAATCCCCTGCCTCTGCCTCCCAAGTGCTGGGATTAAAGGCGTGCGCCACCACCACCCGGCTCTCTCTGTTTTTTTGAGACACCTCTTGGTTATCCTGGAACTTGCTCTATAGACAAGGGCTGAGCTTCAGGCCACAGAGATCTGGACTGAAGGCGTGTGCCACCTAAGTCTGGCCTTATTTTTTATTTTTTAAAAATGTATTAGCAGGGGCTGGAGAGATGGCTCAGCAAATGAAGAGCACTGACTGCTCTTCAGAAGGTCCTGAGTTCAAATCCCAGCAACCACATGGTGGCTCACAACCATCTGTAATGAAATCTGACGCCCTCTTCTGAGGTGTCTGAAGACAGGTACAGTGTACTTACATATAATAAATAAATCTTTAAAAAAATGTATTAGCAGGGGCCGGAGAGATGGCTCAGTGTTTAAGAGCACTGGCGGTTCTTCTGGGGACCAGGGTTTGATTCCCAGCACCCGCCTGTCGGGCCACAGCCATCTGTACCTCCGGTTCCTAGTAACCTGAGCCCAGTTCCCAGGACTCACAGGGCAGGAGAGGGCAGCTCCCAGAGGTTGTTCTCTGACCTCCACACGTGTGCTGTGGTGCGCACAGGCCCCCACACACCCAGAATATGTAAGTAAAAATACAATCTAAGTAGATAACTACTGATAACTACTGTATCATCGTCAGCGAGGGTAGGTGAACCTGGTGTGGAGGGCAGCGACTGTGGCACACCCCATGAGGAAGTCGCGGGCCACTGTCTGGAGTTTGTGTCCTTCCCCCTGTGTTTGGGTTCTGCTAACAGTCAAAAGTGTGTGGCAGGCTCACTCACTGGATGGCATGGCCAGTTCCCAGTCCATCTTTTAGCTTTAGGGATTTATAAATAAACTCTTTAATAGTAACAAACTAACACTTGCTAGAAACTCCCTGTGCTCTCCGCTTTCTTCCTTTCCTCTACAGGTAGCCATACACTTGAGGGGTAATTTTTATTTATGTATTTATTGTTTATTTATTGATTTATTTGAGACAGGGCTTCTCTGTGTGCTGTTAGACTAGGCTAGCCCACATCAGACAGCTTATGTATAACACCAACTCAAGGGGAGCCAACGTCTCTGACCTCCTTAGGCCACACATACACACAATTTAAAATATATAAAATAAATCCTAAAAAAGGCAGGGGGGACTATAAATCTAATCTTGGGCTGGGCTGTAGCTCGAAGGCAGAGCAGATGCCTAGACGGCCCAATGCTGGCTTCTGTCTCTTGTCCTTCCATGCCTGCTACTAATAGTGGCGGGAGTAGGGGGAGGGGAAGGAAAGGGGTGAGTCAGGGCTTCTTTATTTGAGGAGGTCTTACCCAAAGGCTCAGTCATCCAAGCACAGGAGTGTTTGGCCTGTGCCATGCCCTCGGGGAAGAGCTGCTCCCGGGAGAGGCGGTGGCAGGCTCGTCCACCCCGTTGGCGGCTGAGGACCCTGCCCCTGGCTCCTGCTGGAGGCAGCTCGTAGCCACCACCTGCGCTGGTTCCGACTTCGGAAATTGCGACTTAACCGATCCAGTTTCCCCAAAGATTACTAGAACCAGAATAAAACAAACAAACAAAAAACAGAGCTGTGCTAAATTTAATGGTGGGGGATGGGAGGATGAGTGAGACCGTAGGACCACAGGTCAGGTCACGTGGGAGGCAGGCGAGCACGGCTGCACTGCCCGAGCCCACTGCCTGCCTCGCGGCGTCTCTGCTGATCTGGCTGTGATCCTCCGGATCACAGGAGCTAATCCGCCCTCTCCTCCCGGTCTCTCCTGCGCCAAGGTGCTCTCACTTGGCCTAATCCCCTCTTCATTGCCAGCACAAATGCAAGGAGACAACAAGGCTCTCCACTCCCTGGTTCTTATGAAAGTGTCCTTAGCCCTCCCCAGCAGGCAGCGGTGTCCCCGCTAGCCCTGCTGCCGTGGGTTGCAGGAACTGGGCGAGGCTTGATGCTTTTACCGGCTAGCATTTTTAACTAGCTGACTGTAGTTATGCACGATGAGGGATTTCATTATAATGTTTTCATGCAGGAATATAATGTATTTGGGTATCACCTATCATCTCTTCACGTCCCCTCCTTTCTCTTCCCAACTGTTCCCTAAATTCCCTTTCTACCCTCCACACCTACCCCACCGTGAGTGTGTTTCCATGCTCGTGAAGGTCAGAAGACAATTTCAGAGAGTTAGTTCTCTTCTCCAACTACTTGGGTCCTGAGGCTTGAACCCAAGCACCACTAAGCCATCTTGTTGGACCCTTACATCTCTGTTCTTTTTTTTTTTTTTTTTTTTTTTTTTTGGTTTTTGGTTTTTTTCGAGACAGGGTTTCTCTGTATAGCCCTGGCTGTCCTGGAACTCACTCTGTAGACCAGGCTGGCCTCCGAACTCAGAAATCCACCTGCTTCTGCCTCCCAAGTGCTGGGATTACAGACGTGTAATCAGCCCGGCTCATTCATTTTTTTTTTTAACTTTATCTTATGTATGTGGGTGTTTTGCCTGTGTGTCCATGTATACCACATTCATGTCTAGTGCTTGTGGAGTCCAGAGGGGACTGGGTCCTCTGGGCCCAGCTGTGGGCCACCATGTGAGTCCTGGGAACTGAACCCCAGTCCTCTGGAAGAACAGACAGTGTCTGTCTAGCCCTGGCTAGCATTTTGGTTTTGTTTTTATTTCTTTATCTTTTTTCAAGACAGGAGGTTTCTTTGTGTAGCCCTCACTCTCCTGGAATTTGACCAGGCTGGCTTCGAACTCAGAGATCCACCTGCCTCTGCCTCCTGAGTGCTGGGATTAAAGGCCTGTGCTACTGGGCTCTAGCTCACCTGGCTTTGGCTAGCATTTGGGGGGCTTTTGTTTTGTTTTGTTTTGTTTCGCTTTTTTGAAACAGAGTTTCTCTGTGTAGCCCTGGCCGGGCTGGAACTCAGTTTGTAGACCAGGCTGACCTCGAACTCAGAAATCCACCTGCCTCTGCCTCCCTAGCGCTGGAATTAAAGGCGTGCGCCACCACGCCCGGCTACTGGCTAGCATTTTTAACAACATGATAAGCCATTTTCCTTCAGTTTCAAGAGTACTGTTTTCATGCTAGATTCTAGCGTGAACAGAGATCCACCAGCACAGCCTCGCAGCCTGTCTGTGGGGCAAGCAGAGAGAGCACACAGGGCACAGGCGCTTCCCTAGTGGGCGAGTGGCATCCTCTGAAGTGTACGGTAACAGTAACCAGCCCTGGAAGTGAACCAGGCACAGGACAGAAATGACACATGCTATTGCAATCCCTCCGGCTTCTTCCCAGACACCAGCACGGGAGCACAGGCATGGTGACAGAGCTGGCTGCCACCCACGCTCTAAGAAAAGGGTGTGTGTGCCCGCCCTGCTCCAAGAAAATAGGGAGGTGCCACCCACACTCTAGGGAAAGGGGCAGCCCGGTCCTGGTTCTGAAATTCTTAACATTCACTTGTTCCTACTAGATGGGGTCAGCCCCAGAAGCTTTCACCAATTAATAAAGCTAAATTACCCCTGTTTCCCTGTTGAATAGTGATATGGTTTGGAATGGGCTTTTTCTTAATGTCTAATTGGTATTTAATTACTAGGGGATCCAGCTTGCCCTTGTGTGTGAAATGAAACTACCTTTCCCCGCCGGCTGGCTAAGAAGCCAGCCTTGCATGATCTGTTGTGTTTCTCCTTGTCAGCGCACTGTGCTTGCGATAGGGTCAGATTTCTTCATGTGCCCACATAACAGGCGCAGGTGTGTGTGTACATTGTTTTTTATTTGAGACAGACTCACTGGCCTGGAATTTTCTGTACCCAAAACAGCTGCAGGCTTCCAGGGCTTCGCCCATGTCCACCGCCCATCTCGCCATCACCGGGACTACAGGCGCATGCCGTCGCATTCAGCTTTTCAATCGAGTTCTGGATACTCAAAGGCAGGTCCTCATCTTGTGAAACAAACACTTTCCCCTGGGGTCTTATGGAGCTCAGGCTGCCCTGAAACTCATTGTGTACCCGAGGATGACCTTGGATTTTCTGTGCTGATCCTCCTGCCTCCAGATCCTGCCTTCTGGAGTCACAGGCATGCTAAGCAAGCCCCTGGGCTAGGCCACCCGCTGTCAGGCCTGTCAGAAGGAAGGAAGAAGAGGGTGGGGAGGAAGAAGCGTCGGGCAGGTGGGGAAGTGGAGGATTCACAGGATGCTCTTATGTGAGCCGATGAGAGTCGGTACTGTGCTCACATTAGAACTTGAACCCAGCCGGGCGTGGTGGCGCACGCCTGTAATCCCAGCACTTGGGAGGCAGAGGCAGGCTGATTTCTGAGTTTGAGGCCAGCCTGATCTACAGAGTGAGTTCCAGGACAGCCAGGGCTACACAGAGAAACCCTGTCTCAAAAAAAGAAAAACAAAACAAAACAAAACCTTGAACCGAGGGAGCTGGAGAGATGACTCAGCGGTTAAGAGCACTGACTGCTCTTCCAAAGGTCCTGAGTTCAAATCCCAGCAACCACATGGTGACTCACAACCATCCATAATGAGATCTGAGGTCCTCTTCTGGTGTGTCTGAAGACAGCTACAGTGTAATTACATATAATAATAAATAAATTTTAAAAAGAACTTGAACCGAGAGCCAGGAGTGGCGCACGCCTTTAATCCTAGCTTTCTGGAGGCAGAGGCAACTGGATCCCAGAATTCAAGGCCAACCTGGTTTACAGAGTGAGTTCCAGGACAACCAGGCTACACAGAGAAACCCTATCTTGGGGGGGAAAAAAAGTCAAAACACAAAACAATTTGGACCTGTATTGGTGTTTGATTTGGTCGTCACCCACCAGCCTCAATAGTTCACGGCGAGGACCTGTAACAGCTAATCCGGGCAGTCTGGTTGACACACCTGCGGCCAGGGGCTTGCATCTGCGACATTGCCTCCATCAGATTGGCCTGTGGGGCACCTCCTTGATTGCTAATTGACTCAGGAGGGCCTTGCCCACCAGGGGCTCACCTTCTGGAGGCAGGTAGGCCTGGGCTGTACGAGAAGACTAAACCTATGCTGGGAGTGACAAGCCAGTAAGCTCTGTACCGGGTTCCTGCCTTGGAGATGGACTATTAGTACAATTGTAAGCTGAAATAAACCCTTTCCTCCCCAAGCTGCTTTTGGACAAGATGTTCCAGAGAGAACACTACAAGGGAGACTGCCCACACCAGAGGAGCGCGTGCTTCTGAAGGCGCTTTGTAAGAAACCACCTAAGTGTGGTGGCCAAAAGCGGTGACGACTGCTCATCTCTCCGTGGCTGTGAGTCGGCAGGGCGCAGCTGGGTGCTCTTACTGCGGGGTGTCCTGTGACTGCCCTGTCACTAGGACTGAACATCTCGTATGGCTCCTGACATTTTCATAGCAGAGTCTGACTGTTAGCTGGGGCTTCCAGAAGTGTGGTTGGGTTCTTCCACGGGACGCTGGGTTCTGGGACAGAATGCTGAGAGACCCAGTTGGAAGTGATGTGACTTCTACTTCAGCCTATGTCTCAGAACGTCATTTCTTGGTCGGCCCGAGTTCTAGTGAGGACAGAACAACAGGCTCTCCTATCCGTGAGGAGCTGAGTCGGAGGCAGGGGAGGAAGGGATGGTGGTGGCCATCTGTGGAGATTGTCCAAAGAACTGGGAAACTGTAGGGATTGGTCTGTAGGTCATGAATTGATTCCTTCCAGTGTGTCTACCACCGGACATTGCTGTGGTGACCAGGGCCCTGCCCTCTTGGTTTTGATCTACCTCACCGGGCAATGTTTATCTATAACCCTAGATCTGTTTACCTATAGTCCTATCTCCCCACTGGAGACAAAATTTTCCATTTAGCTGTTTGTTTTGTTTGAGACAGGTCTTACTGTGCAGCTGGTTAGTTAGTTTTTCTATGCAAACTAGTTGTCATGGAAGAAGGAACTACTGGGTTTGTGTGTGTGTGTGTGTGTGTGTGTGTGTGTGTGTTGTGTGTGTGTTCTTTTGTTTTTCAAGACAGGGTTTCTCTGTGTAGCCCTGGCTGTTCTGGAACTCACTCTGTAGATCAGGCTGGCCTAACTCAGAAATTGCCTGCCTCTGCCTCCCAAGTGCTGGGATTAAAGGTGTGTACCACTACTGCCGGGCTAAGAAGGAACTACTACTACTACTACTTCTTCTTCTTCTTCTTCTTCTTCTTCTTCTTCTTCTTCTTCTTCTTCTTCTTCTTCTAAGAAGGTACTTCTGTTGAGAGAACATCGTCAGAACATCATGCCATCACCTGTGGGAGTCCCCGCCCACTGTGGGCGTTACCCTCCCTTGCCCTAGGAGATGTAAGACAGGTAGCTGATAGCATCCAGTAAGCAGCCCAATGGTTAGTTAGCAGGCAGTAAGGAACCTGTCTGGTTCCCTCTGGGTGCCAGCTCTGAGATCCTTTCAGTGATGGACTGTGGTGTGGAAGTGTAAGTCAAATAAAACCTCTCCTCCCCAAGTTGCTTCTGGGCATGGCTAAGGAAGCAAATTAAAAGTCCCAGCAGGCACTTCTCCTGTCCCTTACCCTTGTGTGTGTGTGTGTGTGTGTGTGTGTGTTTGTGCATGCGCGCACATGCACACAATTGTGAAGAAACCAGAGGGCAACATTGATCATCTTCCTCAGTCGTTCTCCACCCTAGCTGTGAGTCAGGGCCCCTCACTGAACCCAGAGCACTCTGTTCTGGCTGAGGTGGGGGCTCACTGGTCAAGCAGGTTCCCAGGATCCTCCCCTCTGCCTCCCCAGCACTGAGATATATGTATTATAGACCAGCTCTGTCTCTCGGTCTCTGTCTCTCTCTGTTTCCCTGTGTCTCTCTGTCTCCCTGTCTCCCTGTGCCTCTCTGTCTGTCTCTCTGTCTCCCTGTGTCTCTCTCCTTCTCTCTCTCTCAAACATGAGTTTTAGGAGAATCAGGTTTAGGTCCTCACACTGGCCTGAGAAACACTGCAGTGACGGAGCGTCTCTCCTAGGCCTCACTCCTCTCTCAATATTAATAATGGCGGTTTTTGGAGCTCTGGTTTGGTACCTGACTCTGTGCTCCACCACACACACACACACACACACACACACACACAGAGAGAGAGAGAGAGAGAGAGAGAGAGAGAGAGAGAGTCTTGTAGTAAACATGGAAAAATGCTTTCTTTCCTTTTCTTTCTCTTTCTTTCTTTCTTTTTTTTTTTTTTTTTTTTTTTTTTTTTTTTTTGGTTTTTTGAGACAGGGTTTCTCTGTGTAGCCCTGGCTGCCCTGGAACTCACTCTGTAGACCAGGCTGGCCTCAAACTCAGAAATCAGCCTGCCTCTGCCTCCCAAGTGCTGGGATTACAGGCGTGCGCCACCACGCCCGGCTTCCTTTTCTTTCTTGAGAGTCTTGTACTCTTCCTTCCTTCCTTCCTTCCTTCCTTCTTCCCTCCCTCCATCCCCCCTCTCTCTTTTCTTTCCTTTTCTTTTCTTTTTCTTCCCAGTAACTCCCACCAGATGTGCTTGCTCAAAACCACTTTCCCAGCAGGCCCCGGGGCTCCTTGGATGCCCCTCAAGTCTGAGTCAACACTTTAGACCTGTTTCAAATTTCGCAGGCATCGTCAGACCCAGAGGGCCCAGAGCAGGGAACTCCTGCAGTTTGCGCTTTTCCCTTGCCCTGCCCCTCCCCGCCCCCGCCCTGATCTGTACTCCCCTTCTATGGGATTGAGGCCGGAAGAAGAGAAACAGAAACATGTGGTTTCCCGTGGTGCTTGGTTGGTGGTCAACACATTGCTGTTCCCATGTGGGTGGGGTAAGGACTCTTTGTTGATCTAGTTCATTCCGGTCCGGCACATGCTTTGTGCAAAGAACCTCACTCTTGGAATACTCAATGTCCTTGGCCTCCACAACTAGACACTGGGAGCTGTCACCCACTGTGACAGTCAAAACTATCTCCAGACTGTTTCCAGTTTCCTGTCTGAGACCCTACACTATAGACTTGTCGGGAGCAAGTGTGGGTCTTCACAGTCCTCCTAAGGGCCACCTCCTATTCCTCCTAATTCTAGGAGGTGACCTTGTGCCTTGTTGCTCTGGGAAGGACTCCAACCCCCAATCCTGGAAGCCACACTTCTATTCAGTACTAGACCACAACCCTGGGGCATGTGGACACAGCATCCATCCGTCCTCTAAGGGGCTGGACTGTCCCTTGGCTCAGTACTCCCTATGTTATCTTTGGGCACTTTGCAAACGTGCTTTAGCCCCAGGAAGGATCAGCTAGTATTTGACCAAGATGGCAGCCAACTGGAACACAAGGCCTTCCTTCTTCTCTCATATTCCTTACAATGATTGCCCTGTATGCCCAACTCTTCAAACCCCTCACCTGGTTTCAAGAAAAAGAAAGAAAGAAAGAAAGAGCCAAGTCCTCATGAAGGAGGAGACCTTCCTCTTCCCAAAAGTGACCTTGCCTTAGGAACACCAGCTCCCTCGGGTCACGCCAGATGTCCCATGTGAAGGACACCTGGACTGCTCACATTTCATACGCAAGGCACAAAATTCCAGGGTCCTCACTGGCGATGTGGTCTAGAGTCTTAAAATGGTTCACTTCCTCTGCCGGTCACAAAACAAATAAAATGCACATGCACACACAAAGAAAAGGAAAGGAAAAACTAACGTGTACTTTCACTAAACATTTACGCTTTCTTAAATGTTTAGTGACACTCCAGAAGAGGGAGTCAGGTCTCATTACGGATGGTTGTGAGCCACCATGGGGTTGCTTGGATTTGAACTCAGGTCCTCTGGAAGAGCACTCGGTGCTCTTAACCTCTGAGCCATCTCTCTAGCCCCTTAAGCTTTCATTTTAAGCTTCACTTAATCTTTATTTTTATGAATTAATTAATTTTTTTTGAGACAGGGTTTCTCTGTGTAGCCCTGGCTATCCTGGAGAACAAGCTGGCCTTGAACTCATGGAGACCCGCCTTCTGCCTCTGCAGAAGTGCTGGGATTAAAGCTGTGAGCCACCACTGTCCAGCTGCTTAGTCTTTACTTCTCTCTTTTTTGTTTCTTAAGACAGGATGTTACACTATGTAGACCAGGCTGACCTTGAACTCACAGATACCCACCTGCTTCTGCCCCCTGACTTGGCTTCAGTTTTAAACCCAGTGCATCCTATGAAGGATGTAACACATGGCCATTGTAAAGACTGGAGAAGTCATTCGTGTCTGACGACTGTGCTGTCCTTCCCCTATAGCACTCTAAGGATTTAAACGATCGACAATTTATTGTTAATAATAAACTCACTCACGTTGCTTCCCTGCGGCTTGTATTAAAATATTTTTCTATAGCATAGTCAAGGATCAAGCATTCACTGGATGAATGATTGTCCTGGGGAGGGACCTCCTCGGACTGCTGCTTGCTATCGGGGTTTACGGTCCTGCCGCTACCAACAGATGGCTGAGAGAGATGGTGGTTTGGAGGTTTTCACTGCCGCGCGCGCCTGTATCTCCTTGAACCTGACCCATTTGGCACCCTTGTGCCAGGAGCCTTGTGACTTCCTGTATTGCTTGCTTTGGGGTTTATCGCGGCTAATCTCCTGTATCTTTGCCTATATCCTGTATCCAGGCCTTGGCGAGCCTGGACCCTCCTCCCTCTGTGGCACACTCTTATCTTTTATCTAACCCGTGCTGCCCCATATGTAGCCATATGTCATGGAAACTGGTCTAGTTTGACAGGAGTGTCCCCAAGCACAGAGAAGGCACTAGACCACGTCTGCTGAAGCAGATCTTCAAAGATGCCTAGGTACTTGGAGCGCACCGGAACGCCTGCAAAGCCCCCCACTAGGAGCCATCAAAACCTCACACGCACCATAAGTCTCTGTCCACCCAAGGGCACTGGACTTTCAAGTCCATCTCAGCTTTTCCAGCGGCTGCCGCAGCATCTGCTCCCTACCACTGCCCTTGCTGAGCTGGGAGGGTCACCCCTAGCGTGCTTGGCTCCGCTGCCCGGTGTTCGGCCCTCATCCCCGGCAGGGTTCTTGGAATCCTATAGAGAGAATCAGCTTAGAGATCCAAGTTAGTGTTATTTTTAGAAATAAAGATCATCAGACCTCAGCTTTCAGAGACACGTTCAGAGGATGGAAAGGAGCAAGTCATCCTGTTTTTCTAACGTTCAAGTTGGAGCGAGGCAAAAAAATTCCTGAATGTTCTGGGCTGGTGAGACGGCGCAGAAGCTTGGACTTAGCATGTGTGAGGCCCTGGGCGCCAGCCCAGCGCTGCAGTGCAGCGCGATTGATCGTAGCCCGAAAGGGTCTCCTTTGTTACAGGCAGATCTTGTCTTCCCAACAGTCCCCCTCGGTGGCCGGATGAGGCCCAAACACACCCTTCTTTGCTCGCTCTATCGGGTCCTGGCTGGTACCTCAGGCCATTTGGAATACAGCCATCCTTTATCTTCTGGTTATTAAAACAGAGAAAAGCGGCTGCCTAGTTCACAACAGGACCAATTTTTTTTTCCCTCTTAAAACTGCAAAAAGTCTGTCGGTGGAAAATGTCACCTTGTGGTGGGCAGAGCTGCGGGAGAAAGCCAGCAAGTCTGGAGCCTCGAGGAACAGTATTTGCTTGTTATGCTTGCGTATGCACGTGTGGGTGCGTGTTTACAGGGGTGCAGGTGTTGGGTGCAGGTGTGTGCGTGTGTATACCAAGGTTCACCTCGGGTGCCACTGCTCAGGTATCAATCACTTCGTCTTGTTTTCTTGTATGTGTGTCTGTGTGGAGACATTCCTGCGTGGATGTCTGTGTACCACATCTCTGCCTGGGACCCACAGAGGCCAGAAGAGGGGTTACCATATCCCCTAGATCTAGATCATAGATGGCTATGAGCTACCATGTGGGTGCTGGGAATTAAATAAACATGGGTCCTCTGGAAGGGCAGCCAGTGCTTCCCCCTGCTGCTATTCTTCCTCCCTATTGGGGGAGGCTGCATCAATCCTCCCCCCCTCCCCCGCCCCCGCCTTCCTCGTGGCTGCCAGCGCGTTGCTCGGCCCCTCCCACTCTCTCTTGGCGCGGATGTGCGTGCCCACCCTCTTCCCGATGGACTTGAGTGCGCGCCTGTCCTTGGACACTCGGAGCGACTCCATGACGCGTCCCTCGCTCATAGGGCGCGAAGCCGCACATCTCCCGGATCGTGTCCCGCACAAACTTGGATGTGCTTGGTGAGGTGTCCGCGGTGCCGGCTGTGTCTCAGCTTGCTGTCTTCATCCTCATGGCCCTTGTTGAGTCCCACGGCCATTGGGTAACGCAGGGCCATGGCGGCGGCCCTCCATGGCGGCCGGGACCCAGCCAGTGCTCTTAAGCACGGAGCCATGTCTCCAGCCCAGCTTGTGTTTTGAGACAAGCTCTCCCATTGACTTTGAACTTGCTGAGTAGGTTAGACAGGCTGGCTAGTGAGCCCCAGGAGTCCCCTTGCCTCTGCTCCTCCAGTGCTCCTCCTAGTTACTCAGGAAACAAGCAGGAGAATCATAAATCCAAGGTCTACAGGGGTGTGTGTGTGTGTGTGTGTGTGTGTGTGTGTGTGTGGTCCGAATAGTCCAACAATTGCTGTCTCCTAAAGGAAAGGTCCAGGAGCTGAAGTTGTTCCGTCCATGTGCCTGATGTCTCTGGTGCTTGAGCCCCAGAGAGCCGCTAGTCTTTCGCCTTTGTTGGAATTCTGAAGCAGCAGGTCCTCCTCCCCCACAGCCCTCACAGGTGTGCCCAGACACTTGGTTTTCAGTTGATTCCAGACACAGTTGGCAATCAACGAGCCACTACACTGGCTTGAAATTAAAAGTTAAAAGGAAGTTGAAAGATATAGTCCAGTACCTCACATGCACGAAGCCATAGGTGTGTGTGTGTGCATGCGTGTGAGAGAGAGAGAGAGAGAGAGAGAGAGAGAGAGCACATTGTGATGTTAGGAATGCTAAATCAGCAAAACCCATCAAGGCAAAGCCTCCTCTGACTTCATTCCCCCAGAAGCAGACGCCCTGGCAAAATGTTGTAGTCGTTTATCTAGGAAGTGAAACTGGGTCTGCTGAGAGGACCAGGGTTCAGTCCCCAGCACCCCAGGGCGGCTCCCAACCATCTGTAACTCCAACCCAGGGGATTAGACACCCTCTTTTGGATTCTGAGAGCACTGCAAGCCAAGACTGTCCTGATGCCAACCAACTCCAGTTGCCTTTAATGCTCCACAGGAGACTGAAACCACAGCTGTTTGCAACTGAAGCACAATCTGGCGAAGGCACTGCAGCCGCTGCTGGTTCTAAGCCTGGACTGCCCCCTTTGCAATCAGGAGCCTTAGTGAGCTCTGTGCAGGCAGCTCTGTTCTGCTGACTCAGCACTTCCCCGAAAGCCCCTCCCACCCAACATATTTGTCCGTGCAGGCACACCCTTTACTTGCTTGAGGGACTTTATTGTGAATGCTGCAGTTACACTCTCTAAACACCCCTTCTAGCTGCACAAGCAGATGGTCCAATCATTTCCCGAGCCAGGCAGAGATTCGTCCTGTACTGCCCCCTGGTGTCCCAACATTTTAAGATATCATTTCTTTATTTTTATGTATGTAGAGGCAGGGTCACACTATTAGTGATGGTGTAGGAGGAGGAGCATTAGGCAAAGGTTGTTTAGCCCAGGCTGGCCTCAAAGTCCCAGCATTCCTACTGCCGCAGCCTTCCAAGTGCAGGAGTTACAGGCATAAGCTACCACACCTGTATTTCCTTACCCACTTCTCATGTCTTTACCGACGTGGGCTGAACTGGTAACACGGAGGCGGAGGAGGGATACCAGCGGTAGCAGAAGCAGCAATAACGGGTGAAGGAGAGCTAGCTGGTGGGCTGGAGAACGGCCTGGGCAGGAATGACAGGCAACAAATGTATCAGAGGGGAGAGACAAGGCTGGGGAGATGGCTGGTAGGTAAGAGAGTATGCGATATGCTGCACTGTGTGCTCCAGACCTGATTTTCAGTCCACAGGACCCATGGAAAATGCTGGATGTGGCCACACACTCGCCTGTACCCCCATTGCTGCGGGAGAGGTGGAGGCAGGAGGATTGCCCACGTGAGCCTCCAGACTGCACTCGGAGCCGCCAAAACTCTCTGGCTTCAAACATCTGGAACTTTGTGCCCAGCCACGGGGCTTGGGCTCTAGCCTCGGAGCTTTCTAGCCTAGCCTCGAGGCCATAGGCATTCAAGGGTCTGGGAAGGGTCACAAAGGAAGAGCTTTGCCTAGGCTACTTGCAATGCCTATCCGGAAGGACCCCAGCCAGGGCTCTGGTAATTCAAGTAGCAGAATGTAACTGTGAGGAGCCAGACTCCAGGGGGCACATGTACAGCTGCTGTTCATTAAAGGTTCCTTTGCCTTTGGGTTCGCAGAAGATTTCAAAGAAATGCTGATGGCAAAGTTGTGGAAGAAGAAACTGGAACTGGGGCCAGGTGTGCTGGTAAATGGACAAGGTGTATTGATGAATGGGCCAGGTGTGCTGGTGGATGGACAGGTGTGTTGGTGGATGGGCCAGGTGTGCTGGTGGATGGACCAGGTGTGCTGGTAGATGGGTCAGGTGTGCTGGTGGATGGGCCAGGTGTGCTGGTGGATGGACCAATGTGTTAGTAGATGGACCAGGTGTGCTGGTGGATGGACCAGGTGTGCTGGTGCTGGTGGGCACTTGTAATTTAAGTATTTAGGGAGGGAGATAGAAGGAGGAAGATCAGGAGTTTAAAGTCATTCTCTGATACAGAGTGAGTTTGAGGCCAACCTAAGCTACATGAGCCTCTCTCTCTGTCTCTCTCTCTCTCTCTCTTTCTCTCTCTCTCTCTCTCTCTCTCTCACACACACACACACACACACACACACACACACACACGGGAGTGGGGAGACTCACATACCTGCCACAGCATCTAAAGAACTGGGATCTGCTCTCAGCACCACCTCACTGCTGGGCCAAGAACAGTCTTTTGCTCCAGGGTCCACCATCCCTGCTGAGACTTAAAAGCCAGAGCCAGGACCATTGCATGTATAACTGGATAGCTGTGCGGGGCGGCAAACCCAGCTGCTCACAAGGCTGGGGAAGAGACAGGGGAGGAGGGCAGTGAGCACGTGGTCCCTAGAGAAAACGGAAGGCCTACATGGGCAGGGGAGATGGCTCAGTGCTTAAGAAGGACGGGGCTCAGTTACCAGCACCCACATGGTGTCTTACAACTACTCCAGCTCCAGGGGATCTGACGCCCTACTTTCGCCTTAGTGGGAACCAGGCCTATACACAAACAATGTTTATTTTGTTTTGTTTTGTCTTTTAGACAGAGCTTCTCTGTGTGACACTGGCTGTCCTGGAACTTGCTCTGTAGAGCAGACTGGCCTCGAACTCAGAGATCTGCCCCACTCTGCCTCTTGAGTGCTGGAATTAAAGGTGTGCACCACCACTGTCCGGCTCTAACAACTTTTTTTTTTTAACCCCAGAAACTGAAAAGACTAATTCTGCATGGAGATAAGCACAGTTGCACTGTCTTGGTTTCTTTCCCTCCTGTTTTGCTACAATTTATTTCATCTCAGATTCAAGGTTCTTCCCGTGTTGCAGAAGCCTGAGGTGGCTTTGTGTGACTAGACTTTGGCTACTTTGTGGGTTCTTTTTGCTTCTACCCCCTCCACCCCTAGCACTAGATAGAAGAGAAAAAAGGGTAGAGGGGAAAGGGGGCAGCATTATCATTAGACTACTTCCTGCTGATTAGGGGTGTTGAGTTCCTTGGCCGAGTTTGATCTTTGTAGTTTTTTTCTTCTTGTTTCTTCTTTGCACTAAACACTTGACAAATTCCAATCACAGCAACCAACCACCAACCCATCTCCCAGGGCCCTAGCATTAATGTACCCTCTAAAAAGTTCCCAGAATTCCTGGTGTTGCGCAATCGCAGAATCTCCCGCTGACAAAATCCCGCCCCTGCTAGAGCACAGGACAGACAGTCTGAAGCGGCCCCATCTCCCACACTTGGGATCAAAACAAAAACCGTATTCTTATATTTCTGTGTTTAAAAAAATTGTCACTACAGCTTTATATTGCATCTGCAGTAAAGAAGCGGCTGTCAACAGAGGAACACGAGCCCAGTTAACTCTTCACTTTTTCAGTCCAGCGTCCCCTGCTTAGGGAGTGCCCCGCCCGCGGTTTTACCAGACCTTCTGACCTACATTATGGCTCAGTGAATAAAGATACTCCTCTGAGAGCAGCGGAGAGGGCTCGGAGGTTAAGAGCATTGACTCTTAACAGAGCTCTCCTCTTAACAGAGGAGTAGGGTTCAATTCCTGGGGCGTCTGGCACCCTCTTCCGGTTTCCTCGGGCATCAGGTCTGTGGTGCACAGACATACATGTGGGCAAAACACCCACATACATACAAAGTATAAAATAATTTTTAAAATGAAAATTGTCCTCTGATACACCCCCCACCCCCTACCCCTGGCTGCCATGTACCATGGAACGTGAGTACAACACAAACACACACACATACACACACTTAAAAAGAAAGATGAGCCTTTCTACATTAATTAATGTAATCAAGATAATCTGTCACGGGCATGCTCAGAAGCACATCTCTTGTCAATATAACAATTAACACTAACTGTTGCAAGATATTTCCTATCCATTCACAGTGACTGGAGGGGAGGGGGGGGCTGGGTGGACCACACAAGTGGAGAGAGAGGGAGACACGGATATCCAGATGGCTTCAGACGTATTTCTGGTGTTTTGGAGAGGTTAGAAATATTGGAATAAGACTTTATCATTGTAAATTGGCATTATGAAATTGGGAGGGAGGGCTGGAGAGGTGGCTCAGCAGTTAAGAGCACTGTAATCCCAGCACTTGGGAGGCAGAGGCAGGCGGATTTCTGAGTTCGAGGCCAGCCTGGTCTACAGAGTGAATTCCAGGACAGCCAGGACTACACAGAGAAACCCTGTCTCGAAAAAATCAAAAAAAAAGAAAAAAAAAAAAAAAAAAAGAAAAAAAAGAAAGAAAGAAAAGAAAAGAAAAGAAAAAGAAATTGGGAGTTTCTTATACATAAATATATTCGGTTAACTAGTCAAGTTTAAGAGTCATGCTGGAGTGGATACTTAGGAGGAGTGGGTGCTGGGCAGAAGCGTGGGACTCCCACCGTTTACAGAGTCTATGGAGAGGAAACACAGCTGGGAAGCTGTGAGAGCCGGTTGGAAGAGATCGGCTCAGCGGCGACGGTGAGAGCCGTCCTGAGCGAGACCGGCCGGGACTTGGTGCAGAGGCCTGGGAGGGCGGTACTCTTTCTTAATTATTACCCACTACAACTGACCATATACAGACGTTGTATATTTGAGACTGTCTAAATCAGGGGTCAACAAAACTTTTCTATAGGCACTCAGAGAGTAGCGGGTGTCGTAGTGCCAATCCCAGCACTTGGATGCAGACGCAGACAGATTGCTATGAGTTGGAGGCCAACCTGGTCTACACAAAATTTCCAGGCTAGTCAGGGCTACCTAGGGAAACCATGGCTCAAAAACAAAAAAAAGCACCGGATGACTAGGAACTGGAGAGATGGCCCAGTGAGTAAGGCTGCTCTTCCAGAGGACCAAGGTTCAATTCCCAGCACCCCCCTGGAGGTTCACAACTGTTGTAACTTTAGTTTCGGGAGCCCAGCGAACGTCCCCTTCTGTGAATGGGTGAAGGATGACCCAAGAGGTCGCAGGTGGGAGGCAGGGCACTTGTGTGGAATGTTCTAGGGCCTGGGTTCCACACCCCACACGGTCCCTTGCTTCACAGAAAAACCATCTTGTAACAGGCATGCTATTCCCCCAGGACATGTCATTGCAGGACATAACTTATTAGCCCATTTGTTGAATTCAAATTGCCAAAGAACAACATTTCTCTCTATGTTCTGTTCAAAGCCTAACTGGCTGTAATCAGTGACTCACAATTTGGGAGCATTCCGTCCATGAAATAGAAAGTTCTTGGCTGGGTGGGGGTGATTGCCTACCTGCCTGCAACCCGGCATTTATGGAGGATGAGAAGGAGTCTTACTGTGGTTTCAGCCAGGATTCTCTCAGAAAAGCAAGAATGAGAGAGAGAGAGAGAGAGAGAGAGAGAGAGAGAGAGAGAGAAGTAGATTACACTGAGCAGTGAAAGGATAGGTTTAATGGACAGAAAAAGGACCAAAGGAAGCAGACCAAGTCGTGTTTTGTTTGTTTGTTTGTTTGTTTGTTTGTTTGTTTCAAGGCAGGGTTTCTCTGTGTAGCCCTGGCTGTCCTGGAACTCACTCTGTAGACCAGGCTGGCCTCGAACTCAGAAATCTGCCTGCCTCTGCCTCTAGGCCTGTGCCACCCTGCCTTTAAAATGAGTCCTTTCAAAGCCGCTGATCTCATAGATTCAACACAGGCAAGGCTGAGCAGCGCCTCCTCCTTCATTGCTGGGTTATATTTTAATCTGGCCTCTTTCGAAGCTCCCTTTCCTACCAAGGTCCCTAGAACCATTTCTCCAGTGTGTGTGGGGGGCAGGGGGGAGGTTGGAAGTTGGGAGGTCCTGATGCAGCAGCTCAGGGCAGACAATGACTCCCATACATGTTACTGAAGATAAAATCTGACCCTAAGTCCCCACAAGCCAGGATTTGTGCGTAAAAGAGTCCCAGGGTGGGCCGAAGAGATGGCTCAGCCATGAACAGCTAGACTCACAACTAAAGAGAGTCCCAAGGCTTCCCTATTTCCGGAGCCTCGGGCACTATCTCTGGTCCTCCAGCTATTTGAGAGGCCCCAGGCCGTGAGTGGCTGTACGACCCACTTGCCAGTCTGCATCATCCTTACAGCTAGAAAAGACTCCCCACTCGCCAGAGCTGGGGCACTCAGGGACATTCCAGCTTCTCATCTTTGGGAAGTTAGGCCTTGATTCAATAATAAAAACCTCTTAAGGGACTCTCAGGTCCCCAGGACGTGTCCCCGTGTGCCCTCTCGGTCTGGAGACGGCGTGCAGGAAAGTAAGACTCAGCTTCCTTCTAAATAAGGTCATTTCGCCCTCTGTTTCTGCTGCATTATACTACACTCAAGTCTCCCAGTCTCCCATGATACTTTAAAAAGGAAATGATGACAGGCTGCCAAGTGTCCCGGGGGCTGAGCTGATCATTATTTATTTATGTAGCCAATCCTGTTCTCTTGGGGCGTTCAGGGATGCGGCTAAGTTCTTCAATGGCTGAACCAAGCAGCTGTTCCCCCGCCCGAGAGCCTATCTGGCGACTACCACACAAGCTGTTCAGTAACTTCTCTTCCCAGGGAAGACCTTGTAATGGCGCCAAGTGAGTGGGTGGTGCTAGGAGCACGGCAAGGCCCCGCTATCGAAGACTTGAGATGACACAGCTGCTCAAAGCGCTCTTTGCCAAGCCACACTACCCGAGTCCAGTCCCCGGGACTCACAGGGCAGAAGAAAAGAATGGACTCCTGTAAGTTTTCCTCTGACCTCCATTTTTTGGGGGGGAGGGAGGGGAGGTTTCACTATGTTGTCCGGGGTAGCCTCGAACTCCTAGAGATCTGCCTGCCTATGTCTCCTGAGGCCTGGGATTAAAGATGTGCACCACCACCATACACCACCATCTTACCTGGTTCTTGAAGTGGGAAGTCCCATGGGGACCAGCGCGGTTGGTTCCGGTGAAAGGGTCTCTCTCCTTCTCAGTGGCAAGCAGCTGCCCTTTCACTATGTCCTCACACTGGGAAGAAATAGGGCACTCTGGCGTCTTTTCCTCTTTTCAGTGACACCCCCTTGTTGGGACACCTCTTTCATCTGTTCCCAACTCCTCCTCAAAGCCTAAAGCTTCAACCCTGAACTTGAAGCCCATCCTGGTGCTGAGCAGCTTAGTGACCACTAGGGGGCGTTCCAAGGTGCCGCGGGTCTGGGGAAACTGAGCAGCCACCACAGACACGGTATTTCCTCCTTTGAATCTAGGCTGATCCTGGGATGGAGTTTTGTGTTTTATGTTGTCGTTTTGGTTTGTTTGGTTTAGTTTTTGGAGACAGTGTTGGTGTGTGTACCTCTGGCTGTGCTGGAACTTGCTCTGTGGAGTGGGCTGGTTCAGAGATCCTCTTGCCTCTGCTGGGATTAAAGGAGTGCCTCGCCCCCGCCCATCAAGATAGAGTTTGGTTAAGGGGATGTCAAGGGTCCCGTCTCCCCTTTCCCCTTGTGGAAGGGGAAGGGAGGATGGAGGGATACTTTCCAGTCAGGAGCTGAGATGGTGAGGCATCTGCTCACTGGGTCCCTGGGAGCCTGCTTCCCTACTCCCCCAGACAAAAACCAAGAAAACAAAAAACAAAAGGAAGGTCGTTCACATGCTCTGAAATCGTCTCTTGTATCACGGGCCTTTCTGCTGCAGTTTGTCCTTGGCCTTCCCTGATAAGACTCAGGTTTCCAAATTACTTTATTACATCGAGGTAAGATGAGAGTGGGTGGGGCGATCGGGGACTTGGCTCGGCTGCTAGAGTGTTTGCTAGGTACAAGCCAAGCCCTGGAGCCGACCCTCAGCCTAGCGTACCCTGGGTGTGGCCGTGCAGGCCTGCAATCGCAGCACTTGGGATACGGAGGCAGGAGGATCAGAGTTCAAGATCATCCTCTGTCACATAGGCCACTCTCGACTCTTCCCCACCCCCTCCTTGAAAGAGGAGGAGGAAGAGGAAGACACAGAGACCTACAGAACTAATTACTTACTGGTGAGTAGAGGGCCCCCACCCCCACCCCCTGAGGTCACAGAAATCTATACAGATTTTGGCATGAGACTAAAGGGAAATTGGTTTGCTTTTTCTGTAGGAAAGTTAGTTATTTTTGTTGTTGTTTTGTTTTGTTTTGTTTTTTTGTTTTTTGTTTTTTTTATGAGACAGGGTTTCTCTGTAGTCCTGGCTGTCCTGGAACTCACTCTGTAGACCAGGCTGGCCTCGAACTCAGAAATCCGCCTGCCTATGCCTCCTAAGTGCTGGGATTACATGTGTGGGCCACCACCGCCCCGCTGAAAGTTTTTATTCCGAAAAGCAATGGAGAGCCACAGAGTTATTGGTGGTGATGGTGGGGCAACCTGGGAGGGTCTGATGAGTTCTGGATAGGCAGAGCTCAGGCTAGCTGATGTGTGGAGACTGGATGCAAGGTTCACAGCTGCTTAAGTGTCACAGTGAGCAGCACAGATTTGAGTCCCCATGGGATGCTCCCATCAGTATGGGATGCTTCCATCAGTGTGGGATGCTCCCATCAGTGTGGGATACTCCCATCAGTATGGGATACCCCCATCAGTATGGGATAGTCCTATCAGTGTGGGATGCTCCCATCAGTGTGGGATGCTCCCATCAGTGTGGGATACCCCCATCAGTGTGGGATGCTCCCATCAGTGTGGGATACTCCCATCAGTATGGGATACCCCCATCAGTATGGGATAGTCCTATCAGTGTGGGATGCTCCCATCAGTGTGGGATGCTCCCATCAGTGTGGGATGCTCCCATCAGTGTGGGATGCTCCCATCAGTGTGGGATACTCCCATCAGTATGGGATACCCCCATCAGTATGGGATAGTCCTATCAGTGTGGGATGCTCCCATCAGTGTGGGATGCTCCCATCAGTGTGGGATGCTCCCATCAGTGTGGGATGCTCCCATCAGTGTGGGATACTCCCATCAGTATGGGATACCCCCATCAGTATGGGATAGTCCTATCAGTGTGGGATGCTCCCATCAGTGTGGGATGCTCCCATCAGTGTGGGATGCTCCCATCAGTGTGGGATGCTCCCATCAGTGTGGGATACTCCCATCAGTATGGGATACCCCCATCAGTATGGGATAGTCCTATCAGTGTGGGATGCTCCCATCAGTGTGGGATGCTCCCATCAGTGTGGGATGCTCCCATCAGTGTGGGATGCTCCCATCAGTGTGGGATGCTCCCATCAGTGTGGGATGCTCCCATCAGTAAGTGCTGGAGGTCTGAGTCCGGGCACATTACTGTGGACAGCTCTCACTAAGGAGCTCTTGGTGGCCCTAGTCAGAGACTTGTGAATGGGTGAACGGATTGGAAGGAGCCCCTGTTGCTTTGATTTTTCTCAAAACCTGCCTTCAGTGATGGTTCCTAAGTGCTTTAGCCTCCCTTCTAGCCCACCACCCACCTGAGGAAGTGGAAAGAAAAGTTATTAGGATACAGGAGAGGTGGGCCTGTTTAGAAATTGTTCTCTGGATCGATTTCAATCTCCCATTGTCAGGACACCAGCAGTCCAGTTCAGTAGTGTCAGGATAGTGAACACAATTCAGCCACAGTGGTACGCCCCAGGGGAGAGAGCCAAGGCCTCTGCACAGGTCAGCAGGAGTGACCAAGGCCAGCATGGATGCTAGGAGATTTTCTCTTCCAAGCCTCTCTCAAGAAAGTGAAGATCAGCAGAGATGAAGATGAGACCAGTAAAGCATCACAGAGCTGCTGTGCAAGCCCTGCCCTTGTCCGCTGGGTCGGACTTACACTGCCTCAAACATCACGTGTCCTCAGACAGGCCTCGCCTCACCACGTGAGCCTGTCTTAGCAAAGCTCCACCTGAGTCTGCATCGGTTGACTTCACTCTGCCAATGGACCAGAGTCCATGGAAGTCACAGGAACCTCACAAGAAGTTCTTTGGCGAGTTTCTCTCTATGGAGTCACCACAAGCAGAGTTCAAGAATGCAGTGTAAGACTCAATAATCCATGTGTGTCCTTAGCGAAGAATCCTTCACCACGTGTCCCCTCGTGCGATTGCTTTAGCGGAATATCCTTTCACCTGTTTCCGCCTCAGGAGAACACTCCTTCACGTGTCTCCCCCAGCAAAACACCATCAGACACAACTTACTTTCCAAGGAAGTTTCCTTGAAGTTTCCATTTCAAGCCCTTACCACCACTTCTGATATTAAGATATTCCATTTTGCCTCAGACCCAAAGCAATGGATCCAGTCAATGTTGGATTAAAACTGGAGAAACAAGGAACTCAAATACATAATTTCCCATTTTATATTTCCTCAGGTATGTATCGTAGCATGAGATCAAACATGTTGGGGGCCAGGAATTGCCTCACAAACCACACAAACTCTGATCTCCATCAGACAGGGATAGTTTATTGAGCAGATGTCCCGGGACTGGTTGACCAGGGTCATGGTCCAGATTCAGGTTGCCAGGGTCGTGAATGTGTTTTTTAAGTCCCTTCCTCACATAAGGCATGAATCAGCAAACAGTGATCCTTGCAAGACACTGGAGCTTCACCCTTGTGCTGTGGTACCTGGTATCTGGTCCTTGAATATCCCTGAGAGGATAGGACAGAGGAGGGTACCTGCCATGGGCTATGTAGAGAGTAGGAGGCGGGGCCAGAGAGATGGCTCAGCGGGTAAGAGCACTGACTGCTCTTCCAAAGGTCCTGAGTTCAAATCCCAGCAACCACATGGTTGCTCACAACCATCCGTACTGAGATTTGAGACCCTCTTCTAGAGTGTCTGAAGACAGCTACAGTGTACTCACAAATAATAAATAAATAAATCTTTAAAAAAAAAAAGAGTGGGAAGAGGAAAGGACTAGCATGGAGCCTTTACAGGAAACAGGTTATGAGGTTAGGTCAGAGAGCTCATCTGTCCTTCTGCACTGGTGGTCCCTGATTAGGGCTAATGTAACCAACCTTGAGGGTCTGTGCTCAAGTCAGATCTGGCCACCTTCCTCAATATGTCGATCAAAATAGCTAACTTGGGCACAGGAGGGATGGCTCAGCAGTTAAGAGCACTGGTGGCTGTTCCTGACGACCCAAGTTTGGTTCCAGCACCCAGCAGCCCACGACTGACTCCAAACTCCAGTTCCAGAGACTCTGAGACCCTCTTCTGGCCTTGGCGGGCACTGCAGACAGACGCACTGAGACTCGGCCTGTAAGGTGGTCTGAGAAGTGGTTGGAGCTGTGTGAAGGCTGTTTCTGGGAGTCCTGTTCCCCGTCCTGTTGGTGCTTTTTCCTTTCTTCCAGGATGACAGTCCTGGGATGGGGTTGGGGAAATCCTTATTTTTCCGGGTCTGGTTTTCTTTCTTTTCCTTTCTTTCTTTCTTTCTTTCTTTCTTTCTTTCTTTCTTTCCTTCTTTCTTTCTTTTTTTACGAGACAGGGTTTCTCTGTGTAGCCCTGGCTGTCCTGGAACTCTGTAGACCAGGCTGGCCTCAAACTCATGAATCCGCCCGTCTCTGCCTCCCAAGTGCTGGGATTACAGGCGTGCGCCACCACGCCCGGCTTCGGGGTCGTTTTTCAACCAGTCTGATACAGATCGAGAGACTCAAATGTCTCTTTAGAACGGCTTCATTTCTGCCAAGCCTATTTACACAAAAGTAAATGAAAACTCGCGCTATCTGTATTTTCACCGTCCTGCGGGCAGAGCGGCTGGCTGGGGTGGAGGTGGACAGATGGGAGCGAGGGCGCCATGGTGATGGAGAACTGAGAACAAAAACTGGCAGGAATGCAACCTTGCCTCACGTGCACACACAGGGATGACGCCTAGGGAAGGCCTTCATGTCCAGGCTCAGGAGCATTTTAGTATAACTGCCCACAACGAGCTCCAAAGGAACCTTTGGAATCCTTTTCAAATAAATCCGGGCCAGCGCAAGCGTAGAAGGGAGCGCCGGAGGCTTGTTCATCATAGAGACGCGAGGCTAGAGTGTCTCCAGTCCCTGGGTGGACATCTTGGCTCCTGGCGGTAAATTTGAAAACATCTAGAAGCACCTCTAAGCGTGGCTTTACTTCCCAGAATAGTGAACTTTAAAAGGCCTGCCCCAGGAGACTCAAAATCAAGCGAGCACGAGAGTCGGTGGCGCACGTATCAGAACAGGCTCTTGAAGCGATGCCCACCTCCCTGCCCTTTTCCAAGATGGCGGCGGTGCGAACGCTCTAGCCCCGCCACTCGCTGTCGCGGAGGGGCGCGGCCTGCCGCGGGGTTCCGAGGAGGCTGCGGCGGCGCTCGGCTGCAGCTTCGGTGCTGTTCGCGATCCGGACGTGTCGGCGGCGCGCCTCGTCCCTCTGCGCCCCGGTCGGCGTCACAGCTGCGCCCGCGCCCGGCCCCGCGCGGACCGCCGTAGCTGCGTCTCGGGCCGGAGGATGCCCAGGAAGCTGCTGCTGCTGCCCCCGCTCTCCGCGTGCTCCGCTCTGCGCGTCCCGCGGGCCCGGCCCGCCGCCTCGCCGGCCATGAACGCCGCCCGCACCGGCTACCGAGTCTTCTCGGCCAACTCCACGGCCGCCTGCACGGAGCTGGCCAAGCGCATCACCGAGTAAGCGGGGCGGTCCCCGGGGTGGCCCTGGCCGCTCTCCCCGCCACCTCCACCTTTGCACCGGGGAGCAGAAGCTTCGGGCCGACTCCCCAGCCCCGTCCCAGGGCCGTGGCGCACTCTTAACCCCTGAGAGGTTTCCTGCGCTTGCCCCGTGTCTGACCATCGCCATTTCCAGGCGTCCCTAACGCGACAGGCGATGTGGGTCTTTCTTAGACCGAAGGGGTAGGACGGTCAGGGAACTCAGAAGTACTTCGGGCTGGGCCGGGGAGAGCCACGATTACAAGTGTGTAGGATCCGTTGTACAAAAAGGTCTGTGCTTAGGGGTGTGTGTGTGTGTGCAGCGTAGTGTTAGCCACCGATTGGGGGAACGTGGGGCCCTGAGATGTCTTTCCAGGCTTGTCTGTTGTTATCGACTCTCTGACGCTGGACTGGATGAGGGACGTGATTTTTTTTTTTTTAACCTTATTTGTAAAATGTGGGTGGTTCCATGGGAGAGGGATGGGAGCGTGAACCTGAACTTGGTGAGATCACGGAGATGAATCAGTCCTGCAGAGCAGGGCCTCCCGGTGCCCGGCTGATAATACCTGTCTGCTAAAAGGCCCCTTTTCTCTTTTGGAGAAAACTAGAACCTTGGCATAAAGAGCCTTAAGGGCCCTTTATAAAATACGCTTTTTAGTCATAGGTAACATAACAAAGTGCATCTGTTGCCCTCTCTATGAGACAGGGCTTTATTGTAGCCCCTGCTAGCCTGGAATTTACTAAACAGACAAGGCTTGAATTCTTGAGATCTTCCTGACTCTGCTGCGGAGAACATCACGCCCCTCATTGGCTTTGGTTTTCTGAGATAAGATCTTATGACGCTGATCAGACTCTAAATGGTGTGATTCTCTGGCCTTAGCCTTTCTGATGCCGGCTGTCCAGGTGTGCACCTGGACTCCCGGCATAAATGACTTGACATTGAACATTTAAGGTCGTTTTCATATTTCAAAAGTTCTTAGCTCCACCTGTTTTATTATCAGTTGGACTTTGAAGTGGGTTTAGGAGAGTGTAGGGAAACAGCATCTGCTGTCTGGTTTCTATTTCTTTTTGATTTATTTCTCGTGTATACAATGTTTTGTCTGCATATATGCCTGAAGGCCAGAAGAGGGCACCAGATCTCATTACATATGGTTGTGAGCCACCATCTGGTTGCTAGGAATTGGACTCTGGACCTCTGGAGGAGCGGCCAGTGCTCTAACTCTGATTTCTATTTCTAACTCCTGCTTATTTGTCTTTCTTGTCCAGGCCAAGGATTCCTTTAAGCATGAAAGTTGAGCTTGTTTATATTGGGTCAGACTTATCACACGTGACCTTGCCTTGAGAAAGCTCTAGCTGATGGGGCACTTTAAAAATTGGTGGGTTTTGGGCTGGGGAGATGGCTCAGCAGTTGAGTTATTGACTGCTTTTCCAGAGGTCCTGACTTCGATTCCCAGTAACCACACCGTAGCTCACAACCATCTGTGATGGACTGTCCTCTTCCGATGTGTCTGAAGACAGCTACAGTGTACTCATAAATAAAATAAAAAAAAAATAGTGGGTTTTTGTCTTTTTGTTATGCTAATTTTCCAGCAAGCTTTGTAGACCAGGATAGCCTCACAGAATTCCTCCTTCCTCTGCCTCCCAAGTGCTGGGATTAAGGGTTTGAGCCACCACACCTGGCTCACTCGGTTCCTCCCTCCCTTCCTCCTTTCCTTCCTCCTTTCCTTCCTTCCTTCCTTCCTTCCTTCCTTCCTTCCTTCCTTCCTTCCTTCCTTCCTTCCTGTCTTGCTGTGTGGTCCTGGCTGGCCTGCTGCTTACTATGTATTCCAGACTGGTCTTCACATTATAGCAATCCTCCTGCCTCAGCTTCTAGAATGCTGGGTTAATTAGTTGTATGCTCTTACCATCTTTTGTTTTCTTTCTTGTGTAACAGGCGTCTTGGTGCCGAATTGGGGAAATCTGTTGTATATCAGGAGACCAATGGAGGTAAGTTAAAAGTTGATTTTTTTTTTTATTTAGGATTTGTTGTTGTTATTGTTACTGCTGCTGCTGCTGCTGCTGCTGCTGCAGTATCATGCAGCCTGGGCTGGCTTGAGCTCTGAATCCTCCTGCTTTGTCACTGGTGCTGGGATTACAAGCATGCTCTACCACTTCTGACTCTATTTCCTTATTCCATTGATTGTTTGTTTGTTTGTTTGTTTGATTGATTGATTGATTGTAGATAGGCATTTACTATATAATCCATCCAGGCCTCAAACTCTTGATCAGGTCATCCACCTTCTGTATCTGTAGTAATACCACATTGGAACTAGGTCTCTCCTACCCTGTGGGTCAAGGGGTCAAACGCAGGTCATCAGGCTCTGTGCTGTCTTACTGGACCAGCCCCTTAGCCTCTCATGACCTGGGGTGGTGGGCACGGACTATCACACCCAGCTTGGTGGCTTGCTTTTTTGGTTTGTTGAGACAGGCTGCCCTGCATAGCCTTGGCTGTCCTGGAACTCACTCTATAGACCAGGCTGGCCTCGAACTCAGAAATCCACCTGCCTCTGCCTCCCAAGTGCTGGGATTACGGGCGTGCGCCACCACGTCCGGCGGCATTGTTTTTTTTTAAGCATACTTTTGCTTTGTTTCCTTGGATGCACTAGAACTTGTCCTGCCTTTGAACCGTGAGCTCCGTCGCACCTCCAAAGCCGGCGTGCTTTCACAAGCAGATAGAACTCTAGTTCTGTTGTCTTACTTGTGCAACGGGTATGCATTGTGTGCATGCACGTGTGGAGCTCAGAGGACAGCCTTGGGGGGGTGGGGTCAGTGTTTCTGCTTCTCTGCATATGGCATACAGCTGGAGGGCTGGGGTTGTAGATGCGAGGCTGTGTGATCTGCGTGTGTGAGCTTATGTGTAGGTCTGTGTGTCTGTAACTGTGTGTGCATGTGTGTGAATTTAACACAGGAGTGTTTTCTTCCAGCACTAGAGGTCTGCGTCCTTCCTTCTTCCTGTTCTTTAGATTCTGAGTCTTGACCAGACGCGCCCGCTCTGGTCAGAGTAAAGGAGAGATCTGTAGAACGTGTCTTTTCTTCTGTTTGGTGAATATGTCTTAAACTTATGTCACTGTGTCATCAAATGAGAGCATGAGCAGTTTGGCGCTGGGGATAATGACAAAGTCCTCTTTGTTGGGGGTGGGGGGAGGAGGTGGCTCAGTCACAGTCCTTGCTCTCTGTCTGTAACCTCAGAACAGGGCAGCCCTGGGGCGCACGCATCAACACCAAGAAGTTTGAGCTGAGTGAGAACCTGTCTCAAAACGTGAGGTGAAACTGGCTGAAACATGCACCCGCATGTCTGCCTGTGTACATGCGGCATGCAAGGGCGCATGCATGCACACAAGCACTCACACATTTCCTTCAAATTCTCCTTTGTTCTGTCATTTTGGGCTTTTTTGTTTGTTTCGTTTTGTTTTGAAGTGCCTGCCTGTCCTACTAATACCATACCATAGTCTAGGAAAGCCTCTGCTGCAGGGCTTCTGCTCCCTTTAGTTGTTGCAGAAAGACACTGAAGAGCCTGGTGTGGTGGAACACGCCTGAGCTCCGGCACTCGGAAGGCCGAGGCAGGAGACTGCCCTGAGTTTGAGCCCGTTCTGGGTTACAGGGAGAGATAGATCCACCAGGCTTACGCAGCAGGGCCTTGCCTCACAAACCGAGGTAAGCGAGCCCCTGGTCACAAGGATGTTTAGGAGCCGATAGTGATATTTGGATAGTGAATGAATGCACACTAACCGGGTGTGTGAGAATCACGGTTTAATTAGCATTCCATTTCCTTTAGCTTCCAACCTGTGCTGGCTGGTTTTGGGTCAGCTTGATACAAGCTAGAGTCATCAAGAGGAAGGAGCCTCAGTTGAGGAAATGCCTCCGTGAGCTCCCGCTGTAAGGTTTTTCTCCATTACTGATTAATAAGGGAGGGAAGGCCCAACCTTTGTGTGTGGGGCAGTCCCTGGGCTGGACGTCCTGGGCTGTATAAGAAAGCAGGCTGAGCAAGCCAGTAAGCAGCGCCTTCCATGGCCTCTGCATCAACTCCAGCCTCTGGGTTTCTGCCCTGCGTGAGTTCCTGTCCTAGCTTCTTTCAGAGATAGAGATGGCCAGCGATGTGGAAGTGTGAGCTGAATGAACCCTTTCCTCTCCGACTTGGTTTTTGGTCATGGTGTTTCGTTGCAGCCATAGAAACCCTAAGACAAGCCAGGCGTGGTGGCGCATGCCTGTAATCCCAACAGACTCAGGTGGGTCAGTCCATTGTCATCCAGGCAGAAACATGGCAGCATCCAGGCAGGCATGCTGCAGGAGGAGCTGAGAGTTCTACATCTTCATCTGAAGGCTGCTAGTGGAAGACTGACTTCCAGGCAGCCAGGGTGAGGGTTTTAAGCCCAGACCCACAGTGACACACCTACTCCAACAAGGCCACACCTCCTAATGAGGTCACTTCCTGGGCCAATCATATACAAACCATCACACCTCCTTACAGAGCCTCTTCCCCTATTCCCCATCCCTTTCTGCTCTGAAAATGTGGGGTGCCTGAGTGCCCGCCAGTCCTGGCACATCAAGTCTCTATAGGGTTAGGGAATTGTCTCCCACTGAGACCAGACAGAGGAACCTTCTGGGGAACAGGTTCCACAGACAGATAACAGCTTTAGGGATACCGGCCCCCCAGCTGTGGGGGGATCCACATGCAGACTGAACTGCACATCTACATGTACCGGGGGCCTTAGTCCAACCTATGTATGCTTTTTGGTTGGTGGCTCAGTCTCTGGGAGCTCTCACGGGTCCAGGTCAGTTGACTCTGTTGCTCTTCCGTGGTGTTCCTATCCCCTTCGGGGACCTCAGTCCCCCCACCAACTTTCAGAGTCTCCGCCTCTGTTTCAGCCAGCTGCTGGGCAGAGCCTCTCCATGGATAGTTATGCTAGGCTCCTGTCTGTAAACATGAGTGGCATTGACGGTGTCAGGGACTGGTGCTTGCTGTGGGATTGGTCTCAGGGTCAGCTAGTTACTGGGTGACCATTCCTCAGACTCAGCTCCATCTTTGCCCCTGCATTTCTTTCCCAGTGCGACCCAGTTCCGACTTCTGACCTGTGGTAATATGAGAGCACACTATTAGTCACTGGAGCTGCGGTGGAAAGCCAGAGCTTCCTTAAGCCTTCTGCAGCCCCCTTCTCCCTGAGCAGAAGCCCGGGCTCGCTGCTGCACTTACCTGGGGGAAGGCCTGGGTGTGAGACTGAGCGACGGCGCTCAGAGCCGCCCTGGACTAAAGTCGTCCACTCAGTACTGTGCTGCCCTTCTCACGTGGCTTGACCTGTCCAGAAAGGCAGCACTGCCACTCCTACCGTGTATTTATTTTAATAAAAGCTTCCAAATCCAAAAAGAAAAGTCCAGGTGCCAGCAGCCTCTGCCTAGCCTTCCTAACACGGGGTTAGGCTTCAAGTTCTCCGCTGCAGACCCTGCCTTCCGTGTCTGTAACGTCTTCATCTTGCTGACAGAGCTTTTGGAATTTTTTTTTTTTTTTTTTTTTTTTTTTTGGTTTGGTTTTTTGTTTTTTTTGGAGACAGGGTTTCTCTGTGTAGCCCTGGCTGTCCTGGAACTCACTCTGTAGACCAGGCTGGCCTCGAACTCAGAAATCTACCTGCCTCTGCCTCCCAAGTGCTAGGATTACAGGCATGCGCCACCACGCCCAGCTTCTTCATTTTATTTTGTAAAAAATTATTTTAGGGCGATGGTGGCACACGCCTGTAATCCCAGCACTCAGGAAGCAGAAGCAGGCAGATTTCTGAGTTCAAGGCCAGCCTGGTCTACAGAGTGAGTTCCAGGACAGCCAGGGCTACACAGAGAAAGCCTGTCTCGAAAAAAAAAAACAAAAACAAAAACAAAAACAAAAAAACAAAAAACACCAAAAAAAAAAAAAAAAGAGAGAGAAAATTATTTTACACATATGAGGGCTCTATCTGCCTGCTGCTTTTGGAAATTTTTGACACATTGTTGGTTCTGTCTTTGACCCCGGCCTAAGTGCTCTGTTATCAGTGCTTTAGTCGCGATGACTCCGGTGAAGCTGCTGATCCCTCTTTAGCCCAGCTGTTGCGTGTTTACTGCACCATGAACTGTTTTCTTAAAAATTAACACTTTTTTTTCTTTTCTTCAGAAACAAGAGTTGAAATCAAAGAATCTGTTCGCGGTCAAGATATTTTCATTATACAAACAATACCCAGGTAAGACCTGGCACCACTCCGGGTGTCCATTTTCCTCTGGGAAATTTCTTGATGTAAGGCTGTCTTTTCATGTGACCGGTAATCCAGGGTTGATTTCTGTTGTTTTGCTCAAGGTCTGGTTGGGGTACAGACCCAGGTAGTGCGACTTGCCTCAGAAAGTCAAGAACTGCCAGTCAGGGTGCACACTGTTAATCCTGACACTGAGAGTCGGAGGCCTGCCCAGACCACATAGCAAGTTCCAGGCCGGCCAAGGCTACATACTGAGACTCTTTGTCTCGGAAACAAACAAAAAAAACCTTGTTTTTCTTTTCATTTATTTACTTATTGAAGGTGGATTCTCATGTGTCGTGCACATGAGAAGAGAGAACAACTTCCAGGGGTTGGTTCTCTCTGGCCGTTTTTACCAGGAGCCTTGGGAGTGGTTCTAACCCTCAGTTCTCAGAATTGGCAGCGAGTGTGTGTGCTCGCTGAGCCAGCTCACTGGCCCTGTGAACGGTTTTGACGTGCACTGTGAACGTGAGAAAGGCTGGAAGGACGGCTCCGCACTTAGGAACCCTGACTGCTTCTCCCGGGGAGGGGGGACCAGGCTCAACTCCCAGCACCCACGTGGCGGCTCACAATTTGCAACCTACTTTTATTAAGGGTTCAACCTCTCCTCTAGCCCACCTCTCAGCAGAGGTCGTGGAAGAGAAAAGTTACTAGGCTATGGGGGAAGTGGACCTGTTTAGCAAGAGTTCTTTGGAGGGGAGCTTGATCTTGGGTAGCAGCTCAGTCCTGTAGCAAATACCAACTATGACTTAGCAGCTACAGTCCAGTCCTTTCAGCAAGCAACCGTAAAGACACCACAGGCTCACCAGCGAGGCCACAGCTGCCGCCAGAACCTCACGAGCAGTTCTTGGGTGAGTTTCTCTCCATGGCGGAGTTGTCAACACTATGTAAGGCGAGCATGTGTGTCCTTAGGGAAGAATAGCGAGGCTGAGCAAACCAAACCAAGGTTCAGGGCTTGCCCCCCTCGGTCTGGGTCACGTTTATACCCCTTCATCAAGCGCCCTTTCACGTGTGTACCCTGGCAGACCATGATTTGGCATAACTAACTTTCCAAAGAACTACAAGTTTCCGCTTCCCACAACTCTAGTGTTTAGTTTTAAAACTGCTCTCACCTTTGCCCTCCACCTCCGTACTCCAGCCCTGCCTGGCTTTCCTTTTGTTTACACGCCTTTGCCCTGGGATCTGAGGATGAAAGGCATACGTACAGCTTGTTACTTTACTTTACTCTTTGCCTTCTTGGCTCAGTTGCTGAGTGCAGATCTCTCCTGCTGGAAAAGCGGCCCTTAATCCCCAGCTCTCCCCCTGCCCTAAGTTCAGTGACTAGTCCCCCCAGTCCCTGCCAAGCATCCTCGGCCACCCCCCTTAGTGGAGGCCAAAGGCCCCAGTTCCCCGCCCCCCAGGCCTTACGTGATTGTTGCGTTCTTCCTCCAAAGTATGGCAGAAAAGCCCTCTCTCCCTCTCTGTGTCTTCTGCATGGCATTTACACAGGAGAGCGCGCGCGCGCGCACACACACACACACACACACACACACACATGATTGCCTACTTTATTGACAAATCAAGAACCAATTGGGAACCTCCCCTTACACACAACCATCTGTAATGTTGAGATCTGACACCTTCATGCAGATGTAGGCAAAACACCAGTGCATATAATAAAATAAAAAATAACTGCTTCTAGAGTCGGGCGTGGTGGCGCACGCCTGTAATCCCAGCACTTGGGAGGCAGAGGCAGGTGGATTTCTGAGTTCGAGGCCAGCCTGGTCTACAGAGTGAGTTCCAGGACAGCCAGGGCTACACAAAGAAACCCTGTCTTGAAAAACCAAAAAAAAAAAAAAAAAAAAGAACTCTGGCTGTGGTGGGTGGGACACGCCTATTCCCATTACTAAAAACTGAGGCAGGAGGATGGAGGCCTTAAGGCCAGCCAGCTACATACAGAGACCCTGTGCTTAAAAAACAAAAGACACTCCTGACTGGGTGGTGGTGGTGCACACCTTTAATCCCAGCACTCAGGAGGCAGAGGCAGGTGGATATATGAGTTCGAGGCCAGCCTGGTCTACAGACTGAGTTCCAGGACAGCCAGGGCTACATAGAGAAACCCTGTCTCAAAAAAACAAAAAACAAAAAACAAAAAAAACTACTTTTTTTTTAAAGTGAGAAAGAAGATGATAGCCCAGAGTGGAACACTTACCCAGAATGGGCACTGTCCCTAGCCATGTCCAAAATAGAAGAGAAGACCTGAGGGGCTTGCTGAGAAGCCGTGGGTGACCTGTGCAGGCCTTTCTTCTCCTCCTCTAGCCCTGCACAGACACCTTCCTGTGGGAAGCATGGGAAGCATTTAGCTGTCTCATTGGACGTGTGTAGGTCTGATGAGTCCCTTTCTGCGAGCAGAGCCCTACGTTATTTTCCGAATGCTGGGTTTTGATGCTGTACTCTGCATTTTAAAGGAAGCCTCTTACTGTGTGTGTTTTGTAATATGTACATAATGTTGTCTGGTGTTCCAGTCCCCTCCTGACTGCTGACTTTGAACCTTCGAGTTAGTACCAGCCCACCCGGAAGTGTTCCTTCCACTTGCTTACTTTGCTTACGCTTCCTCTGCCTGGAAGTGTCTTCCCTCGGAAGGTCAGCATCTTGCTCAGTCAGGCCTTTGTTCAAACAGCATGTGATGGGGCTTTGATTTCCCCGGCGTGGGCGTGGCGTGGCGTGGCTGCTCGGGGCCTCCTGGGTTACCCTTTGGCAGTGAGCATTGCCATCTCTTCTCTCAGTGCTAGAGTTCCTTGGGAGATAAGAGCGGTTTGTAGAGACCCTGGGTCCTTAGGTCACCTGATTCTGTGGCCCTTGTCTGGGGGTGGAGAAGGACAGTCTCTGGCATTTTAGTCCCGGGGGACCAGCTTTTTCACTAATCTCCAGATACAGAGTTAAGTCCACGGACAGGGGCAGGTGGCAGTCTCTTGACTGGCCTGACTGGTGGTGTCGTGGTGGCCAGATGGCCAGGAGATGGTGTCCTAGAAAGAGCCTAGGGAATCTTGGTGGCGCTAACTTAGCCTTGGGCTGCTGGAGTTCAAGGTGGAGTTTGACTTTCCACTTCTCAGGGTAAGCCTGCTGCCTGCTGTGGGGTGACCTCGTGAGCCTCACAAACTCCTCTGGGTACTTTTGTTATGTCTATTAATTTTCAGAATCTGGCTTTGGTTCTGAGGGGAGGAGCTAAGATTGGAGACCCTGTTGATTTAGGCATGGCGTGGGGAGCTTATGAGCAGCCTGCCTACTGATTAGAGACCACCCAAGCATGGCTCTTAGAGCAGGAAATTAGTGTCTTGTTTTCATGATTTGTTAGGAGGGTTGAGGCCAACTTCTGCACAAAATATCTTCTCATTTATTTTAATGCTAAGGATGGAATGCAGGACTTGCTTGTTAGATGGGTGAACTACAGACTACTCCAGTGCATTCTTTTATTTTTCAAGACAAGGTCTCTGTGTAGCCTGGGCTGTCTTAGAATTCACTCTGTACACCTTGAACTCAGAGATCCACCTGCCTCTGCCTCCTGAGTGCTGGGATTAAAGGCGTGCGCCACCACCACCCAGTCAGGAGGGTCTTTTGTTTTTTAAGCACAGAGTCTTTGTATGTAGCCGGCTGGCCTTAAGGCCTCCATCCTCCTGCCTCAGTTTTTAGTAATGGGAATAGGCATGTTCTGCCACAGCCAGAGGTCTTGAGAATTGTGTATTCTGGTCTTAGCCATGGAAGGGCCCCTTTGTTCTTGCAGGAGGAGTGTGGGTTCAGGCACGTGCCTGTCTTGAAGACATGTCTTCCCTTTCTTGAGTTTGTTTGGGGACTTAAAAGTTACAGTTCTTTTTCTGGTGTTTGTTACACAGTGCTAAGACAAAACCTGCCGGGGCCTGGCCTCAACTCAGGATCGGAGTTCTCAACCGGAAGCAGGGATATCTGGAAGGCGCATAATAAATATACACAGACTACGTTTTGGGTACAAGATGACAGGCAATTTTTCAAGGCTCAGAGTTTCTCTTCTGTCACTCTCTGCTCTCTTTCTCTCGCTCATTCCCTCGCAGCTCGAGGCTGCACACACTCTGCGTTCTCCTGCACACTCTGCTTTTCTCCTGTGCACTTTTCTTTTCTTGCACTCTCTCGCTCATACACACTTTTGTGTGTTCCCTTCACTCACACACACACTCTTAACACACATCACACACACACCACATGCACTCTCTTTCACTCACACACCCACTCCTCACTCACACCTCACATTCTCTCTTCACTCACTCACTCTTCACAAGCTCTTCTCTTGCTCTCCTGCCTTCTTCTTGCCCCCTTCTTTTATTGATACTCCAAAAGCAGATAAAAAAGACATTGTAGAGCCGGGCGTGGTGGCGCACGCCTGTAATCCCAGCACTTGGGAGGCAGAGGCAGGCGGATTTCTGAGTTCGAGGCCAGCCTGGTCTACAGAGTGAGTTCCAGGACAGCCAGGGCTACACAGAGAAACCCTGTCTCGAAAAGAAAAAAAAAAAAAAAAAAAAAAAGAAAGAAAGAAAAGAAACACAAACAAACAAACAAAAAAGACATTGTATAATCATTGCCAGATCAAATTTAAAAGAGTAACCAAGTCCCACAAAAAATCAGGAATTACAATTGTTCCCCAAAGTTTCAAGTTTTACTATTCCCAGGCCTATAATAATAATTGTGAACTTATCATTATTTAAACTTTAACTTTGACTATTATACTTCAGCGCTCAGAGCCCCAAGGCCAGCTACTTGCATTTCCTTGTAAATCTCTAATGATAAATGACATGGGCAAAGCTGCCAGGCAGTGGCCAGAAAGAATCAAGTTAACCCTTAACTCCCGTAGTTCCCCTAGCTTTCCGCCTCTGCACATTGCACACAATGACTCTCCTAAGAGTCCCAATGCTTTGACTTAGTTTTACTAGTCTAAGATTTTACATATTCTATACTTGCTTATCCAGGAACCACTCTCAAATGTTGTGCAGAACTTATTTCATAACTTTAAGAGTTTTTTCTGTCTTTGGGATCCCAATGTTGGCTCTAATTCTTGTTTTGTTTTTTTTTTTTTTTTTTTTTTTTTTTTGGCTTTTTCGAGACAAGGTTTCTCTGTATAGCCCTGGCTGTCCTGGAACTCACTCTGTAGACCAGGCTGGCCTTGAACTCAGAGATCCGCCTGCCTCTGCCTCCCAAGTGCTGGGATTACAGGCGTGCGCCAGCACCGCCCAGCTTCATTTTCTAATAATTTTGTCGAACTTTCTTTGTAAGTCAAGCATTAATCTGGAACTACCATGGTGCAGTTATTGCGTTGTTTCTAAGATGAGAACACACAGCACGCACCTGGGCCATTAGGACTGTGCTGTTCTGTGCTGTGGCTCATGCCTCAATTTTTTTTTTTTTTTTGGTTTTTCAAGACAGGTTTTCTCTGTATAGTCCTGGCTGTCCTGGAACTCACTCTGTAGACCAGGCTGGCTTCGAACTCAGAAATCCACCTGCCTCTGCCTCCCAAGTGCTAGGATTAAAGGCGTGCACCACCACTGCCCGGCCCATGCCTCACTTTTTAATTGTTTAAGAATCATTACATCAGGGAACATCTAGTATCACAGAATTCACCAGAGCAGAAGGAGAAAGAAGTAAGAAAGCCAGGCATAATAGAATAATTATGCACACCAAGGTCAACTGAAACACAGTCACGCACAAATGAAATCTATACAGCCGTTGTCAAGGGCTAAGGTTAGGAGAAATGGGAACAACTGTTGTTACAAAGAGCTGCCACGGGCTACTGAAGATGTCTCCATCCAGGCCTACTGCAGGCAGTCCCTTATTTTAGATGGCGGGTCCCCTGGAGGGATGTGTGTCCTGCTTCTCAGGGTCCCAAACACCATCCTTTTCTACAAGGAACTGCTGTAGGCTTCTGAGGTGTCTCCATCCCGGCCTACTGCAGGCAGTCCCTGTCATTGTTTGCTGTCCCCAGCAAAAACCTAAGCTTTCCAAGTATTTCCTTACATCCCCCCCTTATGTCTTCTTCTTCTTCTTTTTTTTTTTTTTTTTTTTTTTTTTTGAGACAGGGTTTCTCTGTGTAGCCCTGGCTGTCCTGGAACTCACTCTGTAGACCAGGCTGGCCTCGAACTCAGAAATCCTCCTTCCTCTGCCTCCCAGAGTGCTGGGATTACAGGCATGCGCCACCACTGCCCGGCCCCCTTATGTCTTCTTAAAGTGCATTTTAAGATTTGTGTGTGCACATGCACCACAGCACATGTGTGAGTTTAGAGAATAACTTTGGAAAGTTGGGACTTTCTTTTCTGTCATGTGGGTCCTGGGAACTGAGCTCAGGTCCTTAGGCATTCTACCCATGTGGCTCCATTTCCTATGTCTTTTAAGATGACAGAGGGGGAGGGGCGTAGGTGTGTTGTCATTGTGTGCATGTCCTGCAGACAAGGACTGGGCCTGGTAGTCCCACGTGTACTGTATGGGAAGAGGGCAGTGAGTCTGAGACTGCCCTGCCTACATACATGGAGAGAACGCAGTGTAGGAGGACCTGAGTCGGGTCCCACCCACACCCACAGCTCCAGTTCTAGGGGACTGGACACCCTCCATGGTCTCACATATGATATACATACATGCAAGCAAAATACTCTTACACATAATCGAGTAATAGATGGTCTGTTAAAAAATACCATGTAGCCAGGCGGTGGTGGTGGCGCACGCCTTTAATCCTAGCACTTGGGAGGCAGAGGCAGGCGGATTTCTGATTTCGAGGCCAGCCTAGTCTGCAAAATGAGTTCCAGGACAGCTAGAGCTACAAAGAGAAACCCTGTCTCGAAAAACAAACAAACAAACAAACAAAGAAAAAACAACAACAAAAAATACCATGTAGGGCACAGGATGGCTGAGTGAGAAAAGCTCTGCTCCACCAAGCCTGACAGAGTCTCTAGGGCCAGCATAGGGACCTCTACATGTGTGTTACAGCATGTAAGTCTGTGCACACACATGCACACACAAAATGAAGATTTAGAACACTGAGTGGAAGCCACATAGATCATGAATTGTTGGAGTAAGGCAGGGTAAATCCCACCCATTGCTGTGTCCCCGTGCTCTGCAGGTACGAGCAGATTAATATGTATATTGTGTAATATGTATATGTATGTGTATAATGTGTTCCCTGGCCCACATTGTTTTGTTTATTGAAAATGTTAGGATAGTGGAGGCGCACGCCTGTAATCCCAGCACTTGGGAGGCAGAGGCAGGTGGATTTCTGAGTTCGAGGCCAGCCTGGTCTATAGAGTGAGTTCCAGGACAGCCAGGGCTACACAGAGAAACCCTGTCTTGAAATACCAAAAAAAAAAAAAAAAAAAAAAAGAATAGGGCAGCCAGCTGAGTCTAACACAGAGTATAATTACCCTAAAAAGATAAAAAGCACTGGTGAAAAAGTTCAGCTTGTTCTACTATACAATGACGACAGGAGCCACCGTGAGGAACCTGGAGCTTCTTTTTTTTTGGGGGGGGGGGTTTGGTTTTTCGAGACAGGGTTTCTCTGTATAGTTCCGGCTGTCCTGGAACTCACTCTGTAGACCAGGCTGGCCTTGAACTCAGAAATCCGCCTGCCTCTGCCTCCCAAGTGCTGGGATTAAAGGCATGCGCCACCAACGCCCGGCTATTTTTTTTTTTTTTGGGGGGGGGGGGAACCTGGAGCTTCTTAACAGACAGACAAAGCAGAGGTCAGGTCCTCCAAGCCCTGCTATCCACAGAACAGCTGCCTGAGTCCTGTCCCCTGCTACCTCAGCAGAGGACACATCAGCAGGACAAGGGCGCCATTCTCTCCTGACCAATACAGGCTGAGGGTTGGAGGATGCTGAATTCGTTTTGGTTTTTGTCTTTGAGATGGGGTCTCAGAAGACAAGCCTGGAGTTCTATGTAGACTAGACTGCCCTCAAACTCAAAGAAATCGCCTTGCCTTTGCCTCCTGAGAGCTAGGATTAGAAATGTGCATCACCCTGCTTGCCTGTGGGTGTTGAATTCTTTGGCATAGATTTTTTTGGTGTAAAAGTCTCTATGTAGGGAATGCGTAAATCCTGCACTTGGGATTTGTCTGAGGCCACTTGTTGTCTAGCCTTCCCTCCGTGTGCTCTGCAGAGCCTGTGCGCCAGGCAGTTGTGTGATGCCCGCCAGGTCAAAACTCGGTGTTGAGCTCTGCTGTGAGGCCTGAGGTGTCGGCAAGTGGAGGGTACTTAATGCCCGCCAGGTCAAGACTCGGTGTTGAGCTCTGCTGTGAGGCCTGAGGTGTCAGGTGGAGGGTACTTAATGCCTGTTTCCCCGAGGCCGACCAGGTTAAGGCTGCGGGTGATGTGTGCTACGGAGCCGGGGTGTCATTTGGTGTCACTTACCTGCTGTCCTTCAGGTGCTGTGTGTGCATCCGACTTAACATTCAGGTGCTGTGTGTGCATACAACTTAACATTCAGGCTGTGTGTGCATCCAACTTAACATTCAGGTTGACAGTGCACACGAGTGCGGACAGGCTCTGGGGCATGGCACCTCTCTGCTCTAGCTCTTAAAGCATTCATATATAGGTCTGTTTCTGCACGAGGAGCATTGCTACTCGATTTCTGTCTGCTGCTTGGCAAAGGTGACAGTGGCAGGAGTGGCCCCAGTGTGTTCCGACCTGCTCCTGAGATGGAGAGTTCCCAGGAGCCTTGAAAGTGTGTGCTTGCTTTGTGTTGTTGACCAACATATGCCAACCTCCAGCATTGTTGCTATGGAAAGAGAAGAAGACAAATGTTCCCGCTTACCTCAGAGGAAAGAAGTTACTGTCAAAGAAGAGACTCACCCAGGGTCCAGGGGGAGCACTGTGGTTGTTGTGAAGGTAAACCCCTCAAGTCCATCGACCCTGCCCTCTGAGAGATGGGTTTGTTTTGGGTTTCAGATTCATTATTGTGTGTGTGCAGGTGCTCTCAGACCACACAGGGCAGTGGATCTTCTGGAGACTTCTGCGAGGATAGAAACACTCACTGCTCAGCCAGAGAGATGGTTTGTTTGTTTGGTTTGGTTTTGGGTTTTTTTGAAACAAGGTAGACCATGATGGCCTCGAATTTACAGAGATCTGCCTGCCTCTGCCTCCTGAGTGCTGGGATTAAAGACATGCACCACCACATCTGACTTCCAGAGAGATGTTTTTAAACCAAAGATTCCTATAGTGGTTCTCACCAAGACATCGATTGTTGATCATTACGGGTCGTTGTCGGTGTGCTTGAGAGCTGTTGGGTGTTACCAGAGTTACAGTTCTTTTTGTCGTGGAGCCCAGGACGTTACAGGTAGTCAGCCACGTGACTGAGTCCAGTCAAAGCTGGGACGCAGGACAAGTTCCAGGCCCAAGTATTCATTTGAGAAAGACTTTGCATCCAGAAAAGCTGATGGGAGAGCTGGTGGGGGAGAAAGTCCCGGGTAATGGGAAAGACATAGGAGTATCTCTTTTTGGGGGGATTTAAAAAAAACACTCAACAGTCCCGCATTAAGTCGGTGTTAGCCATCTTTGCATTTTCTCTATGCCTGTATCCCTTTCTTTACTTTTCTTATAATTTATTTATTTTTGTTTTATATACATGGCTGTTTTGCCTGCATGTGTAACGGAGTTGAACTCTGGAACAGAAGTTATAGACAGATGTAAGCTGTCATGTGAATGCTGGGAATTGAATCTGGGTCCTCTGGAAGAGCAGCCAGTGCTCTTACCACTGAACCTTCTTTCCAGCCCCTGCCCATATCCCTTTCTGTCCCCACCTCTAAGAATGTTTTCTTGAGTGGGTGAGTGGATGGAGGAGCCCCAAAGGGAAGAGGAGGCTTGTGGAGGGGAAACCCAAAAGAGGGATATCCTTTGAAATATAAATGAAATGATAATTTAAAAAAATTGAAAAGAGATATGCAAAGCCAAACAAAGTTTTATTTTTCTTTCCATTCTATTTATTTGTTTGCTTGCTTGTTTGTTTTGGGTTTTTTCTCTTTTTGGAAACAGGTTTCAACACATACCCCTGGTTGTCTAAGAACTCTTCATGTAGACCAGACTGGCCTTGAATTCACAAAGATCATGTGCCTCTGCCTCCCAATGCTGGACTTAAAGTGTGCACATACCATGCCTTGCTCACACACAACTGTGTGAAAAACGGCTTTGCTTTCACTAGTCTCTTGAATTTGGGATTATCCCATTTCTATACAGGTATTAGATAGAGAACTTGGAGGTTGGGAGGTTCATGGTTTAATGTTGAAGAACAAAGCTGTCCATAAGAGGAAGTCCCTGCAGCTGCTCCATTCCAGATACAGGTCCTTTCAGAGGGCCGGCAGCCAGCCGGGTCCGCACAGTGGGCTCCAGGGCTGCCGGCAGTGTACACAGACCCCATCTCAGGCCGGGGAGGGGAGGAAGGAATGGGCCTGCAAGCTAAATGGCTGCAGTTGGTCCCGCTGGGTGATGGTGGTTTGCACTTTTTCTTCAGTGTGGGTGGCCTCGCTCCCGCCTGTCTGCTTTAGAGCTGCCTCTGGGAAGCCTGGTGGCCCCAGGGGGAGGGTGTGTGAGAGTGGGGGGCATCTACCAGAGAGGTGGGGGCAGGAGCTTGAGATCTTCCAGAAAGATCCATCCCATCGCCTCTGCAGAGAAGCACCTTCCTCAGACATCTTTTAGGGTCGGTCGTGTTTCCTTCTCATCTCTGTCAGGAATGTTTCAGGCACAGAAGGGACGAGGGGACTGTGAGATGTTCCAGACCTCCCCACTCCTTTCCACCTCCTCCCCCAGGGACACAAAATGCTTTCTCTTAATGACAGCTGTGGCCTGCATCTGCACCCTGGCTGCGTGCCAGCAAGTGTCAAGTTACCGACGGAGATGAGAGCGAGGGGTCACTGCTAGGGTTTGAGTGACCACGTCTGAAAACTATAGCTGACCCAGCTAAAAGAGGAGGTGCTGTGCTTTCCGCCCAGTGGCTGAGGCTGGGCCTTGCGGTGCTTAGTGCCGTGAGTATGTGGGTTCTGCTCCAGTATACAATTTTTTTTTACTGTTTTAGAGATGTGAACACGGCCGTGATGGAGCTGCTGATCATGGCGTATGCACTGAAGACAGCCTGTGCCAGGAACATCATTGGTGTTATCCCCTACTTCCCCTACAGCAAGCAAAGCAAGATGAGGAAGAGGGGCTCCATTGTGTGCAAGCTCCTGGCATCCATGCTGGCAAAAGCTGGTGAGTGTGGCAGAGGCCCTGGTGAGTGTGACAGAGGCCCTGGTGAGTGTGGCAGAGGCCCTGGTGAGTGTGACAGAGGCCCTGGTGAGTGTGGCAGAGGCCCTGGTGAGTGTGACAGAGACCCTGGTGAGTGTGACAGAGGCCCTGGCTCCCAGCACCATGCAGTCTCCCCACGCAGGTCAGGGGCCTCCTCGGTGTCTGCGGGGCCTGTTTCTTTACCTGCTGTTCACTAAGGACTTGCTTCCTTCTGCATTGTTGGAAGGGGTATATGGGCTGAGGTGTCACATTCTCAGTGTTCCCCCCTCCACCACCACCCCACCACCACCACCCACCACCCCCGTCTCTAGATAGATCTGCTTCAGTGTCTTTTCTCATCTGTTTTTGTGTTTCTCTGTGTCATCTAGTCATCTGTATTTTGAGTGACAGTCTTGTCATTCTTGTGTCCTCTGGAGCATCAGGCCCGACTCACTGTTTGTCTGAATTAGGTGCATTGTTCAGAGCATGAATTGATCTGCTTCTAGCAGTTCACACTTCAGTCCCTGTGTAGAGCAGTGCGTGCGTCCTGGCCTGTGAAATAGACAGCAAGTTAGCATCAGCCAGTGGCTGACATCTGTAAAAAGAGTGCTGGTTCTCTGCTCTGCCAGATTGGTGACCTTTGAATCCCTACAGTGTTTCTAGTGTCCCTTTGAGACACTGTCACACCGTCTCCCCACGGGACGGGACGCCGCAGTGCCCTGTGCTTGCGCTGTGAGTCCCTCTCCTCTCTGCTTACTTTGCTGCTGTTCCCTTTTGAGGTAGCCATGGTCTCTAGCGATTGACTTTGTATCCTTTGAAGAAGGCTCTGCTGTCTCATCCCTACCACAGCTTCACAGTCACTCCCTGTCCCTGTCTCGGTTTCTGTCTGGCTTTCACTTTACTGCGCAGATGGCAGTGCGGAGGGCACGCCTGTCGGCTGTGGTTCTTCTCCTTGGCATTGGACTGGGCACTGCGCTCTGTGCTGTGCCATGAAGAGAGCAGTAGCATCTGTGCCCCTCGTCCACAGCACCCCGCCTCCGGTCCCCCGAGAGGAGCAGGGGTTGGCCCTGCCTCTGCTCTCCCGATAGGAGCAAGGCTTGAGCATCTAGCTTGCGTCCACTGCGGCCGTTAACTTGTAGGGGAGAACTTTGTAATTTTTTGTTTTAAACTTTCAGGTTTAACACACATTATCACTATGGATCTCCACCAAAAGGAAATACAAGGCTTTTTCAGCTTCCCCGTGGACAACCTTAGAGCCTCACCTTTCCTGCTTCAGTATATCCAGGAAGAAGTGAGGAGCCGCCAGCCACCTCCCTTGTCCGCACAGAGATGCTGTTAGGTTTTCCCCGGCACCAGAGTTCAGTATCGGAAGGCCCAGGAGCTCTCCCGGAGGCTGTGCCCGCAACAGCCAGATAGGCTCAGCATTAGTTATGGAGGGCCGTGTTTTCAGAGACGTTAAAAATTGAAAAGTACATTTCCTTCCAAGCACTCTTACGCCCGTGGTTTCTAGAATGAACCGTGTGACGTTTCTGTTATCCTGATGTAGCACTGCCTTTCATCGATGAACTGATAAGGACAGGAATGTCCTCAGGAACACCAGCACATTGCTAGGCAAAAAATCTTAGGCCTGTATCCAGGTTTAGGTGGTTATTTTATTTTTATTTTTAATAATGCTTCAGTATTTTTTTTTTCCTCCAAATCTAGATTCCAAATTACAGAAATGCAGTCATTGTAGCTAAGTCTCCTGATGCTGCAAAAAGGTAAATATGGCAGGCATTTCTAACCCTGCTGTGGCTGCGGCTACGGGCAGAATTAGTTTGGGAATCCAGGGCTGTCGTAGTGTGGCCAGTCGGAGCTCATGGGCTCTGCTTTCCCCGTTGTCAGATCCACTCCGCAGCTGCTTCTCCACGCCCCAGACATGGGCGCCTCCCACCACATGATACTCAGTTTGGAATTCTTCGAGTTTGCAGGGAAACAGTGACTGAAGACTGAGCAGTGAGCTTGTTTGGGTTTTTGCAGACAGTGCGTCCTTTGTGTACACCAGGCTGTTCTCAGACTCCCTCCATAGCTGAGCTGGAAATTCGGATCCTTCTCCCTCTGCCTCTGGACCGCGGCAGTGAAGAGAGTCACTATCCCCTGTTTATGTAGTGCTGGAATCAAACCCTCAAGCCCACAGCCCCAGGCATGCCAACGAGCACTCTACCAACCAAGCCGTTGATTTTGAAACATTGTTTTGAACAAAGTTCTAGAAATAGCTTTAAGGAATTCTGGGGAGAGAAACCCCAAATTATCTAGAATCCAACAAGAGCCCTTGAGGCCTTTATCTTCTGGCCTGGTTTATAGAAATAGCTCTTTGTTCCCCTCAAAGACTGAATGAGGGTTCTGTCCTGTGATCTCCAGAGTGGGGCCGTGGGCTGGGCGCTCTTCCCATCCCGTGTTGCCGAGGCCAAGCACTGTCTTCTCCTCAGGGCCCAGTCCTATGCCGAGAGACTCCGCCTGGGGCTGGCTGTGATCCACGGAGAGGCTCAGTGCACAGAGCTGGACATGGATGACGGCCGGCACTCGCCCCCCATGGTCAAGAACGCCACGGTGCACCCAGGCCTGGAGCTGCCCTGTAAGAGTCGCTCTGCCTTTACGTGCAAACGGTAGATAAGTCTGAGTGTGTGGATGGCTAAGAATCGCCACCTCGGTGTATGGAATAGGCTCTAAGATCTGCTCAGCTCTCTCTAAATAATGGGGCAGTGCTGCTGTGGCTTCCCCATTCATAAAAGAAGAGTTGGGTGTTACAGCACACACAGCACAGCTGTATGTCGTGTGAGCACATGGCCTTCCACACAGCTGTATGCCAAGGTGTGCAGTGGACTGGTCAGCTCCCTGCCCCCTCCGAGACCTTGTTTCTTGTTTGTGAGCAGCTGGCTCCAGCCAGCTCCAGCTCCTGGGAATCAGTCTCGGAGGGCTCTGTGTGTCTGTCAGTCTGTGCTGTCGCATGCTGCAGGGTTGGGGGGTCACATTTATCCAGGTACCTGACTAATTCAGTCTTGTGGTGTGTTTTGCTAGTGATGATGGCCAAAGAGAAGCCACCAATAACAGTGGTCGGAGACGTCGGGGGACGCATTGCGATCATAGTGGTATGGCCAGGCACAGGGGTGACACTGCTGCCTCTGTCAGTGTGGGTCTCAGCATGGCGGTGGATTTCAGTGGGTCCACCGGCCCTCCCTTACTCCATCTCCTTTAAGAGAGTAGCAGATTTACTTAACACGTATAATGGACAAAATTAACATATAGCCTACAAATGTAAAAGCCTGGTACCTCCCACAGCAAGGTTCAGCCCCGTGGCCTTTCGTCATAGGGGTTCTGGGTCCCCTCGGACCAGCTCCCTCTGTGACCGTAACAAGCCTTTCCCATTGTCAGGTGGGGACAGTGTCCCAGTGCAGCCTGGCTCTGCACTGGGATGCTGGTCACCCTTGCTGGGTCAGAGGTCACAGCAGAGCAGCTCCCTTGGGACAAAGGAAGTGGCATGCTGGCTCTAGAACACGTGAGGAGCTTGAGGGCGGGAAGCCGCCCTGACAGTCATCAGTGCGTGTGACGGGCTCCAGCTGCCATGTCACACGCACTGGACAGGAGAGCCCCACGCTCCGGCGACACGCCTCCCACACGGTGCCGGGCTCGCTCACTGTCCCGGAGCGCTCAGCCCCCGGCCATGGCTTCTGACCCGAGTGAGAGCAGGCACGTGTGTCTTTCTCAGCTGGGGAGAGGGTGGCTGAATCTGCCCCTACTTGCAGGATGACATCATTGATGACGTGGAGAGCTTTGTTGCAGCTGCAGAGATCCTGAAAGAGAGAGGTGCTTACAAGATCTATGTCATGGCCACGCACGGCATCCTGTCTGCTGAAGCCCCCCGTCTGATTGAGGAGTCCCCCATTGATGAGGTCTGTCTCTTAAGGGCTTCGAGGCTGTGCTGACTCAGTATTAGGCGCCTAACCTCTGGCTGGGGTGTACACCTGTCTAAATGCTGCTTGCAGCCTTGCTCGGGCAGATGGGTCTGTAGGAATTGGGGGTTACGTGAAGGTTTGTTTCAGATCTTCTTGCCAACATAAGAGTCACGTTTGGTACTTGAATTCTTCCTTGACAATGGTGAAGTGTCAGCTGGGGCTGGGCAGTCCTAGGTGTAAGTCTAGAGCCGTGGATGCTGTTAGTAAAGTCTGTACTTTAGCTTGTAATCCCTGCAAATGAGAGGTGAGTTACAGTTGAGCCCCTCTGCTCCGTTCATATCAAACCCTGCCAAAAACACCAGCCAAGATGGGATAGATCGGAGGGAGTGTGCACACCTCACCTGCGAGAGGTGGCCCGCCCCCATACCACTACAGAAACCCCTCTAGAGCAAAAGTTTGGTTTTAGGACTTGGGCTGTGGGCATTAAATGTTAGACATGCTTTTCTGCACAGCCACTTCCTGGCTCACCTGAGTGACCATGTGCTTTGTCACTAGGTGGTGGTGACGAACACTGTCCCTCACGAACTTCAGAAACTACAGTGTCCCAAGATAAAGACTGTGGACATCAGCTTGATTCTTTCTGAGGCGATTCGGAGAATCCATAATGGCGAGTCCATGGCTTACCTCTTTCGGAACATCACAGTGGATGACTAGCTCGGAGCGGCCCTGCCCTGCAGAGGCGGACGTACACAGCGGCGTGTCAGCTGCCAGTAGGCTGCAGTTAGGGAGTCTGCCAGGCTGCTGAGTCCCTCCTTCGCCCATCTGCAGAATGCAGCACCTGTCTGGAATATGTTCTGCTAAATAATCCAGTTGTAGACTGTTAACACCGCGACTGGGTGCGTGACACGGCCCTCCTGTCCCCTCTGTCGTCAGCCTTGCTCTTCCTCCTGAGCAGACACTGACACAAATTCACTAGTCTGCTCTGGACAGGTGAGGCGCTGAGCTCGGTCAGGGAGCTGAGTGGCCCTGGCTGATGTGCGCAGTTGTCCTCTCCCTGGGCAAGGTCATAACTGAGTCTGCTATGAAGAATCACTTTCCTTTCAGAAACTGCTGTGTCTGCTGCCATGGGACAGCGGAGCGTCCCTGCCTGCTCTCACTGAGCTAGTCACATGAGAGAAAAGCACCGCGTTGCTCAGAAGCTGCAAATAAAGTTTCTTGTCTCCCTGTGTCTTCAGTCGACTGTTCAGCTCCCTGCTCCCTCCAGACCGGGACAGACCTGTCAGTATGCACAAGAAACAGTGGGTTCAAAACGGGGTTCAGGGTCGGTGGCTGCAGTGGGCCAGATGTGGCTCCCACGGCTCCGTCCCTTCCTAAGCACTGAGGGCACATCTGTGTGTGTGGTTTGTGTGATTTGGGCAGTTCTGGAGATAGAACCTAGGGCCTCTTGCTCGCTGGGTAACTGTTCACCACCAAGCCTTGTCTTCAGTCCCTGAAACTCAGGTGAACGGAGTGGCCGTCTTCCTTGTGAGAGGTGGTGCAGTTAGCCGCATTGCCGAAGAGACTGCCCTTGCCATGGCAACCCTAGCCTGCACTGTCGGAGCCTTCTGCAAACAGCAGAGCTCCTTGGATCTCTGAGCCTGCTCCAGTTCGGAGCCAGGTATCGGAGAGAGGAGAGCCAGGTCAGGAAAGGAAGTGGCCTTGCTAATGGGCACTGCCAGACAGGAAGGAGTCTTTTACTTGCCTAATTGTGTTTCACAACAGGGAAGTTTCCTCCACTCTTTTATCCCTTAATGATGAGGAAGGTCCCAGCCCACAATTAGGACTTGGTGTGCATGTAGGCCTTTTCAAGCACACAAAGAATTCGCCTTCTGTTAATGGGCCACTTAGGGGAAAATCTAGCAAAGGACTCAGTCATTAAGATAATTAGCTTGGAGGTAGAGAAAAAGCTGTAACCCAGTGGGCAGAAGAGAAGCACCCCACACAGAAGGAGAGTAAGGGGTGGGTTGTGTGCTTCTTGGCATCCGGTGCTTTGTTCTCTAAGACGTGAACGGATGCTCGCCATTCTGGGTAGGCTGGCTGGCAAGCCTGTGAGCCTCAATGCTAGGTTTCAGGCATGTGTAACCATGCCTGGCCTTTGGTATGGGTTTTGAGGCTTCTCATGCTTGGATCACAAGTGCTTTTTACACTCAGCCATCTCCCCAGTTTCATGAGACTTGGTGTGGTTTTTTTTTTTTTTTTTTTTCAAGATACGGTTTCTCTGTGTAGCCCTCGCTGTCCTGGGACTCTGTAGACCAGACTAGCCTGCAACTCAGATCCGTCTGCCTCTGCCTCCCAAATGCTGGGATTACAGGCATGAGCCTTGCAGTCTGTTCTTAACTAGTCAAGGTAGACAGATAACTAGACCTTTCTAGGTTTGTCTGCAGCTGTGGACTGGAGAGTTATCTCAGTAAAGTGCCTACCACACACAGAAGCACAAAGACCTGAGTTCCATCAGGGGCACGGTAGCACACACTGATAATTCTAGCACTGGGGAGGCAGGGAGGCTGGAACTGCTGACAGCCAGCCTTGCCCATTAGACACTACAGATCCGATGAGACCCTGTCTTCTTTTTTTTTTTTTTTTTTTTTTTGGTTTTTCAGGACAGGGTTTCTCTGTGTAGCCCTAGCTGTCCTGGAACTCACTCTGTAGACCAGGCTGGCCTCAAACTCAGAAATCTGCCTGCCTCTGCCTCCCAAGTGCTGGGATTACAGGCATGCGCCACCACCATCCAGAGACCCTGTCAAGCAAGGTGGGGGTTTCCAACAGATGACAGTGATGTCTGATTCGCAGGTACAGGATTAGAGATGAAATAGAGGTTCTTCTGAATTCTAAAAATGACATTTTGGCTAATATTTTCCTTTCCCCTTGGTTTCAAAACTAGGGATTTGTAAAGATGTATGTAGTACTAGTAATAATAGTTCCTTCCTGACTTAGAAAATGCTACCTGGGGCTAGAGAGATGGCTCAGCAGTTAAGAGCATTGACTGCTCTTCCGAAGGTCCTGAGTTCAAATCCCAGCAACCACATGGTGGCTCACAATCATCTGTAACAAGATCTGATGCCCTCTTCTGGTATGTCTGAAGACAGCTGCAGTGTACTTACATATAATAAATCTTTAAGAAAATGCTCCCCTCCTGTCAGCTTCTGTGAGCCCTGATATGCTTGACCAGGGTAACTTGGGTTGCAGGCTCATCAAGGATGCTAAGTAAGCCTCAGGGGTGTGGAAATGGACCCTGAAGTCGCCTGGCTCACTGGTGGTGGCCTAGCTGGCTGCTAACATTCTGCAAAGATTGGACTCGAAGGTAGCTGGAGATGGCTTAGCTACTAGGAAGACAGGATTTGGTTTGTTGGGCCCCCTTTTGGGGTCCCCTACTCTAATCTTGGGATGGCGCTTCCCCAAGAAACTCGAGAGACCAGCTTGATGCATTGCATGAGGCAGTTTTAATATCGGAACTCCGGGAAGACTCGTATCTCACGCAGGAGACAGAGGAGTTGACCCCGAGGCTCAGAAGTTAGGGGTTTATATAGGAAAAGTAGGGGGGTTGGCATGGCTATACATGATAGGTTAATTCATACAGTGGCGGGCTACTTTCGGTGCGAAATTACATCACCATGTAATACGTGTTAGTTTACATTTCAGTAATGAGGTTAACCTTGAAGGAAAAAGAGAAAAAGGGGGGTGTAGGCTATTCCAGATGGTCCATGGCCTTTGGAGGTTGTCTATCCGGCATGGCCTGCAAATCATCAAAGCTTCTTTGATGAATTGGCAGCCTTGAATTAATATCTTTTGGCCCAGGCCTGCTTGGACATGCACAGGCCTGTCCTGAATCTCTTCCTCTAGTCTATCTGCCTGACTATAGATCCTGGACACCTGAATTTTAACCCTTCAGGTTCCCAGGACCTGTTTGTTTTGTTGTTTTGGGGGGGTGGGGGGCATTAGTTTGGTTTGGTTTTTGTTGTTGTTGTTGTTTTGTTTTGTTTTTGTCTGAGACAGGGTTTCTCTGTGTAGCCCTGGCTGTCCTGGAACTCACTCTGTACACCAGGCTGGCCTCGAACTCAGAAATCCACCTGCCTCTGCCTCCCAAGTGCTGGGATTACAGGCGTGCGCCACCACCGCCCAGCTTTGGTTTGGTTTTTTTCGTGACAGGGTTTCTCTGTGTAGCCCTGGCTGTCCTGGAGACCAGGCTGGCCTCAAACTAAGAAATCCACCTGCCTCTGCCTCCTGAGTGCTGGGAATAAAGGTGTGCGCCACCACTGCCCGGCTGGTTCCCAGCACCTGTATGGCAGTTATCTGTAACTAGTTCTAGGCGATCTGGGGCCTCTGGGTCCTGCATGCACACCTGATGTGTTTAAATATGTAAGTGCATTTCAGGTACAGCACTAATATATTTTTTAAAGATTTATTATATCTAAGTACATTGTAGCTGTCTTCAGACATACCAGAAGAGGGCGTCAGATCTCATTACAGATAGTTGTGAGCCACCATGGGATTGCTAGGATTTGAACTCAGGACCTTTGGAAGAACAGTCAGTGCTCTTAATTGCTGAGCCATCTCTCCTGCCCCACAACACCAATATTTAAAAAAACAAACAGCCGGGCGGTGGTGGCGCATGCCTGTAATCCCAGCACTCTGGGAGGCAGAGGCAGGCGGATTTCTGAGTTCGAGGCCAGCCTGGTCTACAGAGTGAGTTCCAGGACAGCCAGGGCTACACAGAGAAACCCTGTCTCGAAAAAACCAAATAATAAATAAATAAATAAATAAATAACCAAACAAACAAAAAGATAAAACCAAGTAGGTCTCTGAGTTCAATGCCACCAGCCTGGTCTACAGAGAAAGTTCCAGGACAGCCAGGGCTACATAGAGAAACCTCTAGACAAAAATAGTAGTAAATTAATAAAATGAGCAAGCCTGCTTACTGGTCTGGCTTTGTGTGCCCCATGCTTGAACCTACGGCTTACCTGCAGCCTAGCTTTAAGTTCTAAGACAGTTGTTCTCTAGAAAAGTATTTTGTAGCTACTTCATGACTAATTTTGCTACTGTTATGAATCAGAGTGTAAAAATCTGATAGTTAGCTATCTGATATGTGGCCCCAAAGGGGTCACGACCTACAAATAGAGAACTGTTGTTCTAAGGTCGGGGGACAAATGCCCAGAGGTTTAAGACGTTGACCTTTTGGCCTGCTATTGCCAGGTAATGGAAGTACAATAGCAGAAATTCCCTTTTAAAACTGTGTCTATTGGGCTGGAGAGGAGGCTCAGCGGTCAAGAGCACTGACTGCTCTTCCAGAGGTCCTGAGTTCAATTCCCACCAACCACATGGTGGCTCACAACCATCTGTAATGAGATCTGATGCCCTCTTCCGGTGTGTCTGAAGACAGCTACAGTCTTGTATAAATAAAATAAAATTTTAAAATCTTAAAAAAAAAAAAAAAACCCTGTGTCCAGACTAAATTAAACTCTATAGCCCTTGGTAGGATCCTTTTGACAACTTTTAGTGTTTTCTTCAAAAATGTCTCAGCAGCTGAGAGCTCCAGAGTTCTGAACTGAGCTAAATGAGTTTAGGGAAGCCTTACCCACTTCTTGAGTAAACAAAATGATGTAGAAACTACCTCTGAGGGGCACCAGTGGGGGCCCACCCACACCCCCACTGTCCGCAGGCATCGCATCCCTTAGACTTGCTTGCCTAAATGCGGGTCGCCATGACGCCCCGGGAATCATTATGTCTCTGGTGGCCTACAAGAGCTAGCTGATCTGGCCCTCGGTGTTGAGGGATTGGAGTGGGGTGGACCCACGAGAGCCACCGCAGCTTCTCCTAACTGACCTGTTCATAATCCAAACGCTCTGGCCCTGCCTGCTCATCCCTTTCGTTAAGCGCATTGCTGAAAAACTGGTGGCACTTTGGGGTGTGGTCAAAGCCTCTCCCGTAGTTATTTTTTTAGTCCCAATAAGGGCTGGCCCAAGCGCATGTTCTTAGAATCTCGGGAGTCCCGCGCCTCAGCAACCCTGCCGCAAACCGTGCGCCCTCGTTCCAAACGTCCACCGGCCGAGAGCCGGGCTGGCCAGGAGAGCGGAGCCCTTGCCGGGCTCCAGCTTGGAAGCCACAAACCCACAAGCAGGACCACCTGCTGAGACCCCCGCTGGCCCCATCCGCCTTCGGGAAGCCAGGAGGCGCTTGGTCTCGGTTCCATTCTCCCTTGGTTCTGCGCCTCCCAACCGCACAGGATGCCGCCCTCACTGGTGGCCAACAGGGTCTCCCTCCTGGAGCTGGCCGACCTGGCAATTGGCACTCCAGAGGTGGGCGCGGTGAACTTTACGGCCTTGCACACACTGATAGTGTCCATTCTCAAGAGCCTCAACCTCCAAGAGGTACTTATCGACTTCCACTACCCGTCGTCGGCTGAACCTGGCCGCGGAGCTGAGATGACGCGAGGCTCCTACAGCGCCCCGCATGTGTCAACCAGCAAAGAGAAGCGCCGGAGTCTGCCTAGGCTGTCACAGACTCCACAGGAGCTGGAAAACCAGGTGAAGGACCTGGGGACTCAGGTACTGGACCTCACCAAACAGGTTAAAACTATGGACACCAAAATGCAGGGCATCGCCACACAAATAGATCACATCACCACACCCCCCGAACTGCAGCAGGAGTTCTCCAGGTCGGAAGAGGAGGTGTCTCTGGTGGCCCAACAGATATCCCTAACCAAGTTCTCCAAGATCTATGAATCTGAGGAGATGGTGGGGAAAACTGAGCCCACAGGCGAGATGCCCACCCAAGTGGCACAGCTAAAGGCCTCAAGGACTCCCAGCCTGACCAAGGTGGGTACATTGACCCTACAAAGCCTCTGCTCCTCTGGGCTACCCTTCAGGCCCTAAGCTACCCCCCCTCCCAGAACAAGGGGTACCAGGTCTGGCTTCACATGGTTCCTGCTCTACCTTACAGTCTGCGAGCGTGCTCCAAGATCTCATAGAAGATGTGAAAATTCTGAAGCAGGCTCCTGAGTTGCAGGTGAGGGCACCCTAGGGACCACGCCTCGCAAGTGGGTTGATCCTTTGCCTCTACTCTCTTACCTCATTTTTTTTTTTAAAAAAAAATGATGTTTGGTTTTGTGTATGTGTTTGCCTGTATGTGTGTATGAGCACATGCATGCAGTGCTTGGACACTCCAGCAGAGGGCATCAGATCCCCGGAACAGGAGTTAGAGATATGTAAGGTGCTAGGTAGGTGTAGGTACGGGAGTTCTCCCCAAGAGCAGCCAGTGCTCTTACCTGCTGAGCCATCTCTCCAGCCCCATTCCCTTTCCTAAAGCCATTAATAACTTATCAAGATAATGATAACCTAAATTGATTTAGAAGGTAGCTGAGGACATTGCAGAATATTCTTTTTTTTTTTTTTTTTTTTTTTTGGTTTTTCAAGACAGGGTTTCTCTGTGTAGTCCTGGCTGTCCTGGAACTCACTCTGTAGACCAGGCTGGCCTCGAACTCAGAAATCCGCCTGCCTCTGCCTCCCAAGTGCTGGGATTACAGGCATGCGCCACCACGCCCGGCATATTCTTTTTTTTTTTTTTAAGATTTGTTTGTTTATTTGTTTGTTTGTTTGTTTGTTTTCTAGACAGGGTTTTTTCTGTATAGCCCTGCCAGTCCTGGAACTCATTCTGTAGACCAGGCTGACCTCGAACTCGATTATTTATTTATTTATTTATTTATTTATTTATTATATGTAAGTACACTGTAGCTGTCTTCAAATGCTCCAGAAGAGGGAGTCAGATCTCACTACAGATGGTTGTGAGCCACCATGTGGTTGCTGGAATTTGAACTCAGGACTTTCGGAAGAGCAGTCAGTGCTTTTGACCACTGAGTCATCTCTCCAGCTCCCCTCCCCCCCCTTTTTTTTTTTAAGATTTGCAGAATATTCTTAAAGTTCTTTAATTCTTTAATTACCTTAAAAATTGAGACTATCCTGCTGTAGTGGTTCTTTTAGCCCCAACACTTGGGAGGCAGAGGCAGGAGGATCTCTGTGAGTCTGATGTCAACCTGGTCTACAGAGCCAATTCTTGGCTAGCCAGTGCTACACAGTGAGACCTTGTCTCAAAGCAAACAAAGTACACAGTTTCTATTCTATATTTGTGAGGAGACACCATGACCAAGGCAACCCTTTATTTATTTATTTATTTATTTATTTATTATTTTTATTTTTTTGAGACAGAGTTTCTCTGTATAGCCCTGGCTGTCCTGGAACTCACTCTGTAGACCATGCTGGCCTCAAACTCAGAGATCCACCTGCTTCTGCCTCCCAAATGCTGGGATTACAGGTGGGCGCCACCACTGCCTGGCGACCAAGGCAACTCTTATAGGTTCAGAGCTTTAGTCTATCATCTTGGCCATGCATGGCAGCGGCACATGGGCAGACACGATGCAGGAGAAATAGCCAAGAGCAATATATATATATATATATATACATACATAATATATACATATATATACACATATATATGTATATGTATATATACACATACATATATACACACAATATATACACATACATATATACACACAATATATATACATACATACATATATATATATGATTGGTATAATATATATTATCCAATCATAAAAATGATGGACATGTTATTAAATGAACATAAAAAAGAGAAAGTCTTTTTTGTTTGTTTTGTTTTTAGTAGAGCTTAAAATCTTGGCTCTTACTGTGGTACAAACCCCAAAATAAGAATAATTTTTAGACAATGGAGTTCATCGTGATAAGGCTGTACTTCAGTGTCCCTCACATCACCAAAGGATTTTACCTCCATAGTAGCTAAGCTAAGGGTTGACAGTTCTGCTGTGCCAAGGAATGAATTGTAGGGACAGTTATTTAGAAACAGATTTCCTGCTATGGTCAAAGCTATTTGACTTAAATGAGTGTCATCATTCTCAGCTCACAGGGAACAGGTTACAGTCATTTAAGAAATGGTGTGTGTGTTAAGATGGTCTGTCTGTGAAGTCATTCCTAATCATCTCTCTGTCTCTCTCTGTCTCTCTCTCTCTCTGTCTCTCTCTCTCTCTCTCTCTGTCTCTCTCTCTCTTGTATTTTGTATTTGGTTTTTTTGAGACAGGGTTTCTCTGTATAGCCTTGGCTGTCCTGGAACTCACTCTGTAGACCAGGCTGGCCTTGAACTCAGAAATCTGCCTGCCTCTGCCTCCTAAGTGCTGGGATTACAGGCGTGCGCCACCACCGCCCGGCTGCTAATCATTTCAAATAGCACCCCTCCGTAAACATTTAACTTATGAGCCTACGGGGGCCATTCCTATTCACACCACCACACAAAGCAAATTAATAAAGAAGGGTGGCTACTGAGAGTCCCAGACCAACCCAGTCAGCTACAAGTTTTGGAGCAGTCTGGCAACTGGAGACGTGCTGGGTCTTAGCTCAGCCTCCAGGGGGCAGCAGAGGTCTGAGGAAAACACCCACATACACACAGAAGAAGGTGGGAACTGAGGAAGCAGGGGTGGTGGGTGGGGGAGGAGGTGGGGTGGGGGTGGGGGAGAAATTTGGGATTGAATGGTCCAGGTTCTCAGATGGAGAAATCTCCACAGCCCAGAAGCTCAGTGTGTGTCTTACTTAGAGTTGAGCAGGGAGGTAGGGTTCCTGCATACAGATGAACAAGGGGACAGGCTTAGGCATCTCTGCAGGAGCAGAGTCTGTAAATATTTAGGGATGAGATGTGGCTCTTTTCTGTCAACATCTACACACAGACCAGGAGAAGGTTTCGCCACGAGCCATGGTTTCCCCTGAGCCTTATGGGTATGTATGTGAGTGTATGTTGGGGGTGATTTACCATCCCTCCATGGTTCTGAGGACGTGTGATTCCCGATTCAGCCGTACCCATGTCAACAGTACACACTCACAGAAGACTCCATCCGGGGCTTCCTCCTTCCCGCTACAAGGGAGAGTAAAGAAATCGGGTAGCGACCCTGTATATCGACCCAAGGACTGGTCCTCCTGAGGGCAGCAGGGATGGAAGGTCGGATTCCAGTACCTCCTGGGGATTACAGATGCAGCAAGCTGGGGACACGTTGGTCTCGCCTTGGATTTTCCTGAGGTCTTGAGAAGTTAGTCCCAGGGGTTCTTCATGGACTGTGTGGTAAGAACAAGGAAACACAAAGCAAGGCTTCTCACACAGACTAGGCCAAGGGGTCACAGGGAGCCCTTATAGGAAGGAGGGACCATCAGAGAGAAAGGATGGAGAGGAGCCCAAGAGAGAGAAGGATACAAGACAGGTTAGAGGAGGCCCAGCCCTGGGGGATCTCTGGCTTTTGCCCCAGCCCGAGCCTCACGCAGGCCTGGGGAGCCTTTGCATCTCTGGCCTTTGCTCTGGGAACTGGACTTCACTTTCTCTGTTTGTTGTTGTGGCTGTTGTTTCCTTTGTTTCAGTTTTTTTAAACAGGGTCTCCTGGTAGTCCAGCTGGCCTTGAACCTAACTGTGCAGTCAGGGGCTGACCTTTGACCTCTCTCTCTCTCTTTTTTTTTTTTTTTTTTTTTTTTTTGGTTTTTTGAGACAGGGTTTCTCTGTGTAGTCCTGGCTGTCCTGGAACTCACTCTGTAGTCCAGCTGGCCTTGAACCTAACTGTGCAGTCAGGGGCTGACCTTTGACCTCTCTCTCTCTCTTTTTTTTTTTTTTGGTTTTTCGAGACAGGGTTTCTCTGTGTAGTCCTGGCTGTCCTGGAACTCACTCTGTAGACCAGGCTGGCCTCGAACTCAGAAAGCTGCCTGCCTCTGCCTCCCAAATACTGGGATTAAAGGCGTGTGCCACCACCACCCGGCGACCTTTGACCTCTTGATCCTTCTAGTGCCTCCCAAGGGCTGTGGTAACCAGCATGTCGGCAATACCATGCCTGGTCGTTTCCAAACTTTGGCTTTTGTTTGAAGGGTCTGTTTAGGATCCAGTCTCAGATCCTGGAGGTCAGCACAAGTTGTAAAGAACAGTTGAAGCCCTGATCACGTGCTGGGGCCCCTTGAAGGCCCTTCTCCTTCTGTGACTCAGGCCAGGGGGTGCTGCTGACGTACTTGCTTTTGGAGAGACAAGGTGGGCCTCGAGCCGTAGAGCTGGAAGCTTTTGGTAATGAGTCCCACGCGATGAAAGCAGGGTAAGCACTCTCGTCCCACGTGAACACTGACTGGTCACACTATACCAGATCACTATCGTTACTACTGCCTTCCTTCCTGTTGACCAGGACAAGAACTGAGGACCTGGCTTCCTATGCCATGTAAAACTAGGTAGAAACTAGGAACCAGAAACTATCCCTTCACTAAGACTCATAGGCTTCTCATTTCCTCTTCTCCTTTACACCAAGGCAGTGCATGTACATGTGTGTGTGTGTGTGTGTGTGTGCATGTGTGTGTGTGCACATGTGTGGGTGCATGTGCACGTGTGGGGGTGTGTGCATATGCACACGGATGGGCTGAGGTGATGGTCCATTTCCAAACTCTGTTTCCAGGATCTCCTTCAACGTTTTAATGAACTGGAGAAGCTAGTTAAAAGCCGAGAAGAATACCTGGTAATATGAGCAAGCTCTGGGGAAAGGGTCCTGAGGGATAGAGAGAGGGCTTCTCCTCAGCCTGGCTTCTCTTTAGGCCTGGTCCCAACTCCCGCCCCTGCATATCTGTGTCCTTTGGGGATAGAGGGTATATGCACCCTGCCACCAAGCAGCACGACTTCTGGGTAGAAGGGCAAGTCCTTGCCATCTTTGCTCAGGGCTCTATCCAGAATCCACGTGCGACAAAGCACCCAATAGCCAATTCTGTACCTCTGGTTGGTCACCGAAAGCCAGTGAATCTTCCTGAGGCTGTGGCTGTTGGTAGCACCCAATCAATCAATCCTGTTGGTCCCAAACTGCAGGGTGTGGATGTGTATTCATGCTTATACATGTGTGCGTGCATTCACACTTACACGTGTGTCTGTACATTCACACTTACACATGTGTGTCTGTGCATTCGTGCTTATACACGTGTGTATGTCTGTATCATGATCTGTTATTCACAGGATCAATTAAGTCGGAGGCTGAATCTTGTTCCGGGTGGGGAAGAAATCACCATGGTGACTTGGGAAGAGCTAGAACAAGTGATTGGTGACGGCTGGAGGGCCTCCAAAGGGGTAAAACAAACGGGCCCTGGGCAGGGGGGGTAGGAGGCACCCCAGAGGATATCTCTTACACACACCACTGTCCCGTAGTCCCCGTATTCTGCAATTTGGACCTTCACCTCTTCTTTGTGGATATTTAAAATATTTTCCCAGGATGACACTGGCATGAGTAACCCGGATAAACTCCTGGGTTTGGGAATGACAACTTTATGCCTTGTCTACCTGTTGCTATTTTGTGCGGCCCCAGCTTAGAGTCCAAACAGCAGCATGGAGAGAGGGCATTTCTTCTTTCAGGCTCCTCCTGCCGAGACCTAGACCTGAGCTTTGCCGGTGCGCTTGGTGACAAATGCCCCGGGCTGGCTTCCTTTGCTCCTGTAGCATTTCAGACTTCCTTTTTACAGTCTGTCCCTACATGCATGGCAAAAACCCTGGTGATTTTCACATGACCCTTGTAGGCAGGATTTACTGGTTTATATCAAGAGTTCCAGGCTAGCCATGACTATACAGTGAGACCCTGTCTCAAAACCAAATAATAAAATATTAATTTGAAAAAATGCCTAAGATACATCAAGCTTTGGTGGCCTGGCAGGCTAGACAAATATAAAGCAAAAGCAAAAGACAAAAGTCTTGCTTTTATTTTTTCCAAGACAGGGTTTCTCTGTGTAGCCCTGACTATCCTGGAACTCTGTAGACCAGGCTGGCCTCAAGTTGACAAGAAATCCACCTGCCTCTGCCTCCAAAGTGCTGGGATTAATTGCGTGTGCCACCACGCCCGGCTCGAAAGTCTTATTTTGCTGATCCCTATCTTGAGCCAGGAAGAAGAAAAAGAGAAAAATCCAGAGCAGGCATGGAGACAGTGCAGCATGAATATCTGAGTTTAGTCCCTAGCATGCATGTAAAACCAGTCATAGAGGTGTATGCAGTAATCCAAGTTCAGAGGAAGGAGAAGGAAGAGGATCTTGGGGGTGTGCTGGCCATCCACCCATGATGAGTTTGTGAGCTCACAGTTCCCGGAGAAACCCTGCCTCAAACAGACCAAGGAGGAAGACTGAGAAAGACACATCATGGTGACCTCCTCCGGCCTCCACACGTGGACACACACACACACACACACACACACACACACACACAGAGGAAATAGCCAGTAAATGATTTTGCCCCTCATAATCTCAAGGCACCCAAATTCCAAATCTCCACAGAACGTTGAAGTCAAAACTGGAGGAAGACCTTGAGGAGCCTGTGGGCAGGGGTCAGCCTGCCCAGGCTGCAGGGTGTCTTGCTGTCTGGGATAGCTAACCTGCAGATCAAGAGCTATAGGTTATAAAAAATTAATTCCCGCATCAACTGCTTCAAAATCTTTTTAAAAAAGATTTAGTATATATATATATATATATATATATATATATATATATATATGTGTGTGTGTGTGTGTGTGTGTGTGTGTGTGTGTATACGTATATATACACTGTAGCCATATAGATGGTTGTGAGCCACCATGTAGTTGCTGGGAATTGAACTCAGGACCTCTGGCCCAAAGATTTATTTATCATTATATGTAAGTACACTGTAGCTGTCTTCAGACACCCAGAAGAGGGTGTCAGATCTCATTACGGATGGTTGTGAGCCACCATGTGGTTGCTGGGATTTGAACTCAGGACCTTTGGAAGAGCAGTCAGTGCTCCTAACTGCTGAGCCATCTCACCAGCCCTGCTTCAAAATCTTGAGCTCTGGGCTATGTGTTTTGAGACTGTTAGAGACACTGGCTTCTTTAAACTATTATGGTTGGGGTTACAATGTATACGTCCATTACACTTAGATTTACTCTGTGTGTCTATATATGGCTGTGTGCATTCTAGGATGTCTGTGTGGCAGAGGACAACCCTAAAGAGGTAGTCCCCCCCCCCAACTTCCGTCACACGCATTCCAGGGGCTGTACTCAGGGGAGTTTTAACAAACTGAGCCATCTCAGCACTCCCTCAATGAATATATTCTGAATCATGTTACAATTTTCCTAGAACCTGGCTGTGTTCACCCATTAGTACAAAGCAGTGCCCTCTCCTCTAGGACTCTCTTTCCCTACAACTTCTGTAGCTGCTGTGTCTATTTTTCTAGGATTTCATCCAATGTTCCTGTACTCACTGCAGTGTGTCAGCAGCCCAGGGTGGGGGGAGTAGCTACATCACTATGCTAACCCCACCCCCCATTCTTACCTTTCAATGACGAAAGGAACTTTGTAGGTCTGATAAAGTTGAGGATCTTGAGGGAGAGTCCCCTGGATCTTGCAGAAAGCCTTCGTCACAGAGGCCTCTGTAAGAGGCGACAGAACAGAGCAGCTATGTGCAAGACATAGTAGGTATGGCAGGAAGGCTGTAAGTTCAAGGCCCGGGGGTTGTCGTAACAAGCGAATTCAGGGGTTGAGGCTCTGGCTTAGCTGGTAGGTTACCTGCTGTGCAGAATGCTGAGATCAATCCCCGAGCCTGACAGATAAATTGGGCATGGAGTAATTGTTGTAATCTGAGCACTCCAGAGGTGGAGGCAGGAGGATCAGAAGTGTGTTATTGTCAGGTACACAGGGAATCCAAGTCTCTGTCTTAAATAACAACAACAACAACAACAAATCTAGTAGGCACGTAATCACAACTATTTACGCAGAGAGATCAAAAGTTGAAGGCTGGCCGGGCGGTGGTGGCGCACGCCTTTAATTCCAGCACTTGGGAGGCAGAGGCAGGTGGATTTCTGAGTTCGAGGCCAGCCTGGTCTACCGAGTGAGTTCCAGGACAGCCGGAGCTACACAGAGAAACCCTGTCTCGAAAACCCCCCCAAAAAAAAAAAAAAAAAAAGTTGAAGGCTGGCCTTGGCTACAGAGTGAGTTCAAGGCCAGCCTAGACAATTTATGGAGACCCTGCCTTGATATAAAGAATAAAACAAAGGGCTCAGAATATGGCTTAGTAGTAGAGGAACTAACATTTGCAAGGCCCAGGTTTAGCCCCAACATCTCTCTCTCCTCTCTCTCCCTCTCCCTCTCCCTTTCTGTCTCTCACACACACATAGACACACACTCACACACAAATGTTAACAAGATCACACACAAACACATGCACACACTCACACAGGGTTTCTTTACTGCAAGGGTCTTAACTCATCCCAGTCAAGTACCCAAGATGGCCGGCCTTCTGTACAGCTTCTCAGTGGTTGTAACGAATCTCCCTCTTTCTCTTCACCCAGAGCTCAGATTCATCAACAACAACATTTGGCAAGCACAAATTTGCCTCAAGTGACCTCTTTCCAAGTGGGATGCTTCCCAGGGCTGCTGACCAGGCCCTGGATTCCACTGAAGGGGTCTCCAGCAGAGATCAGAGCAGATCTACTATTGCATTTCGGGATATGGCCCGTGAGCCATCCCAAGTCATATCTGTGACAGATCGCCAGACACGACAGGACAGAGATCAACGTGGTGGGATACCCGGGTCTGAACCACTTGGCGTGGATCAGCCTGGATTGGTGCACCCTGTGACGCCCCTTACTACGGGTCAGCTTGGTGTAATGCCCCCAGAAAGGCATGGCCAGGGACCGGTACCACTTGATAGAGATCAGAGTGGTGTGCAACCACCATCAGGACCTGACAGGGAACAGGGAAAAGTGAGTGCAGCCCAGCTTGGAACAGTTAGCACATATCAGCAAGACACGGCGCTTCCTAGAACGGACAAAGAGGGCATGGAGCGGGCTGCTGTGTATGACAGTGGCCAGGGACCGAGGGATCAGCAAGGGTTGATACCAGGTGGTATAGATCAGCATGGATTGCAGATACCAGGTCAGCAAGGGCCGACCCCTCAGCGTGTGGATCAGCAGGGATTGGCAGTGCCTGGTGTAGATCAGCGTTCATTCCCTCGGTCTCCTTCAGATCAACGTGGCTTGGTGTCACTTGGTTTGATGCAAGTTAGTACCGATCAGCAAGGTTTCAGACAGTCCAGCGTATCTCGATTTATACAACCTAGTGTAGAACTGACTGGGGCAGAGCAGCGTGATGTGCCGAGGCCTGGTGTAGATCGGCGCAGTTCAGTGCCCGTGGGGACAGAACGGCGGACTTCGCTGCAGGCTGTGGCAGACAGACGAATTTCAGTGCCCATTGAGGCGGAACGGCAGAGTCTGGCACAGGCTAGGGCAGGGCAGCAAGTACAGCCTGAGGCAGGGAGGCGGACTTTAGTACAGCCAGGAGTTGATCAGAGGAGTGTCTCACAACCCGGGGCAGATCAACGTGGTTTGGGACAACCTAGCACAGATTTGAGTGGTTTGGTACAGCCTGGCACAGACCAGCCTTTGGGGCCTCCTGGTGCAGGTCAGCCTAGCTTGATTCAACCTGGTGCATTTCCACCTAGTTTGGCACAAGTTGGTGCAGGTCAGCAAGGTCTGATACAGCCAGACACAGGGCAGCCTGTCCGGGGTCAACCAAGCACAGATCAGCCTGGCTGGGTACAGCCTGGTGCATATGTGCCCGGATGGGTACAGCCTAGTGCAGATCAGCAGGGTTTGGTACCAGCTGGAATGGATCAGCAGGAGCTGGGACAGCCTGGGACAGTTCAGCAGAGGCTGGTACAGCCAGGTGCCTATGCACCTGGGTTGACACAAGTTGGTGCAGGTCAGGATGGTTTGGTTCAACCTGGAATGGATCAGCGTGGCCTGGTACAGCCTGGTACAGACTGGAGTTCAGTGCAGCCTGGTGTAGATCAGCTTGATATGGCACAACCAAGAGCAGTTCAGCCCGGCATGGTCCCACCGGGTGCCGTTCAGCCCGGCATGGTCCCTCCGGGTGCGGTTCAGCCCGGCATGGTCCCTCCGGGTGCGGTTCAGCCCGGCATGGTCCCTCCGGGTGCGGTTCAGCCCGGCATGGTCCCTCCGGGTGCGGTTCAGCCCGGCATGGTCCCACCGGGTGCACTTCAGCCCGGCATGGTCCCTCCGGGTGCAGTTCAGCCCGGCATGGTCCCTCCGGGTGCACTTCAGCCCGGCATGGTCCCACCGGGTGCCGTTCAGCCCGGCATGGTCCCTCCGGGTGCCGTTCAGCCCGGCATGGTCCCACCGGGTGCCGTTCAGCCCGGCATGGTCCCACCGGGTGCCGTTCAGCCCGGCATGGTCCCTCCGGGTGCAGTTCAGCCCGGCATGGTCCCACCGGGTGCACTTCAGCCCGGCATGGTCCCTCCGGGTGCAGTTCAGCCCGGCATGGTCCCTCCGGGTGCACTTCAGCCCGGCATGGTCCCACCGGGTGCACTTCAGCCCGGCATGGTCCCACCGGGTGCACTTCAGCCCGGCATGGTCCCTCCTGGTGCAGTTCAGCCCGGCATGGTCCCACCGGGTGCAGTTCAGCCCGGCATGGTCCCTCCGGGTGCAGTTCAGCCCGGCATGGTCCCTCCGGGTGCAGTTCAGCCTGGCATGGTCCCACCGGGTGCAGTTCAGCCTGGTATGTTGCAACCAGGTATAGGTCAGCGTGGCCTGGTCCAGCCTGGTGCTCTTCCTAGTGGTTGGGGCCTGTCTGATGCATATCCACCTGGCTTGGTCCAACCTGGTATAGGTCAGTATGGTTTGGTTCAGCCAAGAGCTGATCAATATGGTTTTGTGCAGCCCGGTGTAACACATGGTTTACTCCAACCTAGTGAAAGTCAGCGTGCTTTAATGCAAGCTGGAGTGGGTCAAGTTGAGTGGGTACAACCTGGCTTGGAAGAGAGTGCTTTAGCCCAACGTGCAATGGCCCGGCAGGGCATGGCACGACCTGGCATGGCCCGGCAGGGCGTCGCACAGCCTGGCATGGCCCGGCAGGTTGCGGCCCGGCAGGGTGTGGCACAACCTGGCATGGCTCGGCAGGGTGTGGCCCAAGCTGGCCCGGCCCGGCAGGGTGTGGCCCAAGCTGGCAGGGCCCGGCAGGGTGTGGTACAACCTGGCATGGCTCGGCAGGGTGTGGCACAACCTGGCATGGCTCGGCAGGGTGTGGCACAACCTGGAGAGTATGGCTCGGCACAGTCTCTAGTGGACCAGAGTGGTTTTGTGCAGCCTGGCATGGACCAACGTGGCTTGGAACAACCTAGGATGTACCAGTATGGTTTTGTGGAACCTTCTGAACTTCAGCGTAGCTTCATGCAACCCAGAGCAGTTCCACCTAGGCTGGTACAACCTGGCATGGATCAGCGTGGCCTGCTGCAGGCTGGGCTAGCTCAGCCTAGGATGGTACAACCAGTGATGGATCAGCGCGGCCTGGTGCAGCCTATCATGGACCAGAGTGGCTTAATGCAGCCTGGAACTGTTCAGCCTGGTCAGGTGCAGCCGGGTGCAGGTCAGCGTGGCCTGCTGCAGACTATCATGTCTCAGTATGGCGCGATGCAGCCAGATGCTGTCCAGCAGGGTTTGGTGCAGCCTGGCCTGGACCAACAGGACTCCCTGCAGCAGCTCGGGGAAGAAAAGCAGGAGTTACTGCAGCCTGGCCTGGATCACCCACCAAAGCCTGGGGAAGAAAAGCCTGGCTTACCGCAGCCTGGGGCGGATCAGCCTGATTTGTTGCAGCCTGGGGCAGATCAGCCTGGTTTGCTAGAGCCTAGGACAGCTGGGTTAGACGCGATTCAGGCGGGAATGGTTGAGCCTGGTGCAGGCCCTCTGGGTTTGGGTCAGCCTGGTGCATACATGCCTAGCTTGGCCCCACCTGGTGGATATCCGCCTGCTTTTATTCAACCTGGTATATTTCCTCCTGGTGTATTTCAACCTGCTACACTCCCACGCAGTTACAGACAGCCCACTCCAACTCAGCCAGACTTTGTAACTCCAAGCATTGACTTCCGCTTCTCGGAGGATGAGGTTCAGCAGCCCGAGGTGCCCCGGCTCTATCCTGAGCAACCCCCTACCCAAGACCAAGCCAGGCGAGATCTCCCCGAAGCGGACCGGCAGATTCCCATTAAAAAGGTCGAGACAGCCACAGTCGAAGTTCAGTTTGACGCGGAGCAGGCTGGCCTGGGTTACCCTGCGCAAGTACAAAGAGTTGAGGTGGATACCCAGGTCTCTTGGGATCTGAGTAAACCTGAAGCGGCTGTCCAAGCTGCCCCAGAACAAGTTATCTTTGACTCGGGGACTCAGGAACCCTGGAGCTATTTCCAGCAGTTCTCGCCAGGGAGAGAGCGCGAGCGTGAGCGCGAGAGAGAGCGTGAGAGAGAGCGCGAGCGACAGGAGTCACTGGAGAAACTGGCGCCGAGCTTCCCCATGGCGGTGGAAACTTTCCGCCTGGTAGGTGAGCTCATTGCACTTTATATGGAGCTGAAGGAGAAGCTGAAAAGCCTGGACGAGGATCAGGCCGGCATGACTGACTTTGAGAAAATCCAGTACCTGATCACAACAATAGGTGAGCATCCTTTGCCGCAGAGGGAAAGCCGCCTCACTCACTCCCTTGGGCAGAGTATACTCCTACCCAGACCCGACTGTACACACAGCAGCCGCCGCCACAGCCTGCGGGGAGGCCAGATGTAGAGATGTAGAGATGGCAGGAAGTGTGAGACTAAGCCAGCAGGACTGGGGTAGACTTGAGAGAGGCATGAAGCAGGCTTTTGGGTCTTTGGGCAGCAGGGGCGAGGGCATGCGAGGTGAGGGTAGATAGAGCAAGGGGGTAGGGGCGGGGGAGAACTGCAGAAGGAAGCTCATGTCCATCCAGTCACAGCTCAGTTGTAGGCAGGGATGGCAGAGGCCGCAGGAGATGGATCCCTAGCAGTCAAACTATGCGGACAGATCCCGTCCTCCCGTCCTCCCGTCCTCTCCTCTCCTACCTCCTTCCTTGTCCAGTCACCAGGGAGAGCAGCACCAAGTCATCTGTTGACATGACCTCTGGGCTCAGTTTGTTATTGAGGGACTGTAAAACACAGGTCAAGGAGCCCGACGGAAATCCTACTCCCTGATGGTAGCCTCCGTATTCCACAGTCAAAAAGAACGTGCCGCAGGACCTGCAGGAGCAGCTGAAGACCCTCAAGACGCTGAACAAAGAGGTTCGGCAGGACAAGGCAAAGGTGCGTCTGGGAGGCTTGGCTCCCTCGGTTCTCAGTTAACAGCCCGGAGCCCTTTGAGGCTCTGGGTACCCACTGCCTCACCGGTGAGACGGGAGAGCATTGAATAGCCAGACAGGAAGCTGGCACACCGGCCTATGTGACACCCGGCTCCCTCTGTGCTTGTAGCTGGAGAAAATACAAAGGGTTTTAGACTCTGACATCTCTGGAGGGAAGGACGTGAAGCCAAGCCATCTGAGTCTGCAGCTGGGCATCCTCAGGTGACACTCCTCCACGGGGGTGGGGGGGCTGGGGGGGGAGCCTGTGTGGCATCACGGTTAAGCCCCCCTCCCCCGCAGTAGGGCCAGCCTTCTACCTCCCCACATCCTGCAGTGGTCACTGTCTCTCATCCGGATTGTACCGGCTCTTCAGGTTGTCCTAGTCTTTACAAGATCTGGTAGAAGACTCCCAACATTCCTAAAATGGCAGCACCAGGTCTGGGAGGGATACCGGTGTCCCTCCTTGGGCTATGACCCACCACAGCACCACACACACACACACACACACACACACACACACACACACCACACAGACATGTTTGGGATCCCTAGACAGAGGCTCCTGAGGGCCTTACTGCGCTGCATGTCCCGCAGCTAGGCCTCCGCTCTTCTGAGCAAAGGATTGTGGGAGGGTGGCGGGACCAGCCATTCTTTAAACATTGCAGAGTCACCGTGTCTGACATTGAGAAGGAGCTGATCGAGCTGAGAGAGAGTCAGGACCGAGGCAAGGCCGCCATGGAGAATTCTGTCTCTGAGGCCTCTCTCTACCTGCAGGATCAGGTGAACAGTCAGTCTGTGGCCAAGGTCCAGGGACCCTCCCCAGGGTCGGGGCAAGAGGGCTGGCAAGCTAGCCCCTCATCAACCTGGAGACCAGCCATGGTGTGTGTGTGTGTGTGTGTGTGTGTGTGTGTGTAGTCACTTTTTCTTTTATTTTCTTTTTTTGTTTTGTTTTTCGAGACAGGATTTCTCTGTGTAGTCCTGGCTGTCCTGGAACTTGCTCTGTAGACCAGGCTGGCCTCAAACTCAGAGATCCACCTTCCTCTGCCTCCCAAGTGCTGGGATTAAAGGCGTGCACCACCACCGCCCGGCTTCTTTTAAAAAAAAAAAAAAAAAAAAAAAAAGATTTATTATTATGTGAGTCCACGGTAGCTGTCTTCAGACACTCCAGAAGAGGGCGTCAGATCTCATTACGGATGGTTGAGGCGAGTGTGGCTGCCAGAGCCCGAGACTGGCAGACTGCATTTCCACACACACAAAGGGAGCAAGAGCTGTGGACCAAGTGTGCAAATGCACGGGCCTTGGAGGGAGGGCACTTCTCACCCAGAGCACTGCAGACTAGCGGGAGCGGTTGGCTGCAGCTCAGCTGGGTCCAAGGTCGCAAGTTCAAAGCCAAGGGCTAATGGGTGTATGCGCTGATGCTTATTTTCTGTTGGTGGTTTACTGCTGGGCTAATAGGCCAGCCAGATAGTGATTGAGCTTGTAAAGAGACTCAGTAATGTCCTAGATTCTGTGGGAAGGAGTGTATTTTTAACTCCTTGGCATAGCTCACAAACCAAGGTTTTTGAGCGAAGTAGAGGTAGAGGAGAGTCACAATCATAGGGCTTCGAGTGGCCTCCGTCTTCAATATATAGCCTAGGATTTGGAAAGTAATTTAAAAGTAAATCCGGATTTTGAGACACAGGTTCCTCCACTGCCTGTTTCCTATTGTGCATTTCCTTTAATTCATACATCAGAAAAACACACCTTTAGTCCCAGCACTCGGGAAGACAGAGCAGGCAGATCTCTGACTTCAAGGCCAGCCTGGTCTACAGAGTGACTTCTAGGACAGGCAGAGCTGAACAGAGAAACCATGTCCTAAAACACACACAAAAAAAGCGCAAAACAAACAAAAACAACTTTTAATCATATTTTGTTATTTTTAATAATTTAACATTTTTACATTATTTCCTCCTTCTCTTTCTTCCCCACGAGCCCTCCTATATACCTTAGCTTGTTCTCAAATTCATGACCTCTTTTTTCTTCCACTGTGTGTGTGTGTGTGTGTGTGTGTGTGTGCGCACGCGCGTGCATAAATATAAAAGTGCAACCTGCTTGTTCCTTGTACATATGTACATACGTTTTCAGGACATTTGAATTGGCGCCGTTCCCCTAGAGAAGACGTTCCTGTTCTGGTCTCCGTGTTTGAGTTGCCAGTAGTTCTTTGTCTGAGGTTGAGGCTGAGGCCCTGGGAGTTCTTCCTGTCCCTCAGTAGCTTCTCTACGGTGTCAATCTTAGTCTGCACTATTTTTAGTAACGTGTGAGAGTGTGTCACGTGTGAGGGGAGGAGTGTTGCCTGGGGAGTACTGAGGTACAACACCTGTGGAGCTGGGGTTACAAGTGACCCCCTGATGTAGGCGCCGGGAACTGAGTTCAAGTCCGCAAGACTAGCGATACGTGCTCTTAATCACCGAGCCAGCTCTTCAGACCTTTGTTTCTTTATTTTATACATTTATTTTATTGTATGTTTTGGGTCTTTTGCCCTCGTGTATGTGTACCACATGTATGGAGTCCCTCAGAGTCCCAGAAAAGAGCATCAGGTCCCCTGGAACTGGAGTCATAGATGGTTGTGAGCCATCATGCGGGGTGCTGAACCCAGGTCCCCTCGGGGGGCAGTAAGTGCTCTTAGCCACTGAGCCGTCTTAACAACCCTGGTGTCCACTTTCATTGAGACTCAAAATATCCCATTCTGTGGGCAGTAGAAGGGTCTATCTCCATCCATCGGGTGGACAGCTGGGTCGCTCTCCTCTTCTAGCTGCTAGGAATTCATACTGCTGTGAACATTCATTCCTGTGCACGTGTCTGAGTACGTCCCCTCTCCTCTTGGGCACAGATCTTGGAGTAGAGGTTGCGCATGGCATAGTTACTGAACACTGAACTCTCCAGGAACTCCCTGGCTACTCTCCCAGATAAAACCCCCGCCAGCAGGGGATGATGGTTGCCGGTTTCTATGTCTTCGCCAACACTTAACCTTCTCTCTCTCTCTCTCTCTCTCTCTCTCTCTCTCTCTCTCTCTCTCTCTCTCTCTCTCTCTGGTTTTTCGAGACAGGGTTTCCCTGTGTAGCCCTGGCTGTCCTGGAACTCACTCTGTAGACCAGGCTGGCCTCAAACTCAGAAATCCGCCTGCCTCTGCCTCCCAAGTGCTGGGATTACAGGTGTGCGCCACCACTGCCCAGCTACCTTCTCTCTTTTAAGATTTATTCTATTTGTTCTTAATTATCAGAGCGTGTGTGTGTGTGTGTTGTATATATGTGTGTTTGTATATGTATATGTGTGTATGCATGTGTACATTTGTGTGTTTATGTATGTTCATGTGTGTGATTTTTTGTTTTGCATGTATATGCATGTGCTTTGTGTCTGTGTTGTGTGTGTGTGTGTGCACACACACATATGTTTGTTGTTGGTGTGTGCACATATGAGTACAGGAGTTCGGAAGGAGGTGTCAGATCTTTCGGGGCTGGAGTTAAGGTAACTGGGAGCCATCCTGTGGGTGCTGAGAACCAAACCTGAGTCCCTGTAAGAGCAGTAGCCAGAGCTCTTGGTAGCTCAGCCATTTCTCCAGCCCCTCTTCTCTCCTTTTTGAAAGTGACAGGGTATGAAGTGTTAAACTGTGGTTTGGATTTGCATTTCCCCAGTAACCAGTGATGCTTAGACCTTCTCCTGTGCCTTTTGGCTATCAGGTGCTTTCTGTGTGCTGAAACACATGGTGCTGGGGAAATCAAACTCAGTGCCTTACATGGCAGACAATGTTTTCACCATGCTACACTCTCAACCTCCCCCTCCCCCACGCTCCTTCAAGGCTCCAGGCTGATTGTCCTGTACAGGCAGGTGTAAAGGTTGGTTTTCTCTCCTCGGATAAAGGATTGCGATAAGAACCATACCCAAGCTGTGCAAATACACAGTGCAGGCTGAGCCCATAGCATTTTCCCCCCTCTGTTCTAACTATTCCTAGGTCTAGAAGCTTCTAGCCTTGGTACAAACTAATCTGCCAAGCTGACTGATTTAATCCAGCTCCTCTTGGATTCTGACTGAATTGCTGTGCCTGTTCCCATACTAACTTTGGCAATCTGTTGTAATCTTCTAGCTCCCTATTCTCTGGATAATTCTGTCTTTACCTGTGTCTAGCCCGTCTCTGTGAAACTGTCCCAGTAAAACTGCCACACACACACACACACACACACACACACACACACGTTCCATTTTAATCTTCCTTATTGGCTCAATGGTTGGGCTCCTCTAATCTTTCCTTGGCTAGTGGGCCCTCCCCTATAGTCTTAACACAACACTCTGACCTCCCACCTGGAGAAGCGGCCTATGGCCGAACTGCCTGAGATCTCACACGGCTGTTCACCTTGTGACCCTCTGAAACGTGGTAGAAAAGCCCTTTCCTCCTCTGCGTGTCTTCGCCTCCCCTCTGGGGAACTGGAAGTCCTGCCTCTTTATTTCCACCCAGCAATCATCCCCTGACATCTTTTTTGATAGAGCAAGAACCAGTCGGGAAAGAGCCGGGTGAGGTGGCACAGCCTGTAATCCCAGCACTTGGGAGGCAGAGGCAGGCGGATTTCTGAGTTTGAGGCCAGCCTAGTCTACAGAGTGAGTTTTAGGACAGCCAGGACTATACAGAGAAACCCTGCCTCTAAAAAAAAAAAAAAAAAAAAAAAAGAACCAAGTGGAAAGGAAACAAGATCTTAGCATCAGATCCACCCCTACACATCTATCTCTGTCTCCCACCTCCCTCTGCTCTTCATGTTTATATATATACATGTGTGTGGTTTTTTTTGTGTGTGTGTGTGGTGTGTTTATGTATGTACATGTGTGTGGTTTTTGTTTTGCATGTATATGCGTGTGCTGTGTGTCTTTGTGTTGCATGTATGTGTGCATGCACATGTGTTTGTTGGTGTTTGCACATATGAGTACAGGAGTACCTTCATTGTCAGGGATTAAATGTGTATAGAAAGGGCATGTCTGTATTCCGGCCAGGGCACGTCTGCCTTCTGTCTGGATCATATCCTTGGATGTGATTCTCCTGTCAGAGCAGCCATGTTGCTGGATTAAAATTCCTCTGCAAGCAGGAGGAGGTTCAGAGAGTCAAAGGTCACCAATCGGCTCAACTGTCAGCCCAAAGTACACTGCTGAGCTTGGCAGCCTTTGGGGACCTCCCAGGACCGCAAGGAACTTTTAAAGAAACCCTATGCTCCTCCCTACCCACCCCCACCTCTCTCTCTCTTTCTCTCTCTCTTTTTCCTTCTTTCTCCTCTGTCTCTGTCTGTCTGTCTGTCTGTCTGTCTGTCTGTGCAGTGCTAGGATGGAACCCAGGCTGCGATGCACACACTCCATACCCAATTCTCTTGCATCCTTTCCAGCAGGTCTCACCATCTGCACCACCTGCACATTCTGGCTCCTGGCTCCTTGGCCTTCTGCCTTTCTCCCAGCACACGTATGCCTTCTTAGACTGTTCTTTCTGAAATGTCCTCCTGGTCCTGATTTTCCCAGAGACCCGCTTTTTATTATTTTATTCGTGAAGGTTCTACTGAGACACTTAGCTTTTCTGAGGATTGTTTTAACTCAGACAAGGGTTGCCTTTGTCAACCCTGGCAGCCGTCTGCTGCACAGGCCTTCGCTCAGGACCCTTCCTTGGCAAGCGGCTGACCGTGTGAGCTCAGAACACAGGGAAATGTGTTGAGTGTGGTGTTGCGGCTGGGGAGCAAACTCCTAGTTTGGGGCCGTGTGAGGCAGGCCATTCCTCTGACTACTTGGGCCTAACTTTGTTCTCGAGTGCCTTTCCTCCTCTCCCCGCCTGGCTGCACACACCTCTCTTCTGTTTCTGTCCTCTAGCAACTTGGGTGTCTCTCACACTGTCTCAAGCCCCTCCCCTAAGCTCTAGAAAGACTATCGGGTAGCGCTGACCACTAGGAAGGCGGTGTGAGGCGTGATGATCACAACCCTCTTGGAAACTGGGCAGCATCCTTAGGTCTCAGTTGGCCATTCTTCAATCCAGCTGGCCACCAGGACCGACGAACCACTGGTGGTGACCAAGTGAGACCATAGGGAGAAGAGGGAAACAGGAGGGCCAGGCTGAGCCGCTCTCCCCGGAAGCCACCTGCCCCTCCAGACCCAGAGATAGATAGATCCCTGTAGTTTCGTCTGTACCTCTCACGCTCCTTTGCTGTTAGAGTTTACATCCTGGGTGAGGCAGATGCGCAAGCCCACTGCTCACACCCCGTGCTGCCAGAGCCTCGCGCCATCAGAGCGCTGGGCGAGCAACCCTATAGGATTTAGCTACAGGAGCTGTGTGCGCTAGCCCAGTGTCCTGGCAGGAGAAAACCTCCCTCCCTCCCACAGGGGCTTTGTCACTGATGCCACCTGCTGGCAGCAAAGGTACTTGAAAAAAAAATGATGTGCTGGGTAGAGATCAACCGGGTACTGTGTGCAGCACCCTCGTGAAGCTGAGGCAGACAGCAGGGGGACGGGCAGAATGTGCCACACCATTGGCTAGACTTGACCTTAACCCGCCTCCCCGCCCCACCCTTCATCTCCATCCTGCACGCAGTTGGACAAGCTCAGAACCATCATCGAGAGCATGCTGAGCTCCTCTTCCACGCTGCTGTCCATGAGCATAACCCCGCACAAGTCCACCACGGGCCTCGTGCCCGGCCAGATCGACCCCGAGGCCACCTGTCCAGCCTGCAGTCTGGATGTGAGCCACCAAGTTAGCCTGCTGGTACAGCGCTATGAGCAGCTACAGGACATGGTCAGTGGCCTCGCTGCCTCCAGACCCTCCAAGAAGGCCAAGCTGCAGAGCCAGGTGAGCCCCTGCCCAGCGCCCTCACAGGGCAGCTGGGTGCAGGGATAGGAGCGGATGGAAAGGGTGGGCTTAGTGGGTGGGACGGCACAGCCGCCCAAGGGTGGCACTGTGCCTGTTACGGGAAGCAGGGACACAGGCACAGCTGCGGGGACACAGTGCCCCTCGGTTGCCAGTGTTTCTGGTACTTTGTAGATGTCCCCTGGAGGGAAGGCTTACTGCCAGGCTGATGGTCGCCATCAGGCCTTGCTCTTGGATGCAAGAATTTAGAATTTGGTTCAAACTGTTCCCCACACCTCGTCTCTTGGGGATCGTGGGACTGAGACGGGAGTCTCAGTCACCTGCTGACCCCAGAGACCACTGATGCCAGTCCACCAACATGTGGGGGCGTTGATGACTACATCCAGAGGAGGGACACAGCTGTCTCGGATGCCTCTGAAGAAAGCCAGGATGGGTTTGAAGTGAGCGTATGTGTTGGGTGATGGTCTTGATTTTAACATGCATGTGTTTGTTTGCGTGTGTGCATGGCATGCTTGCGGAAGCCCGAGGACAGCTTGCAGGAGTCAGTTTGTTGTTTCCACAACGTAGGTCCAGGGGGATTGAAGTCAGGTCACCAGGCTTTGCAACAAGTACCAAGTACCTTCACGCGTGGAGCTGTCTTCCTGGCTTTGTCTTTTTTTTCTTTTTTTTTTCTTTTTTTTTTCTTTTTTTTTTTTTTTTTCTTTTTTTGGTTTTTCAAGACAGGGTTTCTCTGTGTAGCCCTGGCTGTCCTGGAACTCACTCTTGTAGACCAGACTGGCCTCGAACTCAGAAATCCACCTGCCTCTGCCTCCCAAATGCTGGGATTAAAGGCGTGCGCCACCACCGCCCGGCCTGGCTTTGTCTTATTTATTACAGTCTTATGTGATCACCCAGATTTTTCTTTTTTTCTTTTTTCTTTTGGTTTTTCGAAACAGGGTTTCTCTGTGTAGCCCTGGCTCTGGCTGTCCTGAAACTCACTCTGTAGACCAGGCTGGCCTCGAACTCAGAGATGCGCCACCACTGCCGGGCTCCAGATTTTCACTAGAATTTCTCACCTCGGCTTCCTGAGCCTGGAGGTTACCTTGTCTTGGGTTGCCTTCTAAATTCCAAAGGCAGCCTACTATGGGACTGCTTTGCGGTTGCCCCGGCAGCCTCCTAAAGCTCCCCTGTCACTGCTGCAGGATGAGGAGCTGCTGGGCCACGTGCAGAGCGCCATCCTGCAGGTCCAGGGCGACTGTGAGAAACTCAACATCACGACGAGCAACCTCATCGAGGACCATCGGCAGAAGCAGAAAGACATTGATGTGAGCAGCCACGGGGCACCTGGGGCGGAGACGGAGACCCCACCCGCCCCTGCCACCCCGCAGCATGGCCGACTCTTCACCTTCTCTGTCCCGGGGGCCTCCAGGTGCTGTATCAGGGGATAGAAAGGCTGGAGAAGGAAAAGGCGGACAGAGAGCACCTGGAGATGGAGATTGACGTGGTGAGCCTCTGGCCCCTCCCCAGCCAGTGCGTGGGTGGGGGCGGGGAGGGCAGGGGACGTTAAGCCAGCTGGAGACTCGGAGACACGGGACAGACTGCTGGAGGCACATTCCCACCCTGTGCTGGTCTCTCACACAGAAAGCGGACAAGAGCGCTCTGGCATCCAAAGTGAGCCGGATCCAATTTGATGCCACTACCGAGCAGCTGAACCACATGATGCAGGAACTAGTGGCCAAGATGAGTGGACAGGAGCAAGACTGGCAGAAACTTCTAGATAAGCTCCTGGCAGAGATGGACAGCAAGGTGAGGGTGGGAGAAGACACAGGACAGGTTGGGCTGCTCTCCATTCCTGGCCCCGCCCCTCTCTCCACGCATAGATCCCCGCCCCCGCCCTCCTTCCCCCCCCCCCACCTGCTGCCTCGAGCTCACCTGGTGGCCCATCCCCCAGCTGGACCGCCTGGAGCTGGACCCGCTGAAGCAGATGCTGGAGGATCGCTGGAAGTCACTGCGGCAGCAGCTCAAGGAGCGCTCTCCGCTCTACCAGGCCGACGAGGCAGCGGCCATGCGGAGGTGAGGCCCGGAAGGCCGGAAGGCCGTGGGTCTGAGCCGCTGGGCTGCCCCAGAGGAGAGGATCTGCATGGCCTATTCTGCCCAGAGCTGACAATCAGGGGAAGGGGCTGCTTTTTAGAGTTGAGTAACTTGGCCAAATCCTTCAGATAACAGTGGGGAAAGGCAGAAAGGAGGTGCAAGGCTCTTAGGGTTCGGTTCGATTGTGGTACACTGGATTTCTGGGGCAGAGACCTCCAAGGTGTCCCTTGGGAACCTGGCTAGGGAAATCCCACTCGTGTCCACCAGGGGACACCAGAGGCACATACAAGATACCCAGTTGGCTAGCTGGTCCAGAAGGTGTGCCCTCGAGGGATGGTTAGGACCAGGTGAATTCCCAGGAAGTAGGGCAGGATCTGCCACCGGCCCCGCAGGGCGGCCAAGCCCTCTGGATCTCACTGCCTGTGTTCCATTCCTGACAGGCAGCTCTTGGCCCATTTCCACTGCTTGTCCTGTGACCGTCCCTTGGAGACAACTGTGACTGGACAGTGAGTGGCCGCACCTCAACCAAAGAAAGCATCTGCTGGCAGGGAGTCGGTATCGAAGCAGGGGTCTATCTCCCGGAACCTACTCATCTCGCCTCTTGCCCTGGGTCCATCTCTGTCCCTGGGCCTTCCTATGGGGCCCATACCGAATAGTGAGGGCGGTCCTGTAGGACACAGCAGTGGGCGGCTGAGTGGTGGGATTTCTCTCTCACGCACCCCTCCCCCTTCTCTTTGTGCCTGCCCAGAGTCATCTCTATGACCCCCATAATTCCGAGCATGCCAGGGCACCGTTCCGTCCGGCCTTACACTGTGTTTGAACTAGAGCAGATCCGGCAGCAGAGCAGAAAGTATGGGACTGTGGGAGCCTGTGCCGGGGAGGGATGGGAGGGGGCAGAGATGACTCCAGAGTGGGGTCCCGGGCAGGGGAGGGCAGGGGAGGGGTGCAGAGATGACACCAGAGTGCACACTGGGAGTAGCCCAGAGCATCTCTGACCCCGATGAGGATGAAGTATACTAAACCGACTTCCTTTTTTGTTTTGTATTTGTTTTTTATCGTTTGTTTATTTTGTGGGTTTCTGTTGTTGTTGTTGTTACATTTTAAGCATTTATTTTGTTGGGGAAGGGGGCTTTTGTGTTAGGGAAAACCTTCCTCAGCAGGTCTGGTCCCTCAATGGTCTTTTAGAGGTGCTGAGCTGCCCAACGACCCTAAGCCCTCAGTCGGGGGTTCCGGGGCTCCAATAGTTAGTTGAGTGCCGGTTGAGTTCACAGGGGCCCCCTCGCAGCCAAAGCCAGGGTGAACAGCACAGGCTCTGCCTAGTTCCTGCGCTGACCCCTCTCCTCACGCCTGGGTCTCAACAGCCTGAAGCTGGGCAGCAGCTTCCCCCGGGGCGATCTGTCTCAGATGGAGAGGAGTGTGGGGCGCCTGCGCAGCATGCACTCCAAGATGCTGATGGACATTGAGAAGGTGCAGATCCACTTCGGAGGGTCCGTGAAGGCCAGCAGCCAGATGATCCGCGAGCTGCTGCACGCCCAGTGCCTCAGCCAACCGTGCTACAAACGGTGTGTGAGTGCGTGTGCCTAAGGGGGGTGGTGCACACCTCGGGCTTACTTACCTGCCCGTCCCAGGTAACACTCCCCGGGGGCTCAAAGTGACTCCCTGTGTCTGTCTACATCCCAGAGGAGCAGATACAGCAGATTACACCTACTCGACTGTGCCCCGTCGCTGTGGGGGCAGCCACACCCTCACCTACCCCTACCGGCGGAACCGCCCGCAGCACCTGTCTCCACTGGAGGAGATCCAGATTGCCATGAAGGTCTGACAGGAGCTTTGGAGAAGATAGCCCCGCCATGCCCCTCTGGAAAACCACCTAAAGTCCCGTCAGTTGGCCCTCTGCCTTGAGGTCCCTCTTTCTCCCCTCCCTCCCTTGCTGTCCCAGGGGTTGCTAGGCAACCTCTTTACTGCCGAGTCACCTCCCCAAAGTTGCTCAGGCAGGCCTTGAACTCAAGATCCTTCAGCCTCGGCCTCCCAAAGTAGCTCGGATATACAGGTCTGGCTCTCCGCTGGGTAGACTGCCATGCTTGCATCCACCTGATTCCCAGGCACTAGGTGACCACCTTTCACCACAGGCCTCAGAACTCTGGGTACCTCCTCTGGTCTTGTACTCTGACCAGACTCCAGGCAGGGGCTTCTCATTTTGGGGAGTGACTGGTGGTCCTAGCTATACCTCCCAGACTGGCCCTGAAGTCAGTGGGGCGCCTGCTGCCAGTCTCCCAAGAGTCCGGATTACAGGCATGTGCCCTCAGGCCTCATTTCGGGGGTGGGGTGGGGGTGAGGCAGAGGAAGGCAGGGCTGTTCCAAGCACTGCTTGCTGACAGTGTCTGCACTCCAGGCCTCCCTGGAGGATACTCAGGATGTTGCAATGATAACGGACATGCGTATCCCTCTCTAGCACGATGAGGTTGATATCTTGGGCCTCGATGGACACATCTACAAGGGACGGATGGATACACGGTTGCCAGGCATCCTAGGGAAGGATGGTGAGTGTCCAGACAGCCTTGAGTTCCTTCCCGGTTCTTGCTTGGGTGACAAAGGACAAGCTGTCTTATCTCCTGGTATGGGCCTGTCTTGGACCACTGGGCCCTAAGCCCTTTCTCCTCCTGAAGCCAGGTGGCTGCTTTCTAGTGGAAAGCAGCCACCAGACCTTGACCGATCACCCTGTAGTGGCCCTGTCCTTCTTGCTGGCCTTCATAGCTGAGCTTTCCCATTTCCACCTCAGTTCCCCGTAACAATACAGCCAAGCCCTGACAGACTTCTTGAAACTCAGGAAAGGGCGGTCATCTGATTCTAATACCAAGCAATCGACCCGACGCGGGCTCCTGAAGGCCCACTTCCAGTTCATACCAGAAGTGGGTGGCTGATTACTTCCCATCATGCCTTGTGCCTTCCTTATTTTCTCTTTCCTGAAACACGAGGCTGATGTGTTCAAGTCTTCAGTGAATCTGAGCGGGTGGGATGGTGGGCAGGGGGGTGGGCAGGTAGACATTAGATGAATGTAGTTTCTAAGGGGCATAGCCACAAACTCAGCGTGTGGAGGACCCCACCCCGCTGGCTCCCGTCCTCCACGTGCTCCACACAGCTCTCATTGGTGCTCACCCTCCTTATGCCCTTCCAGCCCCAGGAATGGCAAAACACAACAAGGCCAAGCTCCAGCAGCTCCAGCAGCTGCAACAGCTCCAGCAGCTGCAACAGCTGCAGCAGCTCCAGCAGCTGCAGCAGGCCCAGCATGCCCGGCCCCACATGCACAGGCAGCCAAACATGGGCAGCATGGGCACGCCACCCTCTCGGCCGCAGAGTGCGCAGATGTTAGCTGACAGCAGTGCAGGTGGGTTTCTTCCAGGCAGCCTGGACGCTGTCCCCAAGCCTTCCCTCCCTTCCTGACAGCCCTCCAAGCTTTCCTCTTGCCCAGGCTAGAGGCAGCAAGGGCCGGGGAGCTCGTGGGCGGGACGGGAGGGAGAAGGGAGAAAATGCAGTTCCTGAATGGTTGGTGTGTGCCAGGTCTGTGAGGTGAACACTGTTGCTGTCCAACTCCACATAAGAGGACATGAGGACAGAGGTGCACCCAGATCTCTGGCTCCAGGCCCAAGGTTTTCCCTGCTCAAACACAAACTCTTTTAAGAGCCAGGCTACAAGCCCAGGACATGTGCAAACCCCCTTACCCCACCCCACCACCACCCTCCCATCCTCCGGTCCCTAGCCTGTCGGTATCCCTCTTTGCCTCTAGGCCTGGAAAACCCCTAGAGTTCCAGGTCTTCCTGAGAAGCTAGATCAGATAAAAGGCGAAGGGTCTGGGGGCCTCTGGGCTCCACCGCACAAGGCCTAAGGTCCTTGCTAGAATGTGAGGCTAGGATCCATGCTACCAGGTGGCTGAAAACAGTCTCTCCCCTCGTCAGTCACGGACGTGTCTTTGGGTAGAATCAGCAATCTCGAGAGGCAGGCTGCTTGATAACAGTCCCACACGGTGTTTTACAAAAGCTTGCAGGAGACCCAAGGATCACAGCGCATTCGTACATTACCCTCTCCCCGAGCCCCAAGCCTTGTACGTTAGACCTCCGAGCTCTGTAACACATTTCCATTCCAGCCCTGGGTTGGTAAGATCCCGTGGCACAATGTAGTGTGCGTGGTACCCATGGCGCCATACTACCAAGGTCCATCCAGGGCTTCCTTTCCAGGCTGTTTAGGTAGTTTGCATCTATGCAACAGCCTACTCTACACCTACACTGATAGGTAGAGATCAACATTAGCTCCAGGAAAAACTAAGGGAACAGGAACAGGGGCACTGAGATTGAGCAGGAAGACGCCAAGCTAGAATTCAAGGGTCATTGCTGGTAACCAAGGAGACTAGGCCACATTTCTGTGATTTCTACTGAGCCCTTTTTCCTTCTATCAGGCTTTACGATTTCTACCTAGAAATACTTAGCGTATGGAAGCCGGAGAGACTGGTGTAGAAAGCTTTCTGGCCTTGTATAAGCCTCTAAAAGGACAGGAGGCATCAATGAGACAGGTTCTTTCTGCACTCCTGCAGAAAGAGGTCTGTGACTAAACACTCCCGCACGAAGATCACGGAAGGGCCCTAAGCATTTGCTCAGGAACGCTCACGAATGCTTGGAACTGTGTGGCCCAGCCTGACGGGATTCACGACTTGCTTGGGCCTTGAGCAAGCTAGAGTGAACCTGAGAGTGGGTATGGGAGACCAGACAGAGCAAGCTGAGCCCCTTCTGTCTTGCAGCTCCCTCAGGGCAAAAGAAAGACAGACCAGTCTCCTCTGAGGGGCGTCTCCTGCAGTCCACCATGCCCACAGACATGGCCAGTCTGCAGGGGGGCCAATCCGGGATGAACATGCGCATGGAGGTGCCTCCTGGGGAGGGGCTGGAGGAGCCCACCCGGGGCCCACGCTCCACCACTGCTCACTGAACAGACAGAAATAAACGTTTAAAAAAGGAGCTGGGTGCCAAGGGACCTCTCTGATGCCCTGCGTCAAGAGGAGGGTAGGTACCTGCTGTTGGCTGTGCAGCTCTGGGCTTCTAGGCCTCCCGTTTTGAAGAGCAGACTATTCCCTGGGCGGCAGGTCTGGTTTATGGTTGGAGAGCTAGGCCTTAAGCTCCACCCAGCTGTTGAGAGGACGCAGGTGCTCAGGGAGGGTGGGATGCTGCACTGAGGGTAGGGAGAAGAGCTGGGAAGACTTTAGACCTGGTTCTGGGAACCTAGGGACCAGGTGGGCCTGGTCAAATCAGTGGCTATAGGTCAGTGCTATCTGACAGGCAGAAGGGCTGGGCTGGGGCACTCTGGGTAGGCTGGGATTCATGGTATCCATCCGCATACCAATTCTACTTGGAGGCGAGGGGCCAACAGGGCTTCTAGCCAGACGCACAAACATACTACCAGAAAGTCCTTTCAGTCAGTCCCCTTGATCAGGTGCTACAAATGGCAACTTCAAAGCCAGCCCTGGTGGAGGGGCATGGTACATGGCTGCCTTGGCTAAGCTAGCGAGAGAGAGAGAGAAAGGGGCTCTCAGTCCTAGGAAGCCGACGATTCCATGGTCTGTTCCGAGGAGACTCAGCCCAATGTGCTCTGTCCGTGCTGTGGTCACTTGCTCTCCAGGATTCTTTGGGTTCAGGGTCTGGGCAGGTGAGAGTCCCCAGTACCACTGCTACCTAGCTCCATCTTGTTTGTTTTGAGACAGGGTTTCTCTGTGTAGTCCTGGCTGTCCTGGAACTCGCTCTGTAGACAAGGCTGGCCTCGAACTCAGAAATCCGCCTGCCTCTGCCTCCCAAGTGCTGGGATTACAGGCGTGCGACACCACCGCCCGGCATACCTAGCTCCATCTTAAGCTAGGGCCTCCAGACAGATCTTAGGGGTCCACAAGGGAGTCTGACCCAACTTGGGGGTCCAAGAAACCCTGAATGGCACTATTCAAGGCCAGCCTGGGCTGTGCAGCCAGAACTTGTCTCAAAATAAAACAAGTTTCTATTCCCACTTCAGATGAGGTGTGCAGGGTGGGAAATGGGGCAACCCCCACACCCAGTTTCCACCACTCCCTCTCACTCGGGAAAGCATCTAGGGCAAGATGTTCACCTTGAGGTGTGAGAAAGGGGGCGACAAAAATCACACAGGAAAGTGTGGCAGGAAGCAACCAAGAAAGGTTTCTCACCATAGGCGAAGGGCTCGGCCAGGGGTGGCCCCGGGTGGAGGCTGCCCCTAGAGAATGTTCCTCCTCTTCCTCCTCTCAGTCTTACATGGCCATACTTGTGACAGGATGGAAGAAGTGGCCTGGCTGAAAACCCCTGAGGCATCCCTAGACTACTGAGCTTTCCTCTGAATCTACGGGCAGAGTCAGGGCCTGCCCCACGCCCTCAGTGCCTGTGTCTCCCACCCTGGTCCCCCTCCCCGCAGTAAAATGTCAGGTCAGCTCAGTCTCCCTGGTCTACACTGGCCTCACAGGCAGTCACAACAAACGCTCCTCGCCTAATCCCCACAGTACCTCAGTTATGGGCCAGCCTCCACCATTCCGCACCTGGGCAAAGCTCCCCATCCTTCCCTCAAGCTGGTACTTCTGAATGGACCCTCGCCCAGGCCCGGCAGCGCCCACTGCCTGGCCGCCCACATACCTGCCAGGGATTTCCCCTTCCAGCCTGGGAAAGCACAAGTGGGCAGGGGCGAGTCTGGGAGGAAACAAAACCGAAAGGGCAGACCCAGCTCCCAAGTCCAGCCATGTGTCACATGCAACAGAGGGTAGCTGGGCCCGGGGCGCTGTGTGTGTGTGTGTGTGTGTGTGGTCGGTCCTGGCTGGGGCCTGTTTCATTTTACTTTGGCTCCCACGCTCCCCATTCATGCAGCTGTTCTCGACCCCTCAGAGTCGAGGGGCAGGAAGGGTCTAGATCCCCCAGAGCTGTCAGGAAGGACTCCAGGAGCAGCTCCCTGCCCATGGGTCACCCACCTAACATGCTGCAGGAGGCTGAAGTGCTGGCTCTGAAACTGCCACCAAGGTCCCTTCAGGAATCCAGTCTTAGTGGCTTCCAGGCAGTTTTGTTCTGGGGGGGTGTGGGGGACACACAGGATTTCTCTGTGTAGTCCTGGCTGTCCTGGAACTCACTCTGTAGACCAGGCTGGCCTCGAATTCACAAATCCGCCTGCCTCTGCCTCCCAAGTGCTGGGATTACAGGCGCTCACCACCACTGCCCAGCTCCTGGCAGAGTTGAGAAGGTACTGAACGCGGTCAGGACCTGCCCCTGCCTGCACCACCTAGCACACCGGGCAATACACGCTCACTAGGAAATGCCACAGCCCAATGACAATGCCCTACCCGCAACCGGGTACCCCAAAAGCAAAAAACAAAAACACCACAAACCAGGGAAGTTAGAAAAGTCTTTTAAGTTTTTAAATTAAAATTGCATCCTGGTGCCATGATTTTAATTTGGAAACTCAATCCAAAGGCAGTTTCTCCTGAGTGGTAGTCCTCTGGCCCTGGACACACACACACAGACTGGGAGCCTGTCGGACAGGACAGTCACAACAGAAGGGAATGGGACAGGTAAGTATCCACTCATCAGAGGGCAGCCAAGTCTTCACACCTAGCTGGTGACAGGTGACAAGTTTCAGAGTCAACTCGAGGCCACTACCAGTAGAGATGAAAACTGTCTACCAGTAATGGGGTAGAAAAGTCCATGATTCTGAGGACCCTTCTGGGACCACCCCTTGGTGGTGGGATTTCCTAATGGCTGGCATGCCTTCTCACAGCAGCCGTCACCCGGGCTGCACGCTCGCTCCTTTGAGCACGCTTTTGTTCCCCTCAGTTGGACAGAGAAAGAGGTGCGAACATGGATTGTGAGCCTAGCCTCTTGACTGGGACACGCGTGCAGGCCCCACTCTCCCAAACATTAGCTAAATTTATATTCATATATATTATCGTTATATATTAAAAAGAGAAAAAAAAAACCCTCCCCTCAGAGAACTCCTGAAGAACCCAAGTGGCTCAGGATGTTTACTGTCCCCCCCCCACCACAAAAATTCTCTTATAAAATCTTCCAGTGCGATCTTGAAGAAACCCCCCCGCCCTCTTGCGTTTCCCCCCTCCCAGCCCTCTTCTGTGTCCCCACAACCCTGGACTGCCCCCTGCTCCAGCCCAGTGGCGTCCAGTCTCATCTCTGGCCATCCATGGCTGTCATGGCTTTCTGAGGGGTGCTCCCCTGAGATGCTCCGGGGGGCCACGTGGGTTGTGGGCAGTGGAGATGGAAGGTGTTGGGGGAAGAGGGCGGGATCCAGGGCACCTGGTGATTGGGTGGGGAGGCGGCCCAGAAAGGGCTGAAGTTTGCAGGGGGGGAGCAGGCCACGGCCGTCATGGGGCTGCTGCTCTGCAGACCCTCGGAGGTTCGGAGCTTGGAGAACATGGCCAGCGCATCGGGGAAGTTGGGCGGTGTAGCGGGGGTGTTGCTGGGGGTACACATCTGCAGGAAGAGAGAGAGGAGAGGGCATCGGTGAGGCAGCAGGGCAGGATCCTGGTGCCCCTAGCCCACAGGTCAACCTCAGTGGCTCTCAAACACTTCTCCTCCCCAGAGCCAGTGAAGGACAAGGAAGAGCAAGTCCCAAGAGTGCTGCTGCTCAGGGCTTGGAAACACCCAGCGAGGGGCATGAGGTGTCAATGGTTAATTCCAACCCAAAGCTAGGGTGTCACCGTGAAAGGACAAGGGGCAGCCGAGGACATGGCTGCCCAGTTCCTTTCCTGGCTTGGGGGAGCCAGCTGGCTTTCTCCACAGTCTACCCTTAGATGTCCCCAGGCGTTAGGCAGGGGAGCAGGCCGGGGGAGGGTCTCCTCCATGCACGAGCCTTAGAAAAGCATGGCTTTCTTAGAGCTCCCATTCATTTCCAAATTCAGCCACAGGCCTTGGGCCCTGGTTCCCCACACTCATTATTTCGATGTGCAGATCTAGTTAGCTCAATTATTCTTTCTGTAATACAAACGAGGAAACTTATGTCCAAGGGTCACATGTCACGATGGAACATGCACCCAAAGCAGGTGCAAACTACAGTTAAGACTGCATGTGTGATTCCAGGTGCACAGGCCTATGTGCTGAAGCCCGTGGCCAGCCGCAGTCAGGGTTAAGTGCCTTCTCAGGTCTGGGCTCCCAAGCCAAACAGGCAGCAGCCCTGCCAGCCCCAGATGCCAGCAGCACACTCTTAGAACAGGTGGGTCAGAGCCCAGGACCTACACTAGCTCGTTCTGACCTCAAAGCCTCTTCTCCCTCAAGAGGCCAGGGAGTCCTTTCAGCTTCTCCTAATTTTAGCTGCACTGGCTCCTCCCCAAGGCACAGGACATGGGGTGGGGGTGGGGTGCTGAGACACTCAACAGGGTGCTAAAGCTTTATCTCTCTAGTTAAAGCAAAGCCAGAACCTGGGGCAGACCCCCCACCCCCTCACCCTGCTGAGGCTGGGCCACAGCTCTTAGGGGACTCTGACCATTGTCTGCTCTAAGGCCCTGAAGGGAAGGCCTTTGGCCTTAGGCAGGTCTGGCCCCACCCAGACACTTCCCTCCTCCCCTCCCGATTCCCTGCCCACCCCCATGACTTCTCGGCAGCAGGAAACAATGAATGGGGGGTTGCGGGCGGAGGCTGGTTGCATCACAACAACGTGACTGACTTCCCCAGTCAACCAAGCCAGAGGCCAGGTCTCTTCTCCAGGAAATGGCCTGGGGGGTTAATGGGACCAGTGCCCACCTGCCTGGGGGAGCTGGACAGGCCTCCGGGCCTCTCTGCCTCGGTGAGAGCAGGGCTGGAACTCCATTTCCTAAAGGCCCTCTTATAATCTCAAGTAATTCTGTGTCCTGTCATGGCCGTTTCCCCTCCCCCATGCATCTGAGGACCCTTATCATCTGTGTCAGCCCTCCAACTGCGGCCGACAATCTCCAGGCCAATCATCTACCAGTTAAGACCACTTTGTGCTGACTTGTCTTCAAATAAAGTATTTATCTGAGACAGGATACAGCTAGATAGCCCAGGCTGACCGGAGTTCACAGCAATCCTGCTGCCTCAACCTCCCAAGTGCTGGGTTCCAATGTTTTTACTTAAGATTTTAAAAACTGAACTGACTCTTAGAACAGGGTTGGCATTCCCAGCTGTGCTGGCGAAGCACCTAGCGCAAGTCCCTCACGGGTGCACTGATTATAATGTCTGAGTTACAAAACCAGCTGTCTCCCCAAGGGAAGCTTCCAAGGAGTGCACACACGCGCACACACAAACACACACACTCACAGGAACCCACAGACGGACAGGGACGGATGGAAGGCAGGCAGGCACGCGCGCGCGCGCGCACACACACACACACACACACACACACACAGATTTGCAGGGGTGGGGAGGGAGGGAACTCCAGTTCAAGCTGGGGCCTGCTGGCTTCCTCCTCCAGGCCCTTCAGCATGGCTGTGCTTTTCTGAGTGGTCTTGTGCACAGGAAGACACTGAACAGGGATGGGAGAATGCTCCCAGGGCTAGGAAGCTAGAAGTCTGAAGTCTGGATGCAGGAGATGGGGTCTTGGGAACGACGAATCCTTCCCGAATCCCCTAAGAGTTTGGCCGCAGTGAACCGGGCCCACAGCCAGCACCATTCATTTTCCCATCCTACTCCAAATGTCGAGAGTTAGTTTTAAGTTGAGGCAGACTTCCCCCCTCCCCCCATTTTGGTCAGAAGAAAACAGTGCTAAGAACAAGACAGCAGAAGACCCATGGGTAGTCTGTCCCCTCGGGGAGACCAGGGACAAGGACACTCAAAACACACACAAAAACCCAAAAATGTCCAACAGCAGATCTCCGAGGGAATAATGTTTTACCATCCCTCTCCTGGGTTCAGGCACTTCTACATGTTTGGAGCTAATAGCTAACTAGGAGTTGGGGCGGAGAGGGGATGTCCCTGGCCTCTCAGGAAAGCAAGGTACCCACTGGCCAGAGGGCAAAGGCTCTAGCCTGGAGCCAAGTTGCAAGAAGACAAATTCAGGCTTGAGGAACTGTTTCCCCGGACTGTTTGTTTCTTAACATACTGAGATTAAAAGAATTTTTGGCCTTAACTTAGGTATATAAATCTGTATATCTCCATAAAGCCTATGTTCCCTAGAGGCTTTGGAAGGGCCAGCCTACCTTTGTGGGTAGAGCTGGACTTCCGGAGCCAGGGTGGATCTCTCCCTTCCCTGCTTCCTCCAGCACTGGGTGGGTGAGTGGCTGTGCAGCGCTGTGTGTGTGTGTGTGTGTGTGTGTGTGTGTGTGTGTTGCATCAAGACACAAATCCCTACCTCAGTCGTGTGTGTGTGTGTGTGTGTGTGTGTGTGTGTTTTGCATCAAGACGCAAATCCCGCAGTACCCTCCCCCACCAGCTCCCCAAAGGTCTGGTTATCCTCCAGCCCCTTCCCCATCCTCTGCTATCAGAATCCCAACATCCTGCTGGGAGCCGGCTTCCCTTCCTTCCATCCCCACCTCCCCAACACCAGGGCCCTTACGCCCAGGGCACAGCGCCCAGCGCAGGGCCTCAGGCCCCGATCCAGGAGCCTGGAGGCGGGTCCCAAAGTTGGGCGAGCCAGCGCCGGCCTGGGAGCGCTCTTTTCCTGGAAGACATTTTGGCTCTTTGTTTACATTCGCGGCGCGCCGCTCCCCGGCAACATGGCTGTCAGCGGAGCGGCTGACAGCGACCCTGCCGCACCGAGCGCCCCCTCCGCGATACTGGGGGACACTTACCATCTGCGGGTGGTGGTGGCTGTTGGGAATGTTGCTTTCTTGAAAGAACGTGCTTAGGGCGGTCTGCGGACAAACACGGGACGCAGCGGCGTGAGCGAGGCCTGGCCGCCCCGGCCTCCCCGCCGCGGTCCCCGCACCCCCTCCACGCGCCCCCCGGCTCCCACGCGCGCTCCCGGCCCCGGCCCGGTGCACACCTCGAACTGCCAGTGCGCCGCTTGCAGCAGCTGCTGCGCCTGGTCGGCCGCGCAGCCCGCGGCCAGCACGAACTGGTTGATCATGACCTGGTGCCGCAGCTCGTCCGTGTTCACCGACATGGCGCTGGGCGGCCGCCCCAGGCTCGCGCTCGCAGCTACGCCGCCGCCGCCGCCGCCGCCGCCGCCCGGCGAATGTTGTGGTTCGGCTCGCGCGGCCGCGCCGACGCCGCAAACAACAGCGCGGGGCGGGGCCGCAGGGCCCAACGTTCGGGAGCCGCGAGCCGACGCCGCTGATTGGCCTACGCGCTGCCCGGCCTGCCGCTGGCTCCTACACGGACGTTCGATTCGAATCCTGCGGCGGGCCCGGTCGCTCTGTTTCTCTTCTCGCCTGGCCGCGCCCATTGGCGGAGTCGCCGCCGTGGCGGCGCCCCACCATTGGCCAGACTCCGTGTTTTGGCTCCTGCGGGTGGGTGGTTGGCTGGGACCGGCGTCGAGAGGCGGGGCCTGACGCGCCGATTGGCCTACCGTAGGCCCGTTTGAACTCAACTCGAAAACCCTGAGTGCGCTCTGATTGGTGGAGGTCGTTAGTGTTTGCTGTTGTAGGCGTGGGGGTGGTGCTGGCCAAGTTCATTCATTACTTCATTGAAACTGAACATGCTCAGCTGGAAAAGCAAGACGGATGGCTTTGACTCATTTCCTCTGAAAGATGTGGTCATCTCGAGAAACAGAACGATCAAAATAGAAAACACACAGAACCGTCGCAGCTACTCGACTCCCAAGAGTATTTAAATTTTAAATAGCTTCTAAACAGTCTCTCTTTAAAAAAAGAAAACTTTTGAAACACAGCGCAGAGTCAGATTCTGGGTTCAGTTCTTAACACCAAGAAAGGAAATACAAAACCAAAACAAATAAACAAATAACAACAACAACAAAAGAACCAGGCATAGTGACGCATGTTTTTAATTTGAGGTAGAGGCATTCGGATAGCTCTGGGTTCGTGGCCAGCCTCACCTACATACTGAGTTAGTTCCAGCCAAGGCTACATAGAGAAACCCTGTCTACAAAAAGCCAGACACAGGCACAGGCACACGCACACGCACACAGGAAGAGAGGGGTTGGCCTGTACCAGGGCATGCTTTGCATAATCCAGCCTCCGGTTTTAAAAACCTTATGCTTGCCGGGCGTGGTGGCACACGCCTTTAATCCCAGCACTTGGAAGGCAGAGGCAGGCGGATTTCTGAGTTCGAGGCCAGCCTTGTCTACAGAGTGAGTTCCAGGACAGCCAGGACTACACAAAGAAACCCTGTCTCAAAAAAACAAAACAAAACAAAACAAAACCAAAAAAAACCTTATGCTTAAAGAAAATGTATCCAGTTTCAGCATGAAGACGTTTTCTTTGATCAGCAGTACATTGATATGTCTATGTCACATGAAACTTACATTGTACTGGGTATTAAAGTGATCTAAAGATGACTTTAAGGTACACAAGATGATGAACTTGGCTGGTAGGAAAATATCACACATTGTTAATAAAGAACCTCACAGCTGTGTGGTGGTGGCGGCGCACGCTTTAATCTGAGCACTTGGGAGGCAGAGGCAGGTGGATTTCTGAGTTTGAGGCCAGCCTGGTCTACAGAGTGAGTTCCAGGACAGCCAGGACTATACAGAGAAACCCTGTCTCGAAAACACACACACACACACACACACACACAGAACCTCACACATCCAAGGATTTCTGTACTGTGGAGAGGGGCCAGGAGCTGTTGCCACCCTGTTCTGGAGGACTGGATTGGGGATTTACTGTGAAGGCTTCTGTTTCAGGAAGACACATACTGTTTTTCATCAGAACTAATTACAGAGTGGGTTTTAACTAGTTAGGGGTGTGCAGAACAGAAGGACAAGAAGAAGAAAGCCTTGCTTCTATTTGCTGGTGGAGGCAGGTGCAGTGAGAGTCTCTCTCTGTGGTGTGGGTCTGCAAAACCAGCCTCGGGTTGACCGGCTTGGCAGCAAGTTCTTTTCCTCGCTGAATGACGTTGTCGGCTCTGTTTTTATTTTACCCAAAAGGACTAAATTTTCCCTTTAGGAGAACTTGCCCCATTTTAAATGTATATAGGTAAGAATAAGGTTACCGCTGATGTCGGCCTACCAATGAAAGCACGGCTGGCTGGGGAGAGGGTGCCCAGCCCACCAGAAGCTTGTCTTGCCTATGGGAAGCCCTGGCTAGCTCTCCAGCTCCAGAAGAAGAGAACAAAAAGCTTTGGGCGCTAGGATGAGTTAATCTTGTTTCTTTTGTCTTCTGTTTTGTTTGTTTTGAAGGGATAGGAGTACTATAATTATCTTTGGACACCCCCAAAATGCCCATGGGCTGAGGCCGTAAGTGTGGCTAGGAAGTCAGGTATAGTTATCCCTCCACAGCCGTGTTCCAGGGTCCCCTAAAACTGTTGACACCCAACTCCTTTTGTGTAGTACAGTATAACATAGCATAGCGTTCGTACATAACCCCTACCCATCTCGTATATTGTAAATAATCTCTAAAATACCTTATAATACCTAATAGTTGTACTGTATTGTTCAAGAAATAAGTCTGTGCATGTTTTAAAAAGAAAGAAAAAGAAAGCCGGGCGTGGTGGCGCACGCCTGAGCACTTGGGAGGCAGAGGCAGGCAGATTTCTGAGTTCGACGCCAGTCTGGTCTACAGAGTGAGTTCCAGGACAGCCAGGGATACACAGAGAAACCCTGTCTCGAAAAAACCAAAAAAAAAAAAAAAAAAAAAAAAAAAAAAAAAAGGAAGAAAAAGATAGAAGTCTGTAGTCTGTACAGACACAATTTTCTGTCCCAACTTTGTCTTATCACGGGTTGCTTGACTGCAGAGATGTCCTTGTGTAGGCTAGATGGCCCCTACAGAGATTCCAGATCTTTCCCCACCTTCCCCAAGGTAATTGCAAGGTGAAAATACAAAGGCACAGCCAGCAGCCTGCAATTCCAGGGATCTCAGGCCAAGAGCTGCCCTAAAACAAGGAAGCACTGTCATTGTGGGCTGCAGGTTTTCACAGGTATGTACAGGCCTCCAGCGTGCCGGGGCAGTGAGTAGCAAGGTCTACTTTGGGCACAGACATTTTAAGAGAACGTGCCTATAGCCTCCAGGTGTTTGATAAAAAGTTCTCACACCTGCCGCCGTGGTGGTCCATGAATTCCCAGCATTTGGGAGGCTGAGGCAGGAGGATCAGGAGTTGTAGGCTAGCCTGGGCTATATACAGAATTATCCAGCTCTCAAGGAAGATAAAAGCTGAGAAATCTGCTGTTTCCTGGACTTCAAGGCAACTAATCCCGCGGGATCAGCTAATGTTTACCCTGTGCAGCACACAGCTGTGGACGGCTGGGACCAGCAGGCAAGTCTCCCCAGCCTGAGGGGCTGGAGCTCAGGTGATCTTCAGTGGGCGAAGGTCATCCCAAGAAGAAACAGAAAGAGCTTCAAAAATGTGCGTGTGATCTGTGGTCCTGACCGGTGGAAGCGCTTAATCAATACTTAGGCTTCTGAGAATCCGGTTGACGGTGAATAGCTGGGAGCGGAAGGAGTGCCGGGGCTCCCTGCTCCGGGGCTCCCGGGAGGGTGCAGGGAAGACTGGATGAGGTCATGTTTGCCGAGGACTTTGAGCTGTGGAGATGAAAGCGAATCAAGTGCAAGGTATTATTAACTGAAGGTGTTATTATCGTAATCTGAGAGGACAATACAAGGCCAGTGAAACACTGCAATGAAAACATGCCATTAATAACAAATGAAACGCAGTGGTAGCCTCTGAGAGAACAAAATCCTTGCTGCATCAATGGCAGGGCCACAGAGCGTGGTGCGTGCTGAACAAGATCTGAGTGAGAGCGTAGGTGACCTCGCGCGCCTCGCCTCGCGGTAGTGGACCATACGTACACTCGGTAGCCCTCCGCTAAGCACTTCCCGGTCCGGCACCTCTTATTTTTGTCTGCGGACCATCCAGCTGGCAGCTAAGGGACAGACAGGGAAGGGAAGGATTCTGCCCACTGCCATGAAGCAGCAAGTGGTATCTCACCCTGCTACCTCTTGCTATGAGTAATCTCCTATGGGGCTCAAAGAGGACCTCTTTATTTTTTAAAGATGTATTTATTATTATATGTAAGTACACTGTAGCTGTCTTCAGACACTCCAGAAGAGGGCGTCAGATCTCATTATGGATGGTTGTGAGCCACCATGTGGTTGCTGGGATTTGAACTCAGGACCTTCAGAAGAGCTTGGTTATTTTATTTTATTTATTTATATATTTTTGTTTGTTTGAGACAGGGATAGCCCTGGCTGTCCTGGAACTCACTCTGTAGACCAGGCTGGCCTCGAACTCAGAAATCCACCTGCCTCTGCCTCCCAAGCACTGGGACTAAAGGTGTGCGCCACCACTGCCCAGCTCAGAGGGCCTCTTCTATGCACACACGAGTTTTCAGAGGCTCTGCAGCTTCTTCTAAGGGAGGCAGTGAGGGTCCGGAAGGGCAGAAGGGTAACGCACCAGCACTCCCACGTTTACCGCATCCTCAATTTCCAAGCTAGTCCTCTTTTCCTCCCTTCCACTACTTTTTGTTTGTTTGTTCACTGGTTTTTTAATTATTATTTTACTTTGCTCTTTGAGACACGGTCTTCACGTAGCCCAGGCTGGTTTGGAAATCACTAGGTAGCCAGGACCTTGAACACCTGATCCCGGTGCTGGAATTAGAATCCCACACCGGCATTAAAGGTTCTTCCTCCTACGCCCCGGACCCAAACAGCTCCAACAAAACAGAGAAAGAATTTGAGAGTGTGAGGTTCCTTATCAGCCTAAGGCTTGGAGGATGCTCAGAGCCCACCGAGGTTGGTAGCACCGACCCCCTTTACTGTAGCAATGAACAAGATCAAAGTTGGACAGACAGACATTCCTTTGGTTCCCAACCTTCCCCTGCCTGCCTGTCTTCCCCTAATGCCCCCCAATTTTATTTCTTTATTATATTTGTTTATTTACTTATTTGGCTGGGTCTTCCTATGTAGCCCTGCTCGGCAGAGCTGAGAGCTGACTCCACACAGTACTGTCTTCAAACCAGGGCCTCCTTTGCCCGTTTGCTGTGGGTAAACTCCATCTGTAGCCCAGGCTGGCCTCAAGCACAGGAATCTCTAGTTAGCCTCTCAAGTTCTGAAAGCACAAGTGTGTTTTTTGTTTTGTTTGTTTTTTGGTTTTTTTGTTTTGTTTTGTTTGTTTGTTTGTTTTTGAGACAAGGTCTCTCTACCTGGCCCTGGCTGTTCTAGAACTTATCAAGTAGACAGGTGTATATACTCTTCAAATATCACATTTCTACTTTCCAGTCCAGCCGCCCACTGGAATCTCCTTAGAATCTACGGCCTAGATAGTACTGACAAGAGAGGAAACACCTTTCATCTGTGTGGCTGGAGACAGAAAAGCCAAAGATGATCCCCTGGGGATGAGTCCACACTGGTTTATACCAGATTATGTTTTTCCACAAACTGTCACATGCCTCACAAAGAACAAAGGTCAGACCACTCCCGGCATAGTTAAAGGCTTTCCCCCAAAGCAGCACCTCAGTCTGGACACTCTGTGCTGTACCTGGCAGCCAGGTGATAAGGTAACCCTACCTTTGGTTGCTAGGTGTGTCTTAGCAATCTACTCGGGCCTGGAGACAAAGGGAGGTTTGAGGAACAGCCTTCGGAGCAGTGGAGCGGAAGCCTCCGCCTTCTGGGGTGGGTGGGAATGCTGGCTTCCTGGTCAGGAGAACACTCTCCTTGGGAAAGGAATGGAGAGGTCAAGAGATAGCAATTCCGGCTCCCCAGTGAGAACATCTGTTTACTGGGAACAGACTACAGACCGACCCACTACTAGCTCCTTAGCTTCTCCTCACATAATAGAGAAATATATACTGGGAAAAAAAGACCCAAAGCTCCCCCCCCCTCACACACACACACACACACCACAAACCAAATGCAAACCCTGAGAACTCCTCTGAGAGAGCTGGCTTTTCCTCTTCTCCGTGACTCCACGAGGCAATTCTTATCAAGCTAGCAGTTACAGCTAGTAAACAGTCTGAGGAGGCAGGCTCCGAGGAGGCAGGCTCCTTAGAGCGTAAAGGACTAGAACTGGGAGGCATTCAGGTAAACAGAGGAGCCAGGATGTGAGGTGGGACAAAGCAAACCAAAGCCAAAGGAAGACCTGCTTAGGAGCTGGACATGGTGGAGCACACCTGTAGTTCTAGTACTCAAGAGTCTGAGGCAGGAGGATCACTGTGAATTGAGAGGCTAGCCAAGGGTGCATAGCTAGAGCCCCATCTCAAATCCTAGTCAACCGCTATTGGCCATTTACTGGAGGGCCTCCAATACAACAACACATCAAAGACTCCTACACATCCATGTTGGATGATGCCTGTGTGGTCTCTTATTCTCGGTCCCTAGATTTTTACATAGTACCCAAAATTGTATACAAGGACGTAGAAGTGAAATTGCTCCAGGGGAACCAAGCGGCTGACGGGAGGAGGGGTGAAAGTGGGAGGGGGATGGGAGAGGTGAGGTAGGTGTGAGAGGACCGAGTGGATTTCTGCATGGAAACTGGGACACGGCTCACTGGGTAAAGTTCTTGACCAGCCAGCGGGAGGCGGGGAGTTTGAGCCCAGCCCTCACATAAACAAAACAAAACAAATGGGTGGGGGCCCACGGCTTTAACTCTAGCACGAGAAGAAGAGGCACTCGGAACCCGTGAGTTCAAGGCCAGCCTAGTCTACAGAGTGAGTTCTAGGACAGCCAGAGCTACACAGAGACCCCTCCCCCACCTCAAAAACAACAAACAAACAAACAAACAAAAAACCAAACCAACCCAGACCCCCGAGACCCTCAAAAGCCCAAATGGGGCTGGTGCTCAAGAAATACCCATTGGAAGCAGGTGCTGAGAAGGCAGAGAAGTTGGGTAGGACCGAGCGGGAAGAGACCAGGTGAGGTTGGGTAGGACTGAGCGGGAAGAGACCAGAGCTGACAGGCACCTGGTCTGCGGTGGAAGGGCGAACCTTCCTTTCTCTGGGGAAAACCTGCCAGTGCTGTCAGACTGGCCCTAAGAGTCCTCAGGCTCACCAGGTTAGACCAGGTTAGACAGTGCTAGGCGTTTACCTCTCACCCAGGCTAAGTTCAGTAGGTCAAGAAAAACTACCCTCAGAGCAGTGACATCATTCTCCAGACTCTGGAATCTTCCATTAAGTGGAGGCTTCCAAGCTGGCAAGCTACACCCCTGGGGCCTGTTTTTTGTAAATAAAGTTTTATTGAAATGCAGCTGGCCTTGTTGTTTGTCCTCCCAAACCTCCACCCCACCCCTTGGCGTTAAGGTTGATTTAGCAGCGGTTCCACAGACCGCAGAAGCCCAGGCTGAGGAAGAAAGGAACACATTAGCAAAATCTGCCACCAACTTCACAGACTGTCAGGCTATTGGGCAACGGAGTAAAATCATGCTTGCCCGTTTATCTCTGAATCTGGGTGTTTAATCACTTAGTTAGCTAGCTATTTAATTTTTTTGTTTGTTTTTGTTTTTTGTTTGAGACAGGGTTTCTCTATGTAGCCCTGGCTGTCCTGGAACTCACTCTGTAGACCAGGCTGGCCTTGGACTCAGAAATCCGCCTGCCTCTGCCTCCCAAGTGCTGGGATTAAAGGTGTGCGCCACCACCGCCGGCTAGTTAATTTATTTTAAGACAATTTCTTACGTTGTCCAGGCCTGGTGCCAACTTCACTGTGCAGCTGTAAACTTTTTTTTTTTGTTTTGTTTTTGTTTTGTTTTGGTTTTGGTTTTTCGAGACAGGGTTTCTCTGTGTAGCCCTGGCTGTCCTGGAACTCACCTGCCCGGCCCTGTGGATGTTTTCGATCCTTCTGTTTCTGCCTCCCAAGGGCTGGGATTGCTGGCATGTGCCACTGTGACCAGCTACGAATTCATTTATCTTTATTTGTTTAGGTTCTTTTGAGAAGAGCCTTGCTGGGTGGTGGTGGTACATGCCTGTAATTCCAGCACTCTGGAAGGCAGAGGCAGGCAGATTTCTGAGTTGGAGGCCAGCCTGGTCTACAGAGTGAGTTCCGGGACAGCCAGGACTACACAGAGAAACCCTGTCTCGAAAAAAACAAATAAAAAAAAAGAGAGAGAGAGAAGAGCCTTGGTCTTTAGACCAGTCCGTGCTGGAACTCGTGTAGACCGAACTGGCGGCCTTGAACTTCTGGCAATTCTCCTGCCCCAGTATCCCAAGTTCTGGGATTATTGTCATAAGGTTTATTGTTTTGGTTTGGTTTTGGCTTTAGTTGTTTTTTTTTTTTGTTTTTTTTTTTTCGAGACAGGGTTGCTCTGTGTAGCCCTGGCTGACCTGGAACTCACTCTGTAGACCAGGCTGGCCTCGAACTCAGAAATCTGCCTGCCTCTGCCTCCCAAGTGCTGGGATTAAAGGTGTGTGCCACCACTGACCAGCATGGTTTATTGTTTTATTTGATTTTTTTTTTTTTTTTTTTTTGGTAATGGTAGGTGTCTTAGTTACTGGTCTATATCTGTGAAAAGACACCATGACCAAGGCAGCTTATAAAAGAACGCATTTAGTTGGGGGCTTGCTTATAGTTTCATCATTGCTGGGAGCACGGCAGCAGGCAGGCAGCAGGCAGGTAGCAGGCAGGTACAGTGCTCAAGCACTAGCTGAGAGTTTACATCTTCCCCAAAAGAAGGAGGTAAAAAGAGAGTGTGCCTGTGCCAGACTCAGGCTTTAGAAACCTCAAAGCATACCCCAGAGACACGCCTCCTTAAGCAAGGCCACGCCTCCTAATCCTCCCAAACAGTTCTACAACTAGGAACCAAGGATTCAAACAATGAACCTGTGGGGATATTCTCATTCAGAACACCACACGAGGGGTTAACTGCAGGGCCAGTTCATGGTAGATAATCACTCTACCTCTGAGCTGTGTTCCAGCCCCATGGAGGGACTCTTAAAAAATTACTTGTTTTATTATTTTATCAGTGTGCCTGTACATATTCATGTGTAGGCTTGTGTGTACACATGCTTCTGGAGGCGGACGGTTCTTGTTTTGTTTTGCAAAGTCTCCCTGTGTAGTCCTGGCTGTCCTAGTATTTACAGTGAGGGCATGTTCTTCCTGCCATTGTCTGCCGAGTACCACTGTGGGTGATGTCACCCCTACGTAAGTGGTCCTGGAGTACAGATCAGCCAATCCACGAAGGGGATTTTAAACCGACCAGGTCTCAGCAGAAAAGTCAGAAATGTTGGAAGAGATGTAAAATCTCTCATGAGACAAGAAGGTTTCAGTAACTTTCAAGGACATAGGAAGTAATTGTGAAGTACAGAGGGGAACATGGGAGGAGAGAGAGAGGGGAGAGAGGGAGGGAGAGAGAAAGAGAAAGAGAAAGAAGAGAGAGAGAGACGCACACAGAGACCCAGAGAGAAAGAGAAAGAGACAAAGAGAGACAGAGATTGGTTTTGGAAAAGTCAGGCATAGCATCTCTAGTCCTAGCACTCAGGAGGATGAAGCAGGAGAATTGCCAGGAGTAATTCAAGTCTACTTGGGGTCTATAGCATGTTCTAGTACAGCCCAGACTACAGAGTAAACTACGTCTCCAAAATAAATAAATAAATAAATAAATAAATAAATAAGAGAGAGAGAGAGAGAGAGAGAGAGAGAGAGAGAGAGAAATCATCCCTGGAGCCCTGGACCGGAAGCTTATTTAAAATAAAGCCCTCCGATTATCTCTTAGTTTAAGAGTGACAGATCTTCCTTGTCTTATGAACCAGGAACCCCCAAGGTGAATAACAGTGGAGTGTTGTTTCCTGATGCCAAGAGTGCAGGCCACACTGATCCTTCTCTGGACCCAGCCACAGTGGGGCTGTTAATAAACACAGGGCCAGAGTCTGGGCAAAAGAGGAAGGAAGCGTACTGGGTTGTGCACATCAGAACTGGGAAAGCCCCGGATGTGCCTTGTCTACATGTGTGCCAGGTCTGCCACGCTCTGAAGCCTGCGTGCAGCTAGAGAAAATCCTGTGTCCTGCCTTCCAGGCGCTTTAGTTCCGAGCAGAGCCGCCAATAGTGCTGTGTTTGGCGTCGTCAGAAGGACCAGAGCAAAAAACGACCCCAAACCCAAAACAAAACCGACATGGGAAGAACGAGCAATGCGATAGGGCGCCTGCTAGGCCTGGCAGGCGAGTGGTTTCAAAAAGCACTGGGTTCAAAATAGCATGTCTCCGTGTTTCCATTGCGTCTCTGCCAGAGCTCTTGAAGAAAGGTGTAGATCGAGGAGTCTGTGTGGTGCTGCAGACCCGGAATCCTACCACTTGGTAGGACTGAGGCCAGAGGATTTTGAGTTCCAGGCAGAATGACACTCTGTCACAAGCAAAACAACCAACAAAGCCTTCCATGAAGCCAGGCCAGGCGATGCTTGACTGAGATCCCAGCACCTGGGACCTTCTGTGAAGCCATGAACCTGGGAGGTGGAGGCAGAAAGGCCACGGGTTCAAGGCCAACTCTACCAAATAGCCAAGTAGAAGCCAGCCTAGGTGTGTTGGTTAGTTTTTCTGTAGTCTTGAGACAAGCTAGAATCATCTGAGAAGAGGACCCTCGACTGAGAAAATGTTCCCATCAGATCACCTGGTAGGAAGGCTTCAAGCCCTTTCTTGACCTTTTATTTTGTTTTGTTTTGGATTTTGGATTTTTTGAGACAGGGTTTCTCTGTATAGCCCTGGCTGTCCCAGAACTCACTCTGTAGACCAGGCTGGCCTCGAACTCAGAAATCAGCCTGCCTCTGCCTCCCAAGTGCTGGGATTAAAGGCAGGCACCACCACTGCCTGGCTTGATTGATGGTTTATGTGGGAGGGTCCAGACCACTGAGTGATGTCACCCCTGGGTTGTATAAGAAAGCAGACCAGACCCTGTAAACCAGCGCGAGCAAGGCAGTAAGCAGTGTTCCTTCATGGCTGCTGTTTCAGTTCCTGCCTCCAGCCCCTGCCCTGGCTTCCCTTAATGATGGATTGTAAGCCAAACTGAAACAGATCTCTTCCTCTTCAAGTTGCTTTTAGTCAGCAACAGAAACCAAACACGGACACTGGGCTACACGAGGCCTTGCCTCAAAACAAAACCAGAAAGGAAACCCAGATGGAGTGGTGTGTGCCCCCCCTTGATTCTCAGCACTCGGGAGGCAGAGGCAGATCTCTGTGAGTTGGAGGCCAGCCTGGTCTACATGAAAGCCCTCTCTTAAAAACAACAACAACAACAACAACAATTGGACTGGAGAGATGGCTCAGAGGTTAAGAGCACTGACTGTTCGTTCTTACAGAGGTCCTGAGTTCAAATCCCAGCAACCACATGGTAGCTCACAACCATCTGAGATGGGCTCTGATGCCCTCTTCTGGGTGTTTGAAGAAAGTGACAGTGCACTCACATAAAACAAACAAATAAATCTTTAAACAACAACAAAAACCAGAACTAAGTTTCCAGCGCTTGCTTCTCTCATTGTCTCCTGGTTTGTGCCTGTGTGGTGGTGTGACTGTTATTTTTGTGCCCTAGGACAGACTGAAACTCACCATGTACCCTAATTGGTCTCAAACTCACACTCTTTATCCTAACTCAGCTTCTGCCATCTAGGATTTCAGGTGTGACACACTATGCTTGATCCAAGACTTGATAAGTGTGTGTGGGGGGCATCTAAATTCAAATACAGAAACAAGATAGCAGCAAGTGAGGGGGGCAGGGTAAGTGGAAAACCAAGAGCAGGGTGTGTGTACAGCCTATGATCCCAGCACTTGGGGAGGCTGATGTCAGAGTATCATGAGTTCCAGGTCAGCCTGAGCTACAGCATGAGACTCAGAAAGCCAAACAAAGAAAACAAACCAATCAGCAAATCCCCCAGGGACTAGCCTGATGTATTCTGGCTCTGCAGGCCTACCTACTGAGGAAACTGAGAAGGAAGGATCACTTGAGCCAGGAGCTTGAAGCCTGCCTAAGCTATCTAGAAAGAGCCAATCTCAGGCTGGAGAGATGGTTCAGCGTAAGAGCACTGGCTGCTCTTCCAGAGGTCCTGAGTTCAAATCCCAGCAACCACATGGTGCCTCACAACCATCTGTAATGGGATTTGATCACCTCTTCTGGTGTCTTAAGACAGCTACAGTGTATTCATATACATAAAATAAATTTAAAAAAATCTTTAGAGAGCAAGAGAAAGAGAGAGAGAGAGAGAGATAGCGCTTACTACTCTTCCAGAAGAGCCAAATTTCAGTTCTAAGCACATGTGTTGGACAGCACATAAACACATGTAACTTCAGTTCCAGGGGATTCTCTGTGGGCCCTGTATTCATGGGCACATACTCACACAATTAAAAAAAAAAAAAAAAAGAAAAGAACAGATATCTTTTTTTAAAAAAGATTTTAAATATTTTTAAAGATTTTTTTAAAGATATGTAAGTACACTGTAGCTGTCTTCAGACACACCAGAAGAGGGCGTCAGATCCCACTACAGATGGTTGTGAGCCACCATGTGGTTGCTGGGATTTGAACTCAGACCAGTGCTCTTAACCACTGAGCCCCATAATGCTGTGTCAGAAGTGAGATTCGAACCCATGCCTCCATAGAAAAGAAATCTTAAAGCAAAAACCAAAACAGACCCTGTAATGAACCCAAGATCAAGTTCTTAGCACAGAGATTTGTTTGCCACAAAGGGACAGAGATATAGGACAAGGACAGGAGACAGAGGAAGAGGGAGAAGGATGAGGGGATGAATAAGAGGGGAGAGATAGGGTAAGGAAGAAGGGGAAGGGTATTTGTCCGGGAGCGGGATAAAGGACTGTCTGGATAGAGGAGAAGGTGTGACCCACAGGCTAATGGTGGTTTATAAAGGTAAAGGAAAGCCCGTGTTAGGATGAGGTGTTTAATTTTAATTGGGTATGTTAAATAGGTGAGCCAAAGGTGGCTTTTGGTCCGTGGACCTCAATATAGGTGGACCTTAATAGTCAGCCTCAGGAGGAGGGAGTGACCGAATAAGGGAACAGACCTTGGGGACTAGCTTCACGAATGTTATCTAAGGGGTTTAGCAAGGCAGAGGAAATGGGGGGAGGACAAGGCCTGCCTCAGCCAGGTCTACCATGCTAGAGCTGGCCAGAATCCCTTCCCAGCCTGTCTCAGAAAGGAGGAGGAACAGTAAACCTAGAGAGGGCAGGGTAACGGTCACAAGGTCAGGGAGGCAGCAGTGAGGTGGCCTGAGTCACTGGTGGGCCACCAGGGAGAGGCACTCGGCAGTCAGCAGGCCATATGCTAGAACAGGCTTTCCCTCTGAGCATGATCCGACTGGCTGGGAGTGACAGGGGCCTGACTGTGGGCTCCTGTGAACCTCGGCAGATTCCTGCTTCCTGTGCCTGGATGAGCTACCGTCTCTTCCTATGGGATCTGGGAACAATAGGTGCACATTATCTGTCCCTTTTGCTTTTGGAGACTTGGGAGCACCTGTGTGTAAGTATCACGTGAGTTATACAGAACGGAATCCCTACGCTAGGGTAAGGAGCCAGGTGCACGGTAAAGCCATCCTGGGAAGACCATTTTAAGACTTTTTTTTTTTTTCAAGACAGGGTTTTTCTGTATAGCTCTGGCTGTCCTAGAATTCACTCTGTAGACCAGGCTGGCGTCGAACTCAGAAATCCGCCTGCCTCTGCCTCCCAAGTGCGCCACCACCACCCGGCTGACATTTTTTTTTTATTATGTTTTCATCTACTTTGTATGAGGGTACACCCTGGGATTAAAGCATGTGTCATCATGCATGTCTTTGGGGTGCATTCTTTCTTGGGAAAGGGTCACACACACAGCTCATACAGGATTGGGGCCCGCTATGTAGCCGAGGATGACCCAGAATCCTCCCCTATTCCGACTCAGCCTCCTGTGTGCAGGAGTAACAGGTGTGGGCTATGTCTTGCTTAGACCTTTTCATATACAGATTTCATCTTGACTATAGAAGATAACCGCAGATGACTAAGCAAATAATAAATATACACCTCATGGTGCGTGGGAGGGGCCCACGGCTTCCAACAGCACCTAGGTGGTAAACACGGGCTCCGTCCATCGTCTCATTCGGCTCTGCGTCGTCTTTGAAGGGCCCTAACCGGACAGCACTTATCACTTATATAAACAGGCAATTAGCTCAGGAGTAAGTGTGTCATTGTACTGAACTGTTGGTCCGTCAGCAGTGGACGCTGCCGGGACAGACTGCCAATCACCTGATGCTGTGTTCTGGTCTTTATGCCTGGGAGGGGTTAGAAGACCATGGGGGTTGTTGGGTAGATGGATTAATGAGTTTACTTGTTGCAGTCCTGGCCTCCACTCCAGTGTTCGAGAAAAGCTGTGAGCTCGCTCTTTCTCTCTCTCTCTGCCCTCGAGTCTCCTGAGTTCATGTGTGTGTGGGTGCATGCTTGCACGTGTATGAACATGCGGGGGAGCCTGTAAGTTAATTGTCACTTCTTGGGTGCTATCCACCCTGTCTTTTGAGGCAGTCTCTCCCTGGGACCAGATGTTTGCTCCTTAGGCCACGCTGGCTGGCTGCTCAGCCAGCCCCAGGATTCCCTGGGATTGCAATCCTGTACTACCACGGCTGGCTTTTAAATGTGGGTTCTGGGGATCAAAGTCAGGACCTCATGCTACCAGAGAAGCCCTTTGCTAACTGCGCTATACCATACCCCAATTTAAAAAAAAAAAAAAAGAAGATCAGTTTCATGATATTGTCTAGGTTAGTCTGAAACTATATAGCCAAGGATGACCTCGCTCGAACTCCTGATCCTTCTGTTTCTGTCTCTAAATCAACTTTTTCTCCTCCTACCTCCTTTTTTTTTGGAGACAGGATCTAGCCCAGGTTGGCCCTGAACTCACAATCCTCCTGACGCAGCTGGGATTATACAGGTGTCAATCACACCTCAAAGTAACATGACTTTCTTTAAAAAATAAATATTTGCCGGGCATTGGTGGCGCACGCCTTTAATCCCTGCACTTGGGAGGCAGAGGCAGGCGGATTTCTGAGTTCGAGGCCAGCCTGGTCTACAGAGTGAATTCCAGGACAGTCTGAACTATACAGAGAAACCCTGTCTCAAAAAATAAAAATAAATAAACTTATTTATTTATTTTTATTTATGTGTATGTGTGTGCCTGCCTCAATTTATGTGGACCACACAAATGCACGTGCCCATGGAGGCCCAATTGTGTTAGATCTGGAGTGGGGGTTACAGGCGGTTGTGAGCTGCCTTATGTGGGTGCTGGGGACCGAACCAGCTCTCTGCTAGAGCCCCAAGTGCTCTCAACGGCTAAGCCATCTCTTCAGTCCCAACAGTGAGTGGCTCTCTTATTTCCATCTGAGCCCAGGCATGGAGAAGTTCGTGGGAGTGGAACACACTGCTTGCTGGCATGCGACGGGACAGCTGGGCACAGATGCACACTCCGGTTGGATTTCTGAGCTCCTCCCTTGAGTTCCCTCGACCCCATAGCTCAGCCTGAAGAACAAAGCAAAGGAAGGAAGGAAGGAAGGAAGGAGACACACAAGCCGTGCACGGGAGACTCCTGGGTCCTGAGGCACTGCTGTCTTCCGGCTGCCCAGCTCCTCCTTCGGGACTGCCTCTCTAAGGCTCCTTCCAAGTTAGAGGATCCAGCTAGAACGGGCATTTTGAAGAAATTGTAGGAGACAGGCCTATGTAGCCCTGGAGGTGGGAGAAGGAGCGGGAGGGAACAGTGGGGGGGGGGGGGATAGAAACACAGAACTACTCTGGGAGAAAGAGGAGAATTTGTTCTCACTTCCCCCTTTGATCTTCTAAGCAACCACAGCAGAGTATTTATTTTGTTAGAGGTCTGGGCTGTGACCACACTGCCTCCCCCAGATTCTGGCTTCTCTGGGTAAAGAGAGACAGATGCTGGGCTCCATGCCTGCCTGGTCGGCTCCCCCCCTCCCCTCCCCAAGAGTGTGGAGGCAGCTGAGTGGCTACTGAGTTGAGACCTTAGCCGCACTGTCTTTGCTCATTGACCTCATGGTGCAGAATGCGCAGCCCCAGGTGGGGTAAAACCCAAGCCAAAGGAAGACTGCAGAGACAGAAGCGGACATGGAGTACGGAAACAAGGGCTAGGATTTGATTGAAACCATCTGTCACACCAGTAAAGCAAAACAGAACCAACCTCCTAACTTCTCTTTGCTTCTCTTCTGTTTTATATTTTCGTGTGTGTGTGTGTGTGTGTGTGTGTGTGTGTTGTATGCATGTGTGTGGTGTCTGTGTGTGTATGTGTGTGGTATGTATGTATGTGTGTGGTGTGTGTGTATGTATGTGTATGTGTGTGTATGTGTGTGTGTGTGTGTGTGTGTGTGTGTGTGTGTGTGTCTGTCTGTCTGTCCTGGGCCTGCAAGTGGAGGTCAGAGAACTATTTCCAGTTGATTATCTCCCTCCAGATTGTAGGTTCTAGTACTCAAACTTAGGTGGTCAGGCTTTACCAGCTGAGCCATCTCTGTGTCCACAGCCCCCTCCACATACATGCACACACTTTTTGGTTGAGACAGGGGTTCACTTGGTAGACCAGGTTGGCCTGAAACTCACTCTCTAGCTCAGGCTTTCCTTGAATTACACAGAAATCTTGCCTCAGACCCCCAGTATTGGATTATAGACACAAACAATAGATTCACCCCTAATTTCTGCAAAGTCATCACTGAGCAGAAACCAGACCTCACTTTTCTCATGCCAGATGTCTGGGCCGCAGATCAAAACCCCGTCAAGGAAAGGGCTTCTTCGTGGAATCCACGATGCTAAGAGAGAGATCCACCCTAGCTGTCCACCTCGGGCAGCGCACTAAGCTCTCACTAGCCCCTGCTCTTCAGGGCCGTATAAACATCATGGCTCATTTTGCTCCTGACTGGAGAAGTGAGTTAAGTTGAAGACCTGACAGATCCAACTGAGGGTTCCTTGGAGAGTCAGTTGCATCAGATGGCGTTTTGCTGGGACAGACACATGAAAAAGTGTTTACCTGAAGGGAACACAAGTGAAAGGATATTTTTGCAGAAGCAGATACATGAAGGAATGTTTCGCTGAAGCAGATACAGGAGAGTGGGTGTTCTGCTAAAGCAAGCACTCGAAAGGACATGTGAGGAGGGGTTCTTCTATAACGACACACATGTGTTGGTCCGTCTTACACTGTGTAGTTGAGCTCCTTTTGTCAGGACTCCATGCGCCAAAAGACTTCTGGTGGTGTGCAGCAGTTTCTGCTTCCTCAGACGAGGGCTGATCGGCAGAGTGATGTCAGCCGACGACGCACTCACCCTGTGAGGCAAGGCCCGCGGGGGACACGTGATGTTTGGAGGGAGAATAAAAAGGACTCAACAGACAGTGAGGAGAGCTTGCTTGGCTGGCTTGCATAGCGAAACACTTCTTGGTCTGGTGTCTGCTTTGGAGGCAAGCATTCTACTAAGGACTCTATCTCCCCAGCCTGACGTTGGCTTTAACCCACTGAAGCTAATTACCAAGAAAGGGATTGGAGCATGGGTGTTGCTGAACATACCCCGGCTTTGGGAAAGGATCTGTGTTTATCCAGACCAGGCCTCTAATCTCCTGGCCCAGGGGCAGAGGGCCTGTGTGGGCTCTTACAGGTCACCAGAGGCATCAGCTGCCTCCCGACCAGTGGGTATCTATCTGTCAGCTTTTGCCTGCAGGCTCCCAGCCCTTCCTGTTGAAGTAAGCATATGGGTTATAAAATGGGAAGTGCACATCTGTGGAAACGAGAACAGCCAAAGGAACACAACGGAAAGCTCAGAGGAACCAGCTGTCCTGGACGATACTTGGCCTGTGGGTCTCATCTTTTCTTCTCTCCTAGACCATGACTGGGAAGGGCTTGGAGCCGAATTCTAAGCAGCTTTTACTTCTGTCTTCCACCAGATGTTTCAAGGAACCTCAAGACCCTGGAAGGTGGGGCTGTCTGAGGGCACTCTCTCAGGGATGGTGCAGGCCAGGTATTACACAAGGAGGCGAGAGACTTGGCACTCACACATAACTTCCCTACAGAGTGCGACCCTTCCTGGACCAGGTTTTCAAGTTAAAAGCATTTTTATAGCTCTCTTGCTAGCAGCCACTTCTGGGCTCTTCCTCTCCTCTGAGTCACTTTCTCCCTGAGGCACTGTCCCTGGCCCAGATCTCCGATGAGTGAGCAGTGAGCACAACGGAGCTAAGGAAGGCCCAGGGAGAGGAATGCAGGCCTCTGCAGCTGGACCCCAGGCTCTTGGAGAGATTAGCTGATTTGTCCTTTGTCCTAGTGATGCTCTTTCCAGAACTGTATCAGTGTGACCGCACCATAGACTAGAATTCAAACTCAGTACTCAGGAAGTCTTGTTGGTCCAGAACACTCTCTCTCTCTCTTTCTCTCTCTCTCTCTCTCTCTCTCTCTCTCTCTCTCTCTCTCGCTCTCTTTTTGGTTTTTTTTTTTTTTTTTTTTTTTTTTCGAGACAGGGTTTCTCTGTGTAGCTTCGGCTGTCCTGGAACTCACTCTGTAGACCAGGCTGGCCTCAAACTCAGAAATCCGCCTGCCTCTGCCTCCCAAGTGCTGGGATTACAGGCGTGCGCCACCACCGCCCGGCTCATCATCCCTTTTTAAGGATGAGTCTTTGGGGGTTGGGGATGTAGATGAGGTGGTAGGGTGGTGACCTAGCATGCGTGAGCTCTGGGCGGGTTCCATCCCCAGCACCCCCAGCACTAAATAAATCGGACATGGCTGTCATGCCTATAAATGGAGCCCTGGGGAGGTGGAGGCAGGAGGATCAGAACTTCAGAGTCATCCAGAGCTGCAGAGGAGGCTGAGGCCAGCTGAGGGAGGCTACATGAGACCTTGACCTTCAAACAGGATCTCCTGCCTCTGCCTGCCAAGTGCTGGGATTACAGGCACCATAGGCTGGGGGTATTTTTAGGCAAAGAAATTGAGATGAAGATTCTAAGGGATTGGTAACATTTACTTGATCCATTGGATTTCCAGATGTGTGAGAGGTTAAAATAGGGTGTGGAGAGGCTACCTGCTTGTCCCTGTGGTAATATGGTCCAGGACCTCAAAAGAACCTACGAATTCTATGTGAGCTGCTAGGCTCCTGGGCTGCAATCTAAATAAAATTGCTTTTTTTTTCTTTTTAAATAAGCAAGCAAGCAAGCAAGCAAGCAAGCAAACAAGCCTGGCACCCAGCCTCCCTGCTATGGTTGCTCCATCCTAAGTCTCTTCACTCTTCCAAGGCTGTGGGTATGATTTCTTCATGAAAGTAGGGATCACCTTCTAGGATGGGAAGTGTTATAGAAGATAGGAATGGATCTATATCAGGGTCCAAGCAGGCTGAGGTCATAGGAGTGTTGCTACATTTTATTTGTTCAATCCATTAACTAATTAATTAATTAATATTCTTGCTCTGGCCCAAAGATTTATTTATTATACATAATTACACTGTAGCTGCCTTCAGACACCCCAGAAGAGGGCATCAGATCTCATTACAGATGGTTGTGAGCCACTATGCAGTTGCTGGGATTTGAACTCAGGACCTTCGGAAGAGCAGTCTGTGCTCTTAAGCACTGAGCCATCTCTTCAGCCCTATTTGTTTGTTTGTTTGCTTATTTTAAAGACAGGGTCTTACTATGCAGCCCTGGCTGTCCTGGAGCATTCACTCTGTAGTTCACTCTGGCCTTGAACTCACAGAAATCCACCTGCCTCCCAAGTGCTGAGATTAACGGTATTCATTACAGACTTTGGCTGTAGGTGAGTATTTTGCTTGCTTGAATGCATGTCTGTGCACAATGTGCAGTGCCAGGTCCCTGAGGTCAAAAGAGGGTTTCAGATCCCCTGGAACTAGAGTTACAATTGGTTCTGAGCTACCGTATGGGTGCTGGGACTCAAACCTAGGGCCTTTGCAAGAACAAGAAGAGCTCTTAACTGCTGAACCGTCTGTCCACAGCCGCACAGGATCCGCAATCAACAGTACTGAGGTGGGCAGCACAGTGAGACCCCCATCTCAAAAAGAAAAATGGGTGTGTCACTTTTGTCTGTGGTTTTTGCTGTTTTATATGCTCCAAGCTAGCTCATTATGCAGTTCCTGATCCTGCTTTCTCCACCTCCCAAAGGCTGGAACCACACATAGTCAGTCACCTGACACCTGTGAGGAAGGATCTGTGTGTAGAGAAAGGAATATAGAGGGAAGCTCCAGCTCTCTCCTTAAGGTACCTCTGGAAGCCTAGTGGTTAGGGTGCGGGGGGGGGGGGGGCTGCAGGGAGAGCTTCAAACTCAGTGAAGGAGCCCTGGGACCTGGATGAGGGTGTCTGGAGCAGGGACTTGGCCTCCCATTATCACCCAATGCGAAGAATAGGAATGGGCTCCAGTCGTCCAGGGGACCCTGGAGAAAACCAAGTAAATTTTTCATAAGCAACTTTAACATAGAGTCAGTTAAATTCAGGTGAATGAAAATGCAAAATACACTTGGGAGGCAGGAGCAGGAGAATCAGAAATTCAAGGCCACGTTGGTTACAAGAAGTTCTGGGTCAGCAGGAGCTACATGAGATCTGGTCTCAAGACAGGGAGGGGAGGGGCAGGGTAAAGGTGCCTGCCTGAGTTATATCCCCGAATCCACACGGGTGAAGGAGAGAAAAGGCTTCTGCAAGTTGTCCTTTGACCTCTGAAATCACCTGGTGACACAGGAGACGCCTCCCCCCAACTCACAAATAAAATGTTAAGGACAAAACTTAAACCACACCCCCTGCAAACCACACACACACACACACACACACACACACAGGGAGAGAAAGAGAGGGAGAGGGAGAGGGAGAGGGAGGGGGAGAGGGGGAGAGCTACGTAAGTTTTATGAAACTAAACAAGGGATTGTCATCCCAAATTACTCTGTATGTTGTTGCAAGTTGACGTCGTGTTGAAACAGTTCACAATCTTGCTGATCAGTCTCCCTTCCACACAAAAACAAAACAAAAAAAATCCTCCAAAACCTCATCATACCCACAAATACATAAATGTCTGTAATTAACTGAGCAATGACGTCTTCTGCCTGCCCACTGTGTGTGTGTGTGTGTGTGTGTGTGTGTGTGTGTGTGTACTTCTGGCTGTCCTGGAGCTCACTCTGTAGACCAGGCTGGCCTTGAACTCAGAAATCCGCCTGCCTCTGCCTCCCAAGTGCTGGGATTACAGGCGTGCCCGATCCCCTTTTTGATTCGAAGATTTTCCACTGATAGGCCACACAAGGCTCTTTTCAGTGTCTCCAGAGAACAGTTCGAAAGGGACAGGCTCAAAGTGACTATCTTGAATTGATGCCTACCGATCCAAACCCTAAAGGCTACCGAGCTGTCCAGGGAAGGAGGGTACAAACAGCGTTTGCGGAGGGATGGCCACATCTTAACGGATCACCCCAGCATCCTCTATGCAGCCCTGCTGACATTTGGGGCATGAGGTTAGCAGAGCATTTGGGGTTCGGGAGGTAGGGTCACGAGAGATGTGGATGCTCGCCCAGGGGTTCTGACCTCGACAGATGCGGAGGAGGTGGGGCTCTGGCTGCCGGGGCGGGGCGGCTCGCTGTGGGATTCAGGGACAAAGGCGCGCGAGCTCGAGGCAGGCCTCCCCGGAGCCGCGGGGAAGGCGCACCCGGAGTGATAATCCCACCCGGACACTGCTCGGGCGTGGCGGGGACCACGGTTCTTCCGCCCGCCGCGGCCGTGGCCGAGCATCTCGGGGAGACCCAGACCCGGGCCCGGCGCTGCCATCGAGCGCCCGGCCGCTACCGCGCCGTAGCCTCCGCGCGAAGCACACGCCGCCGGCTCCCACCGTAGCTCGCTTTCCATTGGCTGGCCGGGCCGCGGGCGCTCCCACCCCGCCACTCGATTGGCTGAGCCCGCAGCGGTCCTCCCCGCCCCCCCCCCCCCCGCGCGCTAGTCGCCGCTGACATCACGCGGTCTGAGGCGGCGGCGCCCCCGGGCTCAGCCCCGCAGCCCCCTCAGGCAGAGGCGCCGCCGCGGTGCCCGGCGGAGGATGGTGCGCTTCGCGCGGGCCGCTTCCCGCAGCCTCAGCCTCAGCCGCAGCAGCGCCTCAGCCGAGCGGGCCGCGGCGGGCAGCCGACCCCCGCACCGGGCTTGCGGCCGGCCGGCGCGCTGAGGCTCGGACGCCGGAGCCGCCGCCGCGATCGCAGCGGCCATGGGGGCCCTGACGAGCCGGCAGCACGCGGGCGTGGAGGAGGTGGACATCCCGTCCAATTCCGTGTACCGCTACCCGCCCAAGTCCGGTGAGGGCCGGGCGCGCGCCGCGGGCCGGGCGGAGGGGAGGCCGCGCGTCGGATGCTGCGGGCGGGCATCGCGGTGGCCGGGGCGGCCCCGGAGTCGGCCTCGGAGCTTGGGGAGGTCTTCGGGATGCAGGGCGGGGGGCGCCCCCATCCCTGGGCCCCGGCGACGCCACGCGGAGGACTGCAGGTGCCTCCAGGGTCACCGAGGTCACCGCTCGCGTCCCCGGTGGTAATCTGCTCTGCGACAGGGACGCGCGCCGCCGGGGATGCGGCGCTGCAGCGGCTGCGGGTTGGAGAGGCATCCCTGACGGGCACCTGTGCCAGATGTCGTCCGCAAGCTGTCGCATCCACCCATGCTCCTGGGACGGCTAGAAGTGCGTTTCTGCGGGCGTGAGGAGTAGGGGAGGACGAACTTGCTTAAGCGGTTCTTAGCTTTTCTGGAGGCTGTCGGGGTGTGGGGCAAACTAAGTTAACAGAGATGTGTAGGGATCTGACAGGGGTCACTTTTCCTGCAAGGGGATGATGGCTGGAGACAGGGCAAAAGTGTTTTCTGTCGCACACTGTCACTTAAAACAGTCAATGCCTCCATCCTCGACATCAGCATTGCAGGAGACTTTTGACAGCCGATGAGAAAGTAGTCCACTAGAGTGAGGACTGCTACCTGAGCCGCTGGCGAATGACCCGGCTACATATCCTTTATCATCATCTTTCCTTTCCTTTCCTTTCCTTTCCTTTCCTTTCCTTTCCTTTCCTTTCCTTTCCTTTCCTTTCCTTTTTTCCTTTCCTTTCCTTTTTCCTTTCCTTTCCTTTTTCCTTTCCTTTCCTTTTTCCTTTCCTTTCCTTTTTCCTTTCCTTTCCTTTTTCCTTTCCTTTCCTTTTTCCTTTCCTTTCCTTTTTCCTTTCCTTTTTCCTTTCCTTTCCTTTTTCCTTTCCTTTCCTTTTTCCTTTCCTCTCCTTTTTCCTTTCCTCTCCTTTTTCCTTTCCTCTCCTTTTTCCTTTCCTCTCCTTTTTCCTTTCCTCTCCTTTTTCCTTTCCTCTCCTTTTTCCTTTCCTCTCCTTTTTCCTTTCCTCTCCTTTTTCCTTTCCTTTCCTTTCCTTTCCTTTCCTTCTTTTTTTTACTTGCTGATCTCAAGGCCCCTGGGACCCATGTCTACCACCTTCCCTCTGGCTTGAGGACCTGATGTGGATTTCGATGTGGAGTGAGTGAGTGAGGTGTCAGAATTGGAGAATTGGACAGGATCCCATTCTCCCTGTGGTAGAATAAAGACATGCTAATGAGTCGAGCTGATTTCTCAGCAGTACATCCAGCTTCTGCCAGGTGGAAGCTGGGACCAGACAATGAACCTGCCTCCCTGCGGAGTGAGTGCCAGCAGCTCCGGTTCTTGCTGCTTTTGTGCCAGAGAATCAGTCCTAGCAGAAATGAGCGAGAACCGCTTTAGAAAGGGCTGACTTAATAAGCAGCGGATTGTTAGTGTTTTTAATAAACCTCTTGCTAATTATGACTGTATGGTAACTTTTATCTATTAAAAATTGCATTTTAGCACCACCCTGAAGGCTGACGCAGGATTGTTAAATTTGGGGTCAGCCTGGGCTACACAGTGAGACTGTCTCAAACAAAATAAAACCAATACAGAAACAAAAAGGAGCTGATTTAGCCTCCCTCCCCAGCGGTAGGATTACGAATGTGAGCCACTATCCCCGATTTGCATTTTGTTCTTTAAAAACACTAATATGAAGCCAGGTGTGGTGGTGCACGCCTTAATCCCAACACTTAGGATGCAGGTAAATATCTCTGTGAGTTCAAGGCCAGCCTGATTACAAACCGAGTTCCAGGACAGCTAGGGCGGTTACACAGAGAAACCCTGTCTTAAAAAAAAAAAAAAAAAAAAAAAAAAAAAAAAACAGCAAAGCAGCAGTTGGCTTTTTCCTCTTAAGAAGTCCCTTAGCTTTTTATCGATCATAATATGGAGCATGCTTTGCTGAGCTTGGAGTTTGTGATGGAGCTGGCTGCCTCAGGAGAATATTCACCCTTCCTCCACGTAATCCTCCTGCCGTAGCCTCCTTTTCCCAGACACAAGGATTGCGAGCATGAGCCTCCACATCTGGCTCCAAAGCCTTTTTTTGTTTTTTTTGTTTTTTGTTTTGTTTTGTTTTTTGATTTTGGTTTTTCGAGACAGGGTTTCTCTGTGTAGCCCTGGCTGTCCTGAAACTCACTCTGTAGACCAGGCTGGCCTCGAACTCAGAAATCCGCCTGCCTCTGCCTCCCAGAGTGCTGGGATTACAGGCCTGTGCCACCACCTCCTGGCTCCAAAGCCTTTCTTAACTAGCACGTTCAATATTTAACGATTCAAAATAATGTTCCCCACTCTGCCAATCTCTGAAACGTTTTTCACCTGATTTTAACTCATTTTTACCTATTTGTTTTTATTGTTATTTTGAAGCAAGATCTAGAGTGACTTTTGTAGCCAAGGATGACTACAAATTATCCACCAGGCAAGTTGACAGCTATAATGTAAATATAGTGGCTTCCTTTTAAAAATAATCTTTTTTTTTTTTTTCCTGTGTGATTGTGTGTGGCGGCGGTAGCATTGGACTCTTTGGAGCTGCAGTTGTACGCGTGTAGGCAGTTGTGAGCTGCTCAGTGTGGGTGCTGGGAACTGAACTTGGGTCCCCCCAAGTACTGGGAACATATGAAGTCACTGCAAGCTGAGTATAGTCTGAACCCAGGATTTCTTATATGCTGGGCAAACACACGTATCTGTAGTGAATAGCCCTGGGCTAATTTTGAGGCTAATTCCACTCCTCAGAGGGGATGCAGATGGGGTGTTGCCTTGTGAACCTTTTCCCTACCTTAAGTTTTCAAATAAAGGCTAGAGCCAATGATTGGGCAGGAGGGAGGGGGAGGAGAAAAGGATCTTCAGGGGGAAGGGGAAAGAGCTGCGGGGGATTCGACTTGGAGGCTGCAAGTTATATGGGATAATATGGATGGGAATAGGGTAGTGTAGTAGGAGAAATGCCCAATCCAGGCTTATAGCTTGTATTGTTACTGATTGAGTTGAGATTTCTTTTAACCAGGTAATTGGGTTGGAAACACAGTAGCAACACTTATGAACTAAATTACACCCCAGCTAGGCATGGAAGTGTTTTATTTAGTTGGTTTTTTAAAACAGTTTTAGTGTGTATTCCAGGTTGGCCTTAACTTTTCTGTTTCTGTTCTTCCCCCTTTTCCTTTCCTTTTGTTTAGATAGGGATTCATGTAGGACCATGACTTGCTTGGCCTTAAACTTGAAAAAACAAAACAAAACTCTATATTCCCCCTTGGAGATAGGGTCTAACATAACCCAGGATGGCCTTAAACATTCGACGTAGCCAGGCAGCCTGGAACTCCTGGTTCTCTCTCCCACCTCTCAAGTACTTGACTCCCAGGCAAGTACTCCATCAGTCCTAGTTCCTTGTCAGTCTCCTCTGGGCCAGGACTTGAGCCGCCACCCGTGGTTGTAGACCAATAGTTCTTTGTTTGATGGTGCTGGAGAACAAACCCAGGACTTTGAGCACGGTAGCTAGCTGTTCTTCCAGCGACTTCCATTGATGGACACCTTTAGTCCATTTCCATCTGAGTGCCCACTGTGTCTTTGTGTTTTACGTCACACTCCCCAAATCCCTCCCAGCAATATTTGGACTATCTTTTGGACAGACTTTGGAAATTATCAACCAGGCAAGTTGACACCTACAATGTAAACAGGGTGGCTTCCTCTTAAAAAGAAGAATCCATTTTTTATTATGTGTGACTTTGTGTGGCTGCAGTGGTGTTGGACTCCTTGGAGCTGCAGTTATAGGCATGTAGGCGGTTTTGACCTGCTCAGTGGGTGCTGGGACCCCAACTTGGGTCCTCCACAAGGGCAGAATGGGCTCTTAATTAGTGGTTCCTGCTTTTAATCTTTCTTTCTCTTTTTCTTTTCTTTTCCTTTCTTTTCTTTTCTCTTTTGACTCACCATCTTACTATATCTATCAGGAACTATTAATACCCCCTGCCTTGGGCTCTAAAGTGATGAGGATTTCAGGTGTACTATTGTGCTTGGCTGTTTAATTAGTCTTGCTAAGCTTGAATTTTTAGTTGTTGCAAGAGTGCTGGAACACATTTAAAAATTAATAACTATACAATCTTTTAAAAAAATCAACATTTAAAAATTACACTTCGCCGGGCGGTAGTGGCACACGCCTGTAATCCCAGCACTTGGGAGGCAGAGGCAGGTGGATTTCTGAGTTCGAGGCCAGCCTGGTCTACAGAGTGAGTTCCAGGACAGCCAGGGTTACACAGAGAAACCCTGTCTCGAAAAACACCAAAAAAAAAAAAAAAAAATTACACTTCTTGGAGCTGGAGAGATGGCTCAGTGGTTAAGAGCACTGGTTGCTCTTCCAGAGGTCCTGAGTTCAATTCCCAGCAACCACATGGTGGCTCACAACCATCTGTAATGAGATCTGATGCCTTCTTCTGATATGTCTGAAGACAGCTACAATGTCCTTATAATAAACAAACAAATCTTTTTTAAAAATTACACTTCTAGGCCGGGCGTGGTGGCACACGCCTGAAATCCCAGCACTTGGGAGGCAGAGGCAGGCGGATTTCTGAGTTCGAGGCCAGCCTGGTCTACAGAGTGAGTTCCAGGACAGCCAGGACCACACAAAGAAACCCTGTCTCGGGAAAAAAAAAAAAAAAAAATTACACTTCTTCCAAAAATTTCACTGCTAATCATTGTCAGAGTTAAGCTGTGTACATGAAAAATTATAAGAATGCAGAATCACGCAGGCCCTGCCCTATTAGTATGAACTTTAATCATTGACATCAACTAGTATTAATATATCATACCAGTAAAATAAAGTACAAAAGCTACAAGATTGTATCAGTAGATTCAGACAGCACATTTGTAGGAACTGCCATTCATCCGTGATTTAAACCCTTTAACTCCAGCTCTCAGAGGGCAGAGGCAGACAAGGTCTCTGAGTTCGAGGCCAGCCTAGTCTACACAGAGAGTTCTAGGACAACCAGAGCTACACAGAGAAGCCCTGTCTCAAAAAAACAAACTAAAGCCGGGCAGTGGTGGTGCACACCTTTAATCCCAGCACTTGGGAGGCAGAGGCAGGTGGATTTCTGAATTCAAGGCCAGCCTGGTCTACAGAGTGAGTTCCAGGACAGCCGAAGCTACACAGAGAAACCTTGTCTCGAAAAACCAAAAAAAAAAAAAAAAAAAAGAAAGAAAGAAAGAAAAAAAGAAAAAGAAAAGAAAAAAAGAAAAAAAACCCAATCCCCCACCAAAACAAACAAACAAACAAAAACAAAAGTAAAGTAAACAAAACAAACTAACAGCACTTGCCAAATTAGGCCTAGGAAGGAACTCCTCAGCTGATGAGGGCTCCGCAGGGAGTGAGCGGCGTGGCTCTGTGGGCCTGAGCACTTCCACGCTAACTTCAGGAGCAAGGAGAGGAGACCTGCCTTTGACACTCATTTTTCTTTGTTTTCCAAGACAGGCTTTCATGTCTCCCAGTGGCCTTGACTTTACCATTTAGCCGACGAAGACATTGAACTCCTTGGCCTGTTATGCACGAGCTTGCGCGCACACGCGCACACACACATACACAATTTTTTAAAAAATTAAATCTTTTTAAAAGATATTTTAAAAAAACAATATGGTGTTGCTGCAAGGAAGGCATATTTTATATCAATAGAATATTCTGAGCCAGGAATAAATAAATTTGTTATCAGTTGACCTCTTGTTGTTGTTGTTGTTGTGCATGCATGTGGTCCACACTGGCTTTGAAATCCTCTCCTGATCACTCCACTCTCCTTGTGAAGTGTTGGGGTCACTGAGTTTATCAAAAACAGTTTGTAGGGAGGACTAAAACATTGAAGGGGAAAAAGGCTTTGCACGGAATTGTGTTGGGATAGTTTTGTATTGGCAGGTAATGCGGTGCACTTCGACCACTTATAAGCTGGAGAGTAGCCCAGTGGCACAGTCCTGGCTTAGCGTGTGAGAGCAGCCACGCGTTAACGCCGGCAGGGGTGGAAACCTCAGATCCTGTCTTGACATCACCAAAAATTTACAGAGAAACTCTGCCTTGAAAAACAATCCTGGGGGATCCTGTCGTTCCCCCCCAAAAACAAACAAACAAAAGACTTTTAGTACCTGGACTGGCCAGATGGTCATTGGCTGTCCTTCCAGAGGACCCAGGTACAATTTCTAGCACCTACATGGCAGCTCAGAACTGCAACTCACACCCTCACATGGACATATATGCAAGCAAGATACCAATGCACATAAATAAGAATAAATTATTAAGAAAGAAAAAGGCAGCCGGGCATGGTGGCGCACGCCTGTAATCCCAGCACTTGGGAGGCAGAGGCAGGCGGATTTCTGAGTTCGAGGCCAGCCTGGTCTACAGAGTGAGTTCCAGGACAGCCAGTGCTACACAGAGAAACCCTGTCTCGGCAAAAACAAAAAAAAAGAAAGAAAAAGGCAAAGTACTTTATAGACATTTTTCAAAAAATGATAGATGGTGGCTGAAGCCCAGGAAGAGGGACAATATCTGTCAAGAGGGAAAGGTGGGTATGGTGACTCATGCCGTAATCCCAGTTCTCAGGAGGCCAGTGCAGGAAGATTCTAAGATTAGCCTGGGTTACAGAAGTAGGTCTTCACCCTCCCAAAAGTAAGCTACAGCTAGATAATAAGTCACATCCGTTAGGATGGCTGTCAACTGAAAAACAAAATAGTAACAAGCATTGTTAAGGATGTGGACAAATGGAAGCCCCGGAACCCTACCCACAAGACACGGCGGCTCTCATGGTAGGCTCAGCATTGGAGTGAGAGGAACGCTTCAGTGTTAGAGGGTAGCCTGGGCTACAGCATGCATTCCATGTTAGCCTGGGCCAGTGTGAGATCTAGCATCAAAAATCAAACAGAAGGGGCTGTTGAGATGGCTCATCAGTTAAGAGCACAGACTGCTCTTCCAACGGTCTTGAGTTCAAATCCCAGCAACTACATGGTGGCTCACAACCATCTGTAATGAGATCTGACGCCCTCATCTAGTGTGTCTGAAGAAAGCTACAGTGTACTTACATATAAATAAAAATAAATCTTTAAAAAAAAATCAAAAGCCAGGCGTGGTGGCGCACACCTGTAATCCCAGCACTTGGGAGGCAGAGGCAGGCGGATTTCTGAGTTTGAGGCCAGCCTGGTCTACAGAGTGAGTTCCAGGACAGCCAGGGCTACACAGAGAAACCCTGTCTCGGGGGAAAAAAAAAAAAAAAGTCAAACAGAAAAGAAAACCAGTTTTAAAGGACTCCAGAACGTCTCAAGTGGTTAGCTACTGTGTGACTCAGCAGTCATGCCACTTACTGTGTGTTCCCTCACCCAAAGGAGTGAATTCACATGGCATTTGCACAGAGCACTTTTTCGTGATAGTGAGAGGTAGAAATGACTCAGCTGACGACTGGAACACTGATGCGTAGGCACCACATGCACAGAGGACGATTCCCGGGCAGTGGGGAGAACAGCTGCCACATGGACGACCGCTCAGACGTGCTGAACGAACGGCGCCGGATTCAAGAGCTCAGACCCAGTGCAGCCAACATGAAGTGTCAGAAGAGAAAGAAAGTAGATTCACCGGAAGCTGAGGAGGGGAGAGAAAAATGACTGTTAGTGGATTTCTTTTAGGGCAGTGAAAATGTTCTAAAATTAGATAAGGGTGAATTGTACTCAGCCCCAAATGCACTACAGACCACACACTATCTCAATGTGTATTCTGGCCTCTGTGGACTCCAACACATGGGCATACCCACACACCCACACACAGACTCACACACACACAGACTCTCTCTCTCACACACACACACACACACACACACCACACACATGCATATTTTTTTTGAGATGAGAGTCCATATAGCTCAGGCTGGCCCAGAACTTGCTATGTTGGTGAGGATATGTCTTTTTTCTGTCATTTTGTTTTCATATATATTTTTTTCCCGAGACAGGGTTTCTCTGTATAGCCCTGGCTGTCCTGAAACTCACTCTGTAGACCAGGCTGGCCTCGAACTCAGAAATCCACCTGTCTCTGCCTCCCGAGTGCTGGGATTAAAGGCATGTGCCACCAACGCCCGGCACTTTTTTTTTTTTTTTTTTTTTTTTTGGTTTTTCGAGACAGGGTTTCTCTGTATAGCTCCGGCTGTCCTGGAACTCACTCTGTAGACCAGGCTGGCCTCGAACTCAGAAATCCACCTGCCTCTGTCTCCCAAGTGCTGGGATTAAAGGCGTGCGCCACCACCGCCCGGCCCACTTTTTTTTTTTTTTTTTTTTTTTTTTAAGATTTTAGTATTATTATTTGTAAGTACATTGTAGCTGTCTTCAGACACACCAGAAGAGGGTGTCTGATCTCATTACAGATGGTTGTGAGCCATCATGTGGTTGCTGGGATTTGAACTCAGGACCTTCGGAAGTGCAGATCAGTGCCCTTAACTGCTGAGCCATCCAGCCATGTTTTTTTTTTTTTTTTTAAATTAGGGTTTTACTTTTGGGTACATTGATGTTTTGCCTTCATGTCTGTCTGTGTGAGGATGCCCTGAAACTGGAGTGAGAGACAGTTGTGAACTGCCACGTGGGTACTGGGAGGTGAACTCTGGTCCTCTGGAAGAACAGCCAGGCTGTTAACTGCAGAGGGCTGAACCATCTCTCCAGCCCCTGTGGGGATAGATCTTTCCACCTCCTAAATGCTGGGATTATAAACGTGTCACTATACTTGGATTATACAGTTTAAAATAGGTGAATTATATATCACAGAAGTTACATTTCAAACCTAAAGCTAAGAGTTAAACATAAAATCATAGAAGACATAGGAGAAAGTATTTGATTTGGATTATACAGAAATCTAGAAATGATACCAAAAGCATAATCCAGTGACATCTTTTCGTTGTCTCAATGCTGGGACTTGAACCCAGGGCCTTACAAATGCTAGGAACATGTTCTGCCGCTCATCTATCCCCAGCTCTCCAAAGCAGAGCCCACACAAGGGAAAAAACATAACTTGAATTCCTTCAAAGTTAAAAAAAAAAAAAGTAAAATGTAAAAGGTATTAAGAAGCCGGGCGTGGTGGCGCACGCCTGTAATCCCAGCACTTGGGAGGCAGAGGCAGGCGGATTTCTGAGTTCAAGGCCAGCCTGATCTACAGAGTGAGTTCCAGGACAGCCAGGGCTACACAGAGAAACCCTGTCTAGAAAAAACCAAATCCAAAAAAAAAAACAACCAAATAAATAAATAAATAAGTAAATAAATAAAATAAAAAGAAAGAAAGAAAGGCTGATAATGACGCAGATCTTTAATCCCAGCACTACAGAGGCAGAGGCAGGTGTATCTCTGTGAGTTTGAGGCCACGCTGATCTACAAAGCAAATTTCAGGACAGCCAGGACTACACAGAGAAACACTGTCTCAAAAGAAAAAAAAAGCAAATAAACAAACAAAAAAAGAAAGGAGAAATAGCTCAGTGGACCAAAGCACACAGTGCTCTTCCAGAGGACCCGAGTTCAGTACCAGCACTCATACAGGAAGCCCACACCCCGCTCTAGTCCAGCTCCAGGGGATCCAATGGTCTCTGTGGACTCCAGCACTCACATGCACATATCCACACACAGACTCCTACATACACATCATTTACAGTATTACAATAAATCATGAGAAGAAAGCCATTGGAGCCGGATGCCTTTAATCCCAGCACCGGGGTGCAGAGGGAGGTGGATCTATTTGAGTTTGAGGCCAGCCTGGTCTACAGAGTTCCAGGACAGCCAGGGCTACACAGTGAAACCTGTTTTGAAAAATGAGGGGTGGGGGAGAGAAGGAGGAGGAGGAGGAAGAAGAAGGCAAAAGTAATGACAGAAGAAGAAGAAGAAGAAGAAGAAGAAGAAGAAGAAGAAGAAGAAGAGGGAGGAGGCAGCAATGACAGAAGACACTGGGCTGGAATGGCTCAGGAGGCTCACACCATCTGTGACTCCAGCTCCTGGGGAAGAGACACTGGCCTCTGCAGCCACCATCACCCCGTGCACACACTTAAACATACATGTAATTACAGATGACATGGAGGAGCTGAAAAGACAAGACGGAGAGAGATGCAACTACTAAGGGAAGGCAGTCGTGGTCACCGAAAAGCATGAAAGAAATGTAACAGAACTGTCCATGAGAAGAGAGTCAGGCACGCAGGGGCTTGCCTGTAATCCCAGCACTTAGGAGGTGAACACAGAGGAGGAGTTCAAGACTGTCCTTGTCTACATAGCAAGTTGGAGGAGGCCAGCCTGGACTACACAAGACCCTGTCCCCACCCCACCCCACCCCCCAAAAAACAAAGAAACACTTCGGCGTCAATGAGATGCCACTTTATACCCATTAGGATGCCTAAAATTAAAAAAAAAAAAAAAAAAAAAAAAAAAAGGCTGACATTATCAAATGTTGACACCGAGATTAGAGTCCTTATGAACTGCTAAGGGAAAATGTAACAGTACAGCTACTTTGGAAAGATTTTGGCAGTCTTAAATTAACTTGTAAATGTTAAATATGGGTGGTCTTCATCACCATTACTAGGAATCCAACCGAGAACATTTTAGCCATCCAAAAGGTCCTGCTGTGCCTGATACAGTTAATTCTCATTGCCTCATCAGACAGGGTCTTAATGCACTGGTCTGTTGTTGTGAAGAGACACCTTGGCAACTCTTGTCAAAGAAAGCATTTACTGTAGGGCTGGCTTACAGTTTCAGTGGGTTGGTTCGTCATCACTGAGGTGGAAGCAGGCAGGTGTGCTGCTGGTATAGTAGTGGAGAGTTTTACATTCTAATCTAGGCAGCAAACAGATCAAGACACTGGGCCTGGCCAGGGCTTTTTAAACCTCACTTTCCTGCTGACACACCTCCTCCAACAAAGCCACACCTCCTCATCATTCCTAAACAGTCCACCAACTGATTGACTAAGCATTCGAATATATGAGCCCATGGAGGCCATTCTCATTTGACCCACCACAACCAGTCCTTGTGAGGCTGAGGCAGGAGGATTGCTCCAATTTCCAGGCTAGCTTGGGGGCACATAGTAAGTACCAGGTCATTCAGAACTATCAAGTAAGGTCTTGTCACAGAAAACAAAAACTCCCATGCTGTCCTCAACACTACGCTCTGTCCTTTTCTCTGTCTCTGTATATCTGTATATTCACTTCTGGTCCCCACAACATAGAAACACAGTGGACAGCCTTGAGACTGCCTTCTTCCACTGAGCTTGTGTGGAAACTTTAGTCGTGTTCTTTGACATGTGTCAGAAGGTCATTTCTGTAAAGCACTGAATGTATTGTGTTATAGGAACATACTTTTTTTTTTTTTTTAACGCTCTGTGTTTTTCTTTTCTTTCTTTCTTTCTTTCTTTTTTTTTTTTTTTTTTTTTTTTTTTTGTTTTTCGAGACAGGGTTTCTCTGTATAGCCCTGGCTGTCCTGAAACTCACTCTGTAGACCAGGCTGGCCTCGAACTCAGAAATCCGCCTGCCTCTGCCTCCCAAGTGCTGGGATTACAGGCGTGTGCCACCACCGCCCGGCAGGAACATACTTTTTTTTGTTTGTTTGTTTTGTTTTTTCGAGACAGGGTTTCTCTGTGTAGTCCTGGAACTCACTCTGTAGACCAGGCTGGCCTCGAACTCAGAAATCCACCTGCCTCTGCCTCCCAAGTGCTGGGATTAAAGGCGTGCGCCACCACCGCCCGACTGGAACATAATATTTTAAATTTTGTTTTGTTTTGTTTTCGAGACAGGGTTTCTCTGTGTAGCCCTGACTGTCCTGGGACTCACTCTGTAGACCAGGCTGGCCTCAAACTCAGAGAGATCCACTTGCCAGCCAGGTGGTGGTGGCCGCGGCGGCACACGCCTTTAATCCCAGCACTTGGGAGGCAGAGGCAGGTGGGTTTCTGAGTTCGAGGCCAGCCTGGTCTACAGAGTGAGTTCCAGGACAGCCGGGGCTACACAGAGAAACCCTGTCTCAAAAAAAGAAAGAAGGAAGGAAGGAAGGAAGGAAGGAAGGAAGGAAGGAAAGAAAGAAAGAGAAAGAAAGAAATCTACCTGCCTCTGCCTCCTGAGTGCTGGGATTAAAGGCATGCCCATCTAATATTTTAGACTTTTAAAAATTAGAGCTGGGAAAGCAGCTCAATGTTCCCCTAACATCTGTGGACCCCCTAAGCTCATTTCTCAGCATGGCAAAAAATAATAAATGTTTAAAAGAAAAAAAACAGGAAAAACTTACTGTATTTTGCTTGTCCATTTATTGATTAATGGATATTGGGTTGTTCCAGTGTAATTTAATATTTAAAGCTAAGTGCAGGACTAGAAAGATGCCTTACTGGTTAGGAGGTCCTGCTGCCCTGAGAGACCTGTGCCCTATTCCTGCTCATGGGAAGTTTATATGGAAGTTTACAACTGTGTGTGACTCCATTTCAGGAGTTCCTGTTTTGGTCCCTATAAGTACTTGGCACATGTGTGGTATACATACGTACATGCAGGAGTCCATATGTAATAAATTAAGTTGTCTTACATGTAAATTAAAAAAAAAAAAAAACAATGAGGGCTAGAGATATAGCTCAGTGGTTAAGAGCACTGACTGCTTTTTCAGAGGTCCTGAGTTCAATTCCCAGCAACCACATGGTGGCTCATAACCATCTGTAATGGGATCCGATGCCCTCTTCTGCCATGCAGGAATATAGAGCACTCATTTACATTAAATAAATAAATCTTTAAAAAAATGATACTGGAGCCGGGCGTGGTGGCGCACGCCTGTAATCCCTGCACTTGGGAGGCAGAGGCAGGAGGATCTCTGAGTTCGAGGCCAGCCTGGTCTACAGAGTGAGTTCCAGGACAGCCAGGACTACACAGAGAAACCCTGTCTCGAAAAACAAAAAACAAAACAAAAAAAAAACAAACAAAAATGATACTGTCAGGCAATGGTGGTACACGCCTTTAATCCCAGCACTTGGGAAGCAGAGGCAGGTGGATTTCTGAGTTTGAGGCCAGCCTGGTCTACAGAGTGAGTTCCAGGACAACCAGGGCTAAACAGAGAAACCCTGTCAAGAAAAACCAAAAACCAAACCAAAACAGCAACAACAAAACAAAACAAACAAACAAACAAAAAACCCAATTCGATACTCTGAACATCTGCATGTTTTTTGAGTATACATGTGTTTTCATTTCTCACGTGTCAATATGTGTGAGGTGTATGTGTTCATGCATGTGCATGTGTGCTTTCTTGTGGGGGTCAGATTGCTCCCCCTCCTCCTGTTTTTGAGACAGGCTCTCTCACTGAACCTGAAGCTAACCCATTTAGCTGTGCTGGCTGGGTTGGTGTGCCGCAGGACCCACCTGCCTTTCCTTCCCAGGACTGGGATTGCAAGCATGCGCTGCCGCAGCTCTTGACAGGGGTGCTGGGAACCAGACTCAGTCCCCCTCCCACCCCGCCTTCGTGGGATGCGCTTTACCAGTGTCCCCAGCTCTCCCCTTCCTGTGTGTCACCTCTGAGACCTCCTAGGTAACTCTCCTTCTGTCCTGCTTCTTTATTAAAACGAAGGCCCTTTACTGCCTGAGTAAAGCAGCTTCCCCTCCATTTGGGGGAGGGGTTGGCTTTGTGTGTTTATTTTTTGTGATAAGGTCTTAAAGGTACAGGCTTTAGCTTAAAGCAGCTAGATTTTACCCCAAAGCGGCATCTGCCAGCCGTGGGGCCCAATTCAATCCACTGAGCTTTGTTGTTAAGCCAGATTAAATAAAAAAGTTATTTTTAAACACAGTTCCATTTATTGGAATAATCAAGTATATAACTCTATTACTCCAAAAGTAAATAGTACAAGATTAATATTTTCCACTTACAGGCAGAACATTCGTTTATACTGTGACCTTAATAAGGGAAAATATGCAAAGAGGCTTCCCAGCAAGAACCATTAGCATGAGATAGCCACTGCTAAAATCTAAAATTATTTGCATGTTTCCCCTATACAATATAAAGTTTTTATGACTTGAAATTTTGAAGGTTTGGGTTTGGAATTTTGCCGCTCACCATTTCTCTGGTCTGAATTCGTGGGGTTGTATTTTGCTCTTCAGCATGCTACGTAGTAGTTACACGTTGAAAACATCTATAGTCTAAATTTCCTATCTAGGTTCAGAAGTCAGGATTCTGTTTGTAAAATTATAGCAGGCAGGGCGGTCTTCAGTTGTGTTTCATTTCCTATTTTATTCTGGACAGGGGACTGTGTGCTGAGTATGCCGGTTCCTGCATGAAATAAGCAAAACAAAAGACTGCAGTTTGGTGTAGAAAACAAAGTTTCCCAGACTAAAGGGTCTAATTTATAGACCTTGTTTGCCTCTGCCAGAAAGGAAATGTTCCCTGTGATTTATCAGGGTGAGCATTTTATCTTCTCAGCCTTTGTCTCTCTCTTTACCTCAGTGCAGAACAGGAAAAGGAAAAGCCAGACAGGTTTGTGCCCCAAGGCTGCGCGCCCCGGCCTCTCTTCCCTGTGTCTGTGTGTCTGTGTGCCCGTACAAACAGCACAGCTGAGATGTGTGCATGTCTTCCTGAGGTGGTTGGTCCTCCTCCTCCACTGCTCCTCCTCTCTGTTGGAGGGAGTTGAGTTTGGGACAGGGATTTAGGTTCTGCTGCTTCTTAGCCATGGTCTTTCTTCAGTCACTGGGGACTTTGATCCACAGGGTTCTCACGGGGTCGAAGTCAGAGGTCCCATAAGCTTTGCAGATAGCATTGAGTTCCATCTTTGGTTGATGGGAATCTCCACAAATGATTTTTTTTTTTTTTTAAAAAGACAGAGTTAGCCGGGCGAGGTGGCATACGCCTGTAATCCCAGTATTTGGGAGACAGAGGCAGGCGGATCTCTGGCAGGGCCAGCCTGGTCTACAGAGTGAGTTCCAGGACAGCCAGGACTACACAGAGAAACCCTGTCTGGAAAACCAAAAAAAAAAAAAAAAAAAAAAAAAAAGAAAAGAAAAAAGAAAAGACAGGGTTTCTCTGTGCAGCCCTGGTTGTCCTGGAACTCAGTCTGTAGACCAGGCTGGCCTCGAACTGACAAAGATCTGCCTGTTTCCATGCCGGGATTAAAGGCATGCATGCCCCTCGAAAATCATTTTAGTCTGTGTGTTATTGGCAGTGATTTTAAATTTTGTATCTCAAAACTTGATTTGAGGGTAGGAGGAGGGCAGGCTGTCCTAGCGCTCTTGGACACGGCACTCCTCCTGATGGAGCTTCCTGTGTATCTGGGACTACAGGCACATACTGCTGTGCTACAGAGTTTGGTGGGGTTTTGCTTTGTCTTTGTTTTTTGTTTTTTGTTTTTGTTTTTTTTGTTTTTCGAGACAGGGTTTCTCTTTGTAGCCCTGGCTGTCCTGGAACTCACTCTGTAGACCAGGCTGGCCTCGAACTCAGAAATCCACTTGCCTCTGCCTCCCAAGTGCTGGGATTACAGGCGTGTGCCACCACGCCCGGCTTTTGTTTTTGTTTTTAATGCAATTTCAATATGAAGGCTGACCTGGCCTTGAACTGACGATCCATTTTCCTCTGTCTCCTGGGTGTTAGAACCACAGGTCTGTACCACCGCTTCAGGCAGACCTTGATTTTAATACAAGACAAAAACTATATTCAGCTTTGCGTATCTTTTTGAGACAGGTTCTCTCTATACAGCTGGGGCTAGCCTGGAACCCCCTACTATCACAGAGACCCAGCTGCTTCTGCCACCTGAGTATAGGGATTAAAGGCATGCCACCACCATTCTCAGCCCCTTCTTCCTTATAAAATTTGGTGAGATTCACCAGGCATGTGGCAGAGACCTGCAATCTCAGCTCATAGGAGGTAGAGGCAGAAGAGCCAGCAGTTCAAGGTCACCCTCAGCTGCCTAATGACTTTGAGGCCAGCATGTCTCATGAGAGCCTCTCTAAAAAGAAAGGCACAATGCATTTCTAGTAGAACCTTGCCCCCTGCTTACCCTGCTGCCTCAGGTTGTTAGAGCTCCTGACTGGCTGGCTTAGATCACTGTCCTGTTGAACCAATCAATCCCAGTGACCTCCCGCCCCATGTTCCAGCCTGACCACTGTCAGGTCCCACGCTGAATTCATCTGGGCAACTTTGGTTACCAAGATGGCTTCTTGACATTCCTTACTGGGACAAGCAACCCTCCATGCTAATAAATAAACAACAAACAGCTTGTCTTGTCTTGTGTGTACAGTGCTGAGCCTGGGCCCAGAACCATGCAGAGAAGTTACATAAATGCTTTGTCTCTGAGCTCATCTCTCCCAGCTTTTAGGTTGGGTTTAGTTGTTACTGTTGTTGTGGTTATTGTTGTTTTTGTTGTTGTTTAGGTTGGTTTTGTTGTTGGTTGATTGGTTGGTTGGTTTGGTTTGGTTATTTGAGGCTGGATCTCAATATGTAGCTCAGGCTATGTAACTATAGGCACACAGCAGCACCTCAGCCAAATCTTTTTTTTATCTAATTTCACCTAATGTCTAAGAAACAGATAATTCCTGCTATATGGGAAATATATCTCAGAGCCAACGGTAATGGCTCAGTTCATTTGAGAAGACTACTTTCTACTGAAGGCAGCTAGGCCCCGCCCCTCTATCAATTATGCACCAGGAAAATAGGGCCAGCAAGTGTGCAGCATGAATAATGAATAGATAGTGGTGCTGTCCCAGGGTGCATTGCGTGCTGCTTCGTCGCAGCAGCCAGCAACTGTGTTTCTGGGTTCAGCAGGTTTCAAGGCACAGCTCCTTGCTGCACTGCTGCTCTCTGCAAGTGTTTTCCTAATCTTTAGTTTAAGAAGGGCCTCCCTCTTTGGTGAGTGATCTCAGCCACATGGTCAAATTTAGTAGGTGTTTCTGGACTAAAACTCCAAGTGTAGAAAGGAAGATTTGAACATTCAGTTCTGTTTCTGTTACAGCTGTCGTCTCCCTCTCCCATCCTGTGGGTTTTCTGTAGCTAAAAGTGCTAGAACTCTAGCCGGGCGTGGTGGTGCACGCCTTTAATCCCAGCACTTGGGAGGCAGAGGCAGGTGGATTTCTGAGTTCGAGGCCAGCCTGGTCTACAGAGTGAGTTCCAGGACAGCCAGGACTACACAGAGAAACCCTGTCTCGAAAAACAAACAAACAAACAACAACAACAACAACAAAAACTGCTAGAACTCAGTTTTTCAGCTTACTGAAAAGAATCTCAAAAATCATAGCTGGCTGGGAGTTTATATTTACCCTAGCTGTATTATGCACCAGGCTTTGTGGTTTCGTTAAGTTCTTTGCATTAATTGGAGAGTCAAAGTATATGAGCATATTGACAAAATTCTCTAAGGTATGAGTCCTTTCCTTGGATGGCTTACCCTAGGGTCAGGTTAGAGGAATTTGAGGGTGCGGGATGTGGTGCAGCTTATCCATAATCTTAGCACTTGGGAAGTAGAGGCAGGAGTTCAGGGCTAACCTCAGCTACTTAAGCAAGTTTGAAGTTGGCCTAGGCAGCATGAGACCCTGTCTCAAAAATAACCCAAAACTAGCAAACAAACCAGCCAACCAAGAAATTTAGAATAAGAGGAGTTTATGTTCTATCAAAGTTAAAATATGCCACTAGAAGAGTGGGTCTCGATATTCCTGATGCTGCGACCCTGTAATATAGTTACTTCTTCATGTCATGTAACCTCCAACCATGAAATCATTTCCATCGTCATTCTAGAACTGTAATTTTCCTACTCTTATTAGCTGCAGGGTAACTATTTGATATACGAGATGGTCCTAGGCAACCCCAGTGGAAAGGTTGCTCAGCCCAGAATGGGCAGGGGCCCACAGGTTGAGACCCTCCACTAGGCCTGCCAGTGTCCTCAAGCTTCTGGTTGACTGTTAAGATGACCTTACTTTGTCGCCCAGGCTGGCCTTGGGTCCGTATGCCTTAGCCTCCCAAGCGCTAGGATTGCAGGTACACGCCATCCTGCTGGTCACCTTTGTCCAGTGTGGAGAGGCTGCATTGGAAGGGTTACTGAGGTGTAGACGTGCCAAGGAGCAGGTGTGGAGACCGTGGGTACAGATACGTTCGGAACACCCAGGCATAGATGATGTATGTCTATAAAGATGCTGACACCTGTGGTCAGGGTTCTCAAACACTCAGGAACCGCCTTGGGGTGAGGTGGAAAACGCGGGACCACGCTGAGCCTGGTAGGAGATGCCTCTAATCCCAGCCCTAGGGAGGCTGAGGCAGGAAGATCATGAGTTCTAGGCCTGGGAGGGCTTCACAGAGCGAAACTCTGTCTCTAAAAAACGAACAGGGGCTTGTGGGGTGCATGCTTTTAGTCCCAGCCCTCAGGAGGCATATGCAGGCAGACCTTTGTGACTTCAAGACTAGCCTGGTGTGCATAGTGATTTCTAGGCCCTCGTGGACTACACAGACAAGACCCTGTCTCAGAGAACATCATCATCATCATCAACAACAACAATAAAACTCAAGCAGGGTGTGGGAAGATGGCTCAGTTATTAAAGTGTTTGCTAGCGGGGCAGCCGGCTGAGAAACCCTGTCTTGAACAAACCAAATCCAAAATAAAACAAAACAAAACAAAACAAAAACCAAAAGAAGTGTTTGCTACATGAGCATGAGGACCCTTGTGAAAAACTGCTGTGTGGTGTTTGTAGACCCAGCCTCAGGGAGGGGGCAACAGCTCAATCTCTGGCCCCACTGGTCAGCCAGCTTAGTATAGTCAGTGAGCTGCTGGTCCCATTGATACTGACCTCTGGCATGTGCACACATGTGCGCACATGCACACCACACACACACACACACACACACACACTGGGAGTAGCAAAATACAAAAAGGCTCATCGTTGGCCATTCATGGGGTTTCTTGGCTTTTGGTTAATGGTATTTTAGGTCAGGATAAGGACTCAGACTTGTTACAAGAGCAGAAGTGGCCTGTTTGTTGTTTCTGGTTCTGTTTAGATGAGGCTTTGCTGATTTTGCGCCAGGGTTTGAAATCAAAAGAAATGTATCCGATTCTTTGCTGGGAGTCCTGACCTCTAGTTTTCTCACAGCACCGACCAACCCCCACTCCCTCCAGCCCCCGCCACTCTGCTGGTCTGACTCTTTGTCTGTCGCTCTCCAGGTAGCTATTTTGCCAGCCACTTCATCATGGGCGGAGAGAAGTTTGACTCCACGCATCCGGAGGGTTACCTGTTCGGTGAGAACACCGACCTGAACTTCCTGGGAAACAGGCCGGTGGCGGTAAGGGGGTGATCTTTCTACTGGCGGTGGGCCTCAAGTGACTAGTTGGAACAGCCCTGTTAAAAACAAGTCTGCTGGTGTAGTGGGGAAAAGGGGGTCCGGTGTCTTAGTGCTGCAAGGCTGGGGGTGGGGGGAGGCTTGGAGCTTTCCTGAGGATTCCCACTTCTAAGGGCACCTCCTTAAACAGTCCTGGCCAGTGAAGACAAGGACGGTGTTTACTGCTGTGTGCTAGACCTAGCACAAAGCCTGGCACAAAACGAAAGCCTTGGTAAATGTTTGTTGAGTGAATGAGTGAAGTTTCCCTGGCTTTGGAGTCATACAAGGTTAAGCCAGCGCTTGGGAGGCTGAGGCAGGAGGATTGCTAAGAATTCAAGGCAGTCTCAGGCTACAGAGCAGACTCTTAGGCTCTGGAGACTTTAAATGCGTACCGTCTCGAGAGGCTTTATACAACAGTGGCCAAATGGCTCTTCAGTGGTCTGTGCGCAGAGAAAGACCTGCCTGAGAGATGACATATTGTTTTCTTGGATCCAGCACCTCCAGGCCTTGGGACTACTTTATTGTATTGGTTTTTTGAGGTAGGGTCTGTTGTGGAGCGCTGGCCGCCCTGGAATTTGTTATGTAGACCAGGCTGGTCTTGAGCTCTCCCTGCCTTTGTCTCCAGAGTGCTGGGATTGAAGGTGTGGCTACCATGCCAATTTTATTCTATTTTAATTTTTTAATCATTTCACTCGGTAGGACAGACTGTTCTGGAGCTCACTCTGTGGTCTAGAGCGCACAGCAGTCTTCCCGCCTTGGCTTCCTAAATGCAGCATTGCCAGCCCGTGTCTCCCTGCCACAGGACTTGCTGTCACACATTCCATCAGTGAGAGGCCTACGGTTCCGAAAGACGAGTAGTGGCAGAAGCTGGCATGTAGAGACTGCGCGCCTGGTCCAGGGCCCTTTCCAGTGTTTTACATGAATTTCCCCATCTTACAAGTAGATCTGCCTTGCTGAAAACCAGCCTTTTGCCTCTCGCTGCCTCTGAGCATGCGCGCGCGCGCGCGCGGTATGTGTGTGTGCGTGCATGCATGTATACTTACATGGCCTCTTCTGCCTGTAAAGATGACTTGAAGACAAGCAAAAGCTTCTTCTATATAGGTAGGTGTACTCATGATGGCACACTTTCCCCCAGGTGAGTCACCTCACTTACCTCTCCTGGAGGACACTGTGTGACTGAGCTCCTCCTTAGTTACTAGGTAGCAGCCTTGACCTTAAGGCTCCCCACCCCCACCCCTGGGAGTGTTGACATTGGTGGTCTCGTAGGAATATTGGTTTTTATAGCACTCATTATGTACCTTTAATACTGAACAGAGACTTTTTCTTTTCTTTTCTTTTCTTTTCTTTTTACTTATTTAATGTATGAGTACACTTTAGCTGTCCTCAAACACACCAGAAGAGGGCATCAGATCCCACTACAGATGGTTGTGAGCCACCATGTGGTTGCTGGGGATTGAACTCAGGACCTGGAAGAGCTGTCTGTGCCCTTAACTGCTGAGCCATCTCTCCGGCCCCAGAGATTTTTTTTTTAAAATCACACTAAGTTGGGTATGGGGCTCAAGTTTGAGGCCAGTTTGGGTTACGTGGAGACACTTTCAAAAAACCAAATCAGGCCAGCTATGGTGGCTCATTTCTATATAACTCCAGCACTTGAACCCAATGATGGTGGCACCTTTAATCCTAGCACTCAGGAGGCAGAGGCAGGAGGGTCTCTGTGAGCTCAATTCTAGCCTGGTTTCCAGAGTTCCAGGACAGCCAAGGCTACACAAAGAAACCCTCTCTTGAAAAGCAAACAAGAGCCGGGAGGTGGTGGCGCAAGCCTGTAATCCCAGCACTCTGGAAGGCAGAGGCAGGCGGATTTCTGAGTTCGAGGCCACCCTGGTCTACAGAGTGAGTTCCAGGACAGCCAGGGCTATACAGAGAAACCCTGTCTCGAAAAAACAACAACAACAACAACAACAACAACAACAACAAAAAAGCAAGCAAGTAAACAACTTTAGCACTTGGGGTGTTGAGGCAGGAGAATGGTTGTGAGGCCAGACTGGGCTATAATAGGAGACACTGTCTCTGAAATAGGCAGCAGTGTACAGGATAAATGCAGCGTGTATCTCCTTCTCTGCACATGTGCTGAGCCCTTCCTAGCTCGGTTGTCTTAAGCCTGATAAGATGTGTGTTCCTCATCTCGTCTTCAGCCTGATGAGAACGGCGCTCGTCTGACAGGTGCACAGAGGCCCAGAGTTTAATATCGCCAAGCCTGCAAGGCAGCCAGTCGGATTCTGGCCCTCGCTCTCTGCGTCGGAGCCTCAGCTCTCCACCATTTGGTCATGGCCAGGCATGGCCAGTCTTTCCCACATACGGCCCATGAACCCTTTGTGTGGCTCGGATCACCAAGAGGCTCTGTGGGTTTGGTGGAGATCTAAAGGGCTCAAGAATTGCCGCGCCCTCTGGAGCACTCCCTCAGAGAGTAAGCATGTGGTATGTAATTCCATCTGCTGAGCTGACCTCTGGCTTTGCCAGGATGCTCTTTAGGTTTGATTGAGGGGACATCCTGAAACTGAGAGCAGACGCGGAGCTTTAGTTCTGTAGAACTGGCTTGACTCTCAAGTGACAGAGCTGGGTGTCTGCTTGTGCGCATCAGGTTACAGAGCGGAGAAGACAGCCTTTTAAAGCCATCCTGCAGCAGGGGGCAAGAGTCACTTCTCTTTCCGGGGAGGGGGAGGACGACAGAGGAATATATGAAATGAATTGTTATATTGAAATATACATGCCACAGACTTCCTGGCTCCTGGGGTATGTAGGATTGAACAGGTATTTCCTGTCATTTCCCAGTGGGCAGCTGAGAAGCCTTTCCTTCCTTCACTGGAGTGCCAGGGATTTCCCCCTAGCCTACTCTGTCAAGGCAAATGGTTAATCACCTCTTAAGGTTGGATTTGGATGAATGAGTGTATGTATGTCGAGAAAGGGGGCTGAAGAGAGTGGGAATCGGGGTGTAAAGTCTTATTTTTATCTTGCCATTAACCTCTGTGACCTTGGAAGGTCTCGGATGACCCAATTATAGAGTGGGGGTGGTTCTGACTTTAGAGGAATGCAGTGTTTGCGAGATGCCTTCGGATTGCTGGATGAGAAGGGGCCTGGGACAGTGGCAGCTGGATTTGCCAACCTTTCCTCCAGTTCTCTCTTCAGCTGCTGCTAACTGTGGGCAGATGGACATCCACTGTGCCTTTACGTTGTTGTTTATTGGCTTGTCCTTACATGCTACATGTCAAACATACAGCCTCATGCATGGGAAGCAAGTCACCTGCTGTTGACCTCTGGACCTTTAGCACGTGCGTTGGGTTCAAGGTCCTGGTTGGGTTGTTTTATTTTTGTTTGTTGTTTGTTGTTTGTTTTTGGCAGTGTTTTCCTACATAGCGCAGACGGGCCCCAAACTCAGGATCCTCTTGTATTGTCTTCAAAGAGCTGGGATTATTAGTGTGCACCCCACTCCCAGATTCTTCAGTGCTGTGTAAGCGATGCCCTGAAGGCCTCTGGGAGCCACCGCGGAGAAATACACAGTAAAGTCCATCTGCTCCTGGGAAGTGCACTCAGAGCAGCTACTGGCCTCTTTGTCCCCTTGTTTAGAGTTAGTTTGCTGAGGAAAACTGCTAAAGCTCTGAGTTACTTGGTCGGAACTGTCATTTCTGCAATGCTGTCCTTCTCTCTGCTCCTCGCAGCCAGGAGTCCATGTACTCTCCCTCTGGTTCCTGGGGAAACTGCTGCTGTTTAGCTAGTCCTGACAGTTCCTCACAGTTCCCCGCAGTGCTCTGTCTCATGCCTTGCCCCTCACGCCCTCTGCAGCAAGGCCGCTAAGAGCTAAGGAGCACGTGTGTGCTTGGCTTTCCTCTCTTCTAGAGATGTAGCCAAGAGGTGTACCAAATGCAGCGTCCCCGATTGTATGTGCTTACTAGCATGTGTGCAGGGGAACGCCCTGCCACACATTCTACCACTGAGCTTCACCCCAGAACAAGAACAAGCTTTTTTCTTTTTTTTTTTTTTTGGTTTTTTGGTTTTTTGGTTTTTTGAGACAGGGTTTCTCTGTGTAGCCCTGGCTGTCCTGGAACTCACTTTGTAGACTAGACTGGTGGCCTGGAACTCATAAATCTGCCTGCCTCTGCTTCCCAAGTGCTGGGATTAAAGGTGTGTGCCACCACCACCCAGCACATATTATTTTAATATACCATCTCAGGTAGTCCAGGCTGGCTTCAAACTTGCCATGTAGCAGAGGTTTGGAACTCCTCCTGATCCTTGCCTCTGACTTTCTTTTTATTTTATTATTTAAGTGATTTAAAAAAATGTTTTAGTTATTCATTTATTGTTATTTTTTGTGCTTTAGTGTTTTGCCTGCATGTATGTCTTCATGATGGTGCCAGATCTCCTGGAGCTGGAGTTGTAGACAGTTATGAGCTGTCATATGGGTGCTGGGAATGAACCCAGGGCTTTGGAAGAGTAGCCAGTGCTCTTAACTGCTGAGCCATCTCTCCAGCCACACCTCTGTCTTTCAAGTGCTGGTCTTTAGAAGTGCCACCATACTCAGCTAGAGACAAGGTTTCTTCCTTTCTTTCTGTCTTAATTTTTTTTTTTTTTTTCTGCCAGCATGTCATACATACAGAGGAAGGTCAAGGATGGTTCTCAGGAAGTCCTTTTCTCCTCCCACTGTGGGTTCCAGGGATCAAATTCCGGTCCTCAGTCTTGTGCATGTGGTCTTGCTGTGGTGCCTCGCTGTTCTTTTCCTTCTAAACTCCAGTGTTTCCTGCCTCAACGTTTCTAACTAGCTAAAATGATTGGCTCTTACCACAGTGCCCATCTTAGGCCGGGCTGTTGACAGGAACGAACTAGTGTATTAACTTGTGAAGTAGGGTTTTGCACATGGTAACCCTGGGAGTGAGGTTGGGAGGCAGGGAGAGAGAAAGAGGAGCTTCCAGTCAGCCATGCTGCCATTTGATACTGCTGTGGAAAGCAGGGTTGAGTAAGCAGCTCACACCTCACCCTGACCTGCAGAGCAAGCACTGGGAGAGGAGGCCGAGCCTCCTGGCACAGAGAGTGCAAGCCTGTTTTCTAGAGCAAGTGCATCTGAGAGGCTTCCATCTAGGGACTTGAGCAGGATGTCCAGGGCGGGAGAGCTGGGAAGGCACCAGCACTGAGTTAGCAGCCGCAGGAAAAGCGCAAAGGAGGAGCAGTGACTGTGGCTCCGAGCACAGCGCACTGCACTCACTTGCTAGGATGAATCCCCGGTGCTTCTGTCTGACCCTCCTCATGTCGTGCCATAGCTGCAGGACAAGTTGCCTGTAGCAGGGACTGTATTTTATGTCGTTCTATCGATAGAGCCTAACATTAGCCTAGAGTCCTAGAGAGGTTCAATACGATATTAAAAGAACCAGGATGCGGACGAGGCCATTGGATCAGTGGTATGTCTGGCAGGCAGGGACAAAGGGCCAACAGTTTCTGGGTGTGATGATTACAAAAGGAAAATCTGTCTCAGTGAAAAACTAAGAGAGGAACAGCCTCTGCCTTCCTTTTGTTTTCTTTTGTTTTGGGTCAGGATCTCCTGACCTTAGGTGGCCTTGAACTCCTGCCCTAGCCTCCCAGGTTCTGGGATTACAGGTGTGCAGCCTAAATTCGGCTGCTCTGAAATCCTGCTTTGTGCCTGCAGGAGGCTGCTGTGCTTCAGGCTGCCAGAGAGGATTTTCTGGTAGTCAGAGTTGGCTTTTACGCTGTTGACTATCACCATCTCTGAGGTTGTTGTTTTCTCTTTCGTCATGGATGGCTGCTAAGAAATCACCATCCACTCTACAGTCTTGCTGGAACCATCTCTCCCACACCTCCTGTTCCAGAGACGTCAAACCAACCAGTGCAATAATGCCACATGGCTCCCGTCTCACCTCACCCTGCAGGAAAATTCACAGAATGCCGGGACCAGCTATCACACGCCTCCCTCACGGTGGATCCCCTTTGCTATCTGACTGACAGATAACTCATCTCCAAAATCCTGTCGGCAGAAACCACTGGTGTTTGGTTTTGCTCCGAGACAGTCTTAGTCTACAAACCCAGCTACCACTGAACTTGTCTCTGGCCTCCAACTCTTACATGCTACGATTATAGTTTTACACCGCTGTGCCAGGGCAGACTGTGAGCAGACTGTGGGCGCCTTGTGAGTCTGACCATAGCTAGAGTCTGCCGCACAGGGTCTCCCTCGGTCTTGTCTCTTCACTCAGGGCTGTTATCACTCCCTCTCCCCGTCTCCCTGAGTGTTGATCCTTCTTAGACAATTTTTTATCCCAGTTCACTCCTTTCAATGTAAATTGGGCCCACACATGTATGCAGGCGTGTGTGCTGCCGTGAGTGCAAGGCTGTCCTCAGGCCCGGTTTTTCCGATTTCAGATCTGTGTGCTTGGCAGCTGAGAAACCCTACTTAACTTCATATTTTCAACTGCTTCTCCAAAGTACACCTCCGAAGTGAGAGTTAGCTCCCCCATACATGTAATTGAAAATGTAAACTATAAATAGTGTATTGCCTGCACTGGGGAATGACTAAACAATATGGCTAAGGCTTCTGAAGTGCAGGACAAGGATTTTCCTTGTGTAAGAGTTTGCTTAACGATTCTAATGGCCAGTGTCATTTTCTGCCGCATTAGTAATCGGAAGTGACTGCAGTTTACCTGGGTGCAGTCTTGCCACAGGCTGTTTCCTTGTCTCTCTTTCACAGTCGTAGGCTTTTTGAGCTTCAGTTTGTGTTAGCCCAGAGTTAGCCCAGAGCTGTGCAGAATACTCCGCTGGTTTTTACTGGTTATGGTAAGACAATTAAGTATTTCACTAGCCACAAACTAAGGCAGTGTGGCATCATGACAGATCTTACAGGGTAGAATGTTCTACAGTCTCAGGCTTTTTAGTGTAGCAGAAATGTAATCGTATGACTAGGGAGGTAGAGGCAGGCGGATCTTTGTGAGTTGAAGGCACCTGTGGTCTACAAAGCCAGTTCTAGAACAGCCAAGGCCTTGTAGAGAAACCCTGTTTCAAAAAAGAAAAGAATTCCCAACACTTGGGAGGCAGAGGCAGGTGGATTTCTGAGTTCAAGGCCAGCCTGGTCTACAGAGTGAGTTCCAGGACAGCCAGGGCTACACAGAGAAACCCTGTCTCAAAAACCAAAAAAAAAAAAAAAAAAAAAAAAAAGAAAGAAAGAAAGAAAAAAAGAAAAAAGAAAAGAATTTAATCTGCATTAATCTCTACCTAGCTATGGCTTTCTTCAAATTTTTTGACAGGATCTCAAGTAGCCAAGATTTACCTTCATCTGCTGATCTCCCTCAACCCCTGTGGAGCTAGGATTATGTTAACGCCAAAATTCATCTAAAAGGACAGGAAAACAACTGTGTCCTGTGTACCACCATGGAAGAAGACAGCAGGATGTCCCCTGTTGAGACATCTTTGTCTTTGTATTTAAGTTCCTTCACATCTTTGCACTGACAGTGGGCTGCATTCAGTGGAGCCTGCAGGGCAGTCCCAGGCTTTGGGAATTCTCTGCCTTCTCATCCGTTAGACACTGCCTCTCCTGCTTCTCATGACCCCATGGCTGCCTAATGCACAGTACTCTGTGCCTGCCTGATGTGCCTTATGTGTCTTGTCATCTGCAGAGAGCCAGACTATAAGGCTAGGAAACAGATCCGTGGCTGCCAGTGCCTGAGGGGCAGAAGGGAGGGCCACTCAAGGTTTGGGGGGGTTGGAAATCTTCGTTTGATTGATTGATTGTCATCTTGGCACACGCTGAAGTTATCTCAGGAGCAGCAGTTCTATTGAGAAAATGCCTCATCGTGTGACTTCTCTTGAGCTGATAGCTGTAAGCGGAAATAGACCTTTTCTTCCACAAGTCGCCTTTGGACCTGTTTAACCACAGTAATAGGAACCCTAACTAAGACATTACCTTTCTCTCTCTCTTTTGGAATAGAGTGTTTTACCCTGCAGTCCTGGTTAATCTAGGACTCACAGCTCTGCCTGCCTCAGATTACTGGGTGCTGGGATCGAAGGCATGTGCTGATACCTTGACAGAGTTGGAATTTATGTCTCTGTTGGAAGTTTACTTCTCAAATCCAGAGAGTAAATTTCAATATTCTGGGAAAACACAATCTCTGCAGGGTCACAGCACAGTAATGGATAGTCTGATTGTGTTTACTCCAAGTGCTCTGGGATTTGTAGAGAAGAAATACGTAATTGCTTACATTTAATTAATTGCTTATGTTTCATTTGCACATTATGTTTTAAGATTTATTTTTGTTGCCAGGTGGTGGTGGCGCATACCTGTAATCCCAGCACTTGGGAGGCAGAGGCAGGCAGATTTGTGAGTTCGAGGCCAGCCTGGTCTACAGAGTGAGTTCCAGGACAGTCAGAGCTACACATAGAAACCCTGTCTCGGAAAAAAAAACAAAAAAAGAAAAGAAAAAGAAAGATTTTCCCAAGAAGAAGGAAGGAGAGGATCCTGGTCCTGAAAAGACTGGATCTAGTTTTGTAGGAGAGTACCAGAACGGAGAAATGGGGGGGGGGGTAATTGGGGAATGGAGGGGGGGAGGGGAGAGCGGGGAGCGGGGAGGCGGGAAGAGGACTTATGGGACATATGGTGAGGGGAGAAATGGGAAAGGAGAAAGCCTTTGGAATGTAAACAAAGAATATAGAAAAAAAGATTTATTTTTGTTATTTTAAATTATGTGTATGCGTGTAAATATTCATTCACACATGTGGGCGGGCACCCTCAGAGTGGCACTATGAAAGACAAAAATAATTAGGAAACAAAGCGTGAATTCCTGGTAGAATGTGTTATTGAGGATGATGTCACCAGTGCTGATCGATCGCTAATGATGGTCTGCAGGTTTTTCTTTTTTCTTTTTCTTTTTTTCTTTTTCTTTTTCTTTCTTTTTTCCCTGATTTTTCGAGACAGGGTTTCTCTATGTAGCCCTGGCTCTGGCTGTACTGGAACTCACTCTGTAGACCAGGCTGGCCTTAAACTCAGAAATCCACCTGCCTCTGCCTCCCAAGTGCTGGGACTAAAGATGTACGCCACCACTGCCCGGCTTGTCCAGAGACATTTATTTTTTTTTATTTAATTTAATTTAATTTAATTTAATTTAATTAATTAATTTACTTATTTATTTATTTATTTATTTATTTATTTAGTTTTTCGAGGCAGGGTTTCTCTGTGTAGCCCTGGCTGTCCTGGAACTCACTCTGTAGACCAGGCTGGCCTCGAGCTCAGAAATCCACCTGCCTCTGCCTCCCAAGTGCTGGGATTACAGGCGTGCGCCACCACGCCCGGCTGCCTTTTTTTTTTTTTTAAACTGGAAACTAGCACTTTCAAATGTTTCTTTGGGGAAAGTAAGTGTGTGTGTGTGTGTGTGTGCAGCACAGCAGCACCTTGTCACACAAAAGAAAGCAGAACTACCTGGTGACCTTTCTTTTTCCAGCTCTATTTGTGTTAACTGTGCACATGTGCCCTGTGGTCTGAGGGGCAGCACTCCGTCCAGTGAGTCACACTGGGGCACACACTGCCGGTAGATATTTCTGTGTGTACTGGTTTCATCATGCAGGTGGCCCAAAAATGAGATCAAAGTGGGTTTTCCCCTCCAGCTTATAATGTCCCACGACAGCACACACAGACATGGGAATGTTCATACTCACACACACACACACACACACACACACACACACGTTGTGGTGTACTGTGGCAAGTGGAATACAGACACACTTACACTCTTACAGGAGCGTGGGGAAAGGCTGTGTGGGGACGTCTCTCTGTCTGGAAAGAGCTGCTGAGGGCAGCTGTGGTGTTGCATCTGAAGCATCTGGTTGTAGGAATTTCCTCGAAATGTCTTTGAAACAGACTGAAACCGAGGACACTCTCACCCGCTTCCTGTTGCCGTTGTGGTCCCTTACGGGAAACGGCACTTACTGCTGTTAAAAGTTCAGAGAACATTTCGGTTCTTTTTTTTTTTTTTTTTTTTTTTTTTTTGTCTTTTTTTTTTTCCCTCCTTTTTCTTTTTGGGGTGCCAATGCAGGCCTTGAACTTGTGATCCCCCTGCTTCTGCCTTCTGAATGCTGGGGCTACATGTACCACCACACCCAGCGGTTTTTCTACTTTTAAAGATACATACATTTTAATGAGACAGTTCTACTTTAGGCTATAAAAGCCCTTCTGGGCCAGAACATCTACCAGCCTCCCCATGTGGCATAACTACTTCACTTTCTAGCCTGCCTAAGAAGGAGCTCTGATCATACAGAAATTAGTGAGATGATGACTTTCTTAGAAGGCAGAACTAAGAGCGAGCTAACCGTGGAATATAGTCATATCAGCCATATTTTCTATTTCCTATAATTTTTGAATTAATTTATTTTAATTTTTTTTTTCCTGAGATAGGTTTCTCGGTGTAGCCCTGGCTGTCCTGGAACTCACTTTGTAGACCAGGCTGGCCTTGAACTCAGAGATCTATATCCCTTTGCCTCCCAAGTAATGGGATTAAAGGTGTTTACCACCACTGCCCAGCAATCATTTTTAACTGAAATGTATTAATGTATTTTGTGTGCACACACATGTGTCACATATTCAAGAAGACATTGCAGAACTGCCTTCAAGAGCCCCTCCTTCCCCACAGGTCCCGGGACTTGAACTCACTCACCTCACTAGGTTCAACATGTGGAAACTACCCTGTGAGCCTTCTCACTGGCCCACTGCTGGATCTTGATTAATACAAATTTTAATCCCATAAATTATCAGGTAACATTTTTTTTGTTTGTTTGTTTGTTTGCTTTTTGTTTTATTTTTTTGTTTTTTGGATTTTTTTTTTTCCTGAGACAGGGTTTCTCTGTGTAGCTCTGGCTGTACTGGAACTTACTCTGTAGACGAGGTTGGCCTCGAACTCAGAAATCCACCTGCCTCTGCCTCCCAAGTGCTGGGATTAAAGGTGTGTCACCACTGCCTGGCTATAGTATTCCTTGTATTATAGTATTCCTTATATTATAGTATTCCGTGTACTATACTATTTCTTGTATTATAGTATTCTGTGTACTATACTATTCCTTGTATATAGTATTCCGTGTACAGTATTCCTTGTATTATTGTAGTATAGCACTGTAGTACTCCTGGATCCACTACTGATCAGTCTTGATTACTTGATCCAGACAGTACAGGTTTATCTACTGAAAACTGCCGCCTTTCTGTATTTTGTTAGAGGCCGGTCACTAAGTCCCCCTGCTGAACTTTGGACTTCCTACTTAATCATAGAGCTGGGCATTTTTTACAGGTTATTATCAAGCATGACAGAGTCTTTGTATAAGAGGCTGAGAATTACAAATCTAATTTACAGCCGGGCGTGGTGGCATACGCCTGTAATCCCAGCACTTGAGAGGCAGAGGCAGGAGGATTTCTGAGTTCAAGGCCAGCCTGGTCTACACAGAGAAACCCTGTCTCGAAAAAAAAAATTAAAAAAAAAAATCTAACTTACATTACTGGTGTTGGGGGATGGGTAGCACGAATTCCCTATCTTTATTACATTTGCTTACTGGGCATCTTTTATGTGTGTTTGTGGTGTGTGTGTGGCAGGATTGGGGGTGCACATGCCACAGCACTCCCATGGGGGACAGAGGCAGCGTACAGAGCTGGTTCTTTCCACTTGTGTGGTACTGAGGATGGAGCTCCAGCTGTCAGGCTTGGCAGCGAGTGATTTCACCCACAGAGCCATCTTGCCGGCCCATGAATCGCTTCATGAAGAATTTCTGTCTTTGCCTGATACCCCGTGTGAACTTCTGTTGTCTTGTCTGTGTGTGACAGAATCTCCTTAAGTAGAGCAGACTGGCCTCAAACTGTCAACTCTCCTGCCTCTGCCTTAGAAGCACGGATTGCAGGCGTGAGCTGCCCTGCCAGCTCAGGACCTCGCCGGCATGGGGGAGTGAGTCAAAAGAAGCAGGCCGTGGGGATCAGTTCGCTGGGAAAAGCATCAATGGTACTGAAGGATGTTGCTCAAGGTGTGGGGGCCTGAGAGGTGGCAAGGACAGAGAAATGCAGGGCACTCAGGAAGGACGTGGAGGGCCCAGGGTGTGGGGAGCCCACGCGTCCTGAACTTGACCGATCATGAGGTCTAGATTTTGTCTCTAAGTACAATTGTAGCTACTAGATTTTGGTGTACATGACTTTTGTAAAAGCCAAAAAAAGGAAAAAAGAAAAAAGAAAGAAATCCAGCTAGTTGATTTAACTGAGCTGTCCTTGCTCGTGGGGGATGTCTGAAGGGCAGTCAGGGGGTTCAGGAGGCTTGGGAGCTCTGCCGGTCTGTTACGTAGCTTCATGGTAGATTTTCATCAGCTTTCACACATCTTTGTTTTAATAACTTGGAAAAGTCTAGGAGACATACTGTTTATACTGTATATGCTGTGTATACTGTGTGTGCCATGTATACTGCATGCTGTATATGCCCCATATGCTGTGTATACTGTCTGCTGTGTATGCTGTATGCGCTGTATACAATGTATGCTCTGTATACTGTATGCTGTATATACTGTGTATATTGTGTGCACTGTGTATGCTGTATATGTTGTGTATGCTGTGCATACTGTATGCTGTGTATGCTGTGTATACTGTGACTTTATTTTGTGCCATCGTTCTCCTTAAATAGGATATCTGAATTTCAGGAGCAGCTAGAGAAAAGTCTCATAGTTTCTGACTGAGTAATGGCTTTCTTCCAACGGCTGCGTTTCCAGATGCACAGGCGGGGTGCAGTAATTGGCTGGCAGAACTCACTGCTTCTGGTTTCCATACTGCTTCCCTTTTCTGCAGCTCGAGATGAGCTTTTGATCCTAGGAGCTTCAGAGCATGTTTTCTCCCAGGAACTCTGGAGACTTCACAACTCTTGTCATTTATCTCGGCTCTCATATCAGGAGCTTTAAAGTTGATCGTTTCAGTGGGACCCAGAAAACCAACTTGGAGTTTCCCAAGGTGAAGACCATCTTAGGGTTTTAATTTCTTGTGTGTTTTTGAAGTGGAGATAGAGAATATTTTGGTTCCACTGCCTTTTTTTTGGGGGGGGGGGTGTTTCGAGACAGGTTTCTCTGTGTAGCCCTGGCTGTCCTGGAACTCACTCTGTAGACCAGGCTGGCCTCGAACTCAGAAATCCACCTGCCTCTGCCTCCCAAGTGCTGGGATTACAGGCGTGCGCCACCACGCCCGGCTGCCTTTTTTTTTTTTTTTTTTTTTTTAAGCTGGAAACTAGCACTTTCCAATGTTTCTTTGGGGAAAGTAAGTGTGTGTGTGTGTGTGTGTGTGTGTGTGTTATTTTAAAATCCTGTCTCAGCTGGCCGTGGTACTTGCCTCTCTGAGCATGTGCTTCATGTACAGTGTCAGGCATTTCAGCCTCTCAGAAAGTAGATTTTGAGCCGGGTGGTGGTGGTGGCGCACGCCTTTAATCCCAGCACTTGGGAGGCAGAGGCAGGTGGGCTTCTGAGTTCGAGGCCAGCCTGGTCTACAGAGTGAGTTCCAGGACAGCCAGGGCTTTATAGAGAAACCCTGTCTTGAAAAAACAAACGAACTAACAAAAAAATAGATTTGGTTTTTGAGCCATGTTACTGTGAGCCTCCTGTGAGTCAGGAAGTGTGTGGAGGAAGGGTAGCCTGTCTGAAAGCAGTGGCTCCGACTGTGCCTCGTTACTCACCCGTCCCTGGAAGGAGGATGCCTGTGTCTGTGTCCCAGTCCGTGCTCTCAGGCAAGGAGCTTTTTAAATTACAAACAGCCCATGTCCTTAGAGCCGTGGGAGGACCAGGTAGTGCTTTAGAAGGGAGGTGCCTTCTCATCGGGACCTGGAATCCAGTGAGTTAGTTTGTCACGTAAGCAGTCCACATAGCTGTGTAGAGCGCTGCTGAGTCAAAATGCAAACCTGAGAAGAAAGAAGTTGCACTGGATGTTATTAAGCACGCTGGACAGGATTTTATGTTCACCTGCTCTGAGATCGGCTACTTTCACAGTCTGGTTACCTAGTATGTTAACAGGGAATTGCTTAATTGGATAATTGCTTAATTAAATATTTTGGAAAATGTCAACATTAGGAGTGATGTCATATGGCTGTGAAATTGGTCCTGTTCTTACTGCAAAGAGAGCTTGCAATGTAATTAGTAGGCTAATAGAGATTGCCTTCTCAGGTGAATTTCTTTGGTAGCCAAATCTAAACACAGCATTTTTGTTTAAACACACAATTTAGATTGTGCTCAAAGTCTTTCTGTCTGTGACACTTGGCTGGGATTACCTTCATAGTTTTTGGTGAAAACGTTTTTGCATCTTGTTGATTTGGTGACCACATCTTCTTTTTTTCTTTTTCCTTTTCCTTTTCCTTTTCTTTTTCTTTCTTTCTTTTTCTTTTTCTTTTTCTTTTCTTCTTTCTTTTTTTTTGAAACAGGGTTTCTCTGTGTAGTCCTGGCTGTCCTGGAACTCACTCTTGGCTTCTGCTGCTGCTGCTGCTGCTGCTTCTTCTTCTTCTTCTTCTTCTTCTTCTTCTTCCTCCTCCTCCTCCTCCTCCTCCTCCTCCTCCTCCTCCTCCTCCTCCTCCTCTTTTTTTTTTTTTTTTTTTGAGACACGGTTTCTCTGTGTAGCCCTGGCCTGGAACTCACTCTGTAGACCAGGCTGGCCTCGAACTCAGAAATCCGCCTGCCTCTGCCTCCCAAGTGCTGGGATTACGGACGTGCGCCACCACGCCCGGCTCTTCTTCTTCTTTTTTAGAAGATTTATTATTTTATGTATGTGAGCACACTGTAGCTGTCTTCATACATCCCAGAAGAGGTCATTGGATCCTCATTACAGATGGTTGTGAGCTACCATGAGGTTGCTGGGAATTGAACTCAGGACCTCTGGAAGAGCAGCCAGTGCTCTTAACTCCTGAGCCATCTCTCCAGCCCTGACCACATCTTCTTAAATTGCTGATCAGCCCCTTAGTAAGGTGGGAAATGAGTGGAAGGGGTTTCCTGCCCTGACATAGAGCAGTTATTCCAGTCTGCAGCAGGTACAATAGTCTATCTGAAGGATATGGCTGCTCATAGCAGTCCATATTCTCACTGAAGTTTTCAGGTGGAGACTAAACTGTTCTCCACTGAGAAACTCATGGGAGAAAATTGTAAACCCTCACTCGTCTAATGCAGTCCCCGGAAAGCTTCCTTGCAGCTGGGCGGTGGTGGTGCACACCTTTAATCCCAGCACTTGGGAGGCAGAGGCAGGCGGATTTCTGAGTTCGAGGACAGCCAGGGCTACACAGAGAAACCCTGTCTGGAAAAAAAAAAAAAAAAAAAGCTAAGCTTATTTGGGTCTATACCCCAGAGATGTGAGAGAGCAGAGGAAAATCAGGCATCAAATAAAAGTGCAGCGTAAGTTTTAAAAATCATTTTTTAATATTTTTTAAAGATGTATTTATTTATTATATGTGAGTACACAGTAGCTGTCTTCAGACACACCAGAAGAGAGCATCAGATCTCATTACGGGTGGCTGTGCGCCATCATGTGGTTGCTGGGATTTGAACTCAGGACCTTCAGAAGAGCAGTCAGTGCTCTTAACCTCTGAGCTATCTCTCCAGCCCTAAAAATCATTTAATTTATTGTAAATAGTATACTGTAAAGGGCAACATACTGCTGGGGTTTTTCCCCCCTCTCCAGATGGATCAGATGTAGCCCAGGTTGGCCCTAAGATTACTGTGTAGCCTTGAACTCCTGACCCCCGCCTCCATCTCTCAAGTGCTGGGATTACGGGGTATACCACCAAGCTGGGCTGCAGCATATTGGTTTTGTTTCTTAGTTTGTTTCCAAGACAAGGTCTCACTAGGTAGCTCTGGCTGGTAGTCAGATCTGTCACCTCCCAGCCAAAAAACAAAAAACAAACAAAAATAAAACAAGAAAATGACACATAAACAATGGAGGTGAAGTTGAGACAGGAGAGGCTATCTCAAACAAACAAATGAAAGGAAAAGGGAAGAAAGGAAAACAGCTAAGTGTAAACTGTATGATTGTATCTTTGCAAAAATACTGAAAAAATACACTCAGGGCTATTTCTAGGACAGCCAAGGCGACACCGAGAGACTTAGTGGTTAAAAGCACTGGCTGTTGTTCTAGAGGATACAGGTTCCATTTCCAGCATCCAAATGGCAGCTCACGGCTGTCTTTAACTCCAGTTTTAGGGGATTCAGTGCCTTCTGGGGATGGGAGAGATGGCTCAGCAGGTAAAGGCACTGGCTGCCCTTCTTGAGGATCTGGGTTTGATTCTCAGCACCCACCTGGTGGCTCACAACTGTCTGTAACTCCGTTTCTGACGCTCTTTCTGGTCTCTGTGGGTACCAGGCACACGTGTGATGAACAGATATACATGCAGGGAACACACACACACACACACACACACACACAAACATATGCACATAAAGAAATGATTTTAAAATGAAAGAAATCCAAATGGTATGTGTAAACTGGCCTTGGTGAACCGCTCCGGTGCTCACAACACCCGGGAGGCTGGAACAAAGGGGTCATGAGTTCGGGGCCTGTCTGTCAGAACACAAGAACTGCGTGTGGTGTTGTGATATACCTGAGATGGTGTGGGCAGCTTCATTTCGTTCTGTCTCTATTTTGACAACAGTTACATCTGTCTCAAACACTTCTTGCTTTTTTAGGTAAGGAAACATTTACTCTAAAAAGAGAACCTCACCCAGACAGATCTTAGATCCTAATGAAAGGCGGTGAGATGCAGCCCATGGCGTGTGTGCTCCTGCCGTGTGCTCTCGGACCTGTGGGCTGCAAAACCCGTTGGAATGTTTATCAAAGTGTGGCTCCCTTGTCCCCATCTCAGAACTGCCACATCAGCATCCTAGCAGCAGAGCTCTGAGGTGACACGTATCACCCCCTGGCTCACAGCCTTCTGGAGCTTCAAAATCTCTGTGAAGTGGAGGAGTTGAGGGGAAACCGAGGCACTGGTGGCTCACGAGCACACACCACATACTTCCAACCCCAATAAGCTATGTAAAAAACCCGCAAGCCAATCATTACATCTATAAGCTATACGCCTAGATTGGGCAGATCCACCACCACACTGATCTCTCCCCGAGCTCCGAGACCCCTTGATACTTGTGGCTTCTCCAGGCCACGTGGTTCTGCTCCATCTTCCTTCCCCCTCTTCCTCCGTCCTCTCTCTGACCTCCAGCCCTGCCTTTCCCTTCCACTGTCCAGGCACAGGCTCTAGCCTGTATTGACCAATTAGAATGGTCAATGAGCTCACTTGAGTGATCCACTCCTGTCAGCGAGGCCCCTCTGGAGGAAGCAGAATTCTCAGAATACAGACAGCCTCAGGGCAGCCCACAGCAGCTCACTCACTGCCGCCGAGTCCTCACACTGCCGCTGCCCTTCCTTTCCACAGTTGTTCACAGTGATGATCGTCTGCCTGCCTCCCTGCCTGTCTCCCTTCCTTCCTTCCTTCCTTCCTTCCTTCCTTCCTTCCTTCCTTCCTTCCTTCCTTCTTTAGACAGTAGAGAGTGAACTGAAATTCTCTATTTTTCAATTGGAATACAAACTTGTTCAGCCATTTATGTTTTTTTATTTTATTACGCATTTTTATTATTTTATGAGTGCTTTGTCTACATGTGTATGTGCACAGAGGATGTCAGAAGAGCATGCCAGATTCCCTGGGACCGGAGTTACAGTTGATTCTGAAGCACTGTGTGGGTGCTGGGAATTGATCCCAGGTCTGCTTCAAGAGGAACAGGTATTCTTAGCCTCTGAGCCAACTCTCTACTGCCCCTCCGTTTCATGATGTTGACCTGTTCCCACGGTGGTCACAAAATGTGAATGGTTTCTATTAAGTGGGGAGAGGCCAGAGCATTTCGATCTATGAAGTGAGTCAGAGGGGAAAAACCAACCTCGCACACATAAGGCTCTGTGAGGGTGTGCAGGCACAGCCCACAGCTCACACTGCTCATGCAGTGTGTGTGTGAGCAGAGTCAGGAGCTGCTGTTTCCTTCTGGGGCTGGAGAAAAAGCCCAAACTCTGGCAATCCTTGCTGCTCTTCCACGGGGCCCAAGTTCGAATCCCAGCACTCCTGTGAGCCCAGTGTTAGGTGGCTCACACTACCTGCAACTCCAGCTCTCAGGGTTAGGAAACTTCTGGTTCTCAAGGACATCTCCACATACACACAAATAAAATTTAAAGATTATGAATGAATTATAGTCTTTATGGAAAACTGGGACTTTACAGGACAAGTAACACTTTACAAATGGAGTCAAATACTGGTTTGGTTTGGTTTTGCTTTGTGAATTCAGCTTGGCCTCAGACTTCCTGTACAGCCGAGGTTGACCCTGAACTCTTACCATCCTGCCTCCACCTCTGAAATCCTGAGATTAGAAGCATGTGCCACTGTCCCCAGCCACGTTTGTTCTCGCCTAACTTGTACTGTAACCATACAAGGAATTTTTTTCTTCAGCTTTAAGTAAAGTTAACAAGTTGTTTAAATCAGCATGATAAAAACTAGATTCGCTGGGCGGTGGTGGCTCACACCTTTAATCCCAGCACTTGGGAGGCAGAGGCAGGCAGATTTCTGAGTTCGAGGCCAACCTGGTCTACAAAGTGAGTTCCAGGACAGCCCGAACTACACAGAGAAACCCTGTCTCGAAAAAAAAACAAAAACAAACAAACAAAAACAAAACCAAAAAAAAAAAAAAACCCACTAGATTCAGAGTGTGCATAATTTACATTTATATGTAAGCTCAGGCAGGCATTGCCCCAGGTTCAGGGGAGTGCCTAACCCGGCAGTTCCCTCACTGGGCACCAGGTGGCACTTTCCTGATGTACGAGGAAGTAATGCCAGGCTAGCTGCCAAAGTCAGCTCTGCTGACACAGGCAGTGGTGCCGTGATTGGCAGGCCCCTGGTGGCACTGGAGTGGGGCTTCCGTAGCCGGCTCACAGCGTTTGGGATCTCGGTCAGTTCTCGAATGCAGCTTGCTTGGCTCCTCGCTCAGATGTAGTGAGGTGCTGAGCAGATGGGCGAATGTCCTTGCTCTTCCCACCAGTGACACATCTCTGTGCATTTTGGGCAAGCTGCGATGTCCTCCGTCATCGCCAAGCCCAGCATCCGAGTCGCTGTCTTCTGCGGTTTCCATTGGATCTCGTAGATAAACACGTTTGCCATGCTGTGCTCTAAGAAAGCTGTTGTCAGCGCAGGGGGCCTCCGCTATGCCTGTGTTAAGGGGTAGAAGCACGTTCCGTGGGCTTTGTTCCTGCTGCTGTCTAAGCAGAAGGGTGAGCTCCACAGTGTCCCGACCCGTTTCCAGAACCTGCACGGCGTGTGGTGCTGTGGGAAAGGATTTCATTTTCCCCAGTTCCTTGTCGGTTTTAACCATGCTTCTACTTTCTGTTCCTCAGCCTTGGGACCTTCTGAGTGTCACCTGCTTTCTTCTTTTTTATGGTATCAGGAACTGAATCTAAACCTTGGACGTGCAGGAGAAGTGTTCTGCCTGAGCTGCTCACCTAGCCCGATCTCGACCTTTATCCACCAGAGGAGGTTGTTAACACTGGCATCTGCTCAGTCAGCCTTTGGAGTTTGAGCTTCCCTTCCGTGCTGGTCTCTCCTCCAGGAGCTCACTGGCTGCTGGGAGAAACTTGCCTTATCCTAGAATAGGAAGTAAGAGGATGGTGGCTAAGGCTGGACAACATGCATGTCCTAATTGATGCTGCTGAACTTGGTGCAGGGATGTAGTTCACACGTACATGTCATACTGTATATATTTTACTGTAATTTAAACATTAAAATGGGGATGGGGAGGTGCTGAGGGCCTGAGTTTAGTCACAGGAATCCACAGGCGCAACGGCGCATGCTTGGAATCCCAGTGGTGGGAGGTGACAGCAGGCGATGCCCAGGGCTCACCGGCCAGCCTCACTGATCAAGTCGAGACCCAGCCTCAAGTGAATGTGGATGGCTCTGGATTAAGAGCTGAAGGTGTCCCTTGGCCTCTACTGCATGCATACACATGCATACAAATGCCCCCACACATACATGCACCCCTACACACATGAACATATTCATACACACACAGGTGGGAGAAGAATACATCCTACTATGCGTGGCACGTAGTAGGGACTCCGTTAAGTGCTTACATGTGTTCCCTTTTTGCTGTGGGTTTGTCCACATTTGATCCCACCAGAAGGATTCGCTTTTATCAAATTTTTCCGTTTAAAAAGTTAGATTGAGGATACCCGAGCCTCATTTTCTCATCCTGTATTTAGGGACCCTTCCTTAAGTCCATTAAGATTTTACTACCTAAAGCCGGGTGGTGGTGGCACATGCCTTTAATCCCAGCACAAAGGTAGGCAGATCTCTTTCTTGAGTTTGAGGTCAGCCTGGTCTACAGAGGAGCTTCACATATAGCCAAAGCTACACAGAGAAACTCTATCTAAAAAAAACACAAACTTTTTTTTTTTTTTTTTTTTTTTTTTTTGTAAAACATTACAAACCAGGTGGTGGTAGCACATGCCTTTAATCCTGGGAGGCAGAGGGAAAAGGATCTGTGTGAGTCCAAGGCCAGCCTGGGCTACATAGAAAGACCCTTGTTAAATAAATAAGGGTCCTTAAGGCTCTTTATATCAGGGCTCTGGGTCTCTCCAGAGAAGGAGCACCGTCCACAAAGCCAAGTGGTCCTTCGCTGCCCAAAAGAACGCTAATCCCAAAGTCATTTACTTTGGCTTTAGAGCAGATTTAGCGTATGTGTCAGATTTTTCTGCCTAATTACTTTTTGCTTAAGCTTATTTTAAAATGGTTTTAAATTCCTTTAGTGTGGCAACCTGGGAAGTAGGGGGAAGAAGTGGGCATCAGGCGACAGCTGTGCTGGAGTGCCCGTTTCCCCGCGTTCACGCCTCTCGGCGTACCGCTCGCAGCGCATTAACGTCTTAAAAATATGCTTACTCTTTGATCCACTAATTCCACGCCTAGGAATTTTTCTCGAAGAAGCAATCAAACAAGCATGCAGAACGCAGGGACAAGGGCATCTGCAACACACATCAGCAGAAAGGAAAGCCCACCGCTTAATAACGCATGTGCAACGTCTTTAAAATGAGAGAGACGCCATCTAGTCATTCCCACAGTGAGAAGGCAGCCCAGTGAGGAAGGGCAGCGTGCGTTCTGCAAACAGTTTCCACTCATGTTGATATTCTGTGATAGAATTGTGATTGAGCTTGTGCCTTTTGTTTTAAAGGTTTTCTGCTTATGCCAATAATGCTTTGTCATTAAAAAAGCATATATATGTATTGGGGCTGGGGAGATGACTCAGCGGTTAAGAGCACTGACTGCTCTTCCAGAGGTCCTGAGTTCAATTCCCAGCAACCACGTGGTGGCTCACACCATCTGTAATGGGGATCCAATGACCTCTTCTGGTGTGTCTGAAGACAGCGACAGTGTATTCACATACATCAAATAAATCAATCTTTAAAAAAATAAAAGCATACATACACACATATGTCCAGTGTATCAACAAAACAACTCTTGTCACTGCCTGTGATGACTCATGCTTATTATCCAAGCACTTGAGAGGCAGGAGGATCAGGAGTTTAAGGCTTGTCCTGGGCTACGTAAGACACTGTCTCAAAAAACAGCAGAAAGCAGAGGCCAGGAGATTACTCGGCACGGAAGGGCACCTGCTTCCAAGCCTGATAGATTCAGATTCCTGGGACCTACATGGCGGAAGGAAAGAATTGATCTTTCAAGTTGTCTTCTGACCTCCACGCATGTGCTGTGGCTCATGTGCCAACAACCCCTACATAAAATAAGTAAAATGTAATAAAAAAAAATGAAAACAAAAAATAAGACAAGTGGGCCGGAGAGATTGCTCAGTGGTTAGGAACACTGACTGTTCTTCCAGAGGTCCAGAGTTCAATTCCCCGCAACTACATGGTGGCTCACAACCATCTGTAAAGTGATCAAATGCCCTCTTCTTGTGTGTCTGAATACAGCTACAGTGTACTCATATATATATATATAAATAATTAAAAAAAAAGATTCAGACAGGTGTTGGGTGTGGTGGACACACCTTTAGTCCCAGCATGAGGGAGGCAGAAACAGGCAGATTATCTTAAGGTAAATGGTAAGTTCCAGGACAGGTTGGTTTGTAAGACTTCAGCTCAGCTAGAAAAAAGGGGCCAGGCAGGGTGATGCACACCGTTAGTCTCTCAACACATGAGAGGCAGAGGCACCACCAGAAGAGGGCATCAGATCTCATTGCAGATGGTTGTGAGCCACCATGTGGGTGCTGGGAATTGAACTCAGGACCTCTAGAATAAACAGTCAGTGCTCCTAACCACTGAGCCATCTCTCTAGCCCTATCTCAGAACTCTGGATCCATAAAAATAAAGTGTATGAATGATGAAGCCAGTGCTCTGTGTGTGTATGTATGTGTGTGTGTGTGTGTGTGTGTAAATGATGAAGCTTGCATTCTGTGTGGGTGTGAATGATGAAGCCAGAGCTGTGTGTGTGTGTGTAAATGATGAAGCCAGCACTGTGTGTGTGTGTGTGTGTGTGTGTGTGTGTGTGTGTGTGTGTGAATGATGAAGCCAGCGCTACGTGTGTGTAAATGAGGCTGACCCTCAGGTGCCCCTAGGCTCAGGGTTAACAGACTGCTCTTTGTGATCAGCTAAGGGGTCTGTTCTTTGGTGTGTGCAAGCCTCAGCCCTGCACAGTCGATGGGGTTCTCTATTATTGTCAGTTCCTAAATTCTTAGGATAGGGGGCGTCTTCCCTGAAGGGTAGGGCTTGCAGGTCCTCCCTGTCATCTGAGGTAAAATGCAGAAGCTTTTTGCGGTTAACTTGGCCACAGTGAGTCCTTCGGTATTTAGAACTTCAATAACAATTTTTTGTTTTTATTTTTTGTTTGTTTGTTTTGGGTTTTTATAAAATTAGCCTTCCAAGTATTGGACACTATCCCACATAAGCTTTGTATGAAGGGGGAAAGCAGATAAATCCTGCTTTTTGACACCATCTTGAATCCTGGTTTTCCCACACAGCACGCTGCTGTGTAGGAGGCTGCCTCCTCAGTCAGGAGTGTGCCTCCTCCTTCTGCCTCACTGTTTTTCCCTCTCCCAAGAGCATCTTCCAGTTGGGGACAGCCATGCCTTTATAAACACACTGCTGCTCCCACTCTGTCTCCACAGTTCCCTTATGCTGCCCCGCCTCCCCAAGAACCTGTGAAGACACTGAGAAGCCTCATCAACATCCGGAAGGACACGCTGAGACTTGTCAAGTAAGTTCCCAAGGGCCCAGGGCCAGTCCCAGGCGCCCTCCTGCTTGTGGGGCAACAAATACTCCATGGGAGTCAAGAGCAGCTTCGCCAGGCCCGTGGCCTCCTGCCCACTCTGAACGATGCCAGCGGCCAGGTCCTGCCGCAGCCTGGGGCCTCAGGTGAGGCCTCCACAGCCTGGAGTTCTTTGGAGCAGGAACGTGGGCTCTGCTCTTTACAGGAAGAGCTTTATCCTGTGCTGGCATTTTAAATATTCTCTCGAATCTGTGGGTCGAAAAACACAAAGAACTCTTATTAGAGGAAAAGGAGCGTTTGCAGACCCCAGACAAGCCTGTGTCTTGATGAGACGCTTGAGTAGGAGTATAAAGTACTGTCTTAGTTGCTTATGGTGCTGTGCACTTCCAGCCTCAGCAGTCAGGGGGCGAAGGCAGGACAGCAGGCTGTGAAGCCAGCCTGGGTTCCAGCACAAGCCACCAGAGAGAGACAGACACGGAGAGAGGACGCCTAAGTGGACCAGCCGTGCAGCTGGATGTCTCTAGGGTGTGGGGAGACGTTCAGGATGAGTGTACGGAAGACCAAAACAGCCGTAGGGAGCGCAGGAAGTTAGGCAGGGAGAGAGGCCGAGCACCCCTGGCTCTGTGTGGGGCTGTGTATCCTGTTTATGAAGTTACTGCAAGGAGGACTCTAGGTGCTGTGCCGATAGGGTTGTGATTTCCCTACAGTGTGGGGACTGCAGAATCCGTTGTGGGACAGAGAGGAAGGAGATGAACTGTTCTATAATAGCAAGTCTGTAGATGGTGCCTGCGACCTACAAATCAAGACCCAATAAAGGCACGGCCCTTGCTGTTTAGGACAGAGACTAAACGCCCGTATGTATGTCCAAAAGAGGTTGCAGTGTAGAGGAGGAAGGAACGAGGAAGCCTGGCTGGTTTCTAACCACTGCAAACCCAGCCAAGTGATTAAAGTGGAAAGGAACCAAGTCCTGGCGTAAGCACTCAGCCTGTGAGATTCAGTAAATCGTCCAAATGCCCCAGAGATGAGCCTGTGGTCGTTACCATGAAGACACAAGCATGTTAATGACCACACAGAAAAGTATGTAATTTTTTTCTTAGGGGGGGATGGTAAAGAAGACTGAGAGTGGGTCTTTTGTTTGTTGTTTTATTTTGGTGTTTTGTCTGTATGTATGTCTGTGGGAAGGTGCCAGATCCCATGGAGCTGGAGCTACAGACAGCTGTCAACTACCACGTGGGTGCCGGGAACTGAGTCCAGGCCCTCCGCAAGAGCAGTCAGTGCTCTTGACTGCTGAGCCAACATTCTAGCCCAAAAGAATAAATCTTAAACTTTTTGATCTATGCCTGGTGATGGGCCACGCCTTTAATCCCAGCACTCGGGAAGCAGTAGCAGGGCATCTCTGAGTTCAAGACAGGTCTGGTCTACAGAGTGAGTTCCAGAATAGCCAGGGCTATACCGAAAACAGAACAACAACAAAAATCCCGATCCACTGCCCCCCCCCAAAGGCTGTCTTTTGGGGTTTCCCAGGTGTGCTGAGGAAGTGAAGAGCCACGGAGAAGAGGCGGGCAAAGCTAAGGTCCACTACAACGTCGAGTTCACCTTTGACACCGATGCCCGGGTGGCCATCACCATCTACTACCAGGCCACCGAGGAGTTCCAGAATGGAATTGCCAGGTAAGGCTGGCATAGCCGGTGGTGAGCCTGCCGCTCCTGCCTCTGTGCCCACAGTGGAACAAGCACCTTCTTTTCTACAGCCTGGCAGGGTCTGGACCTTGGACTTAGATTTTCTTTTTCAGTCTTTACTCTTTATTTTAGCTCCCTTCCTGTGATGTGTGGATTACATAAGGAAGCCTAGTACTAGTAACCAGACTAGAGAAAAAAAAGGTTTTCCTTCCCTGAACGAGTGCTGCTGCTGGAAGTTGAGACCAGGTGTGAGACAGAGGAGCCTGTCGGCGGTCTGGGCTGAAGTCTGACTCTGACTCTGACTCTCACTCCATCCACAGCTACATTCCGAAAGATAACAGCCTGCAGTCTGAGACGGTGCACTACAAGCGAGGGGTGTGCCAGCAGTTCTGCCTGCCCTCCCACACCGTGGACCCCTCGGAGTGGGCTGAAGAGGAGGTAAGCTAGCTGCCAGGCTCAGGATCCCCGCCCCGAGGGCCTGTGCCAGCGGCAGACGGTCTGTCCAGACGCTGGGATGCCACGCTCAGCTGTTAGCCCTGGTGGCCCCTTCCTGCCTGTCAGCGGCCTGCGTAGTTCAAATTAAAAACATACCTAGCCTTGTTTGTTTTTCTATTCCACAACTAGCCTGTCCGCTGAGGACACTGAGAAAGCCATGCTGAATGGAAAGGGAGCGGCAGGCTAGGGACCCTTGATGCAGTGAGGTTTGGTTAGTTTGTTTTAAAAGGAAATAAACCACCGTCAGTTAAACAGACCCAGGCAGTTGCAAGGTTGCTAGACAGGTATAGGGGTGAGGTTAACACATCTGAGCAGCACCCGCCTCCTGATGAGTGTGTACGTACACACACACACACACACACACACACACACATATACACGCCATCATCTGTTTATCCTCCTCTGCCCTGCAGCTTGGCTTCGATCTGGACCGGGAGGTCTACCCTCTGGTGGTGCACGCTGTGGTGGATGAAGGAGATGGTAGGGAGACTGCTGATTTCTTTCATGTGCCCACTTCCCTCTTACGATAGCATCCCACCCTGGCCCAGAGCCACACACCTCTGAGTCTCAGACAGGTCTCAGTCCTTTCCTTCCCTTTCCCATCCCTCTCTGAGGGGTGGGGTTTATAATGGGGTTTATAACACGCCCTGCCGGTGGCCGCCCAGCACCACTGGTCCACCAAGCCGTGGGTTCTGGAGAAAGCGGCTGTGTGGGAGCGGCTAGGGCTGTGCTGTTTGGCCTTCTTCAGCCGTGTGCCTGTTTCTTTCAGAGTATTTTGGCCACTGCCATGTGCTTCTGGGCACTTTTGAGAAGGTAGGTAACACGCTGTGTTTTGCATTTCTTTCTCACGTGGGCCCTCTGCTGCCAGCTTGTCACACCAGGGCTGCCCCCCGGGGAGTTCTAGCCCTGCCACCCCCACCGCTGCCATCTTCAGCCCTTCAGGCCTCAGCGTCCTCTTCACCAGACGAGTGGGTTTAGCGGGTCACCATTCCACGCTTACAGTATGCCGAGTCTGGACTCCTCTCTGTGCATGCCCGAGCACGGGTAGGAAGAGAAGTAGCAACAGGATACAAAGTGCCCCCACCCCCAGCATACGCCCCCCGCCCCGCACCCCTGGTCCTGGTCCTAACGCCAGGCTTTATTCCAGCACACGGACGGGACCTTCTGTGTCAAGCCCCTCAAGCAGAAGCAAGTGGTGAGTCTGTGAGGGCCGGCGGCTCTCCGCGCTTCCCTCTCTCTTTTCTTGTGATTTCTTTTTAACTTTTTACAACTATGCGCTCTTGTTCCCTTCCCCTGTTCCTTTTTTCTTTTAATCAAAGAGGATTTTTGGAAGGGGATCACTTTTGTCTGCTAGAAACTGCTTGGGTGGTCGGAAAGGAGCACTGACTTTTAGTGCCTTTATTGTTTTGGAGTTGTTGCTGCCTCCCAGGCCACAGTTATCTTGAAAAGGGAAAGGATAATGTTTGTCTCCTGACATTAGGGTGAAGAAGAGCTCTTTTTACTTAAAATGCCATGATGAGAAACATTTCAAACACAAGGATAAAGTACTGGGCCTGTTTCAGGGCCAATCTGAGCGCTGAGCGTAATTTATCCTTGAATTCCTTTTCTAAAATTCAGCTTATTGGACATCTGCCTCCCATAAGAATGAGTGTCAAGATTCGCACATGTTGCTGGGTGGTAGTGGCGCATGCCTTTAATCCCAGCACTAGGGAGGCAGAGGCAGGCGGATTTCTGAGTTCGGGGCCAGCCTGGTCTACATAGTGAGAGTTCCAGGACAGCCAGGACTACACAGAGAAACCCTGTCTCGAAAAAACCAAAAACCAAACCAAACCAAAACAAAACAAAAAAAAGATTCGCACATGTTGGCTGGAAGGCCCGTCCTCCACCATGCGCCAATATTTTACACTTCTGCAACCGCAGAAGAGATGTCCTGGAGGGTTAAGGGACAAGTGAGGCCAGTGGCATTGGCAAGGAGGGTGGGAGACTCGAGATGAGGTGGCTGATGCCTGCGATGTCAGCACTGGAGAGGCAGAGACAGGAAGATTACCTGCACCAGCCTTGGCTACAGGAAGTTCCAGACCAACCAGAGCTACAAAGTAAGGAAAGCCCCATCTCAAACAAACAGACAAACAGACAAACAAAGAATGGTTTGAAAGAAGTGGTGACCAAATCAGATGTGCTGCCGCACGCCTTTAGTCCAGCACTTGGGAGGGAGGCAGAGGCAGGCGGATTTCTGAGTTCGAGGCCACACTGCTCTACAGAGCAAGTTCCAGGACAGCCAGGACTATACAGAGAAACCCTGTCTCAAACAAAACAAAACAAACAAAAAACAAGCAAAACAGGGAGGAGGAAGGAAGAAGAGTAGAGCTAAGTGTGGTGCTGCACACCTTTACTCTCAGCACTTAGGAGGCAGAGACAGTTGGATCCCTGAATCTGAGTCCAGCCTAGTCTCTAAAGTAAGTTCCAGAACAGCTAGGACTACACAGAGTACCTTGTGTCATAAAACAATACTGGAGGGGGAAAAAAAAAAGGAAGGTGGGGAAAATTTAATTTTTTAAGAGGAGAAAAGAAATTTTTCAAAAGAAGAAAAAAATAAAAAATAAAAAAGGAGACACTACCTCAAACCCCAGCTGACCGGATGGATGTTAATGCCTGTGACAGAATGCAGCTGCTCAGGAACCTGAGACCAGCTTGGGCAAAATGGCAAGAGAGCCCATAATAAGAAAAATCAGGCTGGGCAGTGGTGGTGTACGCTTTTAATCCCAGCACTTAGGAGGCAGAGGCAGGCTGATTTCTGAGTTCGAGGCCAGCCTGGTCTACAGAATGAGTTCCAGGACAGCCAGGGCTACACAGAGGAACCCTGTCTCAAAAAAAAAAAAAAAAAAAAAAAAAAAAAAAAAAAAAAAAGGAAGGAAGGAAGGAAGAAAACGAAAAGAAAGAAAAGAAAAGGAAAATCAGAGAATGAGATGGGGTCATAGTCCAGTGACAGACCGTTCACCTGGTGCGTGCAAGTTCCTGGTTCCATCGCCCACACCACAAGCAGTTAAATAACTAGAGCGCAGTGCTTCGCTGGGTGTGGCGCTGCACTGGGAGGCCGAGCGAGGAGAGGCTGTGTTCGAGGCCAGCCAGTGCTGGCTGAGACCGCGCAGACGCTTCCTTAGGGCTACAGCTAGAGAGCTTAGTGGCAGAGCACGTGCCTAGCACGCAAGATGCCCTGGGAAGGGGCAGGAAACTCTCCTGGCTCTGGAGGTTGGGGCCCACTGTGGCGACAGAACAAGAGATCATCTCCAGAAATCGGAAAACAAACCTAACTGGAAGAGTGATGTTTGCTGTACATTAGAAACGGGTGTGTGTGTGTGTGTGTGTGTGTGTGTGTGTGTGAGTGAGCAATACGGCTCGGCAGGTGGCCTATGGTAGGAAGACGAGAGTCAGTTCCTGGAAGCTGTCCTGTCCACATGAACCTCGACATCACTATACCCATATTCACACACAATAAAAATAATAGTAGTAGTAGTAGTAATAATAATTTTAAAAGGAATGGGAAGGCCGGGGCTGGAGATGCAGCTCAGTGGTTAAGAGCACTTGCTGCTCTCACGAAGGGCCATCAGCTCCCGGCACCCACAGCAGGTGACTCCTGAGGGTTGGAACTGCTGTTCCAGGGATTCTAGCACCTTTGGGCCTCCGTGAGCTCCTGCACATAGATGGTGCACATACGTAAGCTCAGGTTACACACAAACACCTAAAGTAAAAATAAATAACCCTTATTATTAAATAGAAAAAAACATGAGGGTGGCTTCGTGGGTGTGCACCACTGGCGTGTCTCCCCAGGACCTGCATGTCCCCGCCTTTGTCTTTTCTTCTTGAGGTAGAGTCTGGTTAAGTAGCCCCAGCTGGCCTGGTATTTGCCATGCAGTGCAGGCTGGCCTGGAACTCGTGAGCATCCTCTTGCCCGGCTTACCAAGGGCTGGGACTGCAGGCGTTAGCCACCACACCGGCCTTACTGTTCCTTCTCCATCTTCCTCTCTGTCCTAGCCATTTTCCCCTCCTTCCAGTCTCATGTATCCCAGTCTGAGTTCGAGCGTGAGCAGAGGATAACCCTGGACCACTCTGGCCTCCGTCTGCCACACCCGTTCTAGGCGAGCACTCTCCCCGTGAGCCACACACCTTAGCCCAGCCCTGCTGCTGTCTTTATAGTGTTTGAACTAAGTTGTCTCCTACAGCCAATGCTGACACTTTGACATACATCCCTCCATCCTCTTGAGTCAGTGGTGTTCACTGTAAGAGTGAGCTACAAAATACATAGACTGCCAGTGTGTGAAACTGCAGGCTCCCTGTTGGATATGATAGTGGGTAAAAGAAACAATCCATTGGCCTTCCTTCTCAAATGCAAACATAAGGTTTGGTTTGGTTTGGTTTGGTTTGGTTTGGTTTGGTTTGGTTTGGTTTTGGTTTTTCAAGTCAGGGTTTCTCTGTGTAGCCCTGGCTGTCCTGGAACTCACTCTGTAGACCAGGCTGGCCTCGAACTCAGAAATCCACCTGCTTCTGCCTCCCAAGTGTTGGGATTAAAGGTGTGCGCCACCACCGCCCGGCAAGGTTTTTTGTTTTGTTTTGTTTTGTTTTGTGTTTTGTTGTTGTTGTTGTTGTTTAAGCATCCTTTCTAGGCCCTGGAGTTTTCCGTCGTGAAGCAGTGGTCGGGTTACCCTGGGAAGTGGCAAGCCCTCTGCCCAACCTCTCGATGGTGAGCCTATCCTTGACCCTCACGCTTCTCTGTCAGGTGGATGGGGTCAGCTACCTTCTTCAGGAGATCTACGGGATTGAAAACAAGTACAACACGCACGATTCCAAGGTGAGTTTGTTAACAGCTCGGGATGTGCTCTTTCCCAGAGGGGAGTGAGAACGTGAGCTCTGGCCAAGGCTGAGCGTCCCGGGAGCCAGCCTGATCCTGGGAGATTCTCATTTTGGACCCACCCTTCTGCTCTACAGCTCAGTTGAGCTCTGATTCCCGGAGGGTCTCGTATTTTCCCTTCACTTCAGCTCTGTGCTCTCCTCGGTCCCTTCTGTTCAGACCTTCCGAGGGAATGAGTTCAGGGGTTAGTCCAGCCTCTCTACTTCAGACAGGCAGTTCCTAGAGGCAGAGGGACCAAGCAGCAAAAGCACTGCACAGGCCTGGAGAGATGGCTCCGCAGCTAAGAGCCCTGCCTCCTCTTCCAGAGGACCCAGGTTCAATTCCCAGCACTCTCGTGGCAGGTCACAAGTGTCTAACTCCAGCTCCAGGAGATCTGGCACCCTCTTCTGGCCTCTGCAAGCACCAGGCATGCAAAAGGCCGAACACCCATACACATAAAATAAAATAAAAACTAATTAAAAAAAAAAGCAAATGGTGCGTAAACTAAAGCCCAGCGTCAGCGTAGATCCTGTTCCCAGGATGTGTCTGCTCTTCAGTCACGCTGACTTGTGAGTAACTCGTGAGAGAAGGAAGGCCTTGAGTGACTGAGCTTCGTCTCCTCCTGGCCAGGTGGCAGAGGATGACGTCAGCGACAACAGCGCCGAGTGTGTGGTGTGTCTCTCGGACGTCCGTGACACTTTGATCCTGCCTTGCCGGCACCTCTGCCTCTGCAACACCTGTGCAGACACCCTGCGCTACCAGGCCAACAACTGCCCCATCTGCCGACTGCGTATGTCCGGGAGGGGCGTGGTGGGGCTGGAGGGGCGTGGCGGAGGGCGGGCACAAAACACAGGACTCCGTCGCCCGCTGTGCGTAGCAAATGGACGCATGCTGGAGGGCTCCTGGCTTGTGTCTGGGCGCCTGCTTATCCTTAATCCTGAAACAGGATGTCCTGGTGGCCTGTTTTCTTCTTCACAGCCTTCCGGGCACTGCTTCAGATCCGAGCCATGAGGAAAAAACTGGGCCCTCTGTCTCCAAGCAGCTTTAACCCCATCATCTCTTCCCAGACTTCAGACTCGGAGGAGCACTCAGTAAGTTGGTCTCAGAAGCACGGCCCTCCTGAAGCACTTCTGTCTCTGTGTTCTTGATATTTCTCTGTAGGTTTTATTTGGGGGACAGTTTGACTGTGTGGCCCTAGCTGGTTTGGAACTTACTGTGTAGACCAGACCAGATGTGAAACTCATAGTGATCTTCCTGATTGTGCCTTCCAAGCACAGGGGTTAGAAGTGTGAGCCAGCACACCCAGTTTTGACCTGCTTTTTGATGGCATTGCACCGACATTAAACCTGAATATGCTGAAGGACTTTTTTTTTTTTTTAGACCGTCTGGGATCTTGTTGTAGTAAAGAATACTAAGGCTGGGGCTGGAGAGACGGCTCACCAGTTAAGAGCACGGGCCGCTCTTGTAGAGGACCGAGGTTCAGTCCTCAGCACCCACATGTCAGCTCCCAACTGCCTGCAACTCCAGTTTTAGGGGATCTGACCCCCAAAGGCACCAGGCATACACATGGTACACAGACATACATGCAGCCTAACACTCATACACATAAAAGTAAACTTTTTTTGAGACAGAGTTTGACTGTGTAGCCCCTGGCTGTACTAGAACTCACTCTAGTCCAAACTGGCCTCAAACTCAGAGATCCACCTATGTATAACTCCCGAGTGCTGCGATTAAAGGTGTACACCACTACCACCCGGCTCAGAAGTAAGTAAGTCTTATGCAACTTACTAATATTGCAACTGAAAGTTGAATTCTAATCATTGAAATCTTTTTCTCCTCTGGAAATTGGAGTTCAGTTGCTATTTCCATTCCTAAAGCCACCGGTTGGAGGTTCACTCCAGTGGGCTCCTACTCAGAACTGCCCCAAGCAGAAACAGGGATGTGGCCGGGCAGTGGTGGCACACACCTTTATAAAGATCCCAGCACTTGGGAGGCAAAGGCAGGTGGATTTCTGAGTTCAAGGCCAGCCTGGTCTACAGAGTGAGTTCCAGGACAGCTGCCAGGGCTACACAGAGAAGCCCTGTCTTGAAAAACCAAAAAAAGGAAAAAGAAAGAAAGAAACAAAGAAAGAGAGAGAGAGAGAGAGAGAGAGAGAGAGAGAGATGTCTGTTTTAGACTTGAACCAGACTTACTCTTTCTACTTGAATTCTTGTTACTACCTTCCTCATCCTTTCTGTGGCTTCAGAGCTTGGAAGCCAAGCAGATAAGATGACTGACCTTAGAGTCAGAGGGTGAGGCTATCAGAGGAAGCCTGGAAGGTCTGGAAGGTCTGGGACTGTAAATCCGTCGTGGAGGGGTGTGGCTCTGGGTCGAGTGTGAACCTAGCATTCGCAAGGCCTTGGGACTAGTCACTAACACTATAAAACAACACCCTGCCCTCCAAAGAAGCGACCATGGGTGCTGTCCTGCCTTGATTAGCCCAGTATGGGAGAGTTTAGTACTCAGTTAACAGTAGACGGGAAATTGATTAGTTATGTCTAAGGGAAGAAGTCATTTTAGCATTTTAAATTACATTTCACTGTTCATTCCAGACCTTGGGCTACATGGTTACCTCAGAGTCAACAACGACCACTGCCCTCAATTCTTTTAAATAGATGAATTTTAAGATTAAAATCTAAGCTAAGGGTATAGTTAGTGGTAGAGCGCTTACCTAGATTACTTATCTTAATGATGAATGACCCTGGGTTTATCTCTAGCACTGCAATAAAATAAAATTTCAGAGGCTGGAGAAATGGATTGTAATTAAGAGTTGGTACCTGAAGGATATACTTCAGGTAACTCACTACCACCTCCAGGGGGATCCAGTGCCATCTTCTGGCCTCTGAAGTCACTTGCAGTCACCTACATATACAACACACACACACACACACACACACACACACACAGTTACTGGAGAGATGGCTCGGTGGTTAAGAACACTTCCTACAGTGTAATCCCAGTGCTCTAGAGGCAGAGGCAAGCAAACCGATGTCTACAAAAGGATGAATCTGAAATTCTCAGCTGTAGGAAAAGCTGGGGGTATCCACCTGTAATTCCAGCACCTGGGAGATAGAAGTAGGAGAACATAGGCTACACAGGATGCCCAGGGCTACACAGAGAAACCCTGTCTCAAAAAAACTTAAATAAATAAACAAACAAAATAAAGGAACATAGTTATGTTTAAATAAGCAAGATACAGATTTTTTATTTTTAATTTATGTATATGTGTGTCTGTGTGTGAATACTCACGGTTCAGGGTACTACATGTGTGACCACCCACCCACCCCCGGGGTGTCAGAGGGCAGCATTAGGCCCCTAGAACTGCAATTATAGGTGATTGTGAGCCTCTGACATGGGTGCTGGGATCTGAACTTAGGTCCTCTCAAGAGCAGCCACCATCTCTCCAGCTCCTAGAATTAATCTCTAAAGATTAATCATAAATCAGGAGCAAGATAAAATATTTGAAAAATGTCAAAAAAAGAAAACAAAAAGGAAAAAAGAGAGAGAGAGAGAGAGAGAAAGCCGGGCAGTGGTGGGGCACGCCTTTAATCCCAGCACTTGGGAGGCAGAGGCAGGCAGATTTCTGAGTTCGAGGCCAGCCTGGTCTACAGAGTGAGTTCCAGGACAGCCAGGGCTACACACAGAAACCCTGTCTCGAAAAAACCAAATCCAAAAAACAAAACAAAACAAAAGTTACTTTGGGTGATTGGTTGTTGATAATTTCTTTCTTCTATTTCTTTTACAATATTCCAATCGTGAGTATTTAAGTCTATAACATCAGACCGTGTGAAGAGTCACGTAGGCGCCTGTGGCTCCTCCACACTTTCCCTGACCTAATGTTCATCACAGAAGCTTTTCTCGCCACAGCAGATGGTTAAAAACAAAACGCATCTTTTTTTATTTGTTTGTTTGTTTGTTTGTGGGTTTTTTTTTTGTTTTTTCGAGACAGGGTTTCTCTGTGTAGTCCTGGCTGTCCTGGAACTCACTCTGTAGACCAGGCTGGCCTCGAACTCAGAAATCCGCCTGCCTCTGCCTCCCAAGTGCAGGGATTACAGGCGTGCACCACCATGCCCGGCCAAAACGCATCTTTTAATGTCCATTGGGAAACCTGACCGGGCCCTAAAACCACAAGTGCCTGACTAATTTTTGGCCTGTCTCTGATTCTTAGTCCTCAGAGAATATCCCACCGGGCTATGAAGTGGTGTCTCTCCTGGAGGCCCTCAATGGGCCCCTCACCTCGTCCCCGGCAGTACCTCCCCTTCACGTTCTCGGAGATGGCCGCCTCTCAGGAATGCTCCCGTCCTACGGCAGTGACGGCCACCTGCCCCCTGTTAGGACACTGTCCCCCCTTGACCGCCTGTCTGACTGCAACGGCCAAGGACTCAAACTCAAAAAGAGTCTGTCCAAGTAAGTGGTGGGTGCCCGCCAGGGCCACCCAGGGTCATTCTGAGAGCTTTCAAGGCCACCTTTCCCTCCTCGACGTTGTGACAGGCACATCGTAGGTGGAAACGGTCACAGCGCTGCTCTGCTCACTCTACAGAAGATGGAGCAGCTTCAGCCTGGCAGTGGTGGGGGACGGGCGGTTTCGCCCAGAGAGTAGTAGAATGTGCACGGGCACTTAGGCGCATGCGCCATTGGGAGGCGTGGGTACTCATGAGAAGGGTAAGGAAAGAGGATGTTGAGCAGTGTAGACAGAATCCCTTGGGGCCCCGGCTTAATGTGACGTCAGGGGGACCACATGGCACTGTATCCTGAGCCTCTGAATCCATAGGACACAATCATAACACTTTCTGTGGCTAAAGAAGGCATCTTGCAGATCAAGGACTTGAGATGGGGCCGAGGGGTGGGCGTGCTAGTGTTTTTCTAGTTTAGGAGCTGAGGCAGAGTCCACCCCACTGCAACAGACCTGTCACGTGCTGCTCCCGAGAGCTGATCCGGCTTCTCCGGTCTTCCTGTGCGGTCTGAGGCAGGAGGGGAAGGGAAGTCCTGCCTTCAGCTGCTTTTCTTCTGGACTTTTACAGATCCATTTCCCAGAATTCTTCTGTGCTTCACGAAGAGGAAGATGAGCGCTCTTGCAGTGAGTCAGACACTCAGCTCTCACAGAGGCTGTCGGGCCAGCATCCTGAAGAGGTAACTGGCTGTCTTCCCCCTCCCTGGGTACTGGCGCCAGGCATCTGCCTGCATGACTCCTTGGTCCCTGCTTTTATCTGTTCATAAGACCTCCCAGTGCCTTACAAGGTGGTGGCTGCGCAGGTGTCCTGAAGTCCGTGAGTTCTCCACCTTGTACGTCCCTCACACGGACCTTACCTAGAGCATACAGACCCTATCAGCTCTACCTGCCAAGGGCTTGGTAGGATGACAGCTGCCTGCAGTCCCAGCTCTGGAGACTAAAGCAAGGGCGTAAGTGTGAGGTCAGGCTAGGCTGCATAGCAAGTTCACAGCCAGACAGGGGGGCAGTGCTCTCAGAAGAAACCATGAAGTCTCACAGCATGGTGTGCAGTTCCCTTTAGTGGAGGACATCAGAAAAACTGTTGTGGAGGGAGCCGCATTTGGCTGGACCTAGAAAGTTCTTAGACATGAGAGAGAGAGAAGCACTGAGGGGAGCTTGGAGCAGGCCGAGGGGTACAGTGATGGCTCTGTCTTGCAGAGGTCCCCTGACAGTCATGGGTGGGCCAGTGGAGCCGGGAAGAGCCTCGGTAGTAGGCCTGACCTAAGGTGGGAGAGGCCTCCCTGGGGGCTGGAGAGCCGCTCTTGCCCCTTTGCAGGCACTCAAGACAGCAAGGCTGTGTCCAGGGTGCTGGCGGGTGGAGGCAGAGTGGCTCAGGTCCACTGAGCAGGAACTCCAGACTTACCGACGGAGGGTCTCGTAAGCACCGAGGGCCCTGCTGGTTTCGTGTTCCTCCCCTTCTAAAGGAAAGCTGTTGATAATACTGGGGAAACCAGGGGTGTCCCTCGGTGACAGCTGCTGGGTGACCTGTGTCACTGGAGCTGCCGCCTTTGTGTGGCCAGCAGCTGCTGGGCCTCAGGCAGGAGGTGCTGACTGACGTGTGCACTCCCCTGGGACGAAGTCACTCCAGGCCTTGGCTGGAAAAGAGTGCTGACAGAAGCCAGCACCGTCCGCCTCTCCTGTCACCCATGCCCACAGGAAGAGGACCGTGTCCCTCCCGTGTTCCTCGCCAGCTCTGCTCTTCCCCTTCTGCCCATACGCAGGGCTTGTGCTGGTTTCACAATCCAATGTGTCCTTCACCCCCAGGGACCCGATGTGACTCCAGAGAGTGAGAACCTCACCCTGTCCTCCTCAGGGGCTGTTGACCAGTCATCTTGCACAGGGACTCCGCTCTCTTCCACCATCTCCTCCCCAGAAGGTACCTAAGGGACCAGGGCCTGAGTGCATGAGCCTCCCTCACCTGGTCCACAGCTGGGGATGGGAGCAGTGATGCTGGTGACTGAACAGGTCCACCCTGGACACACAGTGTGATGTGCCTCCTTCCCTCTGTGCTGTAACAGCAGGGCGCACCCTTGATCCTTTTTCAGAGCACCTTCAGTCTAAACCTTTCTCAGCACAGGGCAAGTGCAGGCATCTGTAGGCCTCTTTGTAGCCAAGCAGGAAGTGCGTACCGCTCCTCGGTCATCAGGTCCTGTCCCCTGCCCTAACTTCTGTCTCCACAGACCCAGCCAGCAGCAGCCTGGCCCAGTCCGTGATGTCCATGGCTTCCTCCCAGATCAGCACTGACACCGTGTCTTCCATGTCGGGCTCCTACATCGCACCTGGCACAGAAGAGGAAGCAGAGGCCCTGCCTTCCCCCCAAGCTGCCAGCAGGACCCCTTCAGAAGGAGAGGTGAGGAAAGAAAGGGCCCTCCTCGATCTGCCTCACACAACACACACGGGGAGTGGGGGAGGAGAAGGGGCCGGCGGCTTTGTGCTGGCAGGAGTGCCCAGGGACAGGGGGCGGGGCAGGCACGCCCTTAGATCTGGTTCTCTGTGTGCTGAGGAAAGCTGCGGGCCTGGGTTTGTTAACTGGGGAGCCGTGATGACCATACCCCGGGGTTTTGTCGCTCTTTTACAGGAGACACCCGCAGAGTCCCCAGACAGCAATTTCGCTGGCCTTGCAGCTGGAGAGCAGGATGCAGAGGTAACTGTCAGGCAGGCCGCAGCTCCTTGCCCGCAGTCGGGTTCTCCTTCTGTCGGTGTTAGCTGGGAATGGCTGTGGCAGAGGAGCCTGGAGAAGCCGTCCCGGATGCGTGCCTAGATCATGGAGGAGTGCGGGTAGAGTGGGAGTGGCCTGCTGCACTCCTCTGTCACTGGGGGACACTGGCTCCAGTATGAGCATAGGGAGTGACCTTCCCATGCCGACCCTGGCAGGCCTGGGGGATGTGCTGGCTGTCCTGCAGTTCTCAGCTGCCCATCCACGAGCCTTGTGTGGAGGCGGACAGGATTACAGCTCTGGTGGAGATGCCCTGGGTGTGCTGCGCACCGTCGCTGTTCAGGCCAGCCTTTACTCCCCTCAGAGGGCCTCTCAGGGCATGTGGGGAGTAATTAGCCAGTAAGGAAATTCTGGACGCTTTATGACCTTGTGGGGTTTTTGTTTGTTTGTTTTTGGTTTTGTTTTGTTTTGTTTTGTTTTTGTTTTTGTTTTGTTTGTTTGTTTTTTGAGACAGGGTTTCTCTGTATAGGCCTGTGGTTTTCTTTTATATCTTGTCTCATTTGCTTGTTTGGAACAGTGCTTAACTATGTATACCCTCTAAGTATTCTGGCTGGCCTAGAATTGCTATAGTAGACCAAGCTGTCTTTTGACTTCAGGTGACCTCCCTGCATCTGTCCCCCAAGTTCTGAAATTATAGGCCCATTCCCATACCCGGCTTTTATTTGCTTTTTAATATCACTATTTTTAAAGGTTTATTTATTATATGGAAGTACACTGTAGCTGTCTTCAGACACTCCAGGAGAGGGTGTCAGATCTCATTACAGATAGTTGTGAGCCACCATGTATGTGGTTGCTGGGATTTGAACTCAGGACCTCCAGAAGAGCAGTCAGTGCTCTTAACCACTGAGCCATCTCTCCAGCCCCCTTGACTCTTCTTTGTACTTCAGTGTAAGCGTATTCCTTACAACCCATCCTACGCTTAGACCTGCCATTGACCAAGCGTCCCCTGGCCATGGTGGGAAGTATGTGCTGTGGAGGTCGACCATGGAAATCCTGACTGCGGGGATGATTTGTCCTGTCTGTGCGGCACCTCTGCAGTGGACTCACGGGGCTTTTCTTGTGTCCTAGGGAAATGATATCATAGAGGAAGAGGACAGATCACCCGTGCAAGAAGATGGTAAAAGATCTGGTCCCTGCTCTCACTCACGTCGCCTTCCTGTATTGCTAAGGGGTGGAAGGGGGAACGACTGTGCATTCATGGCGGCGCTCGGCTGCGGGAGACGGTATCGCGATGGCACGTCAGGCAAACCTTAGTGACATGCTCAGCTCCTCCTGAGACTCAGGCTCCACAGGATGGGCGTGGTGTTGGATGCTACTGCAGAAGACACCACCTGTGGCTGCTCCCCAGCTGAGCCCTTGGGCTGCCCTAACCCCAAGTGGAGTAGTGGTCTCTTCTGCGTGAGAGGCAGGACTCTGGTAGCTAGTCTGGTTGGCTTTAGTGGAGAACATCTTAGGAGGAATCCCCGCAGCTCACATGTTGAGGGTGTGACTGAGGAAGCACCGCCCCACCCCGCCCCCGCAGGGCTTCCCAGGGAGCACTACAGGCCATGGTTTGGTCTTCAGGTAGAAGAGGTTGTCTCCAGTGAGCCTGGAAAAGAAGCATTCCCTTGAGGCCATGGGGGAGGAAGAGGGATGGTTAGGACTTACTCCCCCATCCCAGAAGTCAGACTCCCTTTCCTCCCTGCTCCCGGGCACCTCTGTGCCCAGGAGGCCTGCATCGGCCCTGGCTACGGCTGCTCCAGAAGAGGTCAGAGGCCATCCTAGATGCTCCTGCTTTAGCTCTGGCCATCGCTTCAGGGGTCCCAGGGGTGCATGTGGGCTCAGCAGCTCCCAGTGACAGAGCACATCCGCCCAGGTAAAGCTCGGAGCTTTACCGCCTCTGAAGAGACTTCAGAACCCAAAGCCCCACCCCCTGAGCTGCTTCCCTGAGGAACCTTTCCTTTTGAGATGCCCATGGTGGCCGGCTTGTTGGCATTCGGCTCTTCACAGTCTCCATGGAGGGTCTCCCTCTGCTCCTTTCACAGAAAGAAAGGGGGAGCTTAAAGAATTCCTACAACTCTCCCTTGTCCTTTCATGTGAAACTGAGGTTTCTGGACAGTTACTGAGAACATACAGTAACAACCTCAGTCTCCTGAGAGGGAGAAACATAATTTTGTGAACAGTCATTCTGATTCACTGTGCAAAATTATGGAACCGAAAGCCGTGAGCTGTTCGCTCCCTGTGTGTGCCTCTTCAGACTCTTCGGTCATAGGCACGCTCGCTCATACCTGGGAGTCACGGGCCCAAGCAGGGCACCATCTGAAGGCCTCAGGCCACAGTGACGTCAGGCTAGCCCTGGTGCAGCTGCCCTCATGACCTGTGTCTGGCAGCCTTCCACAGGGACCATCAGACTTACAAGGAACAAGTAGAAAGAGGCCACCTAAGGAAACCAACCAGGATGTCCTCGAAAACCCGACATGCCCACACAACTCGGTTCACAAACCAGGGCGCCCGCGAGAACCCGACATGCCCACACAACTTGGTTCTTCTGTCCACTCTTTACTTGATTTTATCGTCTTTTTTTTTTTTTTGACACATGATTTTATTTTATTTTATTTTTGTCTCCATCTTAAATTTTTTATTTTTTAAGGACAGCAAAAAAGTAGAGGAAACCTAGCCAGCCCCTGTCTAACTGCATTAACTCTGTTACAGGCCAGAGGACATGCGCATTTCTAGGCATGGAGTGTGACAATAACAATGACTTTGACGTCGCAAGCGTGAAAGCACTGGACAATAAGCTGTGCTCTGAGGTCTGCTTACCCGGTGAGTGGCAGTCTGCTGAACATGAACTTGGTGGGAGACACCCCTGCACTCCCCCTGCACTCCCCCTGCTCTCCCCGTGGAGGCCTTGGAAAAAGAAGCCTAGGCTTTCAGAATTGAAACTGTAACTCTTCAAGGGACATATGTTTGAGGATCACAAGGAAATATAAAAGCATCTTGTAGGTCAGTGAATGGCTTTCTGACCCAGTGAGCTTTGGGTCTCCTGTGATCACCAATGCTAGACTCAGATCCCAAAGGAGGAGGCAGAGGGCAGGGACGACTTGGCTCTTTAAGGCCCCAACTTCTCAGCACACCCAATTGCTTTTTATGACCTCAAACAGTACCTGCAAAGCAGCCATGTTAATTGTACATTCAAGCCCATGCACGCTATGCACATGCCTACAACCCCACACTTGGGAAACAGAGGCAGCCCCACCATTGCAAGCTGCTGGCCAGGAGCTAAGTAACAAGGCCTAGTCCCTCAAAGAGTAACAAAATTAAGCTCGGTGTGGTGGCGCAGGCCTTTAGTCCAAGCCCTGGGGAGGCAGAGGCAGGCAGACCTCTGATTTTGCATCCAGCCTGGTCTACAGACCAAGTTCCATGACAACCAGAGCTACACAGAGAACCGTCTTGAGAACCCCCAGATGAACTAAGTCCCGGTTGAGCTCTGACCTCAGTGTGCCCATTCAGCAGCAGCAAAAGCCCTGCGCGGGCTGGAGGTCTCTTCCTGGCCTCAGCAGACCCCCTTCACACCTCCCTGTGTAATCCCCCCAGTGTCCCCCACTGAAGACTGCTTCAGCCTCAGAACAGCCACTCCGGGGTCCAGTGCTTTACTCGCTCAGCGAAGTAGCTGAAGGGTTAGGCCACAGGGCCTTCTGTGGCGGCCGCGCTCCTTCAGCCTGTGCCAGACATGGTCCCAGCAGGCCCTGGCCCCATGCAAGCCTTGTGGCAAGGGAAGCCAGTTGTTCAGGAGAAACTTTCTCCAGCCTTTCTCTCTTTAGTTTGTCCTGAAGATACTTCCCAGGTCCCAAGCTTCCGTGAGACCTGAGAGACAGCATCAGCTCTCCTGCTTCTCCCGCACAGGCCCCAGGCCCTCTCCCTTCCTGTCCAGGCATGGTGGAGGGTGCTGATCCATATGGCCACCTCCTGCCCAGTTAAGGCTGGACTGGAGCTGCTGGAGACCAGGCACGCTCACCCCTGCCTTCCCGCCCCTGGCCTCGCTTCCATCCGTCCATTTATGTTCCATGTCTTTATGCCAAATGTAGGTCTGTCTGTCTGGTTTGCTCATTTTTTTAACTCATGTCTGTTCTCTGACTTGTGTGAAAGTTCATGTCCACTCTGTCAGCACTGTCCTCCTGCCTCCGCTCAGCCCGACGCCAAGCTTCCTGGTGTGTGCACTCGCAGGGCTCTCTCTCGCTTCGGGCTCTAGACAAGCTCCCAGTTCCTAACTGGCAAGGGCCTGTGTTCCATACCCTGAGTTTTAAAGAAAAAAACCTATGAGAAGATAGGCATTCCTGGTCAACAAAAATAGACGCTGCTACGGCAGAGCCTGTGGGATAGGCGTCCTTGGTGGGTCACAGGGTGAAGATGGTGCCTTTGCCTAGCTCTGCCTGTGTCTGTGCTGGCTTTGTGCCGGCCGGCCCTTCTGCAAGGGCTCCTAGGCCGAGCCCCGCTTTTGGCAGAGGGAGCTGCTGCCACTGTTGGAGCCATGGCGCCCTGGAGACCAAGCCTGTTCTGCTTCCTCCTCGCCCGGCCTCCTTCCCAACAACCTGCCCGTCGGTGCGTCTTCCCCTACCAGGAGAGGCAGTGTGGACACAGCAGTCCAAGCAGGGAGCAAGCAGCATGGCTTCCTTAGGGGGATGTCTAGACAGCGGTTCTTAGATTAAACGGCGCTCCCAGTGTGGCCAAACAAGGAATCAGTGGCCTGTGGCAGTGTCAGGAGAGGGACTCGGGTATAAACAGCTAAGTATGTACAAACTAAGTATCTGTAGCAAAAATCCAAGGGCTCTCGTGGAGAGGAGACATGTCCCGTCTGCTGCAGGTGTTAGACTCACACCAGTAGCAAAGGTGCCAGGGTGCTCTGAGGTGTCTGTCTCCTGGGTCAGAGCCTGGCGAGTCCTTGCGCAGCTCCTCCGGGCGAAGCAACCACTCGATGCCCCCACCTGAGGGCCGAGGCTGTCTTGTGCCTCCCTGTTCTTGAATGCTTTTCTCCTGAGGAGCACATCCCACAGACCCTGCCCTGCTTGAGTCTGTTCCCCTCTTCAAATAGGTGCCACCCCCTTCATGGAGGACACATGAAGAGCAGGCAGGGGGAGGGTGCTTCCCTAGATCATGTGTGTCACACACACTCTGCCAAGAAAGCCATCGTCACCACCCCTAGCTTGAAAGGACCTTGCAGAGAGCCTGTGCATCCCGGCTCCTCTCCCCTGAGAAGCCTCCACAGCTTCCAAGGCCCATGACCCAGGCCAGCTTTCCGGTTCCTTATGCTACAGCCTGTTGCCCATGGGAATAACCTAACTTGACAGGGGATGTGATAAGAGCTGGAACTGTGTGCCCATGCAGAGTCTGGGTGGCTTCCAAGAGTATTCCATGGCTGGCATGAGAGTGGGGTGGGGTGGTGAGCATGCGCAGAAGGTGCTGGGTAGGATATGTGATGGGTAAGGAAGAGACAAGGGGCTTTCAGGGACAGTATAAATTGCTACATGATTGAGTAACACAGGAGTAGACCTAAATCTAAACAAATAGAGACCTGAATAGAAATTGAAATCCACTCCTGTCTTCAAGCCTCATGATATAGGATTAAGATATGGTCATATGAGCCGGGCATGGTGGCACACGCCTTTAATCCCAGCACTTGGGAGGCAGAGGCAGGTGGATTTCTGAGTTCGAGGCCAGCCTGGTCTACAGAGTGAGTTCCAGGACAGCCAGGGCTATACAGAGAAATCCTGTCTCGAAAAACAAAACAAAAAACAAAAAAAAAAAAAAGAAGAAAAAGAAGAAGAAGATATGGTCATGTGGGGCTGGAGAGATGACGCTGCGGTTAAGAGCACTGACTGCTCTTCCAGAGTTCAAATCCCAGCATCCCATGGTGGCTCACAACTCTGTAACGCCAATTCCAGGGGATCCAACCCCCTTACACAGACACGTCATACATTCAGGCAAAACACCAGTGCACATGAGATAAAAAATAAATCATTTTTAAATGTGGTCATGCACAGCTTTCATCCCAGCACTCAAGAGGCAGAGCCTCTTGTGTTTGAGGCCAGCCTGGGTCTACATATGGAGTTCCAGGACAGCAAGGGTCACAAAGTGAGGTCCCCGTGCTCTTGTTTTTAAAACGGGACGTTTGCAGCGCACACTCTGGAGGAGATATAAATTACAGGACAAGCATATTTTAACTATGGTAGCCCTTAAGTTAGTCAGCATGTTAGTAGAGGCAGCAGAGTGTCCCTAAATAGACCTCTGGAGACCTCTTTCTCCTTTCATTTCTGATCCCCTGAAGGGAACCAAATGTAAAGTACCCCTGTCCCTCCCCTGGTGGGGGTTCTAGTCTCCAAGCTCCACACTCTCTCTCTCTTTTAACATTTATTTATTTCATGTATGTGAGTACACTGTAGCTGTCTTCAGACACCCCAGAAGAGGGCATCTGATCCCATTACAGATGGTTGTGAGCCACCATGTGGTTGCTGGGAATTGAACTCAGGACCTCCGGAAGAGCAGTCAGAGCTCTTAACTGCTGAGCCGTCTCTCCAGCCCTAAGCTCCACTCTCTTGCCAGAAGGCATGGATCCAAGCAGGCGGGAGGGCACACTCAGACATCTCCTGGGGATCCAGGCTGCCCTGGATCCTGTGGGTCCCTCCAGGGCCGCAGACATCTCGTTCTCACCATGTCCCTGCATCACACATGTCCCATCTGCAGCCTGCACTCTTCTCCAGGCAATCTGCACCCTGACTGGAGCTCCTGGGGTGGAAGATGTTGCGGAAGGATTTGTGTGAGTTTGGTCAGGACAGTGTCAGGCCCCGTGTCGTGGATGCTGGCAGCCGTGACCGAGGTGGTGGTGGTGTGGCTGCTGTTTTACTTGTGTGTGCATGTGTGTCTTCTCTCTCGTTTACCATTTGCTTTTGGTCTCTCCTACTGAACAGCCGCAGCTCCGGAGTCCTGCCCCATAAACATTGAGGAATAGGTATGACATCTACCAAATTATATAACAAACACGCCACTCCATTTTTCCTGGGGTTTCTAACTGAACATCCTCTTGCCTGATGCTCTTCCCATGACGGGAGTGAAGGGAAGCCGCTCCTTTGACTCATGCTCAGGAGTGGAGAGCCTGTGGGCAGTTGCGGTGTGACAGGCCCGGCACCCCTCCTTTCCCAGGCCTTCACCGAGGACTGTTACCATAGCCTGGATAGATCCCACACCAGACCGACCGCTCACGCAGAACAGTCCATCAATACCTGCTTCGTCCTACCATATATGCTTTTAAGGACTTTCTTCATGTCTTAGGCTCGCTGAATCTGAGGCTGGCCATTTGTAAGTTGGACTCAGGACTACACTATACAGTTAGCTGGCCTCACTTACTAGAAAAGCCCCACCCCCCATCCCCCTCTTAGGGCCATACACCTTCCTGAGCTCCAGGGTGCAAACCTGTAAATGCTCCCTGCAGAAGCTTGCCTAGCAGAGCCAACGAGATGAGGCACCTTCCCTGAACATCGCAAGCCTGGAAGGAGTAGGGCCTGTCATTGCAAAAAACACAGTAGCTCTCCTGGAGAGAACCAAACAGCTAACCCGCCAGCTAGAGGGACCTAGGAAACACGCGAGGGTCCCCCAAAGCAAGCTGGCAGGGACTGCTCACCGATCATTTCTGCGTCAGGTATGCTGCCAGGCATCCTTACTATGGCCCCATGCAGGCCTCAGCCAATCTGTGAGTGACACACACTTGCCTCGCTGGGCATACGAGAAAGCCAAGACCCTAAGGAAGGTGGCCTGCCAAGGATCAGACTGTTGGAAGCTTTGAGCTGATATGAGGCCCAGGTAGATGCAGGTGTGGCTGTAACTAGGAAGAACAACTGAGGTAGGTAGGTTGCATCAGAGCATGAAGCGGAGAAGCGTCAGGGTTGAGTCTCCACCTTGGGCACAGGGGCAGCCAGGGGCTGGGAGAGAGCTAAGGGTGATAAACAGCATCTTGGGCCAGAAGGTGCTCAGGTGAGGAAGAGGTACAGGAGAAGGTCTGAACATACACCTTCTCCCACCCAAGGCCTCCCTTCCCTGGCCCCTGCTGTGCTGCAGCCCCGTCCCACCCACCCACCCCCCGCTCCCCCTGCAGACACAGGCTATAGGTTAGAGTGTGTGCTCTCTGCACATCCACCTCCTAACTAGCATTCACAAGTCCAGAACCAAGGGCATACCATGCAAGATGGATGCTAGGTAAGTTCATGACTGAAGAGCACCTGCAGTGTCCCCATCCATCCGTGGTCACAGGCAGCGACTACCTCGCTAGGGAGGGGCAGCCGCGGCACACGGTATCGGCACCTGCTGCTCCTCACGCTTCCTCTCGTGGGTGGCTCGCACTGCCAGGGGTTTCAGGTCATGCACATCCTGCTAGATTCTGTGTTGGCTCCCGTGCTGCTGTACTGGAGACACCATGTATGCTTGGCCTAAGGGACGGCTCCTAGACCCTCTGTTGTTTCTCTCCAGGTACCTGGCAGCATGGTAACACTGTCAACCGCCACCATACCCAGCTCCGGCGCTTCTCCTCCAGCAGCCTGGAGGACCCCGAGGAGAACAGGCCTTGTGTGTGGGATCCTATGGCTGTCTGAGGGCGCCTGCACCTGTACCCGGACTTCCCCAACTGTCCTTGCCTTCTGTCTGTCCTTACTGGACCACAGGCCTTCTGGGCATCTTCAACAAGACACGTGAACTTCATACTCACACGAAGGGAGGACAGTGTGCAGCCCTCCCCCCACCTCATCTCCTGTCACCGTGATTCTTACTCTCAGAAAGAACCGGAAGCCTTCCCCCTGTGGGCTGACGCGTGTCAGCCAGACCCAGTGGGCTAGTTGAGCTGAGGGTCGGAGCTGGTTAGTTCTGTAGCCTTTTCTCTTCTGAGTGGAGACCAAGAAGACTGGAGAGTTTGGCAGCTTGGTTAGACACCCGCGGACAGGTTTTGGTCTCTGGCACCTCATAAACAATTAGAAACCTAACTGGAAGTGGTCGGGAACTTGCTCCATGTAGAAGGCCATCCACATCCTGGCCTCCCAGAACACCAGGAGCGCCTTCCCCGAGCCCGAGGGAGAGGGTAGCCGCCAAGTATTGGTTGGAAGCCAGATCTACTAACAGCTGGTCTCCTGCGCCTCCTGTGCCACGGTTAGGAAGATCCCCCTTGCAAGGCCTGACCTGTGGGGTGCAGTCAGGAAGGCCTGCTGGACCACCTCCATGCAGTGCTAGGGCTGGCTCTTCCCATGTCTTCACTGCAGCCACTGAGGGGAGTCACAGACCCAGCAGCCGCTCTCTGCCCCCTTTATAATAGCTGGAGCTCTAGGCTAAGGGCTGAGGCCCGGTGGTTCTCAAACCGGTGTGCAGGAACGGCAGAGGCTCTGGGGCCACCTCCCTACCTGCGTGTATTTCTCCCCTGCATTCCAGATCGGATGGATGAGAGGGACAGACTCCGGGGGCTCACCAGTGCCGAGAGATGCCATCTAGTCAGCACCCAGACAAAGTCGTGGCATCAAGCTGGCAGGAGATGTTTAGGCGGCATGCCTTTCTCAGTTCAGCGGGTTTTACATGGCTCTGAAGGAGATGCCTATCTACTGGCTTTTGGAAGAGGTAGTTGTTCAGTGGAACATGAGATGGTTTGGGGATCAAGATTAGTGACAGTTAATTATGAGGGTGAGATGCTAGGGTCTTTTGACTTGCAAGTGTGGTCCTAGAAAGGCTCTCCAGGGGAAGAGAAGGGGGCAGGGGATTCTGGCTCAAGCTTGCTATGTAGTTAGAGATGACCTTGAATTTCTGATTTTCCTGCCTGCACTGCCGAAGCATTAGGATTACAGGCCTGCACCACCACACAGTTGCTCTCCTTTACGTGGTAATCCACTGTTGGGGGGAGTCTGCCATGCTGCCGGAAGTGTGATAGGCTGAGCTTGAGATCCCGGATCGCCCCTTCTGAACACCCTGACGTCTCAAACCCCACTTCACATCCCTTACTTCCCCAACATTGCGACGGCCCCCTTCACACTTAAGATTTACACCAGTGTAAGCTGAGCAATAACCACACTTCCTCAAAGAACAGACCAGAAGCAACAGGGAAGTGCCCTCAGCCTGGGACGGCTGCACCTAGACCCACCCCCACCCCGGCAGGCAGTAGGCAGGCGGTATTCACAGTGTGGTGTGACCTGGGAGGAGCAAGGAAGAAGCTGAGATGAAGGTGGCCAGGGACCCTTCCCTATCAGGAAGCCATGATAATCAGCCCCTCCCTCTTCCCTCACAAGTGCTGTCTCAGTACATAACCCAGGCACCCAGGCTAGCGATCCCTTTGCTCTGCCTTGCTCAGTTCTGCTCCTCACTCTGCCCTCTTCCCAGGGTGGCCCTGTCAGCTGCCACACAACCCAGTCCATTTGGAAACAGCCCCCTTCTCGGGGCTCAGGCGCAGGGTCCGGTGCCTCCTGGTGCCTTTGGCTCCTCGTCACATTGCATCTGCACCTCGCCATGCTCGGTACTGTAGTGATCTCGGTCTCCTCCAAGAGCCTTTTGCTTTACCTGATTTCATCCCACCAGAGTTTTTACCCCCCTGCCGCCCGCTGTGGCATCTGCCGGGCACAGACCCAAACACTAAGCCATCTCACTGGGGAGCTAGTCCTGTCCACCTGGTGTTGGCATCCTGTTGCTCACTTTGTGTTAGGGCCTGCACACCTGGTGTGTGCAAGTTGTGTGTGTGGGTGCAAGTATATGTGTGTGTGTGCGAGTGCGTGCTGTCTGTGCCATCTGTGTACCCCTCACATCCCCTGGAGTACACTGTGGGCACATTACAATGGGGACATCAAGATGCAATATTTATGGATTGCTGCATGATTCTTAAAAGTGAATAAAACTGTTTACAGGGGCAGGGGAGCCGTTAACTACAACGTGAATTCATTTGTGAACGTTTCTGTCAGCGTCTCGGGCACTTTGTAGTATTTTTGCTGTGGGTCTGGGTACAAGGCCTGGCGCCCAGCTCCATCCCTGACTGAGCCCTACCTGCTCCTGCATCAGCCTTAAACCCGATCACTTCCAATCCTGCAGCTCATCAATAATTAAAGAACCCCGGGCTGATGACAGTAGGGAAAGCGAGGGCCCAGAGCCCCTTATGCTTATTAGTTCCTGTCGCTTAACCAGTTCCTGGCTATAGTTGAACAAATGACCTCTTTGAGAGGATCTAGCAGGCCAGCGGCTTTCCTGGGTTTTACCCGCTGGCTCTGCTTCCTAGGCTGGCTGGAAGGAGCTGCACCTCCACAGATGGCCCTGGAATGCCAGTTTGGGGAACTTGAGCAGGGTGAGTGGGCGAGCTGCTTACCGGGAGACGCTGGGTTACCCTACCCGCCTCGGTGTGTCTGCGAGCTGTGTGGCCGTTTCTGCGGATTATAAGCGACAGGTGGCATCAGAGAGTCAGACTTGCCTGTTGGGCACCAGAGAAGACACTCAGGGACCAGGGAAAGGGCCCAGAAACCAGACAAAGGCCACTGGCAGCTTGGTGAGGGGAAAGACTTCAAGGACACGGTTCCCCGAGACTTGGTCTGCAGAATCCGGGGCTGGGTCCCCTCAGCGGTCAAACCCGACGTGTGGGGGATGGGTTCGCGGGAGCCGATCGCCCGCCGTCAGACCCAGCGCGGGGCCCTCGGGCGGGAATGCACTGAGTTGGATCTCGGTGGCGGGTAGGGGGCTGGGTGGCGCGGGAGAGGGCGGCAGAACCAGAGAGTTCCAGAGAGTTGCCGCCAGAGGAGCTGCAAGGGCCCGCGGTCTCCTTGGAAACGTGCTGGCCAATGACAGCAGCGGAAGCTGTTTATAGGGGCGGGGCGTCGCCATGGCAGCAGGAGAAGCCTTCGGAGCGTCTACTTAATGCCGGTCCCCGGGCCGTCGGCGCTCAGAGAAGCGCCGTCGGGCGAGGGGGGGGGGCGCGACGAGGGGCGCCAGCAGAGCCCTCGAGCTGGGGACAGAGAGCCGCGGGAGGTGGGAGGAACTTCTTCCAGAACCTTCCTCTGGCCGCCTGCGCTCTGAGCCAGGTAAGGGACTGGGAGGGCTGTGGACCACGGGATGGGAGGGCGTCGGGACCTGCTGGCTATCCAGTCCATCGGCCGCCCACGGAAGTAGTGGGGCCAGTAAATGAAATTTGAGGAGTTCGGGAGATCGCTTCCTGCCCCTCCATAACTCGGTTCTGTGACCTTCCTTTCCCGGGACCCTTCATCCTGATACCTCTTTCCAAGGCTCAGATGACCTACTTCGCCCCAGCCGCGTCGTACTGCCCCCCTGGACTATTGGGATGTGATCTTAGTTTCCCACTCTGGGGAAAATAGTTAAGATTGGGCCTTCCTATACCCTCTTCCCTCACTGTGGCCAACAAACCCTCCAAGGGCAGATGGAGAGAGGTGGAGACCCAGGGTCAGACCAGGGTCCTGTGTTTCCCTGACCTCGCCACAGGCTGCGGGGATGAATGTGAGGGCCCCCCCCCTAAGGCGTCTCTTTCCTCTCGGGGTAGGGGAAGAGTGCTCAGTTCCGTGGTGCTCCCGCAGGCCCCACATTCGTGTTCGGAGGAGGCGACCCCGCGGGTCGCAGAATGGAAGTGAGTGTTCTGCAGACTGTGTAACTGGAGTCTGGGGTACCAGCGGGCCGGAGAGCGCGGCGGGTCACTCCGGCTCAGCCTGTGGATGTTGACCGCCCCTTCGGAGAGTCCCCGCAGACATGGCGGAGAGCTGGCTGCGCCTCTGCGGAGCGGGGCCCGGGGAGGAGGCCGGGCCGGAGGGTGGCATGGAGGAGCCGGACGCCCTGGATGACAGCCTGACCAGCCTCCAGTGGCTGCAGGAATTCTCCATTCTCAACGCCAAGGCCCCCACTCTTCCCCCGGGAGGCACAGACCCCCACGGCTACCACCAAGTGCCGGGCTTGGTGGCGCCCGGGTCACCGCTGGCGGCAGACCCTGCCTGCCTTGGGCAGCCTCACACACCCGGCAAGCCCACATCATCGTGCACATCTCGAAGCGCGCCCCCGGGGCTGCAGGCCCCGCCCCCTGACGACGTGGACTATGCCACCAACCCACACGTGAAGCCACCCTACTCATATGCCACTCTCATCTGCATGGCCATGCAAGCCAGCAAGGCCACCAAGATCACTCTGTCGGCCATCTACAAGTGGATCACGGACAACTTCTGCTACTTCCGCCATGCAGACCCCACCTGGCAGGTAGGGGAGAAGGGGTAGTGGCCACTCCCTCCTCTCGACCTCCTTCTGGCCCTTAGCCAGACTCACATAGCCAGATCCACAAGGCCAAGGAGGCACCTGGCTGTGAGGTCAGGCCTCTCATGAGGTCTGAACCCTGCCAGGTTCTGGAAATGCTCCCACAGTTCAGAGCCAGAGCCCTGGAGGTACAGACGAACTTCTAGGAGAAGAGCGACCAATAGGGCCCAGTGTAGCCTCCCGTGGGATGTAATACTAAGGCACATTCTTGTCCCGTGTCCGAGAATTCCTAGACAATGCTCTGCCCAAGGAATTAGTCAGAACTGGACTCTGAAATGGAACCCAGGTGCCCCCCTCCCCCCCCCCAGGTTCTGGACCCTGCCTTTTGCATTTGGTCTAGAGGGTAAGGCAGAGAGGAGCCCTGGGGGTACAAAGATCAGTTTGTCCAGGTGGAGGGGTCATGAAGCCATTCCGAAGCCACTGACCCAGCCTCCCACCTCAACTCCTCCCCAGTTTCCTGCCTCCACCCCCACCTTCTCAGCCAGCCTCCCTGGGGGGGCAATTACCTGAGCCAGGTGCTTTCCACAGGGGCACTTCTGCTGCAGTGGCTTCAGCAGCCATTGGGCCAGGCTGCCGTGTAAACATCCCAGCCCTGCTGGCCAAAGGGGCGCCCACTCTCCACCCACCCACCCACCCACTTGGCTAGCGTAGCCTGGGCCCCTGGACACCAGGGCACTGTGAGCAGAACGAAGCTGCCAAGTGTGGCCAGGGCAAGATAAGGCTCGGCAGACAGCCCTTTGCACATCCTCCGATACCGAGACCCATGTGCTAGAGGCCAGGCCTGAGGTTGCCCACTCTTCCCTACGGCAGCCAAGGCAGAGGGCAGGATCACAGTCCTGAGCCCTCCAAAGGGCCCTAACCCTGGGTCTGACAATCCCCATCTTCTTCCCACTCAAATGCCTTTGCCAACGCAGGTCCCAGAAAGGAGCCTTCTGCACTTGGCTGGGTAGTAACTGGGGTTTGGGTGGGAAGAGAAGATTGGAGGGGGTGAAGGCCTAGGCCAGCAGGGAGCTCAACAAACAGGGAGTCACTAAATCTCCCACCACACACACACACACACACACACACACACACACTTGGCCGCCCAGCCCCCTCCCTTAACCCAGGCACTTCACAAACAGAGGGAAACAGCCAGGCAGAGGGAGATGGCGGTCCAGGCCGTGGGGGAGCTGAGGGCTTTGGCCAGGACCTGCAAGCAGCAGGGTGAGGGAGGAGGGAGGGAGAAGGACAGAGGGTGGCACTGAGAGCCACCCTGTGGCTCAGAGCTCGGATGACTGAGCAGGCACATATCCCAGCAACAGAGAACAAAAGCCCCCCCCCCGCCCCCCTGCACTCCGGGCCCCTCATACCCTGTGGCTGGTGTCCCAGAGTCCCCGAGCTACAGCTGCCCGGTCAGGGCATCGGGTTGATGGGGCCCCTCCCCTCCCCCCCCCCCCCCGTCTGGGAGGATGCGGGGAGGATGCGGGCGCCCCCCGGTGCCACTTCGCTGCCGTTCCCCTGACCCTTAGACCTTTTCTCTTCTTGTTCTCTCGCTGCACCCAGAACTCCATCCGCCACAACCTGTCCTTGAACAAGTGCTTCATCAAAGTGCCTCGGGAGAAGGACGAACCCGGCAAGGGGGGCTTCTGGCGCATTGACCCCCAGTACGCAGAGCGCCTGCTCAGTGGGGCCTTCAAGAAGCGGAGGCTGCCCCCAGTCCACATCCACCCTGCCTTTGCTCGCCAGGCCTCCCAGGAACCCAGCACTGCCCCCTGGGGTGGGCCTCTGACCGTGAACAGGGAGGCCCAGCAGCTGCTTCAGGAGTTTGAAGAGGCCACAGGGGAGGGGGGCTGGGGCACGGGAGAGGGCAGGCTGGGGCATAAGCGAAAGCAGCCGCTGCCCAAGCGGGTGGCCAAGGTCCTGCGGCCTCCCAGCACCTTGCTGCTGACCCAGGAGGAGCAGGGTGAGCTGGAACCCCTCAAAGGTAACTTCGACTGGGAGGCCATCTTCGAGGCTGGCGCGCTGGGTGAGGAGCTGAGCTCCCTGGAGGGTCTGGAGCTAAGCCCCCCGCTGAGCCCTAACTCACATGGAGATGTAGATCTTACAGTGCACGGGCGGCACATCAACTGCCCCGCTGCCTGGGGCCCTCCGGTGGAGCAGGCTGCCGACAGCCTGGACTTTGACGAGACCTTCCTGGCCACATCCTTTCTCCAGCACCCCTGGGACGAGAGCAGCAGCGGCTGCCTGCCCCCGGAACCCATTTTTGAAGCAGGGGATGCCACCCTGGCCGCTGACCTGCAGGACTGGGCCAGTGTGGGCGCCTTCTTGTAAAAGGTCAGGCCCCGCCCCATCTGCGAACAGTGCTCAAGTCAGGGCCCAGAGCTGCCTCCAGAGACAGGCCCGTGGACATCTCAGCGCACAGGCAGGGACTGGGCCAGGTCTCTGAAGGCCACACTGCTGCCAGCTGAGAATGTCCTCATATCCAAGCCCAGAAGACTGGGAACTGGGGACCCAGGATCAAAACGGCTGCCGCCTCCTCTTCCTCCTCAGCAACCCCCATACGCACAGTGTTTCATCCACTCATGTTCCCCCAAGCCCAAGAATTGGCAAAAGCACCCCCACCCTGCCCCGCCTGTCCCCACTGCACTCTGAGTGCTGAAGCCCAGAGGGGTCCCACCAGGCCAGGGAGGAACTGAACAGGGCCTTCACCAAAGCTTCCCCCACCCACTCCTGCTGCTGCTCCGGGTCCCTACCCGGAGAAAGTTCCCAGGTACAACAAATGCTCATTAGATGATAACAAATTAACTCCCAGGAGGCCCCTCCCGGCACAGCTTTCCCAGGGGCCCTGGCAGCCTTGGCCAGGGAGAGTGAGGGCAGGAGACTGGGGAAGGGAACCGAAAGAGGAGGCAGAAGCCAGGTGGGGCAGCAAGGTGGGGCGAGATGGTCTCTCTAAGCCCGCTGGGGCCTTTTCCTGGTCCATCGCCTGTGGAAGGGAGGCAGCTAACCTTTGAGCCTGACTTGGGGCTGAGAGCATCAGGAAGTTGGGGTGTCGGGTGGTTGGGGCAGGGGCAGCCAAGCTGCTAGGTGTGGGAGGGGGGGGGAGAGAGACTAATATTATAGTCAGTGTAGTTATAGCTAAGACTTAACCGAGGGAGGGATGCCAGGCTTACTGGGAACACTGGGACCAGGAAGGAGACAAGCCCTAGGCCCCTGTCTGTACTGGGGAGGGCTGGGGAGAGGGGACCAGGTCTTGCTCCACCTTGACCCCTGGGGCTGGGACCTGTATCTACCCTCCACGTGGAACAATTTAACCTTTTTCATGTAAAGTTCTTTACAATAATTTTTTTTTTCAAAATAAAAATTTAAGAAAATCTGAACATGGTCGTCCTTGCAGCTTGCTTTGGGAAAGGGGAGATCCAGATGTGGCAGGCTTGGAAGGACAGGGTTGATGTATTTCTTGTCCACTGTCAAGCGGGAGTGACCAGGGACACAATACAGAGAGGGCTTGTAGAAGGTTTACCCTCAAGCGAGGGCCCTGGGGACTGAAGGGCGACGATGGCACTCTCAGGCAGGACCCCTTCCATCCCATCCCATCCCTCAGGACCTCCATCTGCACAGTGGGTCAGTTGGGCCTACAGGCCCAGGCGAACAAGAGACAGGGAGGAGATCCGCCCCGCCTTACCCCAGGATTCACAAAGACCAGTGTGCCCCCAGTGTGCCCCGGCTCAAGCCGTCCCCCACCATGAGGGCCTGCCCAGGCTTGCCTGCCCAAGAGTCCCGGGACTCTCTCCAGCGATACCCTTCCCTGGAGGGACAGGGTGTGAGGTCAGAGGAGCCCCAAGGCCCCACATCCTGTTCTGATGTGTGTTTACCAGACCCAGCTCGCTGCAGGTTTGGGAAGGCAGAGGGCCACCATGAAATCACAGTGCTGAGACCTGCCCTCCCAACTGTGAAAGTCCAGGTTACCAGAGCCCTGACAAAACGAGGCCCCTCCCTAGTCTTAGGTTTGTTTGCCTGAGATCCCTTTCTCTACCACGACCACCCAACCCCACCCTACAGACGTAGCATCCTTGTACCCTCCCAGGCCCTCTCTATGAGAAGCCTGTCTAACACACAGGTGCACACACAAGAACAACACGCAGAGAGAAACGGCCCCGCCCAGCGCTGTCCAGAGCAAGCCTGCCCAGCCTGCATGGCCCCTTCTCTTTCTTTCTTCCTCAGACTGTGAGTCTGGCCCCAGGCCAGCCCAGCATTCCCCTGCTTTATACGCTGCATTCATTTGCTAATTATTCCAAATATTCCAGAAGGGCTCACACTGAGCCGGGCAGGCTGGCTGGGCCTATCCCTTCACCCAGCACACAGAAGAGGCTGTCCCCCAACTAACGCCTCTGTTCTCTCTCTCTCTCTCTCTCTCTCTCTCTCTCTCTCTCTCTCTCCCCCCCCCCATCGCTTCCCCCACCCCTTCCTCATACAGGCCACAGCACTATAAGAACAAAGGCAGCCCCAGCCTCCTCCTCTTGCCTCTGGGACCAGCCTTCCACCCTGGCCAAAGTGGGCACACCCTGGATTGACCGTGGGGAGAGTTAGTGCCTGCCCCCGGCTTATGCTGGGAAGAAGAGAGGCAGTGTCTGGGGCATGACCACCAGGCCAAAGGCTAAAGAAAGATGCTGAGCAGGGCAAGGCGTGGCCTTGGCTACACTTGACATTCACTCCGGGTTCCTGAAAATTCTGACACCCAGGCTGTACCTCGGACCAATCAGACCGGAATCTCTAATGGGCCCAGCATTGATTTTTCTTAAGTCCCCAAGTACCTCTACTGCGAGGGCATGCCCTGGGGGAGGGGGTGGAAGTGGGGCACCTGTTTTCTCCAGAGCAGGACCGTGGGTGTCTTCCTCCATTGCCAGCCTACCACTCAGTTTCCCCTTCTGCTGGCCTCTGGGCTGTGTGGCTCTGCGCTCAGGACTCCAGTTCTCAGACCAGGCTCCTGCTCTCCTACATACATTCAGGAGCTGTTTAGTGTCTGGTTCTCCCCAGCAGCTGGCCTGCACACATCTCCCTCAGCCGTACGCTAAGGGTCCCGTTCTTTTCCCAAGATTACGTGTTTTATATTTTTCTTTTTCAAGATTTATTTCATGTATGTGAGCTCTCTCTCTCTCTCTCTTCTCTCTCTCTGTCTCTCTCTCTCTGTCTCTCTCTCCCCCCCCCACCCCCGGGCACACCAGAAGAGGGCATTGGATCCCATTACAGTTGGTTGTGAGCTACCATGTGGTTGCTGGGATTTGAACTCAGGACCTCTAGGATTGTATATCTATATCGATATCAATATATTTTTAATTTTCCCGTTGTTGTTGTTGTGCTGGGGTTTGGATTTGGACCTAGAACTTCACAAGCACTAGGCAAACACTGCAGCGCTGAGCTGGACTCCCCAGACCCTGTCGAAGTTCCTGTGTGAGACACGGCCTCACTACGTTGCCAGGTCCAGTACGCACGCACGCACTCTGTCCTCCACACAGGTCTTGACCTCTCACCTCCCCGCTGCCTGCATCCGCCCAGGCACCAGTAATTCCAGGCCTGCACCATCAGCCCAGCCGCCTGGTCTTTAATTCTAGACTTCTTTTTTTGTTTTTTGTTTTGTTGTTTGTTTTTTGGTTTTTCGAGACAGAGTTTCTCTGTATAGTCCTGGCTGTCCTGGAACTCACTCTGTAGACCAGGCTGGCCTGGAACTCAGAGATCCGCCTGCCTCTGCCTCCCAAGTGCTGGGATTAAAGGCGTGCGCCACCACCACCCGGCTAATTTTAGACTTCAAACCCCAGTTTTGCCACCATCAGTCCCTGAACCCATCTCTTTTTAAGTATGGGGGAAAGCCAGGAGCCGCCCTTCCTGCCCCCAGACTTCCGGTCTTTCCCGGCTTCTCCTTCATCCGTGTATCCTCTCCACTGCTGGGAACAAGACAGGCAGAGGCACAAGCTTGGAGCTTGGGCCCCCCAGTCTTGGCTCTGAGTTCTACAGGGCAGGGCGCTATGGGGTCCAGCAATTCTCATCAGAAAGTCCCCAGGGGCGTCTCTTGCTGTTGATAGTGTTCGGAGCTAGACCCCCTAAGGAGCTGAACTGGACCTGAGCAGCTCCAGAGTCCGACGGACCCCACCCCCAACCCCGAGCAGCACGGACCCCACCCCCACCCCCCGCGCAGCACGGAGAGCAAGGGACAGGACGGAAGTGGGCATTGGTCAGGAGTCGGGTGTAGCTCCTGCTCTGTCCTTGGCTGAGCCCCAAAGGTAAACAGGTGTGTAAGGACTCCAGCAGGGGGTAATGGACTGCCCCTGGGGCAGGTCCGGGCCTGTCCCGTGGGGAGTGGAAGGGCAGCCTCGGTAACAATGGGATGGGCCCGCAGCCCAGGTCCGGCAGACACATTCTTGTGTAAGGAGGAAGAAAACACAGTTGGCAGAGGAGGGGGAGATGTTTGGGTGGGGAGGGGACTTTGGGAGGTCACCAAGCTGGGGCTGTGTGAAGGAGTGTGTTGAGAGGCGGCTCAGCGGGAGAGGAAGTACACAGAAGCCCTCGGTGGGGGAGGGGGGGACAGCTGCCTTCCTCCCGGGGGACGTGTGCCCGGCTCATTCCGTTTCTCCCAGGTGAGACAGGTCAGAGCCACCTGGACAGGCGGGCAAGCTGGGACCTGAGCTGAGACACCTCAAAGGACAACATCCCCCAAAGCCAAGGAGCCTGATCTGGCCTGGCACGGTCAGCTTCGGACTCGGCAGTCTGATATCAGAGAGGGCTCTGGGAAGGCCTTCCCGGCTGGCCGATATGGACGCTCTTCTGTCTGAGGCAGAGTTCGAGCCTCAGTTCTGAGGCCCGAGGTTCTTTCCCTGGAGGCAGCTGCGCTAAGCTCCTAGGAAAGCAAGGCTCCAGGGACCAGACAGGGCCGCCACTGCTGCCCCCATCAGCCCACCCTGTCAGGATCCACCTCTGCTAAGGCCTCTATCCTGAATGCTCCCAATCTCCATCTCAGTGGAAGCTAAGCGGGCTTGGGCCCGGTGAGTACTTGATTAGGGGACTGTCTGGGAAGACTGAGCAGTGTAGGCTTAGCCAGGCATGGTGGTACAGAGGTGAGGCAGGAGGATTGCTGTGAGTTTGAGGCCAGCCTGATCTACATAGCGAGATAGTGAGTTCCAAGATAGCCAGAGCTATGATGAGACCCTGTCTCAAAACCAACCAAACACAAAGGACAACAGAAAAACCTAAGCCACCGCCGGGTGTGGTGGCGCACGCCTGTAATCCCAGCACTTGGGAGGCAGAGGCAGGCGGATTTCTGAGTTCGAGGCCAGCCTGGTCTACAGAGTGAGTTCCAGGACAGCCAGGGCTACACAGAGAAACCCTGTCTCAAAAAAAAAAAAAAAAACCTAAGCCACCGCCCCACTCCCACCCCCAGTGCTGCTGTGTGTCCAAGGAATGAAGCCAGGGCCAGGAAGCTGCCTAAGGTTCTCCCCTTGCCTTGCTCTAACTGTGGCCCCGCCCCCTTCTGCCCTTTCTCCATAGTCAGAGATGTACTGGGTAAGCTGGGCTAGGGAGGGTAAAGTGGGGTTCAGACTCTCTGCGTTATGAATTTCACACTCCTGTTCCTGTGTCAGGAACAAGCGGTCCGTCCTGCCCAATCTTACCTTGAGAGCATTAAACACGGTGACCAGCGTGCTGAATAGTGACCGTATGAATGAATGGATTGTTGGGGTGAAAAACAGAAACACGGCCTTCGCAAAAATGCTTTCAGTAATGTAACGAGTTCCTGGCGCACACAAGCTCGCACGCACGCATGCACGCACGCACGCACTGGGGACATCCCCAAAACTCATGAAGCAGCTGTGGTCGACCCAAGGGTGTACAGAGTCTGGGGCCAGCCCCAGGGAGGATTCGGAGGCTAGCCTGCACTGCCTTGTTGTAGAAGCAAGAAAGAGGCCAGTAGGCTGACCCTACATTCATTCCTTAGCTGTGGAGGAGGCAGCAGAGGCCGCTAGTGTTGGCTGAGGCTACCCTAGCCCAGGATCTGGGGAAGACCTGAGCCAGTTGAGGAGGAAGGAAATGTCGTGAAAGGGAAGAACCTGGTTCTTCTGGTCTCCAATCCCCCAGGGCCTGGTTGCAGCCATCTTGGGATTCAGTGGGAGCCCTAGAAGGTAGGAATGGGGCGCAGCACCCGGGGATGCTCCATCCACACACATCGGGGCAGCATGTAAGCCATTTATCCATCCCTACCCTGGCCACAAGGTCACCGGGACAGAGCTGTGCCCAACTCAGCAGTCCTTGCTTAGCTGTTCCCCACTGTATACCAGGATAGAACAGAGCCTGGGGCTTCTGGGCCTGACTCTCCTATTATCCTAAGGATGCTGGCTAGTTCTTTTTATAAAAAAAAAAAAAGAAAAGAAAGAAAGAAAAGAAAAGATGTATTTATTATTTATGTAAGTACACTGTAGCTGTCTTCAGACACACCAGAAGAGGGTGTCCGATCTCATTACAGATGTTTGTGAGCCACCATGTAGTTGCGGGATTTGAACTCAGGACCTTCAGAAGAGAAATCAGTGCTCTTACCCACTGAGCCATCTCTGCAGTCCATGCTGGCTAGTTCTTATAGAAACTTGATATAGTCAAGGGTCATTTTGGTTTTTTTTTTTTTTTTTTTTTTTTTTTGGTTTTTTTCAAGACAGGGTTTCTCTGTGTAGTCCTGGCTGTCCTGGAACTTGCTCTGTAGACCAGGCTGGCCTCGAACTCAGAAATCCACCTGCCTCTGCCTCCCAAGTGCTGGGATTACAGACGTGCGCCACCACGCCCGGCTCGAGGGTCATTTTGGAAGAGGGAACCTCAGATGAGAAAATGTTCCCACCAGATTGGCCTGTAGACAAGCCAGGGACACATTTCCTTGATTGATATGGGAGGGCCCCACCCATAGTGCAGAGGTTCTCAACCTGTGGGTCTCGACCATTTTGGAGGTCAAATGACCCTCACTACAACAAAAGGAACTGTATTAAAGGGTCACAAGGAGGATAAGAACCCCTGCCATAGGGGGTGACGTCATCCCTAGCCAGGTGGTCCAGGGATGTATAAGAAAGCAGGATGACTTGGGCTAGAGAGAGGCCTCCGTGGTTAAGAGCACCTACTGTAGAGAAGTAGGGATGGGCCAGGGCGGTCTTGGCGGAGATCCACTGGCTGGGGCCATCTCTCCAGCCCCCAAACAGGGCACTGCTTAGGCCAGGCTAGCTGGCCTGTGAGCTCCAGGAATCCCCCTGTCTCAGGCTCCCATCCTACCCTAGCAGCAGTGGAGTTATAGATTCCTGCTTCTGTGTTCAGCTTTAGGTTCTGACTGTCCCTCAAGAGCGTTACCCACTGAGCCGCCCCACCCCCTGGCTTTGTGTGGTTCCCGAGAGCTGAAGTCAAGCCCTCATGTTTATATGACACTTTGCCAAGTGAACCACCTTAGCCTGTGTGTCCCAGCTTTTAAGCCAGGTCTGGACGCTCCCAGAACTGAGGTCCAACAATTAGCTTTGAGGGGGCTGGACAGACGGCTCAGCGGTTGAGAGCATTGACTGCTCTTCTGAAGGTCCTGAGTTCAATTCCCAGCACCCACATGGTAGCTCACAACCATCTGTAATGAGATCTGACGGCCTCTTCTGAGTGTCTGGAGACAGCTACAATGTACTCACATATAATAAATAAATAAATCTTTAAAAAAAAAAAAAAAAAAGGAAAGAAAAAGAAAGCAGGGTGACCGCATGGGCATGCATGCACTGGTTGTGTAGCTTGCGGCTTGTGGGACTCCTAACAGTGAGAGCAGAGCTGTTTCTGACCCTTTGCCTGTTTTGGGGGCCCTTTTCTCCTGGGTTGCTTCATCCGGCCTTGACACTGGTTAGGCGCCCTGAGAACCAAGACTGTGGCCCCAGCGGAAGAGGAACACCCCAGAGAGTCAAAAAACGGTAAGAAAGGATGTGGGTGGGAGTCCACTCAGGTGGACAGCAGGAGCGAAGGGCTGGCGGGCAGGGCAGCGGGTGTGAGGAGTGCGGCTAAGTCCAGAGTGAGGCGGGGAGAGGGGGAGGGGAGCAGAACACTAGGAGGCCTGGCCAGACCCCCAGTACCTCCTGTTTCCAGCTGCCCAGATTCAGACAGGGAGACAGGATTCCTGCCCTGGGAGAGGATCCTGCTGTGGGCACAGGGGTCAGCCACTCTCCAAGTGAGCTGTCCTTACACATTTGGGCTCCAGAGGAGAGTCTACACAGAATTCCCTTCAGCGGTACCTGAGCCTCAGACATTACGAGATAACGAATTGTCTTTGCAAGGAAAACCCAGATTCCTGGGGTTCTGTACTCAAAGCATGATCCCCTGTGGGAAATGAGTGGCCTAAGACCCCCTTTCTTACCCAGAAGGAATGCGGGTTCCCCTCAAACATGCCACAGCACCTCAAATCCTTCTCTGCTTAGCTGACACCTGTCTCCTCGGCCACTGTCCTCAATACAGTATGTCTTCCACCTGCAGCGAGACTTTTTCTCCTTTGTTTACGTATTTGCTTTTGCAGTACAGGGGATTTCATCCAGAGCCTCGCACATGCTAGGCAAGCACTCAGCTTCTGGACAGCTTTCCCAGCTCTCCCGCTCATTCTAACTAACTCTCTCCTGTCTTTTGAATTTTAATTTTATTGTTTGTATACGTATGTGCGCGTTTGAGTGTGTGTGTGTGTGTGTATTTGTGTGCATGGGTGTGTGTTTGTGTAAGTGTGTATTTGTGTGTGTGAGTGTGTGCTTGTGTGTGAGTGTGTGTATTTGTGTGTGTGTGTGTGTGTGTGTGGAGGCACCACACACAGTGCATAGATGAGGTTTGTAGAGTTGGTTCTCTCTGTCCACCATTTGTAAGAATTCCAAGGATCACGTTCAGGTGATTACAGGTTGGCAAAGCCGGTGCCGTCCCCCTTGGAGCGACCCTGCTGGCCCCTCTTTTGCTTTTTGAGACAGTGTTTCATGAGGCTCAAGCTGGCCTTGAACTCATGATATAGCACAAGAGAGCCTTGATGTGCATCCTCCTGCCTCCACCTCCTGCTGTAACAGACCTTTATCTTTTTAACTGTTCCCCCCCCCCCCAGCCCCAGGACAAGGTTTCTCTGTAACCCCCGGCGCTGTCCAAGGCTGGCCTCAAACTTCACCAAGCAAGCAGGTGCATGCCTTTAATCCCACCCCCGCCTGGCCTCTTCAACTTTTAAATGAGAAAAAGCTATAAGCTTACCTGAATTTGAATTAGAAACCTGTTGTCTTAAAAACATTATATATTAGCCGGGCGGAGGTGGCACACACCTGTAATCCCAGCACTTGGGAGGCAGAGGCAGGAAGATTTCTGAGTTCGAGGCCAGCCTGGTCTACAGAGTGAGTTCCAGGACAGCCAGGGCTACACAGAGAAACCCTGTCTCGAAAAAACATATATATATATATATATATATATATATATATCGGGACTGAGGATGTGGCTCAGTTGGTTGTGGCTGCCTCGCGTGCACAAGGCCCTGGGATCCCAAGCACTGCACAAAGCAGATAAGATGGCGTATCCTTGTAACCTTAGCACTTGGGAGCTGGACATGGGAGGATTAAGAGCTCAAGGTCAGGCTGGAGAGATGGCTCAGTGGTTAAGAGCACCGACTGCTCTTCCGAAGGTCATGAGTTCAAATCCCAGGAACCACATGGTGGTTCACAACCATCTGTAAGGAGATCTGACCCCCTCTTCTGGTGTGTCTGAAGACAGCTACAGTGTATTTACATACAATAATAAATAAATCTTTAAAACAAAAAAAAGAGCTCAGCCGGGTGGTGGTGGCACATGCCTTTAATCCCAGCACTTGGGAGGCAGAGGCAGGCAAATTTCTGAGTTCGAGACAGGGTTTCTCTGTGTAGCTCTGGCTGTCCTGGCACTCAGTCTGTAGGCCAGGCTGGCCTCGAACTCAGAGATCCACCAGCCTCTGCCTTCTGAGTGTGGATCAGGCGAAACCACATTCCTCAGCCAGCTCTAAGGCACCCCCCTTAGCTGACTCCTGTTCTTACTCCTCTGGAGACAGCGCCATCCCTGCATTACTTCCCACAGATATCTTCCTGGGAACCACCTTCCCATCCTTCAGAATCCAGGACACACCGGTGCCTCTCTGGTGGGTCATTCCCCTGTGGTGGTTTTTCCTTTAACCAGTCCTCACAGTCCTTGTCCCTCCTGTGATGGACGGGCGGCACAAAGACTTGCTGTGAACCCCAATTTCACAAAAGGGCTGTCTTAGTCAGAGTTTCTATTCCTGCACAAACATCATGACCAAGAAGCAAGTTGGGGAGGAAAGGGTTTATTGAGCTTACACTTCCACACAGCTGTTCATCACCAAAGGAAGTCAGGACTGGAACTCAAGCAGGTCAGAAGCAGGAGCTGATGCAGAGGCCATGGAGGGATGTTACTTACTGGCTTGCTTCCCCTGGCTTGCTCAGCCTGCTCTCTTATAGAACCCAAGAATACCAGCCCAGAGATGGTACCACCCACAAGGGGCTCTCTCCCACTTGATCACTAATTGAGAAAATGCCCCACAGCTGGATCTCATGGAGGCACTTCCCCAACTGAAGCTCCTTTTCCTATGATAACTGCAGCCTGTGTCGAGTTGACACACAAAACTAGCCAGTACAAGGGCCTTCTTTTCTTAGCAGGGAAGAAGGATCCTGTTTCTTCCCTCGCAGACTTTCCCCTGTTTTCCCGGCTACCTACAGAGACTGGCTATTTGAAAGCCTCAGCTAGGTCCGTGAACCTGCAGAGGAACCAGGGCGACGGTCCCTCTGCCTGGAGCCAGGGAGCCCCTGTCCTCTGGTGTGGTTTGAACCCCGCCGCCGCCAAAGCCTGCACGCCGGGATGCAGCCCTGCAAACGAAAGCGCTGAGTCACGTTCCGGGAGTGGGAGCCCTGGGGACCCTGCCCTTCGGTGCGTGCTGCGGCGTTTGCGTTGCGGAAGCGCCCCGGGGGCTGCGCTGGGCTGCGGGAACATGCCTGGAGCTGCAACGGGGCTGTAGAATCGCGCTGGGAGCTGCAACTGGGCTATGGAGTGTCGCACAGGGATGTGCAACTGGGCTCTGGGAGCACTCCGGGGACTGCAACTGGGTTGCACCTGGGCTGAGGGAGCACGCCCAGGGTAGTGAGGGCGCCGCTGTCGAGGCCAGAGCTAGCAGCAGCTGACCTCCCCGCAGCACCGGCGGGACTAGGAGACTAGCCATCACGGGATCCTGGGCGCGATGGGCACCCGGCAAGCTTCCGGAGCCAGACCGCAGGCCCCTCGTCCCACAAGAACAGCCCCTGTTCCTGACGACGCCTTGCACTTCCCTCTCTCCCTACCGGCGCGCGCCCCCTGGTGGACGCCGTCCAGCTCGCAGCCTCCGCCCTCCGCGGTGGTCGCCGGGCTCTAAGCTCCCTGCAGGACCAGAGCCAGCCCAGGATAGAAGACTAGTGGAAAGGCAGTGGTCTGAAAAGACAGCGGTGTGAGCTGGTGTGCATGCATGTGTGAGCACATGGAATTATACATGTGCAAATAAATAAGTGTTGTGTATGTGTGGCTATGATTGTACAACGTAGTAGTGTAAGTTGCCCCCGAATGGAGCGCTGGGTGGGTGGGTAGCTATCGTGGTGGGCAGGGGCAGGATGTGGGTCTAGAGGCCTCCAGTGTCCAGGGACGGTTGGGTAACTCCTGAATGCCTTCTTTGTTTTTGCGATGCTCTAGGGATTAAATGTAAGGCTTTGGATGTTAGCCAGATCACTCTTTTTAACTTTGTTTTGATTTCTGAAATAGGGTTCACCATGAAGTCTTAGCTACTTCCTGTGTGGACCAAGCCCGCCTGCAGCTCGCAGCGGGTAGCCTGCCTCTGCCTCCCGGAGTGCAAAGGTGTGGCTACCGCACCTGGCTCTTTTTAATTTCAATATTTGCATTTTTAAATTCTGTGAGAATTTCATTCAAGAGTACTGTATTTACATTATTCCTACCATCCCCATCCCCCTCCACCTCCAACGCCCCCCAGGGGTGAGACTTTAAGAACTTTCTCACACTGGCAAACCAGCTGGTGTCATTGTGCTGGCCTTCCTTGTCTACACAGTCATATTGTTGAGATTTCGTGGGTGTAATGTTCCCTGTTCTGTCTACATGACATTGTCTAGCAGTAGCCTTGCTGGTCCTCTGTCTGGTTCTCTGATTTTCTCTCTCTCTCTTTCTCTCTCTCTCTCTCTCTCTCTCTCTCTCTCTCGTGTGTGTGTGTGTGTGTGTGTGTGTGTGTGTGTGAGAGAGAGAGAGAGAGAGAGAGAGAGAGAGAGAGAGAGAGAGAGACTTTCCCTGAGCCCTGAGGTAGGTTGCACTGCAGATGTACCAGGTTGGGTAATGCACCCCGCAGGCACTAATTATCTGCACTCTGACACAGTCAGCTTGACACAAGCTAGACTCATCAGAGGGAGGAGCTTCAGCTGAGGAAATGCCTCCATGAGATCCAGCTGTGGGTGTCTGTAACAGTCTCCATCTGAAAGCCAAACTAAATCAAAACCAACCCCCCCATCATTCTTTGATAAAAAGCGGGAGCTATAGTCATCTGTTGGTCTAATATATGTTATTTATTTTTTATATTTGTTATACATGCATGTCTGTGCATCACATCTATGCAGTCAGTGTCCATGGAGGTCAGAAGAGAATGTTGGATTCCCTAAAACAGGTACTACAGACACCCACTGCTATATGGGTGCTGGGACTAGAACCTGTGTCCTCTGGAAGAGCGGCCTGCGTTCTTAACTACCGAACCATCTCTCCAGCCCCTGGCCTACATATTTAGATACAGTTAGAAATTATACCGGTTTAGGAAAATGGCTGTAGAAGGTTCTCACCTAGGGCCTGTGACCAGGAACCCACACAGCCTGGTCTTGAAGCCTGTCCTGGCTGGTTTTGTGTCAGCTTGACAGAAGCTAGAGTCATCAGAGGAAGGAGCTTCAGTTGAGGAAATGCCTCCATGAGATCCAGCTGTAAGGCATTTTCTCTGAGTGACATCCCTGGGGTGGCCCTGGGTTCCATAAGAAAGCAGGCTGAGCCAGCCATGCCGAGAAAGCCAGAAAACAGCACCTGCCGTGGGCTCTGCATCAGCTGCTGTCCCTGGTTCTAGCCCTGCTTGACTTCCTGTCCTGACTTCCTCCAGTGATGGATTATAATCTGGAAGTCTAGCTGAATTCACCCTTTCCTCCCCGACTTGCTTTTGGGTCCTGGTGTTTTTGTAGAAGCTGTAGAAAGCCTGAGTAGGACAGAGCCCTCTGTAGTCCTGGCAGGGCCTGAATATAATAAGATCATCCTGCTTCAGCGTCCTGGAAGCTGGGTAGCAGGCCCGAAGCCCCGGGGAGAGCCTCTTCGATCTGTGACACAGCTCTCACCCGGCATGGCTTGCATTTCCACTGTAAGATTCTGAGGTGTGCTGGAGAGATGACTCAGATGTTAAACTCACTGGCTGCTCTCCCAGAGGACCTAGGTTCAATTCCCAGCACCGACGTGACAGCTCACAGCTGTCTGTAACTCCAGTTCTAGAGGATCAGACACCCTCACACAGTCATATATATGCATGAAATGGGGTGGGGTGGGGACTGCCAAGAGAAACTGGGCAGTGGTGGGGCACACCTTTAATCCTAAAACTCAGAAGGCAGAGGCAACATGGACCTACAGAGTGAGTTCCAGGACAGCGAAGGCTACACAGAGAAACCCGGTCTCAATGCCCCCCCACTCCAAAAAAGACCCAAAGGAAATTGAGTTTGGTGGCTCAGGCATTTAATCCCAAAACTAGGCGGGTGGAGGCAGGAGGATTGCTCCAAGCTAGGCTACAGAATGAGTTCCAGATCAGCCTGAGCTACAGTTTGAAATCCTGTCTAATAAAACATAACAGTAGAATTTGGGGATATGCCTCCATGGGTCAAAAAATCCACATGGAAGCCAGGCATGGAATGTGTTTATAACTCAGAGAAGGGTTCTGGAGGTTGTGGGCTAGCCAGAATTAGTGAGTTAAAGGAGGGATATTTAAGAATTTAAGAGGCTGAGCCGGGCAGTGGTGGCGCACGCCTGTAATCCCAGCACTTGGGAGGCAGAGGCAGGTGGATTTCTGAGTTCGAGGCCAGCCTGGTCTACAGAGTGAGTTCCAGGACAGCCAGGGCTACACAGAGAAACCCTGTCTTGAAAAAAAGTAAAAAAAAAAAAAAAAAAAAAAAGTAAGAATTTAAGAGGCTGTTCCTTTCTTTTTTTTTTTTTTAAAGATTTATTTATTTATTATATGTTAGTACACTGTAGCTGTCTTCAGACACTCCAGAAGAGGGCGTCAGATCTTGTTATGGATGGTTGTGAGCCACCATGTGGTTGCTGGGATTTGAACTCAGGACCTTTGGAAGAGCAGTCGGTGCTCTTAACCGCTGAGCCATCTCTCCAGCCCCCTTTCTTTTTTTTCTTTTTCTTTTTTTTTTTTTTTTCAAGGCAGCGTTTCTCTGTGTAGCCCTGGCTGTCCTGGAACTCACTCTGTAGACCAGGCTGGCCTCGAACTCAGAAATCCGCCTGCTTCTGCCTCCCAAGTGCTGGGATTACAGGCGTGCGCCACCAGCACATGGAGGTGGTTTTGTAACTGAGGTCCCCTCTTCCCCAGATGCCCCAACCTTCTTTCACGTTGACCAAAGCAAACCAGGTCGCCGTCCAGGCTCACACTCAGGCTGTGCAGCGTGTGGCACTTGCTGTGGCTGCCACCAAAATCCACCCTGGTACGTAATACTCTCCCAGATATCCACAGTCCTGCTCCGAAGCCACAGGCCTCTCCTACCCTAAGTAACAGTGGAGGCTGGGGGCTGCCTGTGGGTTGTGGGTACGAGAGGAAGGCATACTGATTTGCCATACCTCGGGATGCATTCCGGCTGCTTGGAGGCTTGTGGTTGATTCTCAGGTCAGAGAGACTCACGGATGCCTCAAGGGGCACCCAGCCTCCTCCGCTTTCCCTCCCTGGGACACAAATGTCCCAGTGGATGCTCCCCGACGTCCTCAGATTTAGCTTTTTATGCATGTATCTCTAATTTGTTAGCCACCGATTTATTGGGTATCCTACGTACCTACAATGTAGGGTCAAGGCTAGGAGCTGGGAGGCAGCTGGGAAGGCGAGCTGGCTTTTCCTGGTTACCATGGTGACACCATCAGCCCGGTGGCCTGACTACCCTCCTCCGTGTGTTGGTCAGCTGGGCAGACAGGGGCTTTGCTTGCTTTTGATCTGCCCAGGGGGCTCCCGCTGCCCTGGTCCCTCCTCACCCTAGCTCCTTCCTGTGAAGCCCAGGGAACTGTTTGCTGCCTTTGTACCCCCTCTTGCTGCCACATCCAAGTCAATACCAGGCCCACGGTCAGGCCCACGTGAGGGTCCTCCCACATGAGGGCTGTGAGGTGTGATTCCTGTAATGATGTCCCCATGCTTGGAGGATCCAATTTCTAACCACTGTGCTCAGAGAGCTCAATTTGTACATACAAATTGTAAAAATTTAATTATACTTATTTGTGTGTGTGTGTGTGTGTGTATGTGTGTGTGTGTGTGTGTGTGTGTTCACTGTGTGTGTAGAGATCAGAGGACAATTTACAAGAGTTGCTTCTCTCCTTCCATGAATTCTGTGGGGTCTGGGGATCACACTCCAGTCCTCTGGCTTGACAACAAGCACCTCTACCCACAGAGCCATCTTGCTTGGCCATAAGCAGAAGTTTAAAGTGCACCTGGCAGGCCAGGCTGCACCTCTAATCCCAGCGACCTCAAATCTGAGGCAGGAGGATCTCTAGTTTGAGGCCAGCCTGAGCAACTTATCTTTCGTTCCCTAAAAGAAAACACAAAACAGAAGAAAATGCACACCTCCCCCACCCCCCAAAATAACCAAAAGAATAAAATCCAGGAACTTGTGTTTTGGGAAGTGAAAACCCAAGAGTCTCCCCGCTAGTGTTAGGTATAAAACTCAGTCCTCAAGCTGTATTCGTCTAATGGGTTTCCCGCTGGTGCTGTCCCGAGTGTACCAGCAAATCCCAGCGGGGGAAAAACGTCCAAATACCTTTTTGGACCTAATTCATGCTCTAGGTAACATTTTAAGTCACAGGTGATCACAAACTACTGAGGAAAGGGTACAGGGGCAACTGGATCTCCACCAGGGAGGAAACCCAGATGATTCCATGATGTTAGCATTGAAAAAGAAAATGGCGGAAGCTGGAAGGTGGCTCACCTATAATCCCAGCACTGAGGAAGTCGAGGCAAGAGGATGAGTTCAAGATCATCCTCAGCTACACAGGGAGCCGGAGTTTCAACCTGTGCTACATGAGGGTCTCGAAAATACGGATAAATAAAAGGTAAGGCCCGGAGAGATGTAAGCATAAGACCAGAGTTCAGACCCCAGTGCCCATGTCACAAGCTGGGCCTCACTGCACACTCCTATAATTCCAGTCCAGGGAGGAAGGTCACTGGGGCCTGTGGCTTCAGGCCTAGTTGAGAAAATGCAAACATCAGACTTGGGGTAAGACTCTGCGCCAAAGAGATAGGAAAAGCTGGAGGTAGTGGTGCATACAGCCTTTAGGGCCAGCACCCAGGAGGCAGAGGTGTGGGTCTGTGGATTTGAGACAGCCTGGTCTACATAGAGAGTATTAGGGAAGCCAGGGCTGTACAGCGAGGGTCTGTCACAAACAAACAGACATCACAGGGATAGGCAGAGAGTGGCAGAGGGGACACTGGAGACCCTCTCTGGCCTCTACGGCCGCACTGTACCCCCCCACACACACCCAGATACAGTCACGCAAACAAATCAACAAATGAATAAGACTTTAAAAAGTAAAACTCTGGGGGCTGGAGAGGTGGCTCAGCGGTTAAGGGCACTGACTGCTCTTCCCAGAGGTCCTGAGTTCAAATCCCAGCAACCACATGGTGGCTCGCAACCATCTGTAATGAGATCGGACTCCCTCTTCTGGTGTGTCTGAAGACAGCTACAGTGTAATTACATATAACAATAAATAAATAAATAATAAATAAATAAATAAATAAATCTTCAAAAAAGGGCTGGAGAGGTGGCTCAGCAGTTAAGAGCACTGACTGCTCTTCCAAAGGTCCTGAGTTCAAATCCCAGCACCCACATAGTGGCTTACAACCATCTGACTGACTCCTTCTTCTAGGGTGTCTGAAGACAGCTACAGTGTACTTACATATAATAAATAAATAAATAATAAATAAATAAATAAATAAATCTTCAAAAAAGGGCTGGAGAGGTGGCTCAGCAGTTAAGAGCACTGACTGCTCTTCCAAAGGTCCTGAGTTCAAATCCCAGCACCCACATAGTGGCTTACAACCATCTGACTGACTCCTTCTTCTAGGGTGTCTGAAGACAGCTACAGTGTACTTACATATAATAAATAAATAAATCTTAAAAAAAAAAAAGTAAAATTCTAGCAAAGAGAAATATCAGCAAGAAAGAAAAACTATTCGTAAAAGAGAAAAAAAGTTTTCATCTAAGTGGCAACTAATGTCTTTAAACCTAAAGAATTCTGAAAACCAGCAAGAAAATGTCATTTGTATTATTAAGAAAGAAGACAGAACCGGGCAGTTGTGGCGCACGCCTGTAATCCCAGCACTTGGGAGGCAGAGGCAGGTGGATTTCTGAGTTCGAGGCCAGCCTGGTCTACAGAGTGAGTTCCAGGACAGCCAGGACTACACAGAGAAACCCTGTCTTGAAAAACCAAAAAAAAAAAAAAAAAAAAGAGGACATAGGACATTATTTTATAGAACAAATATGAGAAAGAAATAAGGCAATCAGACTTGTTTTAAAATGATGAAAAACAAACTCAACGTGGCATTTAAATAATTTAGTTATAGGCTTTTTGAATTTTTTTTTTTAGGCCAGCCTGATCTACATAATGAGTTCCAGAACTACATAGCAAGACTTATTATTTAAGTGCATTTCCACTTTTGCTACAGGGCCAGGAAGCATTAATTTGGAGAAATTACACAACTGATTCCCCAGGAAAGACACAAAGCCCATAGGAAGTTAAACTAAAGAACACACCGTTGGTGGAGGGTCCTCCCCCACCCCTTCTTTCTCTCTTCTTGGGGCCACCCTCCGTCCTGAAAGTGACCGTGAGTGGCCCGTAGGTTCCTGGAGCTGTGCTTGGCATCTTTGCATGGCTTGGTTTGGGGTGAGTGTAATGGAGACTTACAACCGGGCACTGGGGTGAGCGTAACTCCCCTGCCTCGGCCTGTTCACTTTTGAGTAGTTTGGATTGTAATGAACATAACCTGTTTTTTCCGGACGGACTGTCTCAAAAGCCAGGAAGATGCTAGCAATCAAATTCCTGCGCTATCTAGCTGGAGGCAGAGGTGTGAGTCTCAGCTGTCCCCTGCTCTCCTCCAGCTGTGTTGACTTAGTATGACTGACTGAAGGAACCGACTTCCTCTGCCTCAGAAGGGAGACAGCTGGGCCCCACTCCTAGTTTACCCTGAGGATTACAAGAGAGAATGCGAGGATGGCCTTTGGAACACGGATGTGCAAACAGAAGGCTCTCAGGCTCTCGGTGCCCGGCAGTTGGCTGTCAAGTTACACTTAGACATTGAAGGTGTTTGAGAAACATGCAGAAAGGCTCACACGTCCTTGTTTTGTTAAGTTAGATCCAAAGTGAATATTTACTTAATTTGTGGTAGAGTCTCTTCTATCCCAGGCTCTGTTGGCAAGGATGACCTTGAACTTCATGTATGTTTGTGTGTGTGTGCATTTGTGTGTGCACATGCACATGCACGTGTGTGTGTTTGTGTGTATGTGTGTGTGCATGTGACTCAAATACTGATCCCCCCACACGCACATGAGAATAGCTGGAGAGACAGACTGAAGGAGAGGTGATTGTTTGTCAGAACAAAAGAGCTTTGAATGCTGCAAACCTATTTCTGGTTATGGTATCTATGGTAACTATACAGGTAACAAGGGTGAACATTTTTATGTCTAGCCCTCTGACGATTATGTGCCACACGTTCATGCAGTATAGATAGGGATTTATAACACCCTATTGCAGTCTAGTTGTTCAGTTCAAACTGACCTGTAGACTCCTATCGCCTGCTCTAGCAGAGAGCAGAGAATCACCATTAGCTGATTTGACCACACCTCAGATTCCATACATGTGTTGATACAAAAATGCCCCTATTTTGTTACTTTCAAAAGCTACATTTTTTCAGAGCAAAACAACCAGACACCAGTGAAGTTAAAGCAGTCCTGGCAAGACTCACTGTCAAGCATACTGAGATGGATGCTGACTGGCTGAGACACGGATCTGTTCCAGCATTGCCGGGTCCTCCAGCCTTACCAACTGTTTCAGTCAGGACTTCAGCTAAACCTGGCACTTTCTTTTTTTTTCTTTTCTTTTTTTCTTTTTTTGGTTTTTCGAGACAGGGTTTCTCTGTATAGCTCAGTCTGTAGACCAGGCTGGCCTCGAACTCAGAAATCTGCCTGACTCTGCCTCCCAAGTGCTGGGATTACAGGTGTGTGCCACCACCGCCTGGCTTTCCGGCACTTTCTTAATGGCAAATGATCCCACAGAGCCTGGACCTCAAGTGACAGCTCTCCCAGGATTTGGCTACCATCTCAATTTTCTTAGAGTTCCACAGATGCTGCTGCTCCCAGACAGCAGGAAGCAATCTGTAGAGCACAGCACCCTCATTCTGGAGATGTGGGGTGGGTGGTTGGTCGCTTGGTGGGTTACGGACGGTTGTTATTTAGGGGGGTTGGTTGCAGGTTGTTAGTGGTCGCAGTCAGGGAAGAAGCAAAGGAAAAGAGACTGGGTTCAGGGCTCTCTTTCTCTCTCCCCTCTATCCTTTTTTTCCTATCTAGGAGAGTTAGGGAGTACAAATAGGGGAAAGAGAAAAGAGCATTATCGCATCTCCTGTTAGACTGAAAAACACATCAAGTCTCAAAGATCTTAGATTGGTATGGATTTTTGAATGATGACAGAAATTTGAGGTTGTATTTGCTACAACATAATGTATGTTTGCTTCAGCCCTCATAGAGGGTATATGTGCGCATTACTTGAATGCAACTCATTTAAAATGTAATATTAAAAAAAAAATAGCCGGGCAGTAGTGGTGCATGCCTTTAATCCCAGCACTTGGGAGGCAGAGGCAGGCAGATTTCTGAGTTCAAGGCCAGCCTGGTCTACAGAGTGAGTTCCAGGACAGCCAGGGCTATATAGAGAAACCCTGTCTCACCCCCCCCAAAACAAACAAAAACAAACAAAAAACAAACAAACAACAACAACAAAAAACCAACAGATGTGGCAAAGCTGCCAGCACTGGGCGGCTCTCGCCTGGTGACCTCACGGGGTAAACTGTGGATAGGCAGGCCCTGGGCAGCTGACCGCCTCACTCTGCCTAGATGAGGTAGGACTGCCCCCCCCCCCCCAGTTCAAAAGGAGTCTGTCAAATCTTCTGGCCTGGTGGGAGACGATAGATGCCCCACCAACCACAGAGGAACAGTGGGTGACTGTCCAGAGAGCCAGTCTCTTTCACTTTCACAGACTCAGAAGCTGCTTGGTCTGCAAACCCACTTACTCAGGTGAAATCTCTCCTTCCCAGTGGGCAGGAGACTGGATGGATACAGCTTTATCCATTTTTCAGTACCAACCAAGGCTTGAACTGCCGTCTCCGTTACCTTCACAGGTAAAATGCAGGCGGCAGGCCTCACTCTCCTGGAGCTACGAGTCTGTCTTACAGGTTTCCTTGTTAGCAGATTCAGAAAAGTGAAACTCAAAAGAGGTGTAAGGTTTACAACACTTGAAAGACATAAAAGCTAACGTTGTGAAGGATCTAAGAGAGTGTTTCAGGGTCTAAGAAGATGTTTTAAGGTCAGCAAATGCAAGTTATGAAAGTTAGAGGGTCTAAGAAGGTGTTTTAAGGTTAGCAAATGCAAATAGAGGATGTAAAAGCTTAAATGGTGGTAAGGAAATGATTTAAGGGGGCTGGGGAGACAGCTCAGAGGATAAGAGCACCGGCTGCTCTTCCAGAGGTCCTGAGTTCAATTCCCAACAACCATATGGTGGCTCACAGCCATCTATAGTGAAGTCTGGTGCCCTCTTCTGGCCGTGCAGGCAGAACATTGTATACATAATAAACAAATCTTTTTTAAAAAGAAAAGAAAATGACATGGTATATGCGCTTCAGATTTCTTTCCCTCGCCCACTTGACACAAACCCTCTACAGAACTTTGAACTCACCAAGACGAGACAAATGGATTGGACATTGTGACAAAATAGCTCTTACTCTGACAGCTCTCACGGCTGTTCTCGACTGTACATGGCATACTGCTGTTAGAGATAAAGCTATTTCTGGGTCCAACAGGGGAAAAGCTCGGGTGACTGAACCCACACATAGTGCATCAAATGGCTTTGTAGTTGCGCACTGTATTTCCAGTTGTTCTTTGCGGTGGCTGGCTGGATAGTTAATCATTGACATTTCTGTGGCCCATCACCTGCTTTCCATATGTAAATGCTTGCCCTTCCTCACCTGCCCAAAAGATAATTCTCTGAGAAGGCCGTGTTAAAAACACGCTGCCCGGTGAAGGTCACATAGCCCTCAATGCCAAAAGACAACACAGAGATAAGGACTGGGGTGTTGTCCTGCTGCTGATTGGCTCAGACTGGATGAGAAAGGAGTTTGGCCTTTGAGGATTAAAGAGTTGGCAGCTGGGGCTGGGGCAGGAGGAGATAGAGGGACGGAACCAAAATGGGATGAGGACAGGGAGGCAGAGCAGAGAGAAAACCATGTCCTCAGTGGCAGGGAACTCAGGTGGAGTCTGGTGGGCTAGCCGAGGGACTGGCCCATCAAACAGGCAAACAGCCTTATACTATACAGATGTCTCTATGTCTTTATTATTAAACCCCACGTGGGATCCCCAAAGCCCTGAAGTATCTATTGTGTGCCATTCTGTGTGGGATCCAGTCTCCAGACTTAAACCATTAAGATAGGACCTGCAGAAACAAATTGGTCATCTCAGCCAGAGGTTTTTGTTTTGTTTTGTTTTGTTTTGTTTAGTTTTGTTTTGTTTTTATCACAGATCAGGGGTTGGCCAGCTGGAAAGATGGCTCAGCAGTTAGGAGCACTTTCTGCTCTTCCAGGAGGCCTGGGTTAGGGTTAGGGTTCCCAGAGCCCACATGACAGCTCACTACTGTAATGTCAGTCCCAGGGGGATCAGATAACCTTCTTCTGGCCTTCCGGGACACCAGGCATGCAAGTGACAGCACAGACATACACACGGGCAAAACATCTATACACAATTAAAAGAAAAAAAACCCATAAATAAATCATGAGCTGGTGAAATAGCTCAGCGGGTTGAGGCACTTGCCACCAAGCCTGACACCTGAATTCAATCCCTCTGGGAATTGGGAAGGAGAGAACAGTATACCCACTCCGTGCCAGCCTTTGCCTCCTGCCTTCCACCACCACCTTGCTTTTTATCGGGTGAGCTGGGTTTGGCCGAGCACACCTTTCTTTAATCCAGCACGCGGTAGGCAGAAGTCAGCCCGGTCTACATAACCTATTCCAGAACAGCCTCAAATAAATAAATAAATAAATAAATAAATAAATAAATAAATAAAATAAATTCAGGTATATTGTTGGTTTGCTTGATTTTTGGTTTGGGGTCCGAGTCTGATTCTATAGCCTAGGCTAGCCTGGAATTCACTATGTAATCCAAACTGGCTTCGAATTCGTGAGTGAATGGCCTCCTGCCTCAATCTCCCAGCGTGAGAGTGTGAAGATGTGAGCCAGCATTCCCAGTAAGGGTCTGTGTTTCAAAGAAGCGAGCGAACCAGCCTCTGACTACAAGGAACGATCTATGCCTCGGGTGAGAAGCGCTTCCAGCCACACTCAAGATGGCTTCGATCGGCGCCCGTTCGGGAGCTGTGGCAGGCACACACTTCCGCCTGCCACTCCCAACATGGCGCTACAGGAGCGTCCGGGGGCGGGGCCGAGGGAGGAAGTGGGTGTGACAGGGACGGAAGCCGAGCAGGGCTCGGAGCTAAGACAGCGAGAGGAGTGGGAACTGTGCTGTCCGCTGCGATGATTCCCCCTCAGGAGGCTTCCGCTCGGCGGCGGGAGATCGAGGACAAGCTGAAGCAGGTGAAGCTGGGGAGAAAGTGAAGGAAGGGCGCAGGGGCATCGGACCGGGCTGGAAGTGGAGATGGGGTTAGGGGTAGGCCGTGGTGCTGGGTGGTGGTGGTCGGTCTACTTTCACCATCGGCTTGTGGTGATGTCCTCCTCTCCTCTCCTCGCAGGAGGAGGAGACGCTGTCCTTCATCCGAGACAGCCTGGAGAAGAGCGACCAGCTCACTAAGAACATGGTGAGTGGCCCCTCAGCTGGGAGGCTGCAGACAGGCTCCTGGGCTCCAGAGGAGGGGCGTGTGACGGACGCGTCTTGCGTCCAGGGACTCGAGCGTGGGTAGTAAACTGTGATAATATGTGGGCATCTCATGCGGCGATGGGTATCTCTGCTTCCCAGTCTCCACTCCCTCACGGAGGATACCGCTGGCCTGGACCTGTTACTGTCTGTCCTTCTGCAAACATTTAGTGATCCCTTGTGCATGGTCTGCTACTGGACCCGTGTTATTGTCAAATTCAAGAGATGGATGCTGTTCGGTACTAACAGATGATCACCTGGAAGGTTGAGATTTACCGAGGCAGCGAGGTCCCAAGGTGCTTTGGAAACAGAACCATCTCAGAAAGCTAATGGGTCTTAGATCTATCCCATGTCCCACAGCTTACTTATGTGGTTTCTAGTGGTAAGGCTTGGGTTATGATTAATTTGTCTTTGGTAAACAGACAAGGTCAGCCTCCCAGTGTGTCTGTGAAGGGTCCTATGCACGCTTCACACTGTCGGGCATATAGTAGATACTTTAAATGTGCTCGTATTTTGTGTTTAGTCACGATAATAAAGCTGTAATACTTATTTAATGAGATTTACTCATAGGGAAAGGATTTTTGGTTTGTTTGTTTGTTTGAGGTAATGGTAATATATTTGAACTATCCTGGGTGAAGCTACATTCTATTCAGTCTAGGAGAACTTTAGAGAGAACAGAAATTGGGATTTGGCTTTCAAGGGTAGAAAGGAAACTATCTGGAGGTGATTTTATATATATATATATATATATATATATATATATATACATATATATGGTTTTATAGTTATATAGTTATTATGTATAGTGTTCTGGTTGTATGTATGCCCACAAGCCAGAAGAGGGCACTCAATCTCATTATAGATGGCTATGAGCCACCATGTGGTTGCTGGGAATTGAACTCAGGATTTTAAAAGTGCAGCCAGTGCCCTTAACTGCTGAGCCATCTCTCCCACCTGATTATCTTTTTGTTTTTGTTTTTGTTTGAGACAGGGTTTCTCTGTATAGCCCTGGCTGTCCTGGAACTCACTTTGTAGACCAGCTGACATCGAACTCAGAAATCTGCCTGCCTCTGCCTCCCAAGCACTGGGATTAAAGGCGTGCACCACCACCACCTGGCAATTATCTTTTTTTTTTCAATAAGAGAATTTATTTTATGTGTATGTGTATTTGCGTGTGTGTGTGTGTGTGTGTGTGTGTGTGTGTACCATGAATAGGCAGTGCCTGCAGAGGTCAAGAAGAGGGTGTCAGATCCTCTGGGACTGGAGTTACAGGCAGTCAGTGGTAAGCTGGATGATATGCCTGCTGGGAACTCAGTACAAGTCCTCTGCCAGAGCAGAATCCTCTCTCCAGCTCCCCAGGAATGATGATCTTAGGAAGAATTAGTTTAAAGTTTTTCTTGCCTTAAGATGAACATTCAGAGCCGGGCGTGGTGGCGCACGCCTTTAATCCCAGCACTTGGGAGGCAGAGGCAGGCGGATTTCTGAGTTCGAGGCCAGCCTGGTCTACAGAGTGAGTTCCAGGACAGCCAGAGCTACACAGAGAAACCCTGTCTCGAAAAACCAAAAAAAAAAAAAAAAAAAAAAAAAAAAGATGAACATTCAGGGCTGGTGAGATGGATCAGCAGTTAAGAGCCCTGGCTGTTCTTCTGAAAGTCCTGAGTTCAAATCCCAACACCCATATGGTGGCTGGCAACCATCCATAACGAAATCCGACGCCCTCTTCTGGTGTATCTGAAGACAGCCACAGTGTACTCACATATAATAAATAAATAAATCTTAAAAAAAAAAACAACTTTCAACCAGTTTATGTTGAACCACATTCCAGACTAGGGATGCAATAGTAGCAAGCAGGTCGACTGCGTTCCTTCCTGTGTGTAGCTTATCGTCCAGAAAACAACAACAACAACAACAAAAAAAAAAAAACCAAAAAAAAAAAAAAAGGCAAGAAATGTCTGTGAGTACTTCCAGGTCATCCCTGAGAGCCCTGAGCCATAGAGTCCCTCCCACAGGTGTCTATCCTGTCGTCCTTTGAGAGCCGTCTCATGAAGCTGGAGAACTCTATCATCCCCGTGCACAAGCAGACGGAGAACCTGCAGAGGCTGCAGGAGAATGTGGAGAAGACGCTGTCCTGCCTGGACCATGTCATCAGCTATTACCACGTAGCCAGCGACACGGAGAAGATCATCCGAGAGGGGTGAGCTACATGCACAGGGTGGCATGATTCATGTCCCCTGTCCCCTGGTCCCGTGGCCCTAGTCCTTAGATGGAAGGAGCGTAGAGCATAGAGCGCCCCGCATGAGTTCTCTTCCTCTCCTGCAGACCGTGTCCGTAGTCCGTCCGTCTAATCCCTGTCCTCCGAGGCTGACCCAGCTTTTTTTCTTTCCCAGCCCCACAGGTAGGCTGGAAGAGTACCTGGGAAGCATGGCCAAAATCCAGAAGGCCGTGGAGTATTTTCAGGACAATAGCCCAGATAGCCCAGAGCTCAACAAAGTGGTAAGAAACCTATGGATTAGTGCAAGATAGACAGACGGACATCATTCCCTGTCCCGGTCTCACGAGGGACATGTGCCAGTTTGAAGAAGTATGTAGAAGACAGGTGTGGTGGCTCATGCCTAGAATTTGTGAGTTGGAGGCCAGCCTGGGATATGTGATATTCTGGACTAGCCTGGGCTATGTAGTGACATCACATCTCAAAATGTTAAGCAAACATATAGAAGAGGGAGTTACAGAGCATTCACAATGTACACGTCAGATCCTGTGCCCCGGGACTTAGAGATAGAATTTTTCATCATACGATTTCAAATGTAAGTTTAGCATTTGATTTTTAGATATGGATTGGAGGTTTCTTCACTATGGTAAAAAATATCCTGTACCTAGGCATGGGGCCTCACACCTGTCATTCTAGGACTCAGGAGGGTGAGGCAGGAGGATTGCAGCAAGTCCAGATTGGCCTACATAGTGAGTTCCAGGATGGCCAGAGCTACATAGCAAAACCCGACTCAAAGCCGTAAAGCAGAAGAAACACATAAATCGTATAAAGTCGGCCATCTCAGCCAGGCATGATGGCGGGCAAGTACCCGCGCTCTTGGTACTCGGGAGGCAGAGGCAGGAGGATTGCAGCAAATGTGAGGCCAAGCTGGGCCACATATCATATTTCAGGCCAGAAAGTACTTAAACAACAAAAACAAAGCAGCAGTTGTCCCCACTGTGACCCTTTGCATGAGTCGCAGCTGGGTGGCAGAGAGGCCTCTCACGGTTTCCCCCCAGTCCCTGTCCATCTCCAGAAACTCATTTTCCCCAACCAAGCCCTGCGCCCAGTGGACACCTAGGCCAGCCCTGCCTTCTCTCTAGCATCTAAATGTCCTTCTACATTGGTTCTGTTTATAAAGGCTGTGTGTGTATGTGCACATATATACATATGTATGTGGAGGTCAGAAGTTAACCTGAAGTATTGTTTCTCAGTAACGACACTTTGCTTTTTGAGAGAGGGTCTCTTGCGGGGACCCGTGGCTCACTGGTTTAGGCTAGACCAGCTAGCTACTGAGTCCCAAGGTTCTACCTGTCTTCACAACCCCTGAGCAAGGATTAAAAACACCACCCATAAATCATCCTTTGATTTCCACATATGCCATAGCACTGTGCCCAGTCTTTTGTTTTTGACTTTTGAGACTGGTCCCGTGTAGAAATCTGGCTCTATCTATCTAGTGCTGGCATTAAAGGCGTGTGCCACCACATCCAGCCTCACACCTGGCTTTTTATGTGGGTTCTGGGAGGAGAACTTAGGTTTTCATGCTTGCATGGAAAACAGATTGCCAAACTGACTGTGTTCCTAGGCCTTGACGTCTTTGGTTTTATTTTTTAATTTATTTATTTTATTTGTATGGGTACACTGTAGCTGTCTTCAGACACACCAGAAGAGGGCATCAGATCCCATTACAGATGGTTGTGAGCCACCATGTGGTTGCTGGGATTTGAACTCAGGACCTCTGGAAGTGCTCTTAACCGCTGAGCCACCTCTCCAGTCCCCAGCTTCTTTCTTTTAGCTTAATGATTGATTTTTATTTTTATTTTTTTGTATTTTGGGGTTTTGCTTGTTCTTTTCTTTTCTTTTTTTTTTTCGAGACAGGGTTTCTCTGTGTAGTCCTGGCTGTCCTGGAACTCACTCTGTAAACCAGGCTGGCCTCGAACTCAGAAATCCACCTGCCTCTGCCTCCCAAGTGCGCCACGACGCCCGGCTTGCTTGTTCTTTTCAAGACAGAGTTTCTTCCAGCATGTGTGAGGTAGAGGCAGGTAGATCTCTTGAGTCTGAGACTACTTTAGACAGCCAGGGGTACACAGAGAAACCATGTCTTAGAACCCTCCCCCACGCTGACCCCCCAAAAAGACAGAATTTCTTTGTATAGTTCTGTCAGTTCTGGAACTTGCTCTGTAGACCAGGCTAGCCTTGAACTCTCAGAGATCTGCCTGCCGGAGAGATGAGCCAGGGGTTAAGAGCACTGACTCTCTTCCAGAGGACCCTGGTCAAATCCCAGCACCACATGGTGGCTCACAACTGTCTGTCACTCCAAGATCTGACACCCTCACACAGACAGACAGACATTCAGGTGAAACACTAATGCACATAAAATGAAAATAAATAAAATTTTTTAAAAACTTAAAAGAAAAACAACTCTTCATTCATTTCATTTGTGTAGTGGGCACATGTGTGCTCTAAGGGACAACTTACAGGGCTTGCCTCTCCCCTTCTCTTTGGCAATCATTCTCTGAGATCAAACTCAGTACCTCAGGCGTGGCAGCAGACGCCAAACCCCAGAACCATCGACTGTCTTGGCCAACCTAATATCTCACACGTGTGAGCCATTTATCACTTCCACGTCACTCTCCATCTTTGAAGGAGATCAGGACAGGAACTCAGACAGGGCGCGACCCTGGAGGCAGAAGCTGATGCGGAGGCTATGGAGGGTGCTGCTTACAGGCTTGTTCACATGGCTTGCTCAGCCTGCTTTGTTTTTGTTTTTGTTTTTGTTTTTCAAGACAGAGTTTCTCTGTATAGTCCTGCTGTCCTGGAACTCACTCTGTAGACCAGGCTGGCCTCGAACTCAGAAATCCACCTGCCTCTGCCTCCCAGGTGCTGGGATTACAGGCGTGCGCCACCACGCCCGGCTTCAGCCTGCTTTCTTATACAGCCCAGGACCACCAGCTCAAGGGATGGCTCCACCCACAGTGGACTGGGACCTCTGCCATCACTAGTTTAAAAAATGCCCTACAGCTGGATCTTTTTTTTGTTTTTGTTGGGTTTTTTTTGTTTGTTTGGTTGGTTTTTTTTTTTTGTTTGTTTGTTTTTTTGGATTTAGTTTTTTCGAGACAGGGTTTCTCTGTATAGCCCTGGCTATCCTGGAACTCACTCTGTAGACCAGGCTGGCCTCGAACTCAGAAATCTACCTGCCTCTGCCTCCCAGAGTGCTGGGATTAAAGGCATGCGCCGCCACCGCCCGGCCTACAGCTGGATCTTAGGGAGGCATTTTCTCAATGGAAGCTCCTCCTCTCAGGTGACTTTAGCTTGTGTCAGGTTGATATAAACTAGCCAGTACACCAACCTACCTACTTTTTTCTTTTTCAAATTCGTTTCCGACAAGCATACAAATTAACAATGACAATGAAAAAAAAAATAAATTAATGCTTACTAAGCTGAGTTTGGCCTGTGAACATCAAGTATTTCTTGTTTGTTTTGGGGGCAGGGCCTCGCTGTGTTGCATCGCAGGCCTCAAACTCAGAGATCCATCTGCCTCTGCTTCTCAGTTGTAGGATTAAGGGTGTGCGCTTGCGAGCTTGGAGTGCCATCAGTCTTGAGAAACAGAAGGGAAAGAAAGTCCCAAGTCTGACTTCCCGATGTTTCCTCTGCGGGGTGGAGGCCCGAGGGCAGGAGAGGGCAAAGGCCACAGAACCCCCTCAGCAGCGGCAACCTGCCTCCTCTCGGCCTCGCAGAAGCTGCTGTTTGAGCGCGGGAAGGAGTCTCTGGAATCGGAGTTCCGCAGTCTGATGACCCGGCACAGCAAGGTCGTGTCCCCTGTGCTCATCCTCGATCTCATCAGTGGTGACGAAGAGCTGGAAGTGCAGGAGGATGTGCTCCTGGAGCACCTGCCTGAGAGCGTGCTCCGGGACGTGGTCCGCATCTCCCGCTGGCTGGTGGAATACGGTCGGAACCAAGGTGAGAGCCCTCCTCCCCTCCCACGCCCCGAGCCGCTCCCCTCCCACGCCCCGAGCTGCCTTCTCTTTTTTGAGACAGGATCTCACTATAAAGCTCTGGTTGTCCTAGAACTGTGTGTAAACCAGGCTAGCCACAAACCTACAGATCACACCTTCTCACCCCCGCCCCCCCAAAACTGGAATTCTGAGTGTTCACTCCCACACCCTGCTGCCGCTCACACCTTTTGACAGAGTTAAATCAGAATGTTGCCTTTGTCTTTATTTTTTGTTTTATTTTAGATTTATTTTCCTTTTATTTACACATATGTTGTGTGTCTGTGTGGCTATATGGAGTACATGTCACACGCATGCACCTGCCCAGAGGCCACATGAGAGACAGTCATATCGTGGAACGGAGTTACAGGCTCCTGAGCTATCTGCCACAGGTCCTGGGAGCTGAACTCGGGTCGTCTGAAAGCAACACACACCTGTACACACACCTCACACGCCACACACACACAAAAGCAACAAAACTCAGCACAACAAAAACAAATGCAGGACAGAGCTGAAGTGCGAGTTGGTAGGGTGGGCGGTCTAGCTCTGCGGAAGAGTGCTGGCCCGTATGCAGGAGACCCTGGCTTTGAACCCCCAACCTGACAAAACAACAAAACCAGCGCTCACCCTGTCGGAGGATGGCTTCGCCCTCTGAGGCTTTGCTTGGTTTGATATGAGGTCACATGAGCAGCCGGGCCGTGAGGGAGGCACTGGGGCCCTGACGGCGTTACTTCCTCGCTATCTCCCCAGATTTCATGAATGTCTACTACCAGATCCGCTCCAGCCAGCTGGACCGCTCCATCAAGGGTCTGAAGGAGCATTTCCGCAAAAGCAGTGCCTCCTCCGGGGTCCCCTACTCCCCCGCCATCCCCAGTAAGAGAAAAGACACGCCTACCAAGAAACCCATCAAACGGCCAGGTGAGGTGACCAGCAGAGAGACCCTGGAGTCTGGATTGGCTCTGTGCACTCTGGGGTGAGCGGTCAGCCTTTTGGAGCTCATGCCTATGAGCTATGTCCCACCCACAGGGACACAGGACAGAGAACAAATGTCCCTTACCCTGTAGGGCCCGGGAGAGAAGTTCTTAGACCCAGCAGTGGGGTGACTTCCATAAGGTGGGGGTGGGGGGCGGGGCCACTTGTATGCCTAATTGTTTCTGAGGCAGAGTGGCAGAGAGACTCCCGAGATCTCCCCTCACTGTGTGGCCCCACTGGGTGAGAATCAGCAGGCACTCTATCCTTCCAGAAAGCCAGAGGAGCGTAGGCTGCGACCTGGCTGAGAGGCGGGCACCCATGGGCAGGGGGACGGCCTCACCTCACATCCACAGTCAGCCTGGCATGGCGCTCCTCTGCCTCAGGAGAGACAGGCTACTCTAGGATTGGAGTTCCTGCAATAGCGTCAGGAGAGAAAGCCAGCGGGCTTCCAGCTGCTGCTCAGGCATGCCCAGGGGACACTCCACTAGCAACAGGCCCTGAGCAGGGCTCACAGCCACCCAAGCCCTTCAGAGAGCAGCCAAGTCTGCTGCTGCGCCTCAGGCCTTTGCTTAGGGTTTGAAGACGTGGCAGAGGGAGGCCGCCTTCAGGGCTTAGTGGCCTCAGCAGGAATTGCATTGTCCTCTGTCCTTCAGAGAGTGTCCTGGATTCCTCCCTACAGAGCTTGCTAGGAACAGCAGCCCTACTAACCCCCCCTGCTGGGCTGTATCTGCCTGCATGGCTGGCCAGTCCTCTCTGTGCCTTCCTTGTGGGGAGGAGCTGTGTCCCCGAGGTGCCCTGGGGCCTCAGCTGCTCTCTTCCTCTTCTGCTGGTCCTTTGTCACGCCCACTGGAGGCTCCAGAAGCCTCTTCGTCCCTCCGTCTCCACTGACCCTGCAGGTCCAAGCCTTTGAGGAGGAGGATCTGAAGCTCACCATGTGCTAACCTGTCCTGTGGAGATGCAAAGCATCTTGGCCTTGAGGTCTTTGTAGTTTTGTAGAGTTTTAGGAGTTGGCAGGAGGGGAGAGGGTTTAAAACTGAGGTGAGGGTGACAGAGAAAAAACTGCCCTTGGGGCGTCTGTCCCTGCTCTGAGGACAGAAGGACTGCTGGCCCCATTGGAGATCAGGCACTGACCTCAGCAGCTGCGACTGGGCTCCTGAGGGGCTTGGCTGCTGCCAGGCCAGCATTCCCCACGTCCTTCCAGTGAGTGTGCTGTCAGGTTCCAGCTGAGCCCCCAGCCCGGCTGCTCCTGGGTAGGTCGTGGAGCTGCAGGACCCTGAGTCCTTACCAAGGTGCTTACAGAGGAGGGAACACGAGGGAGGCGGATGTGAGCTGGCCTGCCAAAAGTTTCCAGTAGCTATTTCCCGTGTGGTACATAGAGATGAGCTGAAGCCTGCCCTGCCCCTCCTTGCCTTCTGGATACTGAGGACAGGGGCCTTGCTGGGGTCGGGTGTGGTGGTGGGAGTCTCCTGGAAGGCGCACCTCCCCAGGACATTTTACTAACTCGGAGCTGCCCTATGGCTGAAATGCTGCTTATGTCCCCACGCTGTGGGCTCCAAGATGTCTTCCTGCAGGAGCTGTCTGTCTGTCTGCAGGAGCTGGCTGTCCGGAAGGCCGGCTGCCAGCATTTGACTTGGACTCACTCGTGATACTAACTGTTCTTTTTCCCCATGGCAAGAGCATGTCGTCCTCACTGTGGCTTGCCTTGCAGGTGGTGACTCCTGTCGGGCCTCCCTAGCTTTCAGCTTGTCACCATTGCCGTGTGGGCTAAATGCCTTCCAGGGTGTGGGAGCCCCTGCCTCTGGGTGTCGGTACCTCCATCTTGGTTACAGCTCCCCAGGAAGCTTAGACCTTTCTTCCAGCCCTGAGGGGCCGCTTGGCTTGTGTCCCAACACTGAGCATGCTCAGGGAACTCAGCCTGGCGTCTAGGCTGGGCTCCAGGGAAGCCCCAGGTTGCCCTATCCTGCCCTTACGTGTGAGAGCTTTCTATTAGCTCCTCCACCCTCTCCGTCAGCCATGCCATTTCTACTTTTCCCGACGGGTCTTTGTGGATCTTATTTTTATCACCTTCTGTCCCTCTTAAAGTGACTCCGATCCAGACCCGAGGGGCAGTGTGGAGTGCAGGGTTATTTGAGTACCTTTTCTTCTCTCCGTCCTCAGGGTGTCTGGTGACCCTGGCAGAGCCTGCTGGCAGAGGGGCTAAGGGGCATGCTCGCCGCTGGGCGGGCGAGGGCGGATGCGGGTGGGGCAGGTGGAGGGCCTCTCCTGTTCTCTCTCACTCACTCCCTAGGTCTTCCTCTCTCCTCTCTGTGTGGCTCTGGTGACAGGGACGATCCGTAAGGCTCAGAACCTTCTGAAACAGTATTCCCAGCATGGTCTAGATGGGAAAAAGGGGGGCTCTAACCTCATTCCTCTGGAAGGTAATCACCCTGTGCTCCCCCCTCTTCCACTGTGTGTCGCTCACTCATCCATCAGGCAGGGCAGAGCCTCCCCCAGGACGGCGGTGGGACAGATCCTGACGGGGCTGGGTGGGAGTGGCAAAACCCCTGACGCTCCTCAGCCTTCAGCAGGCCCGAGGACGAGTTTCATGGCCCTGGCCTTGGCCTGATCCTGCCTGGCTCTGCCCTTCCTAAGGCTCCTCCTCCCTGTCCCTGTCCCTGTGTCCTGTGTAAACTCAGAGAACACTGTCTTGGGGCAGCCCTTTCACGCCCAGATCAGCAGGGCAGGACCAAGTCGACCAGGGCCTTCTGGCTGCCTGCCTCTGTAGAAAGAGTACTTCCTGTAGCTAAGGGGACGAGCTGCCTGAGGGACATGTCCCTCCTCTCCTGTCAAGGGAGAGACAGCCAGAGCCACTGACCTGGCAGACCCAGCCCCTTACAGAGAAGGCTGTCCTCATTCCCTCAGCAGTGACACTTTCACTCTGTCTCCCTGGGTCAGGAGACACACAGCCAGGGATGGTCCTGAGGCTCCCTGAGAGTCAGGCTTGAAACGGCTGTTCCCAGTGGGGTTGGAGGCGGTGGAGGGGCTCACAGCCCTCCTCAGCGCCCCGTTCCTAGCCCCATTTCACGCTCCGCTCCTGGAGATCAAGGGCTTCTTCCCCGTACCCGAGGGGCAGCTGCTTGGCCACTGGGTAAAAGCTGCTTGTGTTTGTGCGGCCAACATCTTGCTAGGTCACGAGCATGATTTCCGAGTTAAGCACCTGTCGGAGGCCCTGAACGACAAGCACCGGCCACTGGCTGGTGAGTACCGTAGCCCAGCCCAGGGTAGCCACAGTGCCTACGAAGCAGCCCCCGGATGCCTGCTCTGCTCTGAGGATGGGCATGGCCTGTGGCCTGACCCCCACTCCAGTCTCCTCTGGGCCCTTGCCTCTTGTGACATGGAGGTACATGGTTGGCCTTGGGGCCTGGCCAGAGGAGCAGCTGCAGCTGGAGCTCGGAAGGCAGGCAGGAGGGCAGGCGGCTCCTCGAGGTCACGGAACCTGGATCTCGCACTTCCTGAAGCCTGCCATGCCTGCCGTCTCCTGATAGTGGATGCTGTCTCCTGAGGCAGCTCAGCACAGAGACGCTGAGACCCACTTACGTCTTCTCAGATTGGTCTCTTTCGTTGAGGTAGAGCCTCACTGTGTCCTCCACGCTGGCCTTGGACTCAGTCGTCACACCCCAGCCCAGCCACATAGTTGTGCATCACACTTGGCCAGCTCATTCTTCCTAGAATCAGCTCTCCTCTACACACACACCAGCCAGCCCCATAGGCCACAGCCCACCACGCCCTTACACTTACAGGGCCTGATGTAGTTGGCAACGACCTTCATAGGGACCACATCCCCAGACTGAGGACCACAGTGACTCCCCTCTTAAATGGACACCGCCGCCTGCCCATCCTAGCCTGCCCTCTTTCAAGCTATTCAGAATCCTCGAACCTGGGGTCAGACAACCTTATCCAGGAAGTTGGCTTAGGAATTTTCCTTCCTTGGCACTTTCTCCCACCACCTCTAGTGTTTGACCTCAAGACGTAAATGCTGCCTGTGCTGGGCCGAAATGGCACCAGGACTCCGTTTGCACTCAGCACCTGATCTCCCAGGCCCGCCAGAACAGTTCTTATGGCTTCCTGTCAGCATAGGCCTCCTCTTCCCGTTTGCTGTCTGTCTGGGCTCGGCCCAGGAGCTGGGGACACTTTGGTTCCTCCCAGACCAGCCACTCAGGGTCACTGCTGTCCCTCTAGGGAGAGATGACATGCTGGATGTGGAGACGGACGCCTACATTCACTGCGTCAGCGCGTTTGTCAAGCTGGCCCAGAGCGAATACCGGCTGCTGATGGAGATCATCCCTGAGCATCACCAGAAGAAAACCTTTGACTCCTTGATACAGGTCTCGTCGCTCCTGGCACGCTGCTCTGAGCACTGACCCGTGTAACTGTCACTGCAGCGTCTAGACGGTGGGGCAGGCCTGTTGCCCTAAGCCCTCGACCCAGTTTGTTGTAGGCCCCTCCCCCATCTTCACAGCACTCTGGCTTTCCTTCACGCCCCGCCAAGTGGCCCACTGTCCCTAGGAACCAACTCTGTCCTTGTCCCTCTTCTAGGATGCCCTGGACGGGCTGATGCTTGAAGGGGAGAACATCGTGTCGGCCGCCAGGAAAGCCATCATCCGCCACGACTTCTCCACCGTGCTCACCGTCTTCCCCATCCTGCGGCACCTCAAGCAGACCAAACCCGAGTTTGACCAGGTGCTCCAGGTATGCGAGCCAGGAGGACACACACACACACCTCGTCCCTTTACCCCCTTCTGGGAGTAAAGGGCCCTCAAGCTATGGTTGATCTGGACCTGGAGAATTCAGTCTCGGCCAAGGGTTGGAAAGGACCTAAAAGGAGTTATACTCAGGGCTTGCTGGAGAGGGCAGGGACCCGGACTCTCTGACTGTGTCAGCCATGTTTTTCCTCAGGGCACAGCCGCCAGCACGAAGAACAAGCTGCCTGGCCTCATCACCTCCATGGAGACCATTGGGGCCAAAGCCCTAGAAGACTTTGCTGATAACATCAAGGTGCCTGCAACCCCTTTCCCTTCACCTGCTGAGCTCTGCGGACTCCTAGGGGAGCAGGCCCTCTGGAGAGGCACGGGCAGCGCCTGTCCCCTGGGGAGGCCCTTGGAGCTCCGCTATTCCTTCCCAGACACTTCCCGGACTTTCTTATTTTTTCTTTGATAAGGAGGCTGGGGGGGCAGCCTCACATCCATGTGCCAGTAGATGGCGCCACAAGCAGGCAGATTAGGACTCAGAGAGCCTGAGGCTGTTCTGTTTGTTTGTTCTGCAGAATGATCCAGACAAGGAGTACAACATGCCCAAAGATGGCACTGTGCACGAGCTCACAAGCAACGTAGGTATCACTCAGACTGCAGGAGAGGCACATGCAAGGCCTCCCGCTCGGGCTCTGGGGTGCAACAGTGGGAACCCTGGCCGGCCCGGAGCTCCTGGCCTTCATGAGCCGTTGGTGGTGAGGGGCTAGCTTCGGGCACACAGGACCTCTCAGGCAGCCAGAGCCCAGGGATGACACCTGAAATGCCCAGTCGTTCTTGTCACTGTGCAGACCCCGGTACAGGACTTCCCTGTTGGCTAGAAGGGGTGCGTGTGGGAAGTCACTGCCTACCCTGACCCTCCTGTGTGTTCCCCACCAGGCCATCCTGTTCCTCCAGCAGCTTCTGGACTTCCAGGAGACAGCAGGTGCCATGCTGGCCTCCCAAGGTACACAACACCTGAGCCAGGCTTGCCTGGGCCTGCTGTCCTCTCTTGCCTAGGGACATGGAGTTAGGCCCCTAGGAGGCACTGACTTGCTCAGGGTGAGGGCAGAGTGTGGCGGGGGTCTCCTCCAGCCTGAGGGCGGGGGAGGCTCTAAGCCCCATGGACTTTTTGGGAATGAGCATAAGGAGGGAGAGCTGGGTCCGTTAGCGTTCCTATGAGCCCTAACCCTGTGCTTGCTCCTTTGGCCATCGGTGCTCTGGGTGGGGCACTGCCAGACTCGCCCCGCCCTGGCCCGCCTCCACACTTCTCTGCTTGCTCCTACGTCTGCCTACTGTCACTCCATCTCCTCACTGCCCCTGGTGGGACCAGAACCTGGGGGGTTGGCGCATAATGAAGAGTGCTCTTCTGGGTCATTCCAAGCACTGAGGTCCCCATCCCCCACCCCACCTGCTTTTATTTGGGGACAAGAAGCCAAGAGCTGCCAGCTGTCCTGGGCTGCACTTTGCAGGGTCTCTGGTCTTGAGTTAGCTCAGCTTGGTGTGTGCTGCTGCCCATGGCCGCTCTGGGGGAGGAGTCTGCGTGGCTTGGGGTGACACAGCCATTTCTAACCTGTGTTTTGCACTTTGCATCTTTCTCCCTCCTCTGTCTCCCTCCTTCCCTCTGTGTGCACTGCCTGTCACTCCGTAGTTCTTGGGGACACATACAATATTCCTTTAGACCCCCGAGGTAAGCGGTGCGGCTCCCCAGTCCCATCCTCCCCTCCAAAACCCGGTGGGTGAGGTTCCCAGGGGACCAACCCTCGGGACCCACTGGGGGCAGGGCAAAGAGGCATGAGTTCTTTAAGAATGCCCTCATCTGCCCTGACTCCCTTCTCAGCTATCTTCTGTCTCTGAGCCTATCCAGGCCACACCCTGATGGGTCCAACGGCTTAGGCACAACCCCTGACTAGCCTAGCCCCTCCCCCAGCCTTCTGCTCTCTGCCAGCAGGTCCCTATGCTGGGGGTGGCAGTGTAGCAGGGGTTTGTGAGGAGAAGGTGGAAAGACTGGATGACCCTATCCAGAAGCCTTGCTGTTGGCAAATAGATACTAACCATCATGTACTGGGGACCAGGTTGGGAAGGAGTTGGTCCCCAGCACCTCTCCTAACTGCCTATCTGCTATCATGGGCTGGTTCCTTAACCCATTACTGTAGAGGACAGCCCCAGGATGCAGAGAGAGCCTAACAGCATTGCTTCCTGTGGCTCCACAGGGGCCATCTATCTCTGCTTGGGCTCTCTCTGCAGTCCTGCCTGCCCCATGAGGCCCAGGACCTGTCCCAAGATCTCCTCCTCTGCCCCTGGGATGTGGGAAGGGGCATCAAGGGTCTCAGCCATTGCCACCATAGTAACAGCACATTTTCTCTCAGAAACCAGCTCCTCGGCCACCAGCTACAGCTCCGAGTTCAGCAGGCGGCTCCTGAGCACCTACATCTGTGAGTCCCCGTCCCCACCCGGCCAGATCCCACCACGGCTCCTCCCTTGGCTCTGTGCTGTCCATCTCCTCCTGGTCTCTTCCTGCCCGGTTCTGGTTTAGGCCCCAGGGCTTTGAGAAGAGCTTCAGAGACCTGGTAGTCAGAAGAACAAGAAACAGTTGTCAGGCCTGGTTAGCAGGCCCTGGGAGGCAGGTGTCGTGGGATATTTGGTCACACTGTGAACCTCTAGATTGTGTTATTTACTGAAAAACCCTGTTTCTAGTTGTGGTCTGGCTCAATCCTTATACACACCTTTAAGTCCAGAGAAAGATTAGACAGAATAGGGCGTGCCTGCCGGGCGTGGTGGCGCACGCCTGTAATCCCAGCATTTGGGAGGCAGAGGCAGGCGGATTTCTGAGTTCAAGGCCAGCCTGGTCTACAGAGTAAGTTCCAGGACAACCAGGGCTCTACAGAGAAACCCTGTCTCGGAAAAACCACACACACACACACACACACACACACACACACACACACAAAGTATAGGGCGTGCCCAACTCTCACAAGAAGTGAGAGGGAAAGGAGGCTCCTTAAGAGAGAGCATTATAGAGAGAAAGAAGGAAGAGGCAGTTTACCCGGACAGTGATTGAGAGACAGGCTGCAGAGGGAGAATATGCAGGACACAGGTAACGATAGACTGAGCCAAAGAATGAGGAGGAGCCAGAGGAATAGAACAGATTGCTTGAGGCCAAGCAGGAGAATTCAGGAGAAGCCCAGAGAAGCCAGACTGAATCAGTCAGCTTGGAGAGGAGTTTGAGCCAGGACAGCTGAGTTGAGCAGCCAGCCAGAGCTCAGAGAGAACTGGGAAGGGTGAGCTTAGTCAGCAGTAAGTCTCGGAGGCTGACAACATTCTAGGCCTAGATTAGATTGTACGGAGGCTGGAAACTTCCAGGCCTAGGTTAGCAGACAGAGGCAGTGAGCCTCTGAGATGAAAATTACATCGGGCTGAATAAAAGATACTTTCACAGTGGGGTCATTTGGATCAGAGACTTTGGGTGATGCAGCCCCATCTTTCTGTGTAGGCAAAGTCTTGGGGAATCTGCAGCTGAACTTGCTAAGCAAGTCCAAGGTGTATGAGGATCCAGCACTGAGCGCTATCTTCCTACACAACAACTACAACTACATCCTCAAGTCCTTGGAGAAGTGAGTGGCCTCGCCTCAGCTGGGCAGTCATGCCAGCCTCTGCCCTCCAGTGTGGGATGCACTATCTAGTCTCCCTCTTGGCCCAGCACCCACTAGAGCTCAGGAAGGGTCAGGCTGGGAGGCCGAAGGCTGCCAGGTCCCGCTTCCTTCCCTTTCCTTCCGCTTCCTGCAGGTCTGAGCTGATCCAACTGGTGGCTGTGACGCAGAAGACTGCCGAGCGCTCCTACCGGGAGCACATCGAGCAGCAGGTCCAGACCTACCAGCGCAGGTGAGCCCCCGGCGGCCTTCCCGGCCCACACTCTTCCTCCTCAGCCCCAGAGAGGTGGCTCCGCTACAGCCGACAGTACAGGTGGTAACCCTGCTACAGCTGCCTCTCAGACCTTGGAGTTTGTTTTTAGGGTAGGGCTCAAGGCCAGGGTGGTGTGCCGGCTGAGTATGGGGCCTGCCACTGAGTCCCCAGCGTTTTTCTTTTCTCTACTTATTTTTAAATCTAATTCACGGGGAGGAGAGAGAAGCTCTGTCTCCCCCCTCCCTTTGGTAGCTGCTCCTTGGGGACCACAAAGCCTCTTCAGAGCTGTCTGTCAAGTGTCCTGGCTAAGAATAGCAGAAGAGCGAAGTGTCGAAGACGTGAGGAGGGTTAGCAGGGTCATGGGAGCCCTCGAGCTTGGGAAGGCTCTGGCTGCTTCTCTGGTCCTTCAGTTTCCCTGACCTGTTTCTTTCTGAGTGTCTCCTGCTTCCTTCCTGTTTATCTGGCCTCTTTCCCCATCTGTCTCTCCATCTTAATTTGGCACAATATTGATGTGAGCCTCGGCCGACAGCATTTGTTCCGTTTATCGAGCGCCTTCTGCTTCCTGTTCTTAATTGTCAGAGCGAGCCGCTTAAACACTGTCTGTCCCCAAGGAGAGCATCTCTGTTGTTGCTTACTCCTGACCCAGATAAGTCCTCCTGCCCACCCACGTTCAGTAGACTGAGAGCTCTGAAAAGCACAGCAGGCAGGCTTTCGGGAGGAAGCGCTGTCTGAAGCCCCGCTCTGTCCTCTCTCCCTGCTGCCTGATAGCTGGTTAAAGGTGACTGACTACATCGCAGAGAAGAATCTGCCCGTGTTCCAGCCTGGAGTCAAGGTAACGCCCAGGCCTGTGCCAGGAGTGGGCACAGAGCAGATGGGATGCTTGTGTCTCAGGAAAGATGGACAAGCATCTCTCTGCAACAGAGATGCTCGAGGCCATAGGACAGCAGGAGAGGGCGGGCGGGGCACACAGTGCTTGGGGCAGGAGAGGCAGAGTGGTTCTGCTCTGAGCAAAGCTTGCTCTGCTTCCTTCTGCTGCTCTCTGGACCTCCAGCTCCGGGACAAGGAGCGGCAGATGATTAAAGAACGTTTCAAGGTGAGTCAGGGTCCTCCCCGCACGGATGGTGGCGACAGTAGTGGCAGCAGAGGCACAACGCTTTTATCGCTTTTTGTTTGTTTGTTTTGTTTATTTGAGACAGGGTTTCTCTGTGTAGCCTTGCCTGTCCTGGAACTCACTCTGTAGACCAGGCCGGCCTCAAACTCACAGAGATCCGTCCACCTGCCTCTGCCTGCTGAGTGCTAGGATTAGAAGTGTGCACCACCACTGACCAGCCTTAACTCTGTGTCTTGGTCCCTCCTTCCTACCTGTTTGCTGGTCAGGGATTCAATGATGGACTCGAAGAACTGTGCAAGATTCAGAAGGCCTGGGCCATTCCAGACACAGAGCAGAGAGACAAGATTCGACAGGCTCAGAAAAACATTGTCAAGGAGACCTATGGGGCCTTTTTGCACAGGTGAGCCCACCCCCTCCCGGGCCCTGAGAAACACAAGGGGGTCATGGGGTAGACAGCACATTTGGTTCTCTGGGACTGTACTCAGGCCCACCCACGCCATCTTAGCGCCTGTCAGAGGCATGTTAGGTTGAGGCTGGAGACGGCCCTCCCCTGACCTCTCATCACGGTGCCTGGTCAGGTACAGCAGTGTGCCCTTCACCAAAAACCCGGAGAAGTACATCAAGTACCGCGTGGAGCAGGTGGGCGACATGATCGATCGCCTTTTCGACACTTCTGCCTAAGTCTGCTGGTGTTCCTGCCCAGTTCCACCGGCATGCCTAGCATGTCGTCGGACTCATAAACCAGTGGTAACACTTCCGAGCCGGGTGAGTGTGAAGTCCTTCGGAACAGAGACCCGTGCGCCCCACCCAGGAGCCCCGCCCCCAATAGTCCTGGAGTCTGTCTTCCCTGCGACCATCATCTGCCGCACCAGCGCTCACCCAGAACCTAGGTCCTTTCCTGTCTTGGGTTTCCATGATGGAGTGCATCTGGCCAGGGCCACAAGATGGCTTCTGAGGCAAGATTATAAAGAAGAGAGATGGGCACCCCCAGCTGCCATGTGGATACCAGGAATAGGATGGCAGGCTCCACCCTGGTCTGCTTTCATCCCTTCAGCACGGATGTGAATAGGCTCGCAGAGAAACAGGCCAGGTTGCAGCCCGCAGACCTGGAAGAAAGGCGTCAAGCCCACTCTCTTAGGTAGGGCACTGTCCGTATGCTGAGCTCTGTCTGAGCAGTCCACTGGCTGTCAGGGCTGCTCTGTCTCTGGTCCCTGTGGATCTAGAACACTTCACAAACTGTTTGGAGGAGTTCTGAGCCACCCTCTGGGGCCAGCCACTCAGCCACCTTGTCCCCAGCTTTTGTGCTCGCTGGCCCAGGCCATGCAGCAGTGGTTGGGGAGCCTTAGGCTGGGAGTGTGAGGGACAGGGAACCAGGGGGCGGGGCAGGACAGCCCTGGATCAAACCGGAGGGGCACGAATGTGAAGTTGGGCCCTCCCGCTAGGACAGCAGAGAGCGACTATGTTCGAGAAGGTGCACTGGGGCAGTGGTTTAGTTCCCTTTTCTACACAGAGCAGGGTTAGGAAGCTTGAGCCTCCTGTTAGAGAACAGAGCTGACACGTCTCTCTGAGACACTGTCGTGATCCTCACCCAGCTCTTGGAACTATACTACACACTTAAGTCTGTATCCCTAGGCCCACCCTGTTACAGACCAGGCCATGTGCACATACCCTGCCAGGGAGGGGCTGGATCAGACTTGCACATGCTCACAGGCATGAGCCACATGCATGAGGAAGGTGTGGTCACAGCTGTAGCCCGGCCCCTCCTTGAGCGCTTTCATCCTCCAGGAGCTGCTGTCGGGGAAAGAATGTTCTTCCAGAGCAGTGGTCAAAGACAGGGATTCTTGGTCTAGAGTCTCCCTTCTTTAGATGCTCAACTAATTAAAGTTTGGGTCTGGCCCATCCTAAGCTTCCTCCAGTGGGGGAAACACCCTCTTGGAGAACTTTGCCAGGCATGGACTTCTCTCGGGTGCCATCTAGGCCTTCAGAGGGATGAATCTGTCCTACTTCAGAGCTGCTCCTACCTCGGGAGGACAGAATGGGGCCCAGAGCCAGGCACCAGCAGGTGAATGCTGGGAGCCGTCAGCACAGCAGGCCCAGCCAGCCAAGCCTGGCCGCTCTGGGTGTGCGGCGTGTCTCTGCTGGGTTAAATCTCTCCGAGGCCTCGTGCCCCATGCCCTCCGCTACCGCAATAGTCAGTAGGCTCTGCCTGCCTTCCATATCAGGTCCTGGGTTCTCTTGATCACTCACTTCTCTGGGCACAAGTTTGGGGCTGCTCTCATCGCTAAGGCTGTGTGTGGACAGCAACCGTGGTGCTGGGGAAAAGCAGTAGCTGCTGAAGAAGCAGACGGCCGGGAAGGGGGTCAGCCTCGGCCTGACCCGCAGAGCCTGGGCAGGGAGTCGAGGGAGCACATCTTACACAAGGGAGCGCATCTTATATGAGGGAGCACAGCCTGCAGGGGGAGGAGTGGAAGATAAGGTATGGGGCAGCACTGTCACTTTGTAGGCACACACAGTGGTTCGGAGGGACAGTGACCCTCACACACATCAGCTAACAGCAGTGCCATCCTAGGACCCAGCAGCACCAGGATGCATTTGAGCTCTGTGTTCTGGTTCAGCTGGAAGGAAAAAAGGCATTTCCTGGGATATGGAGGGCTGGATCAGACGGCAGGGAGAGCACAGAAGGCTAGACCCAGAGGCTTATTCTCTACCAGGCCCTACCAGTCTCTTCTCAGATAGACTTTGTCACCTGAAGGCAGGACAGGGGTGCTGGGGTGGGACCTGAGCTTTCAAATCGTGAACTGTGTCTTCTTCCTTGACACAATCTCGAGAGTCTACCCCATGGACCTGACCCTCCATCAGCTCCATCACTAAAAGGGATGGGATGCAAAAAGGGTGACCTATGAAGAGAGACACCAGAGCCCACAGAAGCTGCAGGACTCTGATGGCCTCTAGGGGCGCGTGGGGGTGTGGGGTGGGAGCTAATCCACAGGTCTCCCTAGCTTTTAGAAGCACCTTAGATGGCCTCCAGTTAAAGAAGGGCCTTAGATTCAGAGATGCGTTCTCCTATGGAAATGAATGTACTTGGCAGGGAAGTGACTACAGATCATCTCTGTCACCATTTCACTCTAGAAACACTAGGGTCCACGGGGCGGCGGCTGTGGGCTTCCTGGGAGCGTCTGGTGGGTTTGTGCGTATGACTGGGTGGCTGCCACTCCAGTTACTTTTGAGAATGAGCCTCTGGGTCTAGCACTCCTGGCCCAGACACTGTAGCCTGCCTTGGCTGTGGAGAACAGTGGCTCTGGGGAGAGAAGACTGAAGTGACAGGAGCCAGCTGCTGTGGAGCGGCTGTGACACAGGAGGATTGTGAGAACCCTCCTAGGGGAACCGGAGATGGACTTTCCTGGTGGGTGATGGAGAATCTGTGCTGCTCTGTGCCATCGAGCTGTCGTGAAACTGTGGTGGGGTAGAGGGGAGTATAGTGTCTAAGGACCACGGAGCGCTGTGCCAGACCGGACTGGAGACCAGCCTCCTCTCTGACCCACCCCGGAATCTGGGAGTACCAGTGTTGCTGAAAGGATAGAAACCGGGGCTGCAGTCACTGTGGTCCCTGGGAAACGGAGGAGCTCAAAGGTCCAGTTGGCCTCTGTGGTTAGGGCCAGGGTAGCTGCACATGGCCAACCTGGTCTACCCATAGTCTTCAGGGAGAAGCACCATGGCCAGAGCCTAGGCCATTCTTGTGCTGGGATAGGAGAAACCCCATTTTGCCAGCCCCACCAGGACTCCAATAAAGCCTTGTCTTCCAAATATACGTGTACTTGAACTTAGTACGTTGATGAAGGCTGATGCTTTGGAGTGTGGCCCCACCCCTGCCTCCCCAATTGGGCTCTTACCAGCCTTAACATCAACACAGAGGACACTGTGAACTGCATGATGTCCTCCCTCGGGGAGCAGGACGTCAGATTGGGTCGGTTGCTGTCACAGGCAGCAGGAATCCCAAGCACTAGCCAAGGCTGAGTTCTACCCTCTCCCCAGATTGGCACTGGATCCTGTGCCTTCCTGCATTGTCAGGGGATTCACATGAAACATGGCGGACACAGCTGCATGCTCGCCAGCACTCCCAGTTCTTGGAATCTGGATGGCCAAACTGATGGGTGGATCAGACTTACCACTGGACCCAAACCCTAACACTTAAAACCTGAGCCCTCTGCCGCCAGCTGCTGGGAGCCTGGGGAGCTGGGCTACAACCTGCACTCCATGGGGCCTGAGCCACTGGATGGAGGCAGCTGCTCTGTGGACTAAGCCTTGGACTCAGCATGCCTTCTCCCACCCGGCTCTACAAACACCCAGAGACAGAGCTTAGGGTCCAGCCCCAGCTAGTGCACCTGCCCACATGCCCTTCCCTGCTCCATTCCCACCACTGGGAACACACTGTGCTGAGACAAGCCTTTCTTTCTTTTCTCTCTTGAGGTTTACTTATTTGTGTGTAAGTATTCTGTGTGCATATGTGGTGCATGCCAGAAGAGGGCATCAGATCCCATTACATGGTTGTGAGCCACAATGTGTGGGTGCTGGGAATTGAACTCAGGGCCTCTGGAAGAGCAGCCAGTGCTCTTAACCACTGAGCCATCTCTCCAGCTCCAGTTTATCTCTTCTACATGACCCTAATTGGCATAGGCTGTGCCACAGTCAGCCCACTCCACGATGTGAGATGACGATGTCTTGGCCCGGTTACCCCTTAGACACTGTTCTGGTTTATGTGAAGTGCCTTGGCGCAAGAACTCAGGGATAGATGGAGACCAACTTGGTGCTCTCGTGTTCTGCCAAATCAGCTTGCCCCAACCCAGAGGGACTTAGAATCAATCACTGTAGGGCATGAGGAATGGAGCTTACTGGAAGGTGACTTTTTGACTCCAAGCAAAAATTAAGGTGCTGGATACTCGATCCTGTCCAAGGTGCAGGCGGGGAGGCAAATACAAGGTCAGGAGTAAAGCACTAATCAATCGGGCTGCCCAGACCTCGGCCCCAGGGAGCAGGCAGCCCGCGAGAGCCCCCCTAAACTTGTGCATGGACAAACTAAAACAGAAACGCAAGTAATTCCTGCCGTCCTTCAGCCCGCTCAGATGTGTCGCTCATCTTGATCATGTGAATTGGCTGATGACTTAGTGGCGTATGAACAGCTAGCGCGTGTTAGGGTCACTGAATCCACAGCGGCTAGGATTCGGAGTAGCTGCTCCTGGTTCCAGCTGCTGTCTTCTAGTAGTTTCCCTAGCCACCCTGCTCCCCTCACCCTGGAAAGGCCCAGAGACTTTTTACCCTGGGGTTTGGAGTTCCATGACAGAAGTCCCACACACCTCACAGTTTATGAAATGGTTTGAGCCTTTTTCATTTTTTATTGTTCACACTGGATCTCAGGTAGTTCAAGCAGTCCTCAAACCCTGGTGGCTTTGCTCCTCCCACTCCAGCTCCCCTTCCCAGGGGCTAGGATTGAAGGGCTGTGTCACCACTCTCCATGCAACTTAATAACAGAGAAGGTTCCCTACAATCCTTGGTCTTTCCTGCAACCCTGTAAGATCCAAGCACAACCCCCGGGTATCCTCCGGTCACTGTCCAGAAGCTGTTAGATGCCCGTTGGTCCTTTAACAGGCTGGATCCAAGGTTCTCCTCGAGGCTGTGCAGTTGGGAAGTGCGGATGCTGGCACAAGGGGTCCGGCTCCCTCGCTCACCTGTGTCAGGTCTGTAGACTCATGTTCCAGCATGCTGCCACCATGGTTCCCAAGTGCCAGGATGCACACTCGGCCTGAAGCTCGCCTCGGGGCGCGGCGCAGCAGACCCGCGCAGATTTTGCGGAAACCTTTGCGGAAATGCTTGGAGATGAGAGCGTAAACGATGGGGTTGACACACGAGTTGGCATAAGAAACTAGGTGTGAAAGGATGCGCAGCGCGTAAGTGGCACGCGTGAGCGGGAAGCGACCAAACCACACGCAGAGGATAAGCGCGTGGTGGGGCAGCCAACAGAGGCAGAAGAGTACCGCGACGATGACGATCATCCGGGTCACCTTGCGCTTGGCGCGCTGGGAACCCGAGCCTGCAGCCACTGGGTCGACTGTGCGCCAGAGGTGGTGCAGGGTGCGCGCGTAGGTCAGGCTGAGGACCAGCACTGGCAACAGGTAGCTAACGACAAAAGTGCAGAGGTCCATGGCGCGACGCCGAGGTGCGCTCCAGGCTGGGTGGCACACCGTCAGGTTGGCCAGCCGTGACTGACTGTAGTAGCTCAGGTAGGGCCCGGAGAAGAGCAGCGCCAGCCCCCAGATGAGCCCGATGGCCGCCAGCGCGTTTCGAGGTGTGCGCAACTCTCGGGAGTGTAGCGGGTAGCGGATGGCCAGATACCTGTGTGGACAGTGGTACGGGGGGGTACGGGAGCGGGGGGGGGTTTCGAGAGCGGGGGGGGGTGACGGGAGGGCGGGAGAGGAGGGCGTCAGGTAAGCGAGAAGATTGACTACTTCACGGCTAGGCCATTACCAACCCTGGGGATGTGGCCACCGACCTACTCCGTGCAAAAGAGCACCCCCAAACCACTGAAGATTCAGCGTTGTAGAATCTGCCTAGACTTCTCGGGGCAGTGATTATTATCCTCTTGTGACAACCTGAGACTCTGACAGACACCCTGGAGAAGACTTGGGTCAAGGTACAGCAAGGAAATTCCTGAAGAAAGCTGAAGTTTTGTGCGCCCTACCAGCGGACTCAGAACCCACAGGTTGCACTCAGTGGAAACCAAAGGAGAATGAGGACTGCCGCTTCTCGTCACTGCCCTTCCGTGGAAAGGGCCAAGGGATGTGACAGGGCAGGGAACTAATGACACCCGACCAGGATTTCCTCCCCAGGACCTGCTTCACTTCAAGTGTCTTTTCCAGTCAAGATTCCTTCTGGGCATTCTGGAATTTTCTTTTTCTGGGTCCTTTAGCTAGGGAAGGAGCATCAAATAGCTGGGGTCTCCGGGCGGGGAGCCTTGGCCTGGAGGGTTTTGGGCGTGCGCTAGGAGCCCTCACTCGTGCTCCCTTGGACGTCAGCACGGCTCTATCCAAAGTCCAGCCCAGTCCTAAGCCTAAGGCTGGTGCTGAGCTCAGTGCCCAGAAGCAGATGCTTCTCTGAAGTTCTCGATTAGCATCTGAATACTGGCAAGGTACTTTGCAAGTCTGAGTACTGGAGTGTTTCAGAGAGACATTTAGCTCAAGCAGTAATGGTGTAAAGACCCCAGAGATCCGATTTCCCCAGCTGGCTCCGTCCGTCCGTCCGTCCAAGGACCGACTTAATGGAGGGACACTCTTAGACACTGAGTCTTAATCTCTTTTCTCCTTGTGTTTTTAGGGCCTCAGGCCACTTTGTATTCAGTGTTCTCACCCTCTCTGCGCATCCCTTCAGGATCCCTGTGTAGCGACTCCAGCCCAAGCTCCTACCTGGGTACCTAGTTTCTCAGACCCAACAGAATATTCCCTCACCTGTCCAGGGAGACGGCGGCCAGCGTGAAGCTGCTGGCGTGCATAGTGAGGAAGATGAGGAAATGGACGGCCTTGCAGAGCAGTGAGCCGAACACCCAGTCGTCCAAGGTATAGATGGTGGCCTGGAAAGGCACGCAGCACAGGATGAAACACAGGTCGGCCACGCCCAGGTTGAGGATGAACAGGTTGGTGGTGCTGACCGCATGGCCGCCGCGCAGCAGCACCGCCAGCACCAGCGCGTTGCCCACGGTGCCCACGAGGAAGATGAGCGCGAAAAATAGGGGCACGAGGACCGCCTCGGGCTGCCAGCCGCCCTCACCGTCCTGCCTCGTGTCCTCCGCCCCCTGGCTGCCCGAACCATTCATGGTATCACCAAAGCGGACACCGCCCTGGCTCCCGCGACCGTCCGGGTCTTGATGAGCGCGCAGCTCCCTCCCTGCAGCGCCCCAGCGAGACTGCCGAGCTCCAAGAGCCAGACAGGGGCGCGCGGGGGACGGGAGGAGGAGCGAGCACCCAGAATGTAGGATGGTAGGTACCCCGCTCTGGCCTGCAACCGAGAGGGGTGCTGTCGAAGGACCCTGGATCCATTCGGCTCCCGCGCTCAAGTCCTGGGACGGGCTCTGCTTTAGACTTGAGTCGCTCTCTGGCTTGTCACACTGCCCCTGGAGTGGTGGAGGGAGCGGGGTGCGCGTGGGACATGGGGCTCCTTTAAGAGACCCACCCCATTCTTGGGATGAGGGGGCTGACACGGAGGATTGCAGGCTCCGTAGTTGGTCACCCCCAACGCTCTCCTCCCACCCCCAACTAGCAAAGCGGAATGACGGAGATATTTCTAGGCCTTTCCCATTTCTAATTCCTTGGACTACATCAGCCTGCCACAGAGGAATCCAGAGACCAACCCAGAGGAGGCAGAAAGGAAGGTTTGTTTGTTTTTTGTATTTTGTTTTTTTTTTCCCCTTGTTTTGAGACTGGGTGTCTCTGTAGAACACAGACTCGCCCTGACTCTGGCTTCTAGCATCAGTCTCTGTGATTTTAGCCACGCACCACTATGCCTGGCCAGAATGGAAATTTTTGTCTTTTTTGCATCTGCTAAGTATTTCCCCTCCGTCTTAACCCAGAAGTTCACCGAATATATATTATCACCCTGTCTGTGATCCTCACTTCCCTTGTCTGGGATGGAATGGTCTGGAAACACTGCCTTCAAAGAAGTGTGAGGTAAGAAATACTAGCAGGGTTGGACCAAAGCTCAGTGGTTAAGAGCACCTGCTGCTCATGCCGAGGACCCAGGTTCGATTCCCAGAACCCACATGTCAGCTCTTACAGCTTCTAGTTCCAGTTCCAGGAGGTCTGACACTCTCTTCTGCTCCATGGCCTCCTGAATAAATACGATGCATATATACTCACAAAGACACACACACACACACACACACACACACACTTCACAAATAAATCAAATATAGGGAGATGTAAGACTGGAAACCAGATTATTAGTGGATCAAATCTATTAAAGCATCCAGTCTTTATTAAAAAGGAGTTGTGGGGAGGCTAGAAAGATGGCCCAGCGGTTAAGAGCACTGACTGTTCTTCCAGAGGTCCTGAGTTCAAATCCCAGCAACCACATGGTGGCTCACAACCATCTGTAATGAGAGTCTTCTGAGGTGTCTGAAGACAGCTACAGAGCACTTACATATAATAAATAAATAAATCTTAAAAAAAAATTAGACAAAAATCCACAACCAAACATTTGAACATAGGTATAATGGTGAGGGAAGAGCCCACTAGTGGGGGTGGGGTGGGGGTGGGGTAGATACAGAAAGAGGGAGCAGGAGGCAAAGATGCTCTACTGTGGGAGTGCGGTGGGTCCCCACGTCATGGCTGGCATGGTTCAATGAATGAGTAAGAATGGTGGCAAGAGATGAGGGCAAATGTTCTTTAAAAAAAAAGACTCGTGGGGCTGGAGGGATGGCTCAGTGGTTAGGAACACCTGGGACCAGTTCCCAGCACTCACATGGTGACTTGCCACCATTTGGAGCTCCAGTTCCAGATCTGACACCCTCGTCTGACCTCCGATGGTCTGCACACACACACACACACACACACACACACACGGTGCACAGACACACAAACACACTCCTTTTTTTTTTTTTTTTTTTTTTTGTCTTTTGTTTTTTGTTTTTCGAGACAGGGTTTCTCTGTGTAGCCCTGACTATCCTGGAACTCACTCTGTAGACCAGGCTGGCCTTGAACTCAGAAATCCACCTGCCTCTGCCTCCTAAGTGCTGGGATTAAAGGTGTGCGCCACCACGCCCGGCTCTACAAAAACACTCTTAAAAAGTTTTTTTTTCCTTTTTTTTTCAACACAGGGGGTTTTTCTGTGTAATTCTGGCTGTCCTAGAACTCACAGAGATCTGCCTGCCTCTGCCTCCCAGGTTCTGGCATTAAAGGCGTGTGTCACCACTACTCAGCTAAAAAACAAACAAACAAACAAACAAAAACCTTTTAAATTAAAAATTTGTAAATTTTTTTTTTTTTTGAAGCAGGGTCTTATCTATGTCATCCTAGCTGTCCTGGAACTCACTCTGTAGACCAGGCTAGCCTCAAACTCAGAAACCCACCTGCCTTTGCCTCCCAAGTACTAGGATTAAACGCATTCGCCACCATTGCCCTGAAGACCTGTTTTGTTTGTTTGTTTGTTTGTTTGTTTTTGTTTGTTTCTCTTTTTTTGGGTTTTTGGATTTGTTTTTTTTTGAGACAGGGTTTCTCTGTATAGCCCTGGCTGTCCTGGAACTCATTCTGTAGACCAGGCTGGCCTCAAACTCAGAAATCCACCTGCCTCTGCCTCCCAAGTGCTGGGATTAAAGGCATGTGCCACCACCGCCCGGCCCATCTTTTCCATTTAAACGTGATAGATATTTAAGAGACATATTTATTTATTTATTTATTTATTTATTTATTTCTCATTTGTTTTTTTTAAAAAGATTTCTTTATTTATTTATTACATATACAATGTTCTGTCTGAATGTATGTTTACACACCAGAAGAGGACACCAGATCTCATTACAGATGGTTGTGAGCCACCATGTGGTTGCTGGGATTTGAACTCAGGACCTCTGGAAGAGCAGTCAGTGCTCTTAACCATTGAGCTGTCTCTCCAGCCCTACTCGTTTGTTTATTGAGACAGGGTTTTTCTGTATAGTCCTGGCTGTCTTGGAACTCTGTAGACTAGCCTGGCCTCAACCTTACCTCTGCCTTCCGAGGGCTGGGATTGAAGCGGTACCCACCACCGCCCAAATTGCATATATATACATACATATATACATACACACATATGTATATGTATATATGTATATATATATACATACACACACATATGTATATGTATATATGTATATATATATATATATACATATATATGTATATATATACATATATATAATGATGTCTGATTTTGTCAACTTGACATATCTAGGTAGAGGAAACTCTTTTCATTAAGAAAATGACTCCAGAAAATTGGTTTGTTGGCTAGAGTGTAGAGCATTTTTCTTGGTTAGTGATTAACTTGGGAGGTACCAGCTCACTGGAGATGGTGCTGGTTCCGGATCATGGAAGAAGTGAGCCAGCCGACAGGCAGCATTCCTCAGTGGCTTTTGCTTCGGTTCCTGCCTCCAGGCTCTGCCTTGAGCTCCGTCCTGACTTCTCTCAGTGATGGACTATTTGTTACCTGACAGCAGAGGAGAGATGAAATAAACCCTTTCCTCTCCGAGCTGCTCCGGTCATGATGTTTGCCTTAGGGAGTCATTGCTGTGAAGAGATACCACGGCCAAGGTGACTCTTATAAAGGACAACATTCAACTAGGGGCTGGATTCCAGTTTCAGAGGTTCAGTCCATTGTCATCGTGGCGGCAAGCACGGCAGCGTGCAGGCTGACACGGGGCTGGAGGAGCCGAGAGTCCTACATCTTGATCAGAAGGGAGCAGAAGGGGACTGTCTTCTGCAGGCAGTCAGGAGGAGGCTCTAATTCCACATTGGTGTCCTTGAGCAGAGACCTCAAAGCCCACTCCCACAGTGACATACTTCCTCCCACAAGGCCACAGCTCATGGGCCAAGCATTCAGACACCAACCAATAGACCAAACCTATTCAACTATGGCCACATTTTATCACATCACTAGAAACCCTATTTAAGACATTATTTATTCGTGGACTTAACCCCTTCCTCCCACCCCTTCCCCTATGGCCCTGGCCTCAGTCCTTGGGGCCAGTGAACTCATCCGACAGAGAACAGCTTCCCAATAAACCTTAATATAGTAATAATAATAATAATAATAAAAAGCTTAAGTGGCAAATCCTTTTTCCTGCTGAGTCATCTCGAAGGCCTATTGTTTAGTTGTGTGTGTGTGTGTGTGTGTGTGTACACTCGGCACACATGTAAGCTCATGCTTCACACCTCAGTATGTGACTGTAAGTTGGAGGACCACTTTTTGGAAGTTAGCTTTTGCCTTCCACCTTCTGGGAGCAGTTTGTCTCATTTTTTTTTCAAAAATATTAATCTTTATTTTTATTTCCTTTTATGTATATGAATGTTTTGTCTACATATATGTCTGTATACATGTGTGTACTATACTAAGAGGCCAGAAGAAGGTTGGATGCCCTGGGACTGAAATTCTAGATGGTTTTGTTTGCTTGTTTTGTTTTTTTGTTTTTTTGTTTTTTTTTTTTGTTTTTTTTTTTTTGAGACAGGGTTTCTCTGTGTGGTCCTGGCTGTCCTGGAACTCACTCTGTGGACCAGGCTGGCCTTGAACTCAGAAATCCGCCTGCCTCCCAAGTGCTGGGATTACAGGCGTGCGCCACCACGCCTGGCCTTCTAGATGGTTTTGAGTCACTATTTGTGTGCTAAAAATTAAACCCAGATCCTCTTGCAAGTGCACCCAGTATCCTTTTTTTTTTTTTTTTTTTGTTTTGTTTTTTTGTTTTTTTGTTTTTTTGTTTTTTTGTTTTTCGAGACAGGGTTTCTCTGTGTAGTCCTGGCTGTCCTGGAACTCACTCTGTAGACCAGGCTGGCCTCGAACTCAGAAATCCGCCTGCCTCTGCCTCCCAAGTGCTGGGATTACAGGCGTGCGCCACCACCGCCCGGCCCAGTATCCTTTTTTGTTTGTTTGTTTGTTTGTTTTGGGATTTGGTTTTTTCCGAGACAGGGTTTCTCTGTATAGTCCTGGCTGTCCTGGAACTCACTCTGTAGACCAGGCTGGCCTCGAACTCAGAAATCCACTTGCCTCTGCCTCCCAGAGTGCTGGGATTACAGGCGTGCGCCACCAACGCCCGGCTAGCACCCAGTATCCTTAACCAATGAGCCACCTGTCCAGGCCATCTCTCTTAATACCTTTGCTCAAAAACTACACACTCAACACTAGCTGGCCTCTGAACTCTGATGGGGATGGGGGAGTTGTACACATAATTTTTTGCAACCTATTTTAACAACACAAAGGGATAGTAGACTGAGTTACACGTCCAGCATCTTTGCACATTTTTACAGTGATTGGCACAGGACTGAGACTCCTGGATGGTCACACAATCTAGACGAGGCCACTCGTCTCAAGCTCCTATTGGGAACACTGCCTTCTGACTGAGGTCAGTGCTTCTCATCATCAACGTCAGGGAAAAAAAAAAAAATAAAGAACGGTGGAAGCAGTTACATACAAGCCAAGAGTTCTCTAGAATGGGGAACCTCTTTTTCAGATTTACACTCAGGAATCCGAAGTGTTTAGGCTTTCACTATTTTTTTCCTCCTTTTTTTTTTTTTTTAATAAGGTCTAAATGGGCAGCCCAGACTGACCTCAATTGGAGGCAATCCTCCAGCCTCAGCCTCCCCGGTACTGGGATTAAAGGCATGCGCTTCCATTCTCCGGGTGCAGAGTGTATGAGGTGGGCATCTTGCTCGGGTCCTCCTACCCTTGGTGGACTTGGAGCGAGGCTAATCCTCAGGAACGCCGAGACCTAGCAACAGCCATGAGCTTAACTCAGGACGCGCAGGCGCACACCAACACCCTGCCAAGGCACCAGAAAAACGCTGTCGGCAGCGGAGTCCGTCAACGTACCATCGGCCCGGCCAGGAAAGTGCCGCGCTCTCTCTCGCCACTGGTCGTCTCGCCTGCTCCATCCCATCCTGCTTTGCGGCTCAGGAGCAAGATGGCTGCTGAGAAGCAGATCCCGGGTGGTGGTAGCGGTGGTGGTGGAAGCGGCGGCGGCGGCAGCAGCGGAGGGAGCGGTGGTGGACGCAGTGCCGCAGGAGACGAGAATAAAGAAAACGAACGCCCTTCAGCCGGATCGAAGGCAAACAAAGAGTTCGGGGATAGCCTGAGTTTGGAGAGTATCCTAGAGCAGTGGCCTAACTCGCAATGACTACGTGTCGATCTGGAGGGCTGGGGGCGGGAGAGGCAGCGGGGGCCGGCACCTGGGCTGCGGAGGCCGAGGCGTGCCGTTTCTCCTGCTCTTCACTTTCGGCATTCCCACGTCTATGCTTTGCCTTTCGTCCTGTCTTTCCTCGCATGCTCTTCGTTTTCCAGAGGTTATTTTGCAAGTGGTGTAGAGATGCTGGGCAGGTTTCCCTCTGTTGCCCCTCAGATGTCCAGTTGGAGGGCTGAGCTGGGATTGACACTCTGCCCACCCTGCAGAGCTCCTGGTTTGGTACCTTGAGCCACCGGACTGTGGAGAGGAATCTGCAGCCTTCACAGTTGAGCGTAGAGCTGTTGTCAGACAGCTGTTGTATACTGGTTAATAAAACATCTAGATGCTTTGAAAATGGAGCTAGAGTGCTCTCCGGAAAAGCTTCTTACCTGTTTTGAATATAGATTACTCTAGTTTGTTAATATCATGCATATAGTTTTTTTTAAGGAGGTCTGTAAGGCATTTTATCTCGTTGGTCTCTTCTCTAAGAACTGGAGGAATTACTTTTTGTGTTTTTTTGAGTGTACAAGTCTGCGTGGGTATGGGTGTCAGTGTAAGCGCCAGTGCTGTGTGTGCATCAACATCGTCTTCCTAATTCTTTATTTTGAGACTGAAAGTGCAGCTCACTACTTGGGATAGACTGTGTGGCCAGTAGACTTCCGGGATCTTTCGGTCTCTTGCCATCCCAGCTTTGGGATTACATACGCAAACAACAGTATGATTTTTTTACATGGGTTCTGGGGAGCCCCAACTCATGACCTCATGACCAACCGAGCAATCTCCCCAACCCTCCGGAATCATTTTCTGGCCTATATTAGTTTATATATCATCTGTGTGGTTGCAACAGTATGTGGCTTTTTTGGTTTTTATGTGTTTTATTTTATGTGTGTCTTTGCCTCCATGTTTGTGTACCACATGTGTGCCTGGTACCCACAAAGGCCTGAAGAACATGTGGATCTCCAGGAACTGGAGTTACAGATGTTAAGCACCTCCACGTGGGTGCTGGGAATTGAACCTGGATTCTACTGGAAGAGCAGAAAGTGCTGTTAACCACAGAGCCATCTCTCCAGCCGGTTTCTTTGTTTCTGAGACAAAGCTTGGCTGTGTAGCCCAGTCTGGCCTTGAACTGCTTCTCAGTTGCTGTTCCTTCTGAGTGCTTAGATTCTAGGCATAGACTGTTGTTGGAGTCCTTTGTGGCTTTTTGAGATGCATATCAAGTGGAGATGATTTAGTGGAATTTCTGAGATAAAGCATGCACATTTTTTGTGTGTGTGTTTGTAAATGCTCATTGGTTTGTACTTAGCTTTTTGCTTTGGTGTTATTGTTCTTACTACATGTTAGACTGCCCAGGAAGAAGAAAAACTTGGATTTTTTTTTTTTAATGGAAATTGGCATATCTTGGTTGATACTTGCTGTTCATAGATTTTGGAAGCGTTACAGCTGTTGTAAATTTGGCAAGCACCGGTAGCATATACCTGTGTAGTTGGCATGGAGCTATGTAGTTGGCATATAACTGTGTAGTTGGTATACACCTGTGTAGCTGGCCTATAGCTGTGTGGTTAGAACCTGACATTTATAACTGGAGTCTCCTTGAACGAGTGACGTGTGATATCCAGGTGGATACCTCAGAGGCAGCATTTAGAACACCGCGGCTTGTTTAATCTGCTGGGTTTGAGACACCCCACCAGCACTGCCCTCCCTTTCTGTCTGAAAATAGTCACGGTTGGGACAGTTCACAAAGTATAAACAGCCTTGTCCTTTGATAAGGTAGCTTTTGGGAAGTCACAAAAGGATCCAGGGTTAGCGTCCTTGGGCTCCTACAGAGTTCGGTGCGCTGTCGGTGCAGCTCTCGCCCTGCTGGGCTCTTACTGCTGTAAGCTTTTCCTTGATCCCGCCTCCAGTTCTGCAGATCATCAAGGAGTCCCAGCAGCAGCATGGCCTACGGCACGGAGACTTCCAGCGGTACAGGTCAGTGTCCCGCACACTGTGCGCGGCAGTAACTGTGGCATCTTCTAATCTAGCTGTTTTTGTTAATCTCCTGCTCACCCTGCTATATGGGGAAATGGGTTCAGCATTATACTGCATCTTCAAAAGGCATGTATTCTACGTTTGAATTTTGATGAGGGCTGGAGAGACGGCTCAGTGTGAAAAGCACCCGAGGACCTAGGTTTGATTCCCAACCCCCTGGTGGCTCAACCCCGTGTAGGGGAAATTGAAAGCTCTCATCTGGCCCCTGACAGCACTCCACGCATGTCGAGTACAGACATACATTCAGGCAAACACTCACACGTAAAGAATAAAAATAATCTTTTTATGGTTTGAGTGCTTGCTGAGGTCTGTTAGGTCTGTTTGTCTTTGATTAAGGAGCTTGGGAGATTTTCCCTGTAACTTAAGTATTTTATAAGAAAGAACTTTGAAATTCTATGAATGTGCACATGGTGTGTTCATGTATATTCTGTAGTGTCCTAATGGTTTTATGACTAATAAGCTAATATTATTTTGATGCTTAAATTAACTCAGGCTTAGTCCACAGAAACCCTTTCAGGTGGCCTCTTTGACATAGCTGACCCCTTACTTAGCTAAGTATCCTGTAGTCACTTTTGCATATACTAGAATGTGCCCTTTTTAAATGCAACTTTATTTTTATTGGGATAGAGCCCAGGGTCATTGGGTGTTTGGAAGAACTTTATTACTAAGCTGCATTCCCCCTCTGAGTGCATCTGTTTTAGATATGGTGTCTGAACCAGCGTCTGTGTGGTCCGGTCCACGCTGGCCTCCAGCTCGCTCTCACCACCTGACAAGTACTCGGTTTCCTGCTGGGCACCGGGCTCATGTTTTCATTGTGTTGGTTTTTTTTGAGAGAGTCTTACTATATAATTCTGGCTGGCTTCAGAATTATTATGTAGCCCAGGCTAGCCTTAAGTTAGGATTTGCTTGAGTTAGACTGCCACATGGTAGTCGTACAGGTGTGGCTCTCCATGCCTGCCAGTCTCAGGTTGTTTGTTTAATTTATGGTCCTAGGGCTTGTGCCCAGAGCCTTAGACATGTGGGAAGTGCTCTGCGGCTGTGTCATCCCTAGATGTTGCTTTCTTTGAGGCAGCACCTCACAGTCTGGTGTGGGCTGACTTGACAGGTTGACTCACAGCCCCTGTAGCTCCAGTTCCGGGGAGTCTGGTGCTCTCCTCTGGGCAGGTGCCCGTGGAGTATGGAAGAGGGTGTCGGATCCCTGGAGCTAGAGTCACTGCTAGAGGTAGTAGCGAACACCTGATGAGCTGTGGGGAACTGGACACAGGAACTTTGGAAGGGCAGGACTTGATCCTAACCACAGAGCCATCTCTCCAGTCACTTCTTTAGTATCTTTTTATTTATCTTGTGTTCACGTGTGTTTGTGTAAGGGTATGTGCTTGCTGAGTGTTCACGTGTGTTTGTGTAAGGGTATGTGCTTGCTGAGGCACACGTGTGGAGGTTGTGTTCACGTGTGTTTGTATAAGCGTATGTGCTTGCTGAGGCACACGTGTGAAGGGTGTGTTCACGTGTGTTTGTGTAAGGGTATGTGCTTGCTGAGGCACACGCGTGGAGGGTGTGTTCACGTGTGTTTGTGTAAGGGTATGTGCTTGCTGAGGCACACGCGTGGAGGTTGTGTTCACGTGTGTTTGTGTAAGGGTATGTGCTTGCTGAGGCACACGCGTGGAGGTTGTGTTCACGTGTGTTTGTGTAAGGGTATGTGCTTGCTGAGGCACACGCGTGGAGGTTGTGTTCACGTGTGTTTGTGTAAGGGTATGCGCTTGCTGAGGCACACGCGTGGAGGTTGTGTTCACGTGTGTCTGTGTAAGGGTATGCGCTTGCTAAGGCACACGCGTGGAGGTTGTGTTCACTTGTGTCTGTGTAAGGGTATGCGCTTGCTGAGGCACACGTGTGGAGGTTGAAGAGCAGCTTGAGGAAGTCGGTTCTCTCCTTCCGCCATGTGAATCCCAAAGATGGGACGCAGGTCGTCTGCATGGCAGCAGACACCGTTATCCCCGTGCCATCTCCCTGGCCCCAGTTTGGGCCTTACTGATGACACCGTAGGGAGAGTCAGTAAGATTAGAGGCCAAGCGGCGAGCAGAGGACGAGGAGTTGAGGAAGTCTACTCTATTGCCTGCTGTGTGCATGGAGCGCGGTGAGCTCCGACTCCTGTGGAATGTCCCGCGTGGAGCTGCTCCCTTCCGGGGGAAATTCTTAACTCACTCTCCCTTGTGTAGGGCTGTGCTTGTTTATTGTCTAGTCACATGACTCTCGCGTCCCAGTTGTGAAATGAGGCGCCACCCGATGGCAGTCGGAGCAGCTCCACCCCACGATTTTCTTCCACCACAGATTTCTGTGAAAATGCCTCACTAGGCTGGCAGTTGCTAGTAAACATATGCTGATTATCGCTGTCCTTATGCTGGGGACTTGAGCTGCTCTGAACTTGTCTAGCGCTGCAACTGCTGCCACTCCACAGAGACTGTCCTCCTGCAGGCCACACCTCCACAGAGACTGTCTCTCCTCCTGCAGGCCACACCTCCACAGAGACTGTCTCTCTTCCTGCAGGCCACACTCCACAGAGACTGTCTCTCCTCCTGCAGGCCACACCTCCACAGAGACTGTCTCTCCTCCTGCAGGCCACACTCCACAGAGACTGTCTCTCCTCCTGCAGGCCACACCTCCACAGAGACTGTCTCTCCTCCTGCAGGCCACACCTCCACAGAGACTGTCTCTCCTCCTGCAGGCCACACCTCCACAGAGACTGTCTCTCCTCCTGCAGGCCACACCTCCACAGAGACTGTCTCTCCTCCTGCAGGCCACACCTCCACAGAGACTGTCTCTCCTCCTGCAGGCCACACTCCACAGAGACTGTCTCTCCTGCAGGCCACACTCCACAGAGACTGTCTCTCATGCTTCCTTTCCTTTCCTTCCAGTAACAAAAGTTGAACAGTACTCTAGTATGCTATGTAATGAATGTCCATCTCCTTTTCTTTAGGCAAAGATTGTAGCTACATGCCCCTTATTTGGTATTTTTTTCCAATCTGAGGCACACTCAAGGCTGGCCCTACCTTTCCTTCTTTTTTGAGTTCCACATAGCATACGAATTTATAAACTGGTACAACAATGGAACCAAAATGAATGAATCTTTTTTGTTAGAGACCCTGAGATAATCAAGTCTCGTGGACATTTTGATAGATTTCAGATTTAGACTTTCCTAACTTACGTATTTATTGGGCTTTCTGAGGCAGCGTCTGTAGCTTGGGCTGACCATGTAGACAGGATTTGCTCCTCCTGCCCTGCTCTCTGAGTGTCGTGTATACACCGCTACACCTGGCTCTGTGCCCTGGAAGCTTTAAGGCTGTGGTCAGGGCTGGAGTGGTGGCTCAGCAGGTAAGAGCACTGACTGCCCCTTCCAGAGGACTCGGGCTTGAGTCCCACCACCCACATGGTGGCTCACAACTGACTGTAACTCAACTCCAAGACACCTGACACCCCTTTTGGCCTCTGAGCGTACCAGGCACACAAGTGATGGACATGTAGGCAAAATACTCACACACAGAAAACATTTAAGAAAAAAAATCATACTCACACGCCTGTAATCCCAGCACTTGGGAGCCAGGGGCAGACGGATTTCTGAGTTTGAGGCCAACCTGGTCTACAGAGTGAGTTCCAGGACAGCCAGGGTTACACAGAAAGAGAGAGAGAGAGAGAGAAAAAGAATCTTTTAAAAAACTGTGATAATGGGGCAGTATTTAAATATTTGAAGCAAGACACATGGCTCATATGTGTAATCTTAGCACTTGGAAAATGGAGGAAGGTGGAATGCTTTGAAATCTGAGGTCTAGCCTAGGCTATATAGTGAGTTCCAGCCCTGCTTGTACTACAGTGTTAGATCCTATCAGAAAACCAAGAAGCAGGAAAACAGGATCATTTTATGTCATATTAGATGACTTATGGGTGTGTAAAAGTTCATTGTTTTCAGTCCCAGCAGTGGCATTGGCTTGTGTGTGTTAGCTGTTAGGCAGGTGACATGAGGTCAGTCGTCACCATGAGTAGTCCTCTGAACTTTGCCCTTACTTTATTATAGAGCATTGTGTCCAAAGTACTACCAGCTTGGTTGAATGGATATCGTTTTGTATTTCATCGCAGGGGCTACTGCTCTCGAAGACAAAGACGCCTCCGGAAGACACTCAACTTTAAGATGGGGAACAGACACAAATTCACTGGGAAGAAAGTCACTGAGGAGCTCCTGACTGATAACAGGTGCAGGCTCTAAGTCTGTCCTGCTGACACCGAGCCCGAGCGGGGCCGACAGCTCACCCAGCCCCTGAACTCCCTCGTGTGCCCTCTGAGCAGCTCTGGGGTGGCTGCATTTAGGTGAAGAGACAGCAGTAGCTTGCTCACCAGCTGTGCTGGGTTGGGGTGTAGTTCAGTGGGTGCAGAGCTCGTCCTGCATACACAAGAGCCTGGCTGTGGTCTGCAGCCACACAACAAAAATGGATGTGTTAGGACACATGCCTGCATTCTCAACGCTTGGGAAATGAAGGCAGGAGGACCAAGAATTCAGGGCCAGCCTGGCCTACCTAGTAACTTTGAGGGCAACATGAGCTCTTCTTTTTTTTTTTTTTGTTTTTTTTTTTTTTGTTTTTTTTTGGTTTTTTGAGACAGGGTTTCTCTGTGTAGCCTTGGCTGTCCTGGAACTCACTCTGTAGACCATCTATATTATATATATTATATATATATATTTATATATTTTTTTTTTTTTTTAAAGAAGAGCTCGCCAGGCAGTGGTGGCGCACGCCTGTAATCCCAGCACTTGGGAGGCAGATATCTGAGTTCGAGGCCAGCCTGGTCTACAGAGTGAGTTCCAGGACAGCCAGGGCTACACAGAGAAACCCTGTCTCAAAAAACCGACAAAAGGGAAAAAAAGTTGTATTTATTTATTTTATGTGTATGAGCACACTCTAGCTGTCTTCAGACACACCAGAAGAGGGCATGGACATGAGCCCTTTGACGCCTGTCTCAAATTGCTCCCCTCTCCCACCGTGAAAAGATCCGTCTGTGAAGTAATATGCATTGAGTGGCTCCAGGAAATCAGTTCCTAGAGCTTCAGTTTGGACCGCATGGCGTCCTTGCTGCCTGTTTGTATGAATTGAGTTTTGTGGCTGGTAGAGAGCTTCCATTCAAACGTGGACTTGAGTTTGGATCCCTTGGTAAAGGGCTGGGTAGTAACGCAGAACCCCGGAGGCAGAAACAGCAATACCCTGGGGTTTGCTCCAGCTTCACCGAGAGCTCTGTCTCAGGAGGTAAAGTGGAGACAGGCTATAGAGACGACGCCCAGCGTTGACCTCTGACCTCCAAGGGCATGCACATAGACATGCGCACACAGGTGTATATACCACACACACATACACAAATAGAAAGTGCACATTTTTAGTCCTAACACTTGGGAGGTGAAGGCTAGTGGATCTCTGTAAGTTCAGGGCCAGCCAAAGCTACACAGTGAAATCCTGTCCCAAAACAACACAAAACATAAAAAGGTTTAATTCATTTAAGTATTGTTTACGTTTTGTTAGAAGAATGATAGACTGAGGTAGGTCTTCAGACCCAAAAGCACAAGTGGGTTCTTTACAAAAAAGTCTTATAGCCGGGGTTGGGGGTGGGGGTGGGGGTGGCACAGGCACATGCCTTTCATCCCAGCACAGGAGGTAGAAGCACGAGGTCCTCTGAGTTTGAGGCTAGCCTGGTCTACAGAAGGAGTTCCAGGACAGCTGGGTCTATACAGGACACCATGTCTTAACACCACCACCCCACCCCACCTGTACTTCCTGAGAACAAAAACAAGTCTGGTTCAAAATCTAGCCAGGTGGAGCTAGGTGCCATGCTGGGCACAAGAGGGTGAGGGGTAAGGCCAGGCTCTTGCTGAGAGCTCTGGGTCAGATGCAAAACCAGGGAGCACTCCAAGCATGCCAGTCACGGAGGGAGGAGGAGAGGAATGGGCAGACGCACTTTTTTTTCCCCTCAAGACAGGGTTTTTCTGTGTAGCCCTGGCTGTCCTGGAACTCACTCTGTAGACCAGGCTGGCCTCGAACTCAGAGATCCACCTGCCTCTGCCTCCCAAGTGCTGGGATTAAAGGTGTGCACCGCCGTCTCCACCCCCAACCCCCACCTCCCCCCCCCCCCCACCCCGGCGAGCAGACTTAATGGGGAAACTCACAGGGAGGACCTTAATGGGGAAACTCACAGGGAGGACGGCTGCCCAGGGAGGGAGAGCCGCTCGGTGAGTGGGGACTGAAGGACAGTAAAGCTCTGCAGGCTGACTGCTCGGGCAGCCAGCGGGGGCAGGGAGCTTGGTGTGGGGTGCCTGCTCGGACAGGGAGGGAAGGGACAGGACAGGGCAGTGATCCCAGGAGGTAAAGTTGCTTCTCATGAAGTTCCCTGGTTATTTTTGTGATTTCAGTGTTTGAACCCAGGACCATTCCACCCCACAAATTCAGCCCCAAGATCCTTTATTTTGGTTGGACAGAGGTTTTTTTTTTTTTTTTTTAAACAAAAACAAAGATTAACTAGGCGGGCGTGGCAGAGCAGGCCTGTAATCCCACCCTTTGGGAGGCTGAGGCAGAAGGCTCTGAGGTGGAAGGCTTCTGTGGGCAGCAGAGTGAGAGGGCCAGTCTGCCTCACAACAAGCAAATGGGCGAACTAGTGGCTGTGCTCCTAGCTCAGCTGTGGAGAGAGCACTTTGCCCTGTCCATGAGGCTGGCTCTGAGTTTACTCTCCATTAGAAGAAAGGAAAAAGAAGTAAAGTTTTATTCATTTTATGCATATGAATACACTGTTGCTGTCTTCAGACACCCCAGAAGAGGGCATCGGATCCCATTACAGATGGTTGTGAACCACCATGTGATTGCTGGGAATTGAACTCAGGGCCTCCAGAAGAGCAGTCAGTGCTCTTAACCACTGAGTCATCTCTCCAGCCCCATGAGACCACAATTTAAAGCCTCCTGAAGAACGGCCTGCTGTGGTCGCCATTGTGTATATTAGTGCAGAGTGAGGTGCAGAAAGATGGGTGTTCCCCAGTCACACGGCCAGTAAGTGAAGGCACAGGCCCTGCAGCGCAGCCTCTGGCACGGTGGTTCACTCCTCAGCATAACTGTCTCTAGGGTTTTTGGATGTTTGCTTGCTTGCTTTGAGATGGGATCTCACTCTGTAGCCTAGTCTTTCCTAGAATTATGATCCTCCTGCCTCAGCCATGGGAGTGCTGGGGCTAGCAGGAAGTGCCACCATGCCCAACAGAACCTCCTACCACTTAAGTACTTTTTCTGACTGGGTTCTGCTCCTGGGGTGGCCTAGTCTGAGGTGGTAGAGACTTTTCAGTGACTCGAATTGTGAGGTATGGCCCTGGATGGTGTCAGAGGTGCTGACCGGGACCTGTTCTGTGAGGGGTCCCGAGGGAGGGGCGGGAGGAAGGAGAGAATGCACCGGGCCCCGCCCCCGGCCTCCGCTTACTCCTGCTCTCTGGTGCAGATACTTGCTGCTGGTTCTGATGGATGCGGAACGGGCCTGGAGCTACGCCATGCAGCTCAAGCAGGAGGCCAACACCGAGCCCCGGAAGCGCTTTCACTTGCTGTCCCGCCTTCGCAAGGCCGCGAAGCATGCCGAGGAACTGGAACGCCTGTGTGAGAGCAACCGAGTGGATGCCAAGACCAAGCTAGAGGCTCAGGTCTCTGCCCCCCTGACATCCTGGTCGCCTCACTGCCGTGACCCCAGAACAGAGCGCAGCTGAGCAGAGCAGAGCAGTTCCTAACTAGGCCAAACTCGGCCTGAGCTTTCTTTGAAGGACTAAGTGTCTAAGATGCTAAAACTAAGTATCTTATTTTTCAGGTTTTTTGTTTTTTATTAGTTCTAGTCTTTTAATAAAAATCAGGCTTCTTTTAGTGCGTAGGTAGATAAGTTTATATTTTAGATCTGGGAAAGCTCCCAGGAATATTTTTTTTTTCCCCAGGAATATTTTTGACAATGATGTTTTGTTTTGTTTTGTTTTTCGAGACAGGGTTTCTCAGTATATATGCTCAATAATTTTAAGATTTATTTTAGGCGTGCACACCAGAAGAGGACATCAGATCCCATTGCAGATGGTTGTGAGATACCATGTGGTTGCTGGGAATTGAACTCAGGGCCTCTGGAAGGGTAGTCAGTGCTCTTAACCGCTGAGCCATCTCTCCAGTCCTGTTTTTAATTATTTTATGTGTAAAGTAATAATAATTATTATTTTAATTATTTTCCTTATATGCATGCCTGTACATGACGTGTGGTTGATATCCCCCTGGAGGTCAGAAGAGAATGTCGGTTCTGAGTTACAGACAGTTGTGAGCTGTCATAGGGGTGTGAGGGATTGAACCTGGGTCCTCTGGAAGAGCAGCGGTTGCCTTGACTCCCGTCACTGCGGCGCCGTCTCTCCAGCTCTTCTGTTTTTTTTTTTTTTTTTTTACCTGGGCCTTACATATATAGTGCAGGCTTAACTGCACCCGACCATACAGCCAAGCCCAAACAAGTGCCAAGACTGTAATCGGGGGAGGAGGGTGCAGCTTGTCCATCCAGGCTGGGAGCAGGTTCATACTCCCCTGCCTCTGTCTCTTGAATGCCGAGGACTTTAAGGTGTGTCCATGCCTGGCAGTATTGAAATTTAACCAAAGCGACTGCTGTGTCTGGGGTGTGGGTGCGGGATGACACGTTTATGGAAGAAAACGGTTGGGGTTTGGGTTCCAGGAGTCAAACTGAGGCCCTCACAGTAACACTTACCTGCTGAGCATCTCCAGGGCCCAGTGTTGAACCTCTGATGCTTATGTCATGGTCTTGAAACTGGTTATTAAGTGAAATGAACACACGTCCTTTGGAGCATGCTGCTCTGCCCCAGCTGTGCACTGGGTGTCCTTCATTTTGAAGTTCTTTCCTGGAAGAAGTGAACCATAAAGCTATCTGTGTGTCGCGCTTTACCATTTTAGCAAGTTTTTCTCTTTAAAAGTTAGCTTGAGCTGGGTGTGGTGGTGCATGCCTGTAATCCCAGCACTTGGGAGGCAGAGGCAGGCGGATTTCTGAGTTCGAGGCCAGTCTGGTCTACAGAGTGAGTTCCAGGACAGCCAGGGCTACACAGAGAAACCCTGTCTCGCAAAAACCAAAAAAAAAAAAAAAAGTTAGCTTGATGGTGCTAGAGAGATGGTTCAGTGGTTAGAGCACTGACTGTTCTTCCACAGGTGCTGGGTTCAATTCCCAGCCCCCACATGGCAGCTCACAGCTGTCTGTAACTCCTGTTTCAGGGGCTCTGATACTGTCTCTGGGAACCAGGCACACATTTAGTACAGGGACATATATGAACAAATTTGAATAAGAAAAGTCAATCTCATTCTAAAGCAGGGTGGTGCACACCTTTCGTCCCAGCACTCAGGAGGTAGAGGCAGGTGGAACTCTGTGAGTTCTAGGCCTGCCTGGTCTTCATAGTGAATTCTAGGCCAGTTAGAGCTGCAAGGTGAGAAGCTGCATGTCTGCAGAAAAGAGGGACGGAGGAGGGAGAGAGCACCACCACGCGCCATAGTTAGAAGCCAGCGTGGGCACAGAGCCAGAGCGCAGGTCCTGTGCTGAAGCAGTTCTTCGTGGGCTAAGCATGAGGGAAGCCCAAGGGTAGAGCGCCTGCCGATGTACACAGCAGTCTGTCTCCTGCCGTAGCACCCCAAAGCAACAAAGCAGATGTGAAAAGCTTGCTCAGTGGTTCTTCCCATGTTCTCCCAGGCCTACACCGCCTACCTCTCAGGAATGCTACGCTTCGAGCATCAAGAATGGAAAGCTGCCATCGAGGCTTTTAACAAATGCAAGTGAGTCCTCTGGTCCAGAAACGTGCCTAGTTTCACGAAAAACCCTGCTACTGGCTTCATGGGGGTTAGAACATTTTCTTTCTCCCTTTTGTTGGTAGAATATACCACACCCCTCTGGTGCTCAACCATTACTCTCCAAGTGCTGTGTTTTGGTTTTGACCCCATGGTCCTCCTGAGTTTTCTTAAAATATGGCTTCAACGTTTTAAGAATGTCTGGCATCTCCTTGCTTGCAGAACTATCTATGAGAAGCTGGCCAGTGCGTTCACAGAGGAGCAGGCCGTGTTGTACAACCAGCGTGTGGAAGAGATCTCTCCCAACATCCGCTACTGCGCATACAACATCGGTGAGCAGCTCTGTGCAGTGCTCCAGTGAGGTGCTCCTCGCCTCACTTGGTTTGCTGGGAAGCCTGGTGACTTTCCCTGTGATTCAACATCCGGCCATGGCCTGAGAGTGTTTGCTTGCTTGCTTGTTTGTTTTTGGGTTTCACCATGTAGACAAGGCTGGCCTCACCTTGTGAGACCATAGAGACCCACCTGCCTCTGCTTCCCAAGGGCTAGGATTAAGGGTGGGCACCACATACCACAGCTGGGTTAGCTTAGTTTTAATGATAGTAATAGTCGAGCTGTCTGATGTACACTGTGTTACACACACACACACACACAGAGTGATAGGAGCTATCTCTGACAGCCCCACTCCTATCTACAGACCTTGGCTGTCCGGCTTCTGCCTCCATCCCTTTATTGTCTCCACTCCCCAAGAACAGAGAATTTCCAGCCAATGTTGGCTGACATTTTGGAGAAGTTTCAGATATTCAGTAAAACTAAGTGAAAGATTAGAGAATGTTCATGTTCTCCCTGAGCCAGACCTGCACCCCTTCCCTTCCCATGCTCTTGCTGAAAGAGGTTAGTATTTGCTTCTGTGCCTGTCCGGGTTTATGTGTACTGTGTGCATGCCTTGCCTAAGGAGGCCCGAGGAGGGCATCAGATCTGCTGGACCCTCTGAGAGCAGCGAATGCGCTCGCTGCTGAGTGGCTGCAGCCCCCGGCACTGTCCCGCGACAGTGCCCTGTGGTCCAGTGGAGCCTACACTAACATTCTGTAGTTGCTCAAAGTCCACAGTTAATCTCAGGGCTCCTTGGCATTGAGCTCTTGAGAACTTAGACCAGTCTGAGGACGTGTGCCCATGCTGTTAGCAGTGTCCCCACGGCTCTAGTCAGGATCCTTTTGAAAAGACTCGTCTTCAGAGCAGGTGGTGCAGGGTCTGCTGTAGTGCGTTCCATTTCACTAAAGGGGAAGGCACTGTCAGTTTGAACTAAATCCAGGGGTTGTCAGGAAAGCACAAAACCCTAAATCAATCAAACTCTCTCTCTCTCTCTCAGGGGACCAGTCAGCTATCAATGAACTCATGCAGATGAGACTGAGATCTGGGGGCACAGAGGGGCTCCTTGCTGAAAAACTTGAGGTAATACATAATCTAGACTCAGAATATTTACTATTATTGTATGTATATTTATAGCTATGTCTACATTAATATGTTCCTTAAATATTTTTTTTAATTTTTATTTTCTATATTCTATGTTTACATTCCAAAGGCTTTCCCCTTTCCCAGTTCACCCCCACCATACGTCCCATAATTCCTCTCCCCCCCAACTATTCCCCAATCATTCCCCCTCCCCCCATGTTCCTTAAATATTTTAAGTATTTAACTTATATGTTGTTTACTGTCAACATGCGTGTGTGCATATGTGTGTGTGTTGGCCTTTTTTCTGTAATTCTGGCTGGCCTACAGATCACAGAGATCTGCTTCTCTCTGCCTCGTGATGCCATCAAAGGCATGTGTCACTGCACTTGATTTATAATCTTTTTTTGTTTTTGTTTTTTGAGACAGGGTTTCTCTGTGTAGTCCTGGCTGTCCTGGAACTCACTCTGTAGACCAGGCTGGCCTTGAACTCAGAAATCTGCCTGCCTCTGCCTCCCAAGTACTGGGATTACAGGCGTGCGCCACCACGCCCGGCTCTTGATTTATAATCTTACTATGTAGCGCTGAAAACCTCTTCCCTAAATATTTACACATTTGTGTGTGTGTGTGTGTGTGTGTGTGTGTGTGTGTTTAGGCTTATTCCATAACCTATGCTGATCTTGAACTCATGGTAGTCCTCTTGCCTCAGCCTTAGAAGTGTTGGGATTACAGATATGAGCCATTATATCTGGCAACCTATTTCCTTCCTGAGCAAGTAACATAGATTCATAGAAAAAGTAAGAAATTTAAAATTTGGGGGAAGAATTTTGACTTTCCATAGACTAGAGTTCATGATACCTAGAAAAAGAGGAATTTTGCATGTTCTGAGTGTGTGCCGTGACAGCCAGGGCTACACAGAGAAACCCTGTCTCAAAAAAACAAAAACAAAAACAAGTGTGTGCCGTGTTGGTTGCAGAGAGATGGCTGACAGGCGGACTGCTCTCCCTGTCACAGAGCCACTGTTAAAGCTCTGACCTCTAAACTGCTGTGCAGGCCTTGATCACTCAGACCCGAGCCAAGCAGGCGGCGACCATGAGTGAGGTGGAGTGGAGAGGCCGGACGGTTCCTGTGAAGATCGACAAAGTGAGGATCTTCCTACTGGGGCTAGCCGACAACGAAGCCGCCATCGTCCAGGTGAGGAGGGGCCCCTGGTGCTCGCCTCTGTGTGTTTGAAGGTCGTCATTGTGGAATCAGGTATGAAGGAATTACATTTATGGGGTAGATTCGCAGTGACAGCTGTGGGGAAAGGAGCTCTAAGAGGCTGGCTCACTGCAGAGGGCCACGCTGGGGCAGCAGGAGCCGCTGCTGTCAGGCCTGGAGTCTGACCTGCCGTCCCTGCCTCCTTGCCCTCAGGGCCACCCCTCATTCCTGGGCCATTCACAAGAGCCTGGGTGAACCAGAATATCTGGTTCTTTATGTGGCCTGCACGTAATGGTTATGCAGAGCTGTACTTGAAGCTACTTATTGGCATAATTACCTGCTTGTGCTGTGAACAAGCAGATGTAGCCCCAAAGATAGGGACCCCGGAGTACTCCTGAGGCAGCAGTGAGGCCCTTGAAAGCTCCTCCACAGGCCGTGAAGGGCATCTTTTCTCAGGTCAGGAGTTGCTAAAGCCTGGCACTCACTGAGCCTGCATGGCGCTCTGGGTTAATGGGGGTGTTAAGCACCCAGACTTAAGAGCCACCTTCCGCCCAGGCTGCTTTGGTGGGAAACAGCTTTTCAGCAATGAAGCATTTCCTTATGTGCTGGCCTGTGCTGCGGACTGCTCTGCCACCTTTCTTCCTTTGTGTGAAGCGGAGTGATACAACAGCACCAGGAAGTTGGTTTTTCCTAAACTAGTGGACTGGAGAGCTAACTTTAGTTTCTTAGGTTTATTTATTGTGTGAGTGGGCTCACACACCTAAACACGTGCTTGGATCTTTTGTGAGTGAGGGCTGACATCTGGATAGACACTCGTACGCAGCTCAGGGCTGGGGTGCAGCTCGTGGGCAGCAACAACACTCATGCCCGAGACCTCAGGCAGGTCAGGACTGACCAAGACTTTGATGATATCAGGAAGAAAAAAGTGACCATATTCCAATCTTGAGTACATAAAAAAGAAAATCTAGCCAACCATTGTTAGTTTGTTTAAGTTGAGTTTAATTGTGTGTTTATAGGATGAGATAAATATGTTCTGTTTCCTATCTGTTTCATCACTCGGATAACAGTAGGAGTGCTTCCTGAAGCCTTCGTGGTACCTGTTGTCAGACTGACCTTCAAGGTCCACAGCGCCTTAAGGGAGGAGGCAGCAAGGCTTCGCTGCAGTGAGAGGTTTGCTGTCTGGTTGGTTCCAGGTCTGCAGCGCTGAGGTCAGGCCCAGACCCTAGGGAGCTGGTAGCTCTGCCGAGGGGCTCCACCTCAGCCCTGCTCCACGGTTTGTTTTGTCTGGAATAGGCTCTCATTCTGAAGCCTGGAACTTGCTAAGTAGACCAGGCTGGCTTCAAACTCACAGGCCTCCTGAGCACTGGGGTTAAAAATTGGGGTGCCACACTTGGCTTTCTCCCTAATTTTTTTTGGGGGGGGGCATTGGGGGCTGAGACAGATTTCTGTGTAGCAAATGCTGTTCTGTAACTTGCTTTGTTTTTTATGTTTTTTGTTTTTGTTGTTGTTGTTTTTTTTGTTTTGGTTTTTGGTTTTTTGGTTTTTGTTTTTGTTTTTCGAGACAGGGTTTCTCTGTATAGCCCTGGCTGTCCTGGAACTCACTCTATAGACCAGGCTGGCCTCGAACTCAGAAATCCACCTGCCTCTGCCTCCAAGTGCTGGGATTAAAGTCGTGCGCCACCACCGCCCAGCCTGTAACTCGCTTTGTAGACCAGGCTGACCTCGATCTCCCAGAGACCTACCTGTCTTTGCCTCCCGAGTGCTGGGATCAAAGGGCTTTTTGCCTATGTTTTTAATTACTATTGAGAATAGATTTCTCAAACTAAGAACACTGTCTTAAGTTTTAAGTTTTTATTATATTTTATTTCTTTACTATGTGTGGGGCCACATGTACACATGTGGAAGTCAGAGGACATCTGAGAAGGAGCTAGTTTCTTCCTTCATCAAGTGGTTTCTAGGGCTCGAACTCAGGTCTCCAGACTTGGTGGTGAGTACCCTCTGATCCTACCATCAGGGAGGCAGAAAGAGGCACCCTGTCTTAAGATAAGTAGGTTCGGTCTGTCCCTGGGTGAGTAGTTAGTTACTCTAGTCGCTCTGAGGCCTTGCCCGGCCTCCTGTCCAGGCTTGCCGCAGCCAGTGCTGACCTCGGGCTTTCTGCAGACTTTCCTTCCAGGAGAGCAGGGGCTTCCAACAAAGAACTCAGGAGCACAGGTTCCACAGTGGGGCTGCTTGTCTGCTGACCTTTTCCAGAGGTTCCCTGACTCCTCCACCCCAGGGCCATGAGTGTGTATGTATGCGCACGCGCACATGTGTGCCCACCTGTACTCGAGAGCTCTGGTATATGTCAATATGTGGCAGTCAGAAGGCAACTCTGGGCAGTTGGTGTTTTCATTTTCTTTTTGTGGGTTCTAGGGATGGGGTGGAACTCCGTTACCCTGAGACATCTTGTCATTGTCAGCCCTGCTTAACTTTCTAATTGTGAAATCACATAGGTGCTGCTTCATGCAACATGTAGTGATCTTCTCACCAAACTCTCTCACCGTGCAGTCCTAGCTAGCCTGGAACTCTACCTAGCCCAGGCTGGCCTCTAACTCTGGGATTAATGGGGGGGGGGCAGCAGACCCAGCACTTCCTCTCCCTTACTGAACATGACTTAGGACGTCTGTGGGTAGTGGGTCCATTCTGTGTGGAGGGTGAGTCTTGAGTGTAGCCAGCCGCCTGTGCCATGGCGTGCGGCTTTCACTGCTTGTGTGTGGCTGTTCCTCAGCAGATTGGATGCTAGGAGATAAATACACAGTTTCTCTTGCACAGGTAGAAACGCGTTTCGGGGACACCTGGAACAGTGCAGGATGGTTTTTGTTGTTCTTCTGTCAGGAACTCAAGTGCGATCTGTGCCTTAGAGATGAGGCTCCTTAATGTCAGTGTTTGATCTCAGTTGGTATTGTCCCCTCCACTGTCAGGAAACGGAAAGCCATTTGGTAGCCCTAGCTGATTTCTTCCCGTAGCGAGCTTCCTGGCATGGAAATACTGAAGCAGCGGTTGGAGAGTGGCAGGGAGTACCTGGGAGATGAAATGCCTTTGTCATTCCTACTGTCATATGCTCTGTGTGTGCGTGTACGCGCGTTTGTATTGTTTCTTGAAAAAAGGTTTCTCTCTGTAGCCCTGGCTGCCCTGAAACTTGCTCTGTAGACCAGGCTGGCCTCAAACTCACAGTGATCCACGTGCCTCTGCCTCCCTAGCCCTGGGACGAAAGGTGCGTGCCTGGCTTCATCTTATGTCCCTAACACTTCCTCGGTCCTGAGTGGTCCCGGCCGTTTCTGGCTTCATTTTATGTTCCTAACACTTCCTCGGTCCTGAGTGGTCCCGGTCGTGCCTGGGAGGTTGTTTTGGGGGCAGCTTGTTTTGAGAGATTTTAACCATTTGCATGCTTGATCATGCCCCCATTTATACTCCCATTCAATTCTGAGGGGAACCAACAAACCTGCTTTCATGTTTGTTATATTTATTTTTTATTATATTTTAAATGTACTTCTGTGGGGAGGGAGGAGATGTGTGTTGCAGAGCACACAGCTGGTGTCAGAGGACAACCTGAGAAAACACCAGTTCCCTTCTTCCACTCTGCGAGTCCCATCGACTGAACCCGCTTGTGAGGTCCCCCCTTCTCCGGTGACTGGACCCAGCCTTCTGGAGTCTGGGTAGAATGGACAGCACTCACCTGCCCACCCCACCCCCAGGTTTTTAGATAAACTTTTCAATTTCTTTTTATTAAAGATTTATTTATTTATGTATGTGAGTACACTGTAGCTGTCTTTAGACACACCAGAAGAGGGCATCAGATCTCATTACAGATGGTTGTGAGCCACCATGTGGTTGCTGGAATTGAACTCAGGATCTCTGGAAGAGCAGGCAGTGCTCTTAACCACTGAGCTATTTCCCCAGCCCCTCCCCCTCCTTGGTTTTAAAGGAGAGAAACAACAGCAAAGCCCTGGCCTTTCTCCATTTCTTTGTGGTTTTTTTCTTCTGAACCTCTCTCATGGGTGGGACCCGGTTCCTGTCCCCACGACTCTCCTGACTCCCCTGTGGGTGTGGTGGGGAATGCAGCGAGCTTGCCTGTGTCTCTTAGTCACACACACCCATCTCCCCCAAATCCCTGTCCACCAGAGACAACCCCGCAGTGTCTGTAACAGCGGATGGCGCTGTGGTGGCCTAGAGGAAGCACTGGAGGAGAAAGCCTGAGGCGCCCCTCAACTGTTGGATCCCCCGGTTGGTTGGGACTAGCAGACAAGTCATCTTTCCAGGCTTCGACGCTGTGTGTGCCGGGGCACACCGGGACCCGGGTTGGCTGGGCCACGTGCTTTTACGCAGGGAGTGTGCCGTTGCCGTTGTGCGCTGGCCCGGTAGCAGATGTGGCAGGCAAGGTTGTGGAGCGAGGTGTCCTGCCCCTGCACGTTGAAAGGCGTGTCTCCTTTCGAGAGTCATCTTGGCATCAAGTATAGGTTCTAGAGCAAATGAGCCCAGTAAAAACGTGAAGACTTCCTGTTTGGAGACATTTTGCCCTAGGCAGGAAGATCTGTGGCAAGTTGTCAGATACTGGTGGTCTCTGAGTCACTCGGCAGCGTGGGCGGCCCGTGGAAAACATCCCACTAAGTCCTTCCCTTCACACTTACCTCTTCCTTGGTTGTTGTGGAATATCTTCATCAATCTGTACTGAGATGTAGAACGGGGCGTCGGACGCTTGTCTGCTGCGCTCTGCCCGCCTTTGGTTTGTTGTTTTTTCAGTGGAGAATAGAGTTTGTTCAGGGGAGGGGTGCGGGGAGTTGAGAAGGTAGTAGAGGAGAGGAGAGGAGAGGAGAGGAGGCTGGCCAGAGCACTGGAGAGAGCGGAGAGGACAGAGGAGGGTGCAAAGGCAGGAGCACACCCTTAGGGTTTTAAGTGTTTCCTGCCGGTAGGAGAGAGGACAGGTCCTCATTTGTCGCCCATCACCAGCCAGCTCTGCCCCACCCGTCTGAGGCAGTTCTGCAGATGTTCATGGGTTCTCCGATGACCCCTTCTGTGTGACTGTCCAGGTCCTTAAAGGGCTCCGCGGGGTTCACCTATCTTACTCAGTTGTCACACGTCCACCGAAACCGTCTGGCGAGGAGATGAAGAGGACTCCTCTCTGGAGTCGCAGCAGACAGGACAGTACCTCGCCGTGCCAACAGAGGTGCGGGCATGCTCTGGTGGGCCGTGAGCCGATGGGGCCTTGTGTGCCTTCAAGTTACAGGAGGCCATGTCCCTGATTAGTTTCCCAAGTTAGTAAGGGACAGCGGTCGGGTGGCCGTCAGCGGAAGGGTCTGTGTGCTGTATAGTGGGCAATTTACAGAGATGTCTTTACACTAGAAAGTAGGAAACACACGAGACCTTCAGAAGGTTTTATCTGCGCTCCTTTGCGCCCACAGAAGTGGGGGTGCTCTGGCCGGCCTCTGTGGGTCCGAGAAGGCTAATGGGTTTTCAGGTTCCTGTTGGTTCTGTGGAAAGTCAAACATGACAGAGGAACGCTGGTGCTTTCGCCTCGGTGGGTCTGCTGGTCGCACAGGGCCGCCTGCTTTCTGCCTCTCGGGGCTTCCCTGCCCGGTCGGATTCTTCAGGTCGGTAACACGAGTGGCAGGTTAATGAGTCACTTTGTCGTTATCCAACCAGTGCGATGAGGGTGACGCCTAGGACTGAACGAAGACTGTCACCTTTCTTGTCAACCTTTTCTACCCAGAAGTGGTTCCCAGAGAGTTGGCTGTGTACAACATCCGACCCAGAATGTCTAGAGAAGACACTTAGTCTTATATTTAGGAGAAATATGTTTCTGGTTGGATATTGATTAGAAATGTCTGTGTCTTGTTGGAATCTGAAAGAACCCAGAAAGTGCAGACTGCCTCATACTGTGAAAGCCTGCGGATGCAGCCCTGAGCCCTGTGCGTCTTTAGGGGTCTGGCCGGGCCTGCTCACAGAGGGTTGGCATAGGTGGGCTTGCTGACTGTCCACATCCCTCGTTGAAGGAGGACGCCAGTGGGTCCTAGGACCCTCTCTTGAGTGTCCACGCCCCCTGCCCCCCCCCCCCAGCCAGTTGTCTGCAGGTTGTATGCAGTTCTGCCCTAGTAGCATGGGGCCTTGGGGAAAGGCAGAAGGCGGGGACTCTGTCTCCTCAGGCTTCAGGAGCCATTATCCCTGTTTGTTGCAGACCTTTCTGCATGGCAGCATTCCTGCCTGTAGCCCCTCACCCATTGCTCTGTAAGGAAAACTGATAAACTCCTTGGTTCTCCAGAGTGAACTTTGGTGGAACTGTACATCTGTTGATCACTGGGATGGCGTGGGGGAGGGGGAGATGCATGTTTTCGTCTAGGGAAGGAGTTTTAACAGTAAAAAGGCAGTTCTGTTGGCATGTACAGTCTGACAACAGAAAGGGAAAATGTTTTGGGGTGCTGTCTTTAGCGTCTTAGGGTTCTAGAGGGTTCTCCAGGGCTGCTGGGTGACAGCCCCTAGCAGAGGCAGTCATTGCAGGTAGGCTGAGCGATGGAAGGCACTCCGAGCACCAGGCGCTGCAGGCGCGGCTTTTCCCAGCGTGCTGGAGTTTTTACTCTCCTTCCCTGGGTGATGGGTAAGAGCATCGTCTGCACAGTGACTCTGAAAGGGCCGTGAGGGCTGGACTTAAAATCAGCTGCTGCTCTGAGAGGACCCAGGCTCAGATCCCAGCACGCTGTTGGGTGGTTCACAACTCTAGCTCCAGGGATCTGACGCCTCTTTGGCCTCCTTGGGCCACCGTACTCATGCACGTACACACAGAACTCCTAAAGGATTGTGGGGAAGGGGAGCGTGCATGTGTGGGGAAGATGAGGTTACCGCCGTGCCTCTGATCTGCTCCAAACAATCTCTTCCTCCATTTTGCCACTGTGTAGGCTGAGAGTGAAGAAACGAAGGAGCGTCTGTTCGAGTCCATGCTCAGCGAGTGCCGCGACGCCCTCCAAGCCGTGAGGGAGGAGCTCAAGCCTGACCAGGTCAGACCATCTCTGCCTTGTCCTGTGTCCTCTGTCCTCCCCCAGTCTGTGCTGTCCTTGGGGGTGCTCGAGGGGTCATCACTTGGCCTTGGATCAGCTTGTAAGCCGCAGAGGCCTCTGGGCGCGGTTCACACTCGGTTCTCTTGGCCGTTCTTGAGTCATCCGCCTTTCCTAATGGTGCCGTTACTGAGACCCTTCCAGGCCTCCGGACGGAAACCAAGAACCACTTTATACCACACCCTAGTGTCCCTCCCTCGTGTAGTGCCCCCTGTAGACTATTCTACCTGTTGCTCTTCTGTTGACACAGAATTTAACCTTGCAGCACAAGATGGATTCCAGTTCTTGTCTCTTACCTCAGCCTGTGGAGAGCTGGGTTTGCAGAAGTTAAAGCCATGGCTGGTTTCCACCTGTTCTTTTTGTTGTTGTTTTGGTTTTGTTTTTTTTTGTTTGTTTGTTTTGTTTTTCTTTTTTTGGGGTGTTTGTTTGTTTGTTTGTTTGTTGGTTTTTCGAGACAAGGTTTCTCTGTGTAGCCCTGGCTGTCCTGGAACTCACTCTGTAGACCAGGCTGGCCTTGAACTCAGAAATCCACCTGCCTCTGCCTCCCAAGTGCTGGGATTACAGGCGTGCGCCACCACCGCCCGGCTCTCCACCTGTTCTTAAATGGCATTTTAACTTACACAGTGGTTGCTCTAAAGGTGACATAGTGCACACCTGTAATTGTAACATTCTGTACACAGAGGCAGGAGGATTGCCTGTTTGGTTATTGAAAAACACTTAAATGTTCATACCTAGAGTTTCTTCTACCATGTGCAGTAGTGTCTCCATGGCCACAGAGGTGAAGGATGTGGGCGGCTGAGAGGGCTGGTCCTCAGCCTCGCTCAGGAGTGACACAGGCACCGGGCACACGGGAACAGTGGGATTTGGGTGTAAGGCAGGGAGGCTGTGGTCTTGGAGCCGACAGCGGGGCTGTGGTCTCACTGCTTTTGTTGTTTTGTGGTTCATTACATGTTGAACCCAGGGCTTTGTGCATGTGAGGCAAGTCTTGTGGGTTTTTTAAAAAAATTAGTTTGAGCCAAGATCTCACTAAGTTCCCAGACTGTAATCAAGCCCAGGCTCTTCCTGTCAGTCCCATGAGAGCCAGCACTGCAGGGGCGTGCGGGGCACCCGCCAGGACTGTCTGACTGGAGAGTTGGGGCCCGGGTCTGTCAGTCCAGGCCAGGTGCTGGCTGTCAGTGGCAGCGGGGACTCTTGTCCTTCTGTTGGTAGATCCCTGAGGCCGTGACAGGCGCTTGATAGACTGGCTCTGTGGGGAACTTTATGACCCACGGCAGTTGAAGGGCACCAGGAGTCAAGACCAAGAGTTTTACTGTCTCCCTTCTTTACCTTTGCAGAAACAGAGGGATTATACCCTTGATGGAGAGTCGGGGAAGGTCTCCAACCTGCAGTACCTGCACAGGTGAGTTCAGCTTTTGTGTCGATATGCATTTACATTTTAAAATTTCGTTTTATATATACAGTTGTCTGCTTGCATATCTGTGCACCACATGTGTCCCTGCTGCTCCTGGAGGCCGGAAGAGGGTGTTGGGTCCCCTGAATCTGGAGTTACAGAGGGTTGTGAGCTGTCTTGTGGGTGCTGGGAATCAGCCTGGTCTTCTACGAGAGCACCCAGGGCTCTTGAGCACCTGTCTAACTCTTGAGCCCTTATCTGCCTTTTTCTTTGCTTGTGTATTTGAGGCAGAGTCTCTCTACATAACCCTGGCTATTCTAGAATTCACTGTGTAGACCAGGCTAGCTTCAGATTCGTAGAGATCCCCATGCCTCTGCCATGTCCTCCCACATGAGGTGCCCAGGTGGTCTTCCCCACCTCCAGTTAATCCATGGCCCCAGCCTTGCTTTGGGGGTGTGTGTGTGTGACTCCTGTGCCTTGGTGGTGAGCGTGGTGTGATTTCAGGCATGGCCGCCACAGCCAGCCTCCGGCAGTGACTTTGAAGCCTGTGTGACCTAGAGCTCACTCCTGTCAGCTCCCACACTCTGCAGTTTATGACATTTTCACATTTAATAATTTCAGCTCAGTTGAATTCCACCTGCAAGTCTCCAGGTGAGACCAGGGTCTGCCTGGCTTCTATGCGGACACCGGACACCCTGTCTGCCTGGTGGCCGAGTCTTTCTCGCTCTGCATTTGCTGCTACTGCTGCTACTTGTGCAGTAACACAATAGTTGTCTTCCCCGAGGCCCTGTGCTTGTGTACCCACTTGCCACCACACACACACACACACACACACACACACACACACACTCCTCCCTTGTCACACTTGGTCTCCATTCTTGGGGTTTTGGTATTTGTGGATGTCAGATTGACTGTCAGATGACTCAGGTCCTTGGCATATCGCACAGGGTTCGCCATAGATGTTATCTGTTTAGTCAGCCTGAGAGAAAGAGGCTCCTGGGAGCTCTCCCTCTGCACCTGTGTAGTTAGAGCCCAGGGTCAGAGTTGAGCTTGCCTGACCTGGAGTGGGGCGTCTGAACCCTCACCTCCCTCAGACGGAGGACACAGGGAACGCCTTCCCACCTTCAGCGCTGGCCGGGTCAGGGTGTGGTTTCCACTCTCCCGAGATGCCTGTGGTTGGGAGGGCAGCTTTGGGCAGAAGTGATGAGTCAGGAATCAGGTAAGTTTTGTGTTTTCATGAATGTTGTGACCCTATGCCTGCTTGTGTGTAATAGGACAGTCTTTTAGGAACATCTCTCCTGTACCCATCACCTGTTTCTCAAGTTGCACTTCTTCAGTTATTTTAACATTCTTTACATATTTACTTCTCTTATCTCTCAAGACGTCTTAACTTGGTCACCTGTATGCCTAGTGTAGTCATGGCCTCCCCTGCTCGGCACGCGCTCCATTGAGCTGTGTCCTCTCTGTGCCTTCCCACTTCTCATCATATGTGGACTCTTTTTTTTTTTAAATATTTATTTATATGTGAGTACACTGTAGCTGTCTTTAGACACTCCAGAAGAGGGAGTCAGATCTCATTACGGATGGTTTTGAGCCACCATGTGGTTGCTGGGATTTGAACTCAGGACCTTTGGAAGAGCAGTCAATGCTCTTAACCGCTGAGCCATCCTCCAGCCCCATGTGTGGTCTCTTAAAGCAGCCCCTGTGACTAGTGTGAGTGAGACCACAGGTGACAGCACACTGCCCCGCATCAGAGCACAGCAGCTGACACATCAGAAGTTGGCTGCTGCTTTCAGAGGACTAGCAGTGTCCTCTGAAACTGGGAGCTCGTGGCTTTGGAAAGGATGTGAAGGGCCTGCTCTGTCGCACTCCGCACCCCACAACGCCTAGGTCAGTCCCAAGGCAGTGCAGCATGCCTCCCAGAGCGTGAGCGTCCTTGAGTGTAACCTGGCTGTCTGTGGTACGTTGCAGCTACCTGACCTACATCAAGCTGTCAACAGCAATCAGGCGAAACGAGAACATGGCTAAAGGCTTGCACAGGGCTCTGCTGCAGCAGCAGCCGGAGGATGACAGCAAGCGCTCCCCCAGGCCCCAGGACCTCATCCGGCTCTATGACATCATTCTGCAGGTAACCCTTGGGGGCTAGAAAGGCAGCTACCCTCTGTCATACTGAACACAAAATGATTTGGGTAGTGAAGGACTTTGAGATCCTCGGTGACTAGTAGGTCGTAGGCGACAAAGGAAGGTCTCTTGGTGATTCACGGCCGAGGAGCCCGTGTTTCTGCCTCTTTGAGGCATGGAGACTGTGCACCTGCACGTGCTCTCTCAGTGCTTTCCCGGTAAGATAACACAGGTGCTAGGGTAGCCACAGACCTGAATCCACGCTGGTCAGTTAATAAGCTTGCCACAGGTAAGCCGGCATGGGGAGTGGTGCCTGTACCGTAACAAGAGCCAGGCATGGGGGGTGGTGCCTGTGGGATCCATGAACAAGCTGTGCAGTGGCTTCAAGGTCAGCCTGGGCTGTATAATCTCCAGAAACGTGAACAGAGATTAGGGGCTGGGGAGGTGGCTCAGCAGAGGACTTCCTGCAAGGACCTGAGTTTGGGTCCTCACTCGGATCCATATAGAAAGTTAGGCCAGCAGTGAGGATCCTGGGACTTGATGGCCAGACAGCCTAGCAAAGTGGGTGAGGGAGCGTCTCAAAACATAAGGTGAGGGAGGGGTCAAAAGGACAGTTCCACAGTTAAGAGTTTGCTGTGTCCTGAGACATGATTCAGTGGTTAAGAGCATTAGCCGGGCGTGGTGGCGCATGTCTGTAATCCCAGCATTTGGGAGGCAGAGGCTGGGGGATTTCTGAGTTCAAGGCCAGCCTGGTCTACAGAGTGAGTTCCAGGACAGCCAGGGCTACACAGAGAAACCCTGTCTCAAAAAACAAACAAACAAACAAACAAAAAAGAACATTATCGGGTCCTGCAGAGGACAGGAGTTGGGGTCCTAGCACCAATGTGGGTGGTTCACAACTGTGTCATTCCAAGGAGTCCAATATCCTCTTCTGGCCTCCATGAGCCTCCACACACATGTACACACACACATACATACACACACACACACACACACACACACACACACACAAATAAAAATAAAATTACTTTTTAACAATAACAGGACCTTATCCGGCTCTATGACATCATTCTGTAGGTATGACATGTGGGCTGGAGAGATGGCTCAGTGGTTAAGGGCACTGCCTACTTTTCCAGAAATCCTGAGTTCAATTCCCTGCAACCACATGGTAGCTCACAACCATTGTAATGCATTGTGTATAGTCTTATGCTACTGCCTTTAGCTGCAGGAGGTGACCATGCTACCAGCCCCCACCTGGGTTCCTTTGAATCCAAGGATAAAAGACACCCCCTTATTGGTTCAAAGAAGATATTGACAGATCAAGAACCAACTGGAGAACAGGACCTTAGCATCAGGACTGCCCCCTTCACCAGTGGGTTCTGGTGCCCTCCTCTGGTGTGTCTGAAGACATCTGTAGTGTACTCATATGCATAAAATAAATAATTACAAACAAAACCATGCTGGAGACAGCTGTGAAGAATGGCGACATACACTGTGATCTCAGCATCCCAGAGGCAGAGGCAGGTGGGTCTGTGAGTTCTAGGTCAGCCTGGGCTAACATAGGTAGACCCTGCACCCTTGCTCCTCTTCAGAGAACCTTAGTTTGGTTCTCAAAAGTCAAGTTAGACGGCTCCCAGTTCCCTGAACGGCAGCTGCTGAGGATCTAAAGCCCTTTTCTGGTTTCTTTGGGCACTGCACATGTGGCAGACACAAACACATAAGTAAAAATCATCCTGAAAAGAAAAAAAGACTACACCGGTTGTGAGGTGTGCGCCTTTAATCCCAGCACTGGGGAGGTAGAGGCAGCTGGGTCTGTGCACATAGTTGAGCTCCCAAACAGCCAGGACTTCAAAATAGAGAGACCCTGTCTCAAAAGGGAAGGGAGGGGAAGGAAGGAAGGAAGGAAGGAAGGAAGGAGGGAGGGAGGGAGGGAGGGAGGGAGGGAGGGAGGGAGGGAGGGAAGGAAGGAAGGAAGGAAGGAAGGAAAATTAAGTAGAGAACAGTACATGCATACACACAAGCTGACTGAAGTGCAGGTTTTTCTCTCCATGTGGTCCAGGAAGTCTCTGACAGTTGGTGAGAGATGGGTTGAGTGGTAAGGGACGTGTGCTTTTGGTGACACTGGGTACACTACTCTGCGGACACCTCACTGACTTCCTGAAAGGTTTTCTGACAGGGTCAGCTGGGCCTCTCATGGGTTTGCTTGTCCCATCTGTTGTCCAGAATCTGGTGGAATTGCTGCAGCTTCCTGGCTTAGAAGAGGACAGAACCTTCCAGAAAGAGATAGGCCTCAAGACCCTGGTGTTCAAAGCCTACAGGTAACATCCTTCAGGATGAGAAGGCTCCGCTCTGCATCTCGGCTCGTGGCTCGCTCCCACGGGTTGGTACAGTTTGCTGTGCTGCCTAACTGTGCAGGGCTCAAGGCCCAGGGTATGGAAAGGAAGTCCTGAGCAGACGGCAGCCAGAGTTCTTTATCTAAGTTTCTGAGAGCCTTGGACTTAGCCTGTGTTTCTGGCAGAGTAGAGCAGCCAGGCAGGGAGCCTGAGCTCCCTGGGGCAGCCGAGCCCTCACTTGACAGTGACCGCTCATAAGGACAGGGGTCTAGGCAGACGACAGGCGAGTGTGCGTGTCATCTCTCGGTCTCCCTGGGCTGCCCTGCATGCTCATGCCCCTCCTGCCGGGGCAAGGGCAGCACTAAAGCTGTTGGCCCTGGAGAATTTTGGTGTGGTGTTTTTTTTTTAAAAGCTATGGTTAGAGATGACTGGATAGTTGTGGTGTAGACAAGTAGATGGCGAGGAGCAGGGCTCTGATGATGTCATCAGCATTCCTCTCTCACCTGCCTCTAGTTGCCACCATCCTGGGGAACTGTCTCTGACATCAGTCACTGAAAGGCAGTGGCTCGTGTTGGACCTGCAGAGCCATCTGAAACTGCTGGGACACTTGGGAGATTGCCTGCAGAGCGTTAGGGAGGGGTTTCGCAGGCGATGACCCAGAGTTAAGAATCCTGTTTCCAGCTTTAGCATTAAGCCTGCCAGCGGGCACAGCCCTGGTGTTGGGCCACTGCTGCTTTAGACAGCCGGCGGCCCTCTCCGCAGGTGCTTCTTCATTGCGCAGTCCTACGTGCTGGTCAAGAAGTGGAGCGAGGCCCTCGTCCTGTACGACCGAGTTCTCAAGTATGCAAATGAAGTCAGTTCTCACGGGGGAGCCTTCAAGAACAGCCTGAAGGTGAGCTGGTGACCTCCCGTGTTTCCAAGCTAGTGAGGGGTTCAGGGACTGGGGTGCGCCCACTGGCGGCTTCTATCTAGAGCAGCCCCTCTCCTCCCTTCACCCTGCGTCACTGTACTGTAACCTACCCTGCTCTGGGCCTGAAGGGGGCTTAGCTCCATCAGAGAGTCATTTCAGTCAGCTCTTGGGGGACACACCCATTACCCTCGCCCTGAAGAGTCTGAGACTGCAGAATCAGGAGTGTGAAGCTAGTCTTGGTGGCAACGCAAGCTCAGAGTCACAGCTAAAGCCTGTCTGCAGAAATCGGGTGGGGAATGTCACGGCTGCTTGAAGAGGAGCAAACCCCACGGGCTGTCCTCAGATTGCTACACACTGGAATCACCTGTCAGAGGTTTAAAGGCTGTGTCCCCGTCAGAGTGCCTCCGCCTAGTGTGAGAGCTGTGATCCACAAGGGGTTTCACAGCCGGACTCCACACCCTTTTGTTTTTGGAAGTGTGGCTGGCTCAGCCTTTACCCTTATCATGGTTCAGGGCTCTCATTTGCCAAATGCAAGTTCAGAGTGGCCACCGCAGAGTGCTGTGACGTTTGAATTAACAGGTGTGCTCACCCTGGGTGTGAGCTTGCACTCAGCTCAGCAGCAGGGGAGTGTTGCTCAGTCGGGCGGGCATTGCCCTCAAGCTGTGTCAGCCCTTCTTTTTTTTTAAGTCTAAAAGAGCCTGCTGAAACCCCAAAGGGATGAGCCCCCATTCCCCACCCCACCCCAGGCCTGCGAGGCTCATTGCTCCACCCGGCCTGCTGGTGAGTGTGTTTGTTCTCTGTTAATGCAGGACCTGCCCGACGTGCAAGAGCTCATCACTCAAGTGCGGTCAGAGAAGTGCTCGCTGCAGGCTGCCGCCATCCTGGGTGAGCCGCCTCCCTGCTCTTGGCTGTGTCCCCAGACTCTTCTGCTACTTTTCTTCCACCCCCAATACACTGTTTTACTGTAAAAAGCATGTTTCGGTTCCTCTCTTAAGATTGCTCTTTCCTAGCCTCAGTGCCTGCTAAGCTAGGCCCTGAGCTCTGCAGAGGACCTGGGAACCCCCATCCTCCCTTCTCCTTAGCATCTTCCGAACTCTGCAGCCCCTGTGGGATAGCCTCAGTGCACCCCTTGCTGTGTTCCTACTAACTAGCTTCGTGGGGATTTAGAGCCCTGTTTACCACCGATGAAAAGCCATACTGTGGCAAGAATGTGGAAATCCCTGTTCTTACTAAATCCCTGTGGAATTTCCAGATGCAAACGACTCCCATCAAGCAGACACCTCGTCCCAAGTCAAAGACAACACGGTAAGGCCAGCCCTGGCATCCGAGGGGAAGGGGCATTCTGTCCCTGGGTCTAGGCACCCCTGCTTCTTCCCTTTTCTTGCCCAGACCCTCCCCCCCCAAACTACTCAGTGGCTTGTTGGTGGTCCATATCCCCTAGGGAAGTGGAGGAAGGTCCCTCCAAGTTACTCCATGCCAGTAACTAATGTTGGGGCCCGAGAGATGGCTTAATGGTTAGTTGCTCTTGCAGGGGACCCAGGTTTGGTTTCATGTACCCACTGTGGGCCTTCTGATTGATGTTTTGATCTGTCCTCCAGCCTCTGGTTGAGCGGTTTGAGACCTTTTGCCTGGACCCTTCCCTCGTCACCAAGCAAGCCCACCTCGTGCACTTCCCGCCAGGGTTCCAGCCCATCCCTTGCAAGCCTTTGTTCTTTGACCTGGCCCTCAACCACGTGGCCTTCCCACCCCTTGAGGACAAATTGGAGCAGAAGACCAAGAGCGGCCTCACAGGCTACATCAAGGGCATCTTTGGTTTCAGGAGCTAACCAGGCTCTTCCTCCGGGGCAGGGAGGTCCTGACTTACTCTGGACTGAGACAGACCGAGAGTTCCACGGCATTAAATCCAGTTCTGCACTGGCTGGGGCGGAGCTCAGCACCCTCAGCCCTGCGGCCATTCATCCTGTGTGTTTGTGACTTACTTTTGTAGCCTGTCATCTTCCGGACCCAGAGTCAGGGTCTCTGTGTCCCTGTGCCTCCTGGGGACTGCTGCTGTCCTGCCCTTGTAAGCCATGGCTTGGTCAATACATGTTCGGGGTCCACACCAGGCTTGGGGGGCTTGGGAGTGTTTGTCATGTGTCCTCAGTCCCGTGGACTTGCCGTGAGTGTCCAGAGTCTCCTGAAGTTTGTCAATGACTGAAACATGGGCAGTGTCACCCAGAGTTGTGGTCAGCCTTACCCCTTCTCCGAGAACAAGCAGAGTGCTCTATTTTTAACTATGTTACACTCATAAATGACGAAACCAAATCTTCTATTAAAAGGCAAAGATGATGGAGACTGTGCCTGTCCTTTGCATGTCCCCCTTCACGCCTTGGGGGCGGGGATTGTTGAGTGACCGTGACGGCAGGTGCACGCTGCCTTGCTGGCCGCCAGACGTGACTGACGCCAGGCGTGCCTGAGGCAGTTTCAGGGCCGCATCTGTGAGTTAGATGCCGCCAGTTTTCTTCCACGTTCCTCCTCTCCACCTGTGGCTGTCTGCTTTGGACATACTTTTCTTTTAATTTCCATGACAGACTCAGTAATAGCCATCTCACAAAGCAGTGTAAGGAAGAATAAACCCAGCGTAAGCCGGAAATACACAGGTACCTCTCAGTGCCTTTGAAAGCCGAGGTCCCCCAGGAATGAAGCGTTGTTTCATGTGCTTCAGACCAGAACAGGCTGGAGAGTGTGAGGGTCTGAGGGGGTGTGCTTGAGGGTGGGTCCCAGCACTCACACCAAGGGAGAAAGATCTAGAAAGGGTCATGGGAAGCATGCTGGGCTAGCCTGGGGTGCTCAGAGGGGCTGCCTTCTCCCTGAGGAATTCCGAAGTGTCAAGGAGCTTCACGGCTGTTTATTACATGTGATTTGGGCTGCCATGGAGCTGGTTTGGTTTTGTTTAAGTTTCACCCTCTGCCTATGATTTAGGAGTTTCCCTTTTTTCCCTCTGTTCCTTCCCTCCCTCCTCTCTGTCCTCCCCTATGAAGATACAGCAAGATGGATGGCTGCAGGTTAACAGCTGGGGACAGTCCTGAAGGCTCTGGTCCGTGTCCCAGACGGGCTGAGGGCGTGCTCAGGTTTTTAAGTTTCCTTTTGGAATTAGTGACGGAACTCAGGCCTTGCCCATACTGGGCAGGAGCTCTGTCTACTATTGATGGGGTCACTGAAGCGCTGGGCCCTTATTCCTACCCCTCCCCTCCCCCCTTGCAGCCCCGGGCCTGAGCTTTACATCTCTGTCCTGAGGTACTGGTGTGCGGGAGTTTAAGCCGTGTGTGTGTGTGTGTGTGTGTGTGTGTGTGTGTGTGTGTAAGGGGGTGGGGATGTAGAGGTTGCAGCTGTGGCTCAGTTTGCCTCTTCCTAGGAATCGGGTCTCACATCCTACAGTCTCATGGGGAACCACACTCCAAATGGTAGGGACAGATAGGGATAGAGGTCCGTCAGTCTGACTTCAGTCAGGATAGATAGAGTACATCATCCTGACTTCGCTCTTCTGTTTTCTTCCTCCCCGTGTCTCTGCCCTCAGCACCCCGAAGAGCCCTGCCCATTGCCCACCCCCTGCTGACCATGACATAATGATGTAGAACTCTGCTTTTGGGACACATACATTATGTATTTATATAAGAAAGTGGACCTGATGGATCAGGGCTGAGGTCTCTAATTAGGCAGGATTCTCTGGCACTCAGGCAGTCTGTATCACAGACCTCAGGCTCGGGAGTCGGGCCCAGTTCTATTGTGGCCCATGTCCCTTCCTGGAAGGATTTCCTGTCTGTCTGCTGTCTCCCTGAATTAAGAGAGGACTCCAGGGAGAATCCATCCCTGTTAACACTCACTGGCTTTGTTTCTACCTGACGGGACACTTTGAGAGGCAGTTAGGGGTCTACTGGGACAGGGACACTGGTGCAGGGGGGACTTAAGAGACTCCTGAGTGCTTTTCCCACCATGCCTTCATGTGATGTGTGTCTCTCCCTTGGTGCTTCATATCAAGAAGGAGTTTTTGTTTTTTGTTTGTTTGTTTGTTTGTTTTGAGACAGGGTTTCTCTGTATAGCCCTGGCTGTCCTGGAACTCACTCTGTAGACTAGGCTGGCCTCCAACTCAGAAATCCGCCTGCCTCTGCCTCCCAAGTGCTGGGATAAAAGGCGTGCGCCACCACCTCCCGGCCAAGAGGGAGTTTTTGGAACTCCTGCTTGCAGTGGGACGTTGCCAGGCTTGACCCTGTAGCAACTGAGGGTGTCACCAGAGCGGTGAGCTGACAGCTCATGATGACAGCAACCCTTGTCCCTCAGTGGCCTTGGACCACGGCAAGCACTTCTTCCTGAAAGCAGGGACGCTGGCTTCATCCTGTCCAGGAGAGAGGGGCCCTGCTCCCTCTGATGTGTGGTCACCACACACACCTAGTTACACAGAAAAGCTAGTTGACTGCGGGATTCAGAGCAGCCCCTTGCTGCCTGCAACTCCGAGCATTCAGAGGGCTAAGAAAATACCCAAAGATAGCAAAGATATGTGCGGCTTTTGATTTATTAGGTGTCTTCCTCCCCCCCCCCCCCTTTGAAGACAGTTGTTGCTACAAGGGAGATAGAAAGCAGATTTAGCTGTAGAATTTGCTGATGCTCCAGAGAATAAATCAGAAGCTGCGCCATCCTGACAGCACCGCTGGAAGTCCAACCTGCCTGTCCTTTAGCACTGGACACTTGTGTAATGGCTGCCAGAGGCCTGCAGAGCCTGGGAAAAGCTATGGTCAGGGACACTCAGGCAAGCCAGAAACCCAGCAGCCCAGTGTGGATGCCTGTCTGGCTTCCTCTCTGTATCCTCCGCCCAGGAAGGGCCCTGCAGATGTCTGCAGAGGGGATGTCAGAATCCTGTGGGTTCCAAACAAACAAACAAACAAACAAAAAACAACTTTAAATGATATTTAGTTTACTCTGACTGGGGGAGGGGTGCTGTGGCATGGGTGTGGAGGTCAGAGGGCAACTCCCAAGGGTCATTCTTCCTCCGAGGGCTCATCTCTTGTGAGCTGTGATTAGAGCCTGGGCAGCTCTGCTTCCGGTCCCTTGGTGTAGAAGGCCCAAAAGGGCCGGGCGTGGTGACGCACGCCTTTAATCCCAGAGCTTGGGAGGCAGAGGCAGGCGGATTTCTGAGTTCGAGGTCAGCCTGGTCTACACAGTGAGTTCCCGGACAGCCAGGGCTACACAGAGAAACCCTGTCTCAGGAAAAAAAAAAAAAAAAAAGGCCTGGAAGGGTGAGCAGCCTTCGCCCACCACACTTCTCACGCTGCGCGGTCGGTCGGGTGGGCTGTGCCGCCATTGATTCCTCTGGCATTCCGTTTTGATAGACACACTGCCAGAAGAACCTCCCCCAGGCAGCCATGCGGATTCCTGGGGCCCAACCTCACTCGTCTGACTGGAGGAAGGAGGCTTCTCTGACTCCCCCACCGGGAGGTCCTCTCCGGCCCAGTCGGTGGATAACTTCGTTGGGCAGAGAGCACAGGAAAGGCAGGGCGTTCAGGCTGTCCAAGGGTCAGGCGGCAGATTCTGTGCAAACCAAGGGCAATTTCCTGCTTCCAGGGAAAAGAGAATTAATTGCTACCATCTGTTTCCAGGGGCCAAGGCCCGCTGAAGGGGCCGCTGAGCTGGGGAAGGCTTGAGGCCTGATATGTTTGCCAAGAGCCCCTCCCCGGGGGTGGGGGTGGGGGGTGGGGGTGGGAGGTGGTGCAGCTAGCTGTTCTTCTTCCTAGCTTTGCCCAGTCTGCTGGTTCTCAGTCTGCTCAGTCCTCCTCGGGCCCCACAGGCCCCGTGGCTTCACAGGAGCTGCCCGACTCAGCCGGGAGTTGCAGACTAGGGACGTGAACGCATTGCCACTGAAGTCACAGGGCAAGAGGGACTGGCAAACAGCTGATTCCAAACGCCTGCATCCCCAGAGGAGGAGGCAGGACACCGGGGGCAGGGGAGGGGGGACAGAAACCATGTCCCACAGGGTTGTGGGCGGGCACCTGGGGGCCTCACTGTCCAACTGGTAGGCCAGAGCTATGCTACTAAGTTTCCGTCTGTTTTTGTTTCTTTCTCTGTTTTAGACAGGGTCTTGGCATCAATCCTCTTGCCTCCGCCTCCCAAAAAGAATTATAGGAATGTGTCACCATCACTGATTTGTGCCACAGAATTTCCTTTTGTGACGGTCTCATGGAGTCCAAGCTGGCTTTGAAGTTGTCACATCGATGAAGATGACCTGGAACCCCTGATCCTTCTCTCAAGTGCTGGAATAACAGGCGTGGTCAAGCGCCCTACTCTATTTCAGAGAGATCCGACATGAGCTATGAACACAGGCCTTAACTGTGCTACTGTGTTTCCTAGAAGCCACAGACCTACTCATTTTAATTTTTAATTTTTAAATCCTGTGAGTGTTTTTGCTACATCCTTTTCTGTGCACGCCAGGCATGCCAGTCCCAGGGTGGAGGAGGGTGTCAGATCCCCTGGAACTGGAGTCACAGGAGGGCTGTGAGCCACCACATGGGATCTAGGGATTGAACCTGGGCGCTTGGTAGGAGCAGCCAGTGCTCTTAACTGCTGAGCCATCTCTCCAGCCCCCTAGTTATTTATATATTTTTAAGACAGTGGCTCCTGTAGCTCCGGCTGGTCTCAAGCCCAATAAATGGGCAGAGATGGACTTAAACTATTGATCCTCCCGACTCTGGATCCAGTCTCAAATTGTATCACCACACCGGGTTTATGCAGCCCTGGATATTGTCACGAGCGCCTCATGACGGGCACTCTACCTGACTGTACTTCATCCCCCACAGTAAAAGCCAAATTAAAAAAAAAGGGCCGGGCGGTGGTGGCGCACGCCTGTAATCCCAGCTCTCTGGGAGGCAGAGGCAGGCGGATTTCTGAGTTCGAGGCCAGCCTGGTCTACAGAGTGAGTTCCAGGACAGCCAGGGCTACACAGAGAAACCCTGTCTCCAAAAAACTAAAAAAAAAAAAAAAAAGGTGGGATGGGGCCTGGGGAGGATTAATTTATTTAACTCAATATATTTAAAATATGATTGCAATATATCATTAATGTTGGGAAAGAGGGCCCATTTTGTCCTTTTCTGTGGAAAGCCTTTGAGAGCCGATGTAAGTTTTGTGCGTGGAGTAGACATGTCACTTTGGTTCAGACGCTGTGCAGTCACAACAAGGCCGGTGGCTGCCACGGGCAACATTACAGGTCTCCATAGAGACAGGGATACAAAGGGTCACAGCTTTCTCCTGCGATTTATTCCTGGGACCCAAGTCCCTGCCATCTGAGTGGGAGCCCCCGCTGGGAGGGTTCGCTCCAGAGCTCGGAGCCCTCCTGCCTGCTGCTGGCCAGCCCTCAGCCGGGGGCAGATTTGATTTCATTGGACAGTGGACAGTCATGTCAGGAAGTCAGCTCTTGTTTGTTTCCTGCAGTGAGTCAATTAGCCCTTGAGCCTGGGGGGGGGTGCGTGGCCCCCACAGTGCCGGGAGCTCCCTGGGGGGGGGGCTTCTGACCAGCTGCTGTCTGAGTACCTTCCACCACCCCACCCGACCTCCCACAGCTACTACCTCCCGGGAAGAGCCTTGTCTCAAAGGTGAAGACAGTTGTGTATGAACACCCACCGGGCTGGGGGAAAGGTGGTAGTTACTGCGGACCTCTGGGCCATGTGGTCACTTAAATAGCCCCTTGGAAAGAGAGCTGATTGCAGGCGTGACATTAGTGATTAGAAGGAAATTGTCACCAGGAATGAGACGGAGGGGGGCTGGGATGAAGGCTTCAGTGGTTTGTGCCCTGATGACATCTCACTAATCATTTTGTGCCTGGAGCAGTGGACATCATCGGCCACTGTAGGCCACCACGTTTCCTGTGGCTGTTCGCCCTGTCAGGGCCTCCCTCTGCCTTCTTCAGCCCTCTCTACCACTAGCCACCTCTTTCAGGAGCTGAAAACAAACAAACAAACAAACAAACAAACAAACAGTCCCGGAATCTCCTCTCTAGTTCAGTGGCCAAATTCAGTAGCTTCTTGGTAAGACGCAGCCAAAAGATGGCTGGGCCTCTCCCGTTGCTCCGAGGTCCTGCTAGAAATAGGAGTTGAATTGGCATCAGATGTGGGGGACAAGCCAATATACCTTAAGTCAGTGTGATCACCAGACTGTCTGACTTGGTAGAAGCCACAAGGACCAGTTGGTGGCTTTTCTCCCTGGAAACCAGACAGAGGAACAAGCGGGGTACTTGTGGACTTCACAGAGACCTCGACTGAGGTGCGGCTCCAGGGCTGATCAATTCTAGTCGTGACTCGAGAAGGCGTGCCGTGGGTAACCTGGCCTCTCCAAAGCTAGCCTGAGTATCTTCTGAGGGTTCTATCTGAACATGGAGAACCAACTGGGTGGCACCCACGCTTTAAAAATGTCGGGTGCAAGAAAGCAGGTAGGGTGGTTCACGCCTGTAATCACAGCACTTGGTAGGATGAGGCGGAAAGGTTGGTTGCCAGCCTGGGCAAGAGCCTGTCTTAAGATGAAAAGAAAAAAAAAGTAGCTGCCTGGCGTGAATGTCTACCAGCTGCTCCGTGGGAGACAGAGCAAAGCCCAGGGTGGCCCCACCTCTCCACCTCTCCTGGCAGGCCGAGCTATGGGTGGGGGCCGGAGTGACAGTGGACCTCTATGCACGGGTCCTACAGATTGGCAAGCCCCAGCTCTAGGACCCGCTGAGCCGGGCCCTGAACAAGTACTTAAGTCAGTCTGTCTTGCTTGCTCCAGCCTGGTCACTTCCCCACCTGGGTGTGAACACTGCTCTCTGGCTGGGCATGTGGGTGTAACAAGACCAATCCTCCGTGGGAGTCGCGCGGGCGCCCCGCCCCTGGGCTGTGCCCTCTCCTCCCAGACTGGTTGTGCAGGAGCAGGCTGCGCACGTCGGGGCGGGCGCTGGGGCATGCGCGGGCCGGGCCTGGCAGAGACACCGCACCTGCGGGGAGGAGCCTCCCAGAAACTGCCTTCCCCGACCGCCGCCCCACCTCTCCAGAGCCCGGCTAGTAGCCAGCGAGGACCAGCGTCGCCTTCCCGCCCTCCTCCCAGGAGAGCCCAGCCTGAGCCGGCACCTGCTTCACCACCATGTTCAAGGGGTTGAGCAAAGGCTCCCAGGGGAAGGGGTCCCCCAAGGGCTCCCCAGCCAAGGGGTCCCCCAAAGGTTCCCCCAACAAGCACAATCGGTGAGCGGGGCCGTGGGTAGCGGTGCTGGGATCCGGGTGGTGCAGGGCCGAGGTATGTTCCAGCCACCCGTTGGCGGTGGAGCCCAGTTCTGGCATTTGGTGTCCTGAGGCCAAGGGCCCAAGGGTGGACTCTCTCCTGTGTGTGTGGCCCAGGGATGGATAGCCTGCTGCCACCCACATTCCCCTGAGGAGGAGGGGTGTGGGGGGCACAGATGGAGGGTGCCCTTTCAGACGTGCTGGACAGGGTGACTGGGAACAGCAGAATCTGGCTCCCTGTGTGTCACTCAACCCTGATGGTCCACTTGGATTGGATAAGTCTTGGAGCGAGCATGGATACAGGGCAGGTGGGAGGAAGAGGCTCAGGAGAGGGGTTTCTGAGCTGGACTAGGGCCCACCTAAAACACATCCCCCAGGTTCCAGCCCTGGGTCTTGTCTGTCGCCTTCGAGAGTCAGGAGGCCTTTCTCATGGGGGGTGGGGTGGTGGGAGGAGGTGGCGCCATGCTCCGGTCAGTAGCCCTCTGCAGAGACTTGACCATGTTGGTGTTCACCCGCTCGCTGGCCCCAAGCCCTCTCTAGGAGGTGGCAGCCTGCCTGGAGTCAGGTGTCTGTCGGGGTGCAGAGGTGTCAAGATAAGAGTATAGATGAAAGGCTGAGATCCAGGTGCCCATTACCTCGACAGGGATCAGGGTGCCAGCCCAGAGGCTGGGCATCTGGGCCAACAGGAAAGACAGTGCTTAAGACTCTCACTGGAGTGACCTATCTCCCCGAGGCACTGTGCCCAGCCCAGGGTGGAGTGCATAGTTCCCAGCGGAAGCATCTCTGCCAGGAGGCCCGACCCGAGGCTGGGCTCTCCCTGGAGTCCCAGAAGCCTCCTGGCCTCCAGTCCCTGTGGCTTCCTTCACCCGTCCTGCTGAGGGCTCCTTGTTCCCCTCAGAGGTGTCAACTCATTGAGTGATTCTTTATTGACACCCGTGGTATGCCCGGGACTGCCCTAGCCTCTGGGAATGCCCTGCAAGCAAAACACTGGTGTCCCTACCTTGAAGGTACTCACTTCTGTACAATAAAAATTAACTTGTTGCCTTTAATCTCAGCACTCCAGAGGTAGAGAGACTAGCGGATCTGTGAGTTTTAAGGGTAGGCCAGCTAGGGCTACACAGTGAGACTGGGGGCTGGAGAGCTGACTCAGTGGTTAAGAGCACTGGCTGTTCTTCCAGAGGGCCTGAGTTCAATTCCCAGCGTCTACATTCACAACTGTCTGTAACTTCAGGTCCAGGGAATCCTCTTCTGGTTTCTACTGGCATCAGGTATACACATGATACCCAGATAACACATGTCGGCAAAACATCTGTACACATAAAAATAAAGTAATATGTACTAGATGCTCGGTACAAAGACCTGAGCTGGGTGCTTCCTTCCCATGACTTAATTCTTCAAGTACCTAGGAGACCTCTGTGCTCAGGGCCAGGCATTGGTGGCACATGCCTTTAATCCTAGCACTCAAAGCAATCTCTATTAATTTGAGGCTAGCCTGGACTATATAGTGAGTTTGGGCTAGCCAAGGATACAGAGTGAAATCCTGTCTCATAGGAGCAAAACAAAAGCCTGTAGTGAAGATATTAAAACCCCATTTAGCCAGGCATGGTGGCTCACACCAGTAATTCCAGAAGCTGATAGTCCAGCCTGGGCAACATAGTACCTTTTAGGCCAGCCTGGGCTAGAGAATAAGACTTGGTTGTTGTGGGTTCTTGTTGTTTGTGGGAGGTTTTAGGAGGGGGATATTTTTTATTTTGTGTGTTTGTTTGAGACAGGGTTTCTCTGTATAGCCCTGGCTATCCTAGAACTCACTCTGTAGACCAAGCCTCAAACTTACAGAGATCCACCTGCCTCTGTCTCTTGAGTGCTAGGATTAAAGGTGTGCACCACCACCGCCCGGCTGTACTGAGTACTCTTAAGAAAGACCAAACCCATCATTTTTGTTTTGTTTTGTTTTTTAAGATTTATTTATCTTATTTATATAGTACACTGTCGCTAGCTTCAGACACACCAGAAAAGGGCTCCGGATCCCATGACAGATGGTTGTGAGCCACCTTGTGGTTGCTGGGAATTGAACTCAGGACCTCTGGAAGAGCAGAAGGTGCTCTTAAGCGCTGAGCCATCTCTCCAGAACAAACCCGTCTTGGGCACAGAGGTGTCAGACAGTGGTCTTAGCTGGCTCTCCCCTCCGAGGTGCCGCTCTGCTGAGCCTTTGCTGTGGCCCCTGTGGGTATTGTGTTCACAAGGACGCCTGTTCGGGGCTGCCTGACTCCTGCCCCGAGAGCTCAGGCACACAGTAGGCACTCTGAAAGCTGCGTGGGCAAGAGGCTGGGGGGCTGAGCAGCAGGCTTCCTCCGGGTGTGCCACAGAGCAAGGTGGGGGAAGCCAAGCTCTCAGTCCCTAAATCAGCAGGAGAATATTGGGGTTCCCCAAGCATCTCTTAGCCTCTCCCTGCCTGGTTCCTCCAGAGAGTCACTAAAATCTCCTTACTGCTGAAGCCCCTTGGGCAAGAAGAGTGGTGGGGAGAGGTTGAGGCAGGGGATTTGCCTCCTAGCCTCTCACTTTCTAAGCCCTCTACAGGGGGCAGTACCCTCACCCTCTAGCTAAGGCTGAGCCCCTCAAGCTCAGGCCTCGGACTCTTCTCTGTAGAAGGCTGGAGGGGGTGGGTCCTACATGGCCGGCCGGCCCAGAGGGCCTTTCTGTAATCACTGTCCTCCGCCCCGGCAACCCGCCAGGGCTGCAACCCAGGAACTGGCTCTGCTCATCTCCCGCATGCAAGCCAACGCGGATCAGGTGGAAAGGGACATTTTGGAGACTCAGAAGAAGCTGCAGCAGGTAAGGACTCTGTCAGGGCGGGAGGGGTGGGGCATGGAGACCCAGAGTCAATGCCAGAGAGTCCCCAGAGGGTCTCCTGTGAAGAGAGAGAGAGACAGCCTGGGTCCTCAATTGTCCACAGCCCACCACAGCCAAAGGGAGGGCTTTCTGTCTGCACCCTGCTTCCCGCTTTGGGAGTCAAATAGAGGGACACTGGGGGAGCTGTGAGCCTTTGAGCCCTGCACATGGTCGTGTCCCACCAGGATCGGCAGAACGGCGAACAGAACCAGGCTTTACAGCACCAGCAGGAGGCTGGCCGCAACCTGAAGGAAGCCGAGGTTCTCCTCAAAGATCTCTTCCTGGATGTAGACAAGGCCCGGCGGCTCAAGCACCCCCAGGCTGAGGAGATTGAGAAAGAGTGAGTGAGCTGGTCTCCCAGAGGAGGCGTGGGGATCCCCGAGAGCCCCGCCCAGCTCTGACCCCGTGGCTCCTCCTTGGCAGCATCAAGCAGTTGCATGAGCGGGTGACCCAGGAGTGCTCGGAGTACCGTGCTCTGTATGAGAAGATGGTGCTGCCGCCAGACGTGGGGCCCAGGGTCGACTGGGCGCGTGTGTTGGAGCAGAAACAGGTCAGGGGCAGCGGCCCTACGTGGACACATTCTCAAGGCGCTCAGAGCCACACCCGGCGCAGTCAGAGAGCATAAGACAGAGTGGTGTCTACGGGAGCTTTAACTTTAAAGCTGGGGGTAGCTCGGGCTCACGGACGGGAGGCTTCCTGCAGAAGGCACGGAGGGGTGGAAGGACTTAGCTGGGTCATAGTGACAAATGGGGACCTCCTGGGAAGGCAAAAGGCTCCGGCTGGGGTGACTGGGGTAGGATGGACAGTGGACATACCAAGTCACAGGACTCTGAGCAGTGTCCTGGCAGGGACCGTGGGGAAGGGCAGGTCCCGGGTCTAGCTGGACATGTCCGGGCTGCAGTTGCCGAGGCTCGGGCTACAAATAACACAAGAGTATAGATAGAGTGAGGCCTGAATCCCGAGAACCAGCGGGACTCCAATGTGAATTCCCAATGGCCACTTGAGAACGTCATGTCCCCGCTATGGAGAACAGCTGCCCGGCACCCAGGCTGCTTACCCGGCCTGTCCACTCTTTGCCTCTGTGGCTGACTCTGCCTCTCCTGCTGTGGGGGCAGGGCGGGAAGGGTTCTCTGGGCCTTAGGACACAGACCCTTCCTGGTAGCACTGAGGACCTGGCTCTTCTGCAGAAGCTGGTCCGTGAGGGCCACTACGGGCCCGGGATGGTGGAGCTGGAACAGCAGGTGGCGGAGCACAACATCCTGCAGAGGGAAATCGAGGCTTACGGGCAGCAGCTGCGGACGCTGGTGGGACCGGTGGGTGCATCCCCGTCCAGCCTGGTGGGGATCCCCCTTCCCCCCATCATAATCAGGCTAGATAGTCTGGCCGCAAAGGGAGAGTTAAGGGGGAGAGACGTTGGTGGGGGACCAGCCTGGTGGGGGAGCCATCACACTAAACCCCGTTTCTCTCTTTGGCTGACGCAGGATGCAAACACCATCAGGAACCAGTACCGTGACCTACTGGTGAGCTGGGCCCGGATGCGACTGTGGGTGGGGCCCCTCTGCCTCAACCCTTGGTGGGGGGGTCACTGTTGGCTGAGGGCCGCCTCGCCTTCTTCTCTCCTGAGCACAGAAGGCGGCCTCGTGGCGCCGACAGAGTCTGGGCAGCCTGTACACACACCTGCAAGGCTGCACGAGGCAGCTGAGCGCCCTGGCGGATCAACAAGGCCGCATCCTGCAGCAGGACTGGAGTGACCTCATGCCTGACCCCGCGGGCGTGAGGCGAGAGTACGAGGTCTGTGGGGACAGGCCGGGCGGCAGCGGGGGTGTCTAGGGCCAGTTTCTTTGCTCACGGCTGTCGTCGCTGCTTTTCATCCTCAGCACTTCAAGCAGCACGAGCTGCTGGCCCAGGAGCGGAGTATAAACCAGCTGGAGGACGACGCGGAGCGCATGGTCGAGCTTGGGCACCCGGCCATTGGGCCCATCCAGGTGCGGAGGCCCCGCCCAAACCCCGCCCCTACCCCGTGCTCCCCAAACGGAATAGGAGTCTGATGGTAGCGAGATCTCAGTGCTCACCCTGCTGTGCTCCAGGTCCACCAGGAGGCCCTCAAGATGGAGTGGCAGAATTTCCTAAACCTTTGCATCTGTCAGGAGAGCCAGCTGCAGCGCGTGGAGGACTACCGAAGGGTGAGCCTGTGGCCGGGGACCGGGGTGGCGGCCGCGGGGGATGGGGGCGGGGTTCAAAGGCAGCATGGGGCCACTGAAAAGACAGAGCTGGGGCCCTGTGCCTAAGTCCCTGTGGGGGAATAGTATACAGAACAAGACCATCTCAGCAGGGCCAGTCCATCCCTAGCAAGTTAGTTTATTTTTTCTAATTTTTAAAATTAATGAATTAATTCTGACACAGAGTCTCATGTAATCCAGGTTGACCTCAAACTCACGATGTAGCTGAGGATGGTCGGGAACTTCCGACCTTCCTAAGTGCTGGCCTTAAGGCATGTGTCACCGGGCCGTTTTATGTGGTGCTAGGGATTGAACTCAGGGCCTCTCTACAAACCCTACGAACTAAGTTGTATCTCCTACCCCTGAGTTATTTTTCCTTTTATTATTATTATTTTATTTTAAGCTATGTGGACATGTGTATGTCTGTGTGTGAATATGTCACACGAATGTGGGTGCCTGGGTGGCCAGAAACGGGCGGAACTCTATGAGTTAAAGGTTAGCCTTGTCTACCTAGCAAATTCGAGGCCAACCGAGACTATAGAGTAAGACACCCCCCGGCCCCCCCCATCTCAAAATAAACTAATAATAACAAAATCTAAGGGATGGGGTCTAGTGTGGTAACAGTGCCTGAAAGGTCATACATATAACTTGGAGAGCAGAGAACAGGATGACAATCTTGAGGCTAGCCTGGGCTACTTAATGAGACCCTATTGCAAAAAAGAAGATAAAATAACAAGAAGTATATCTCAGTCCTAGAAGATTTAACTGGCACGCACCAGACCCTTAAGTACAAAAGCCAGCATATTGTTGTATGATACTAAAAGCTATTTTCAGTGAACCAAAAATGTCCCATGTGCAGGCACCCCCTTTTAAAAAGGTCCCAGAAGCCAGGCAGTGGTGGCGCACACCTTTAATCCCAGTACCTGGGAGGCAGAGGCAGGTGGATTTCTGAGTTCGAGGCCAGCCTGGGCTACACAGAGAAACCCTGTCTCAGGGGAAAAAGAAAGAGAGAGAGAGAGAGAGAGAGAGAGAGAGAGAGGAAGGAAGGAAGGAAGGAAGGAAGGAAGGAAGGAAGGAAGAAAGAAAGAAAGAAAGAAAGAAAGAAAGAAAGAAAAAATGCTAAAAAGGTCAGCCGGTCTGGGTAGATGTCGCTGGTCTTTGTTTAGCTGGTTGAGATTTAATCTGTTTTGTTCTGTTTTGTGTTTTGTTGTTTAGAGCTGGTTTGAGTGTAGCTGTCCTGGGCTTAGCCCGATTTGAAGTTTATCCTGGTGTGACTTTAGCCTGGTCCATGTCCGGCTATTTTTCAGGGTCAGTGGGTAGTAGGTTAGCCCCCTGGCTCTGCCCTTGACCACCCAGTGACCTTAGTTCCAGGAAGAGGCGGACTCAGTCAGCCAGACCCTGGCAAAGCTCAACTCCAACCTGGACACCAAGTTCGGCTGTGGCACTGGGGATTCCCCCGGCTCCTCCACAGAACTCCTGCTCCAGCTGGAGGTGAGAGTCCCACTGGGCCGTCGGCATCCTGCCCCTGGGTTGGAGCTTTCTCCCTAGAAAAGAGGTCCCCAGTGCAGCCCCAAGCCCCAGGAGAAGGGGCTGCTCCCGCAGGAGCCCTGACCCTCCTACCCTTCTGTATACTGTCGGTAGTGTGACCCAGGAAGCCTGGCGGAGGTCCGAGGTCCCCACAGCTTCCGCCCTGGAGGCCCGTGTGAGTTCTAGCCAGCATCCACAGACAGTCTGACTTAGCTTCTCTCCCGAGGAAGGCCACACTCCTCTTGGGAGAGGGAAAGGAGGCAGGTGGCTTCTTTCACAGCTTGGCCTGAGCTCCTGTTGCCTGGGGTCCCCAACAGGCAGAGGAGAAGCAGCTGGCCATAGCCGAGAGGGCTGTTGGGGAGTTGCAGCAGCGAAGCCAGGAGGTGGCCCCACTGCCTCAGCGCAGGAGCCCGCCCAAGCAGCCGCTGCCCGTGGACAGCATCTGCGACTGGGACTCGGGAGAAGTATGGTCTCCAGCCACCCTCCTCACCTGCCCCAGCCACCCTCCTCACCTGCCCCAGCCTGTCCCCCACCTCTCCACCCACCCCTCCCTGCCCCTCCCTCTTTTTGCTCCTTCCCTGACCCAGCCCCACCCCTCTCAAACCTGTCCCACCTCTGATCTGTCCTTGTTACCCCAGCCCCTCCCACCTCCGTTCCAGCTGCTGTCTCCACCCATCCCTGGGCCATCTTGCCCCCAGCCACCTCTCCAGTCCCAATCCTCCATCCCCTCTCCATCCTCAGGTTCAGCTGCTTCGGGGAGAGCGGTACACACTCAAGGATAATGCTGACCCATACACGTGGGTGGTCCAGGGCCCTGGAGGAGAGACCAAAAGCGCCCCGGCCGCCTGCCTCGGCATCCCAGCACCAGACCCTGAAGCTGTAGCCAAAGCCTCCAGGTGGCATACCCTAGGATGCCCACAGACACCCACCAGGGCCAATGCTTTCCTCTGAGGCCCCGGGTGGTAGGGCTGGAGAGGCAAACAGACAGACAGACACCCTGCTCTCCTCCTCCCCAGGCTGGCCACGGAGCTGCAGACCCTGAAGCAGAAGCTGTCTACAGAGAAAAGCCGCCTGAAGGCTGCTGCTGTGGAGCACTTCCAGGCCGGCCAGCAGGGTACCAGAGGACGGCCAGGGAGGGCTGACGGGTGGCCGTGCCGGGTAGGAGGTGCTCCATCTCTACGACTAGACTGTTCTTCCCACGGAGGGCCCGTCTCAGGCAGACATAGGGGAGGCCTGGACGCTCACTAGCACTTCTGTCCCCAGCTCCGGCAGGCTCAGCCCCAGCGGACCCGCAGGCTCAGAAGCTCCTGTCACAGATGACCCAGCTGCATGGGGATCTGGGACAGATGGAGAGGCAGGTGCTGAGCTGGGCTAGGAGCCCACTGAGCCAGTCTTCTCCACTGAAGGACCTGGAGGACCGCATCCACAGCTGTGAGGTAAGCCTTGGGGGCTTCAGGACAGGAGAGGGCCCTGCTCTGAGGGTGTGCACACACCTGGGGCTATGGCCTCAGAAGATGGGGCGCCCATCCTGGTTCTTCCACCGACAGGCTCTGTCACCATGGACAAGTCAGGATTCTGACTTTGGTTCTCTTACCTCTGAGGTGGTACCCGCATCCTTTGGGCATTCTGGAGGTGAAAGCGTGACAAAGCCTGGGCCCGGAGTAGGGACCCCTGACATGTGGACATTTTTTTTTCTAATGAGAGTCGTGGAAACAGCAGGGGAGCCGGGGATAGCCCATAGGGGGAGAGTAAGGAAAGCCTGCTTGTAGGGGTGGAAACACCGCCAGTGACAACCATGTTCTCTGACACTCGGACACCCCTGCGGCCTGAAGGCCCCCCGAGCATTCTGGTTAGCCTTCCAAAACCGGTTTCTGTTCAAATACAGCATACCATGAGTGCTTGGAGTTTTAAAATTGTGAACCACGTCCGTTTACATTGTTGTCTAACCTGTTCTGGTCTGTCTACCATGCAGTAGGAACTGGGGGGTGGGGGGGGGAGGGCGGGCAGTAGCCCAGCCTCGCCGGGGTGGGGTAGGGGGAGGCAGGGAGGGAAGAGGCTTCCAAAGGGCGGGGAATGTGAAGTCAGGGCTGTGTGAGGATGCTCCGACGTAGGGGGAGGAAGCCGGTGCTCTTTGGAAGGTCTCACAGATGGCGCAGGATGCCGGAAGCTGGTGGCTGACCCTGCCCCAGCCAAACAGGTGAATTAATTGTGATGAGAGACGGAAGGCCTGGGTGAACAGAGCCAGGGTTCCGCCTGCTTAGCCTGAAGCAACAGCAAGGTACCGGGCTGACAGTGGCCAGGCCACTGACTGTAGCAACGCCAGGCCACAGTGTCCCTGGTCCTTGTTGCTAAGGACCTTGTACACAGGATCTCATTTCACCTCCCAATCCATCCTTCGGTGGAAGAAGAGGCTAGGGGTGTGGCCATCCCCATGGGGACGAAGAGAAGAGGCAGGCCTGGCCCCACACTTGGACCACGCTGTCACAGACATAGGGCTAGGTGACCCGGAAGTCCCTGACGGAGGTCTCTGCCTGCCCCTCCCCCGACCCAGGGCACAGCGCAGCGGCTCCAGAGCCTGGGAGCCGAGAAGGAGGCCGCCCAGCAGGAGTGCGAGGCGTTTCTGTCTACTAAGCCTACGGGCTCAGTGGCCCTGCAGCTGCCTGTGGTCCTCAACGGTGTCAAGAACAAATACAACGACGTGCATAGCCTGTGCCACCTCTATGGGGACAAGTGAGTGCTTGGGAGGGGGCCACCTGCAGGGCGTCGGAGCGCGCGACTGAGCTCACCAACCCTCGCTTCCCCACCGCAGAGCCAAGGCCGCTCTGGGCCTGGAGAAGCAGATCCAGGAGGCAGACAGGGTCATCCAAGGCTTTGAAGCCGCCCTGGCACAGGAGGGCCCCATCCCTGAAGGCTCCGGGGCGCTGCAGGAGAGGGTCAGCGAGCTGCAGGTAGGATAAGGAGCAGCTTCCTGAGAGGAGGGACCGAGGGGTGGTCTGGGCAGCCCGAGGAGCCCGGAGCATGTGCCATGCCTCGCCCTGTCCCACAGCGCCAGCGGAGAGAGCTCCTCCAGCAGCAGGCCTGCGTGCTGGGGCTGCACCGCCAGCTGAAGGCCACTGAGCACGCGTGCGGCGCGCTGCAGAACAATTTCCAAGAGTTCTGCCAAGACCTGCCGCGCCAGCAGCGCCAGGTTCGTGTCCTCACAGACCGTTACCACGCCGTGGGGGACCAGCTGGATTTGAGGTGAGTAGAAGGAGGGGTACCTGGGCACTGATGCCAGAGAGCTGGCGACGTCACCCCGCTGGGACTGTCTCCTTGCCTCTAAAACGATAACTATACTTAATTCCCCTCCTTATGAGTGCCGGGCAGGCACCGGTCACTGCGCCTCCGAGACGCCATCTGCATGGCCCTGCCCGGCCCGGCCTGGCTGTCACTCAGGGCTCGGGATGGAGGCATCTACCAGCCTTGTCTGCACTCCCAGCGCATCCCTGGAGGCCAGCTTCTCAGGCCTGTATGGGACCTTGTCCTCTGGCAGGGAGAAGATACTACAGGACGCCAACCTCACCCACCAGCAGCTCAAGAATAGCAGGGATAACCTGAGCTCCTGGCTGGAGCAGCTGCCCCACCACCAGGTGCAGCCCAGCGACGGGCCGGGCCAGATTGCCTACAAACTGCAAGCGCAGAAGGTGAGGGCTGGGGCCGTGGGGGTGGACGCTACTTGAGTCAGGGCCTGGCCTCAAGCTGGGGCCTCCAGCTACCTGCTTCTTTCCATCCACCAACCCAGCAGGGACGGCTGCTTGTATTCATAAGGCCAAGGCTCAAAAGCAAGAGGTTTCATAGGTCAGATGAGGAGGTGTTGGCGGGGTGGCCCTTACCCCTCCACAGCGCGCTCAACAACACCGCTTTCCCCTGGAGGGATTCTCTTCATCCTTGCTAAGGCTGAAGGGGAGAAACCAGGAGTGGCAGGTACAGAGCCACACCCTCAGGCCCTCGCCCTGTTGGGGAAGTCCATCCCTGTGGCTTTTAGAGACAGGCCAGCCACCAGCTTGGTGTGAGCACCCCCTGGTGGACACATAGGGAAATGCTGGCAAGTGACCTGAGAAAAATGCCCCGGAGTCAGGAAGATGAGAAATGTCCCCTTAAAGGACTCTGGTCCCTGGGAGGCAGGGACAGACCATGCAGGTTCTTCTAAGCACAGGACAGAATCTTTTCTTGTTTTTGTTTTTTGGATTTGGTTTTTTCGAGACAGTTTTTCTGTATAGTCCTGGCTGTCCTGGAACTCACTCTGTAGACCAGGCTGGCCTCGAACTCAGAAATCCGCCTGCCTCTGCCTCCCAGAGTGTTGGGATTACAGGCATGTGCCACCACCGCCCAGCTCACAGGACAGAATCTGGAATTGACTTTACAGCATTGGGAGCCCTGCAGAAAGAGGGTTACCCCAGATAGAAAGTTGTCTATGAAAAAAAAGAAAGGAAGGAAGGAAGGAAGGAAGGAAGGAAGGAAGGAAGGAAGAAAGAAAGAAAGAAAGAAAGAAAGAAAGAAAGAAAGAAAGAAAGAAAGAAAGAAAGAGAGAGAGAAAGTTAGTTGTCTATGGAGACCTCTGAATAGCCAGGACAGGGGCAGGGACCTTCCCAGAAAAATGAAGTTGGATTTATCAGAGCAATTGGTACTTTTTTTTTTTTTTTTTTTGAGACAGGGTTTCTCTGTGTAGTCCTGGCTATCCTGAAACTCACTCTGTAGACCAGGCTGGCCTCGAACTCAGAAATCTGCCTGCCTCTGCCTCCCAAGTGCTGGGATTAAAGGCGTGCGCCACCATGCCCGGCTTTTTGCTTTTTTCTTTCATTCTCTCTCCCTTTCCCCCCCCACCCCCCGCCCTCTTTCTCGGTCTGTCTCTTTGTCTCTCTCTGTCTCTGTCTCTCTCTCTGTGTGTGTGTCTTTCTGTTTCTTTCTGTGTCTGGCTCTCTGGCTCTAGCTCTCTCTCTCTCTGAGATAAGGTTTCTCTGTGTAGTCCTGGCTATCATGAAACTCACTCTATTGACCAGACTGGCATCAAACTTACAGAGATCTGGCTGCCTCTACACCACTACTGCCTGCCTGCCTTGATCTTTCTTCCTTCCTTCCTTCCTTCCTTCCTTCCTTCCTTCCTTTTCCTCCTGTTCCTCTTCTTCCTCCTCCTTTTTTTAGATTCTAGGTGACTCAAAATGCATACCCAGGGTTCAGAACACTGGATAAGCAGTGGTTTCCAGAGGCTGGTCCCCGGCAGCTTGTCCAAGATGTTTTTCCCAAGTGGTGCCCCAGGGCTGCGGGGTCTCACTGGGCAGTTGGATCCAGCAGATCTTTGGCCTAAAGACACCAGAGTTACAGTGTAAGAGCCACTGGGCCAAGACAGAACTCTAGGGCCATCAGACACAAATGTCCAAGAGAAGGGAGGCGTCCCCAAGTTCCTGTTGCCTGTGTGCCAGCCGGTCGCGGTGCTGGGGATACCAGCTGGGAGGAAAGGAGCTTTCCCCAGTCCCGGTGACTCTTGCTTCCTCATTGGCAGAGACTGATACAAGAAATCCTGGAGCGTGAGCAGGACCAGGCCACAATGTCCCGCCTCACCCGGGACCTGCAGGAGGCCCTCCAGGTGAGCACCTTTACTTCAGCTTCTTGTTATCCCACCAGCCTCCCTCCCTCCTCCAGCCCCTCACCCCCCATGTCCAGCCTCTGTAAGTAATTTTCCCTCCTGTTCAGGACTATGAGCTGCAAGCAGATACCTACCGCTGCTCCTTAGAGCCCGCCCTGGCAGCGTCGGCCCCTAAGAGACTCAGGGTGATTTCCTTGCAGGAGAGCATCCAGGCTCAGGTGAGGCGGGCCCTGGCAGGGTTTAGCATCTCCTGGCACTAGCTCTACAGCTCCTCAGGCTGGAGCTGACTCTGCTGCCCCTCTCCCTGCTCTGCTCTCCAGGAGAAGAACCTGACTAAGGCTTACACCGAGGTCGCTGCAGCCCAGCGGCAGCAGCTGCACCAGCTGGAGTTTGCTAAGAAGATGCTGAAGAAGGTAGGAAGAGGCCCGCCCTGGGACCGCAGCAGACAGCCTGGGCTCCTTCCTCCCCTGCAGCCTCAGCCTCTGGACAGGCCCGGGCAGGCAGGCTCTGCAGGTGTCCCCAGTCCTTCCTTAGTCATAAGCAGTCCTCTGAAGGTGACGAGAGCTTTAGAGTGCCAAGAAATGCTCCGAAGTCCTCGCGTTAAGACCCAGTCGCATCGGCAATAGGCCGTCTAGGTCTCCATTGTGGGCTGAGCAGAAGCCAGGAGCTCTTTACAGGGCCTAATGGCTGGCCAGCTTTTCTCTTCCTGGGCCATGTTTTTCAGTATCTACTGGGGAAGGTCAGCACCCCCTCCCGGGGGCAGGGTGCGGGCCTGGGAAGGCCCTGACCCTGCCTTGTGTCCTGATAGCACCCAAGTGAGCTTTTCAGACTAGAATCCTGTGTCCAGGTATCCCACGTCTTGAGCTCCGTTACCCAGGATCTACCAGGAAGTCTAAAGGAAGCAGGCTGGGGGTCTCTGACCTCAGGGGTGGGGGTGCAGCAAAAAGGGGGCTCTGATCTTTTCTCCACTCACCCCAGGACTGTCTCTCTCTTTCCCGGTCACCACAGAAAGAGCTTAATGAGGACATCCAAGCCATCCACAGCGCCAGGCAGGGATCGGGGAGTCCGGCCCACGCCAGGACGGAGTCAGAGGCCTTAAAGACCCAGCTGGAGGAGGAGAGGAAGCGGGTGGCTGAGGTGCAGCGTAAGCTGGAGGAGCAGAGGCAGCAGCTGCTGCAGCTGAGGACCCAGCAGCCCGTGGCGCGGCTGGAGGAGAGGGAAGTGGTGGAGTTCTACCGGGACCCCCAGCTGGAGAGTGACGTTTCTCAGGCGTCATCCCAGGTGGAGGAAGAGGGCAAGCGGCGGGCCCGCCTGCAGGCCGAGCTGGAGGCGGTGGCCCAAAAGGTCGTCCACCTGGAGGGCAAGAGGAAAGCCATGCAGCCTCACCTGCTGACCAAGGAGGTCACCCAGATTGAGAGGGACCCCGGCCTGGACAGTCAGGTGACGCAGCTCCACACTGAGATGGAACGGGTGCGTGGGGAGAACGCCGTCCTCGCGGCCAGGCTGGACGAGCTGAAGGTTGAGCTGCTGGCCCTGGAGCAGAAGGAGATGAACGTGAAGGAGAGGGTCGTGGTGAAGGAGGTGGTTAAGGTGGAGAAGGATCTGGAAATGGTTAAGGCGGCCCAGACTCTCAGGCTACAGATCGAGGAAGATGCGGCGCGGAGGACGGGCGCCAAGGAGGCGGTTGCCAAGATACAGGCTCGCATCAAAGACCTGGAGCAGGTGATCAGCTCGGTGGAGCCCAAGGTCATCGTGAAGGAGGTGAAGAGGGTGGAGCAGGACCCGGGCCTTGTCCAGGAAGCGTCCAGGCTGAGAAGCCTCCTGGAGGAGGAGAAGAAGAACAATGTGGCGTTGGCCAGGGAGCTGCAGGAGCTGCAGGACAAGTACAGGGCCGTGGAGAAGCAGATGCCCAAGGTGCAGCTGCAGGAGCGCGTCAGCGAGATCTTCCAGGTGCGCCCGGAGACGGAGCAGGAGATCCTGAGGCTCCGGGCCCAGCTGCAGGAGACGGGCAGCAGGAAGAGCGGCGTGGAGCAGGAGGTGGAGAGGCTGCTGCCCGAGCTGGAGGTGCTGCGGGCTCAGAAGCCCGTGGTGGAATACAAGGAGGTGATCCAGGAGGTGGTGAGGCACGAGAGGAACCCGGAGGTGCTCCGGGAGATCGACCGTCTCAAGGCTCAGCTCAACGAGCTGGTCAACGCCCACGGGCGCTGCCAGGAGCAGCTCATCCGGCTCCAGGGCGAGCGCGACGAGTGGAAGCGCGAGAGGTCCAAGGTGGAGACCAAGATGGTGAGCAGGGAGGTCGTGCGGCACGAGAAGGATCCGGTGCTGGAGAAGGAGGCCGAGAGGCTCCGGCAGGAGGTGCGGGAGGCTGTCCAGAAGAGGCGAGCCGCGGAGGACGCCGTGTACGAGCTGCAGAACAAGTACCTGCTGCTGGAGAGGAGACGCCCCGAGGAGCAGATCGTAGTGCAGGAGGTGGTGGTCACCCAGAAGGACCCCAAGCTGCGGGAGGAGCACAGCCGGCTGAGCCGCAGCTTGGACGAGGAGGTGGGGCGGCGGCGGCAGCTGGAGCTGGAGGTGCGGCAGCTGGGCGCCAGCGTGGAGGAGGAGGAGGCCGCGCTCAGCTTCGAGGAGGACCGCAGCAAGAAGCTGGCCGCTGAGAGGGAGCTGCGGCAGCTGACCCTGAAGATCCAGGAGCTGGAGAAGCGGCCTCCTGCCGTGCAGGAGAAGATCATCATGGAGGAGGTTGTCAAGTTGGAGAAGGACCCGGATCTGGAGAGGTCCACCGAAGCGCTGAGGCGAGAGCTGGATCAGGAGAAGAGCCGGGTGACCGAGCTGCACCGGGAGTGCCAGGGCCTGCAGGTTCAGGTCGACGTCCTTCAGAAAACTAAATCACAGGGGAAGACCATATACAAGGAAGTCATCAGGGTCGAGAAGGACCCGGTGCTGGAGGGCGAGAGGGCCCGAGTGTGGGAGACCCTTAACCGGGAGCGCGCGGCCCGCAAGGGCCGGGAGGAGGACGTCCGGGGTTTGCAGGAGCGGATCGACCGAGCCGAGGCTCTGAAGAGGTCCTGGTCCCGCGAGGAATCTGAGCTGCAGAAGGCCCGGGACCAGGCAAGCCGGGACTGCGGGCGGCTGCAGAGACAGCTGCGAGAGCTGGAGCAGCAGAAGCAGCAGAAAGCCCGGCAGCTGCAGGAGGAGGGGCGGCTGCTCAGCCAGAAGACAGACAGCGAGCGCCAGAAGGCCGCCCAGCGGAGCCAGGCCGTCGCGCGGCTCGAGGCTGCCATCCTCCACGAGAAGGACAAGATCTACGAGAAAGAGAGGACCCTCAGGGACCTGCACAGCAAGGTGAGCCGCGAGGAGCTCAACCAGGAGACCCAGACGCGGGAGACCAACCTCTCCACCAAGATCTGCATCCTGGAACCAGAGACTGGCGACGACATGTCTCCTTACGAGGCCTACAAGAGGGGTATCATCGACAGAGGCCAGTACCTCCAGCTGCAGGAGCTGGAGTGTGACTGGGAGGAAGTCACCACCTCCAGCCCCTGCGGGGAGGAGTCCGTGCTCCTGGACCGCAAGAGCGGGAAGCAATACTCCATCGAAGCCGCCCTCCGCGGCCGCCGCATCTCCAAAGAGGAGTACCACAGGTACAAAGATGGCCGCCTGCCCATCTCCGAGTTTGCCCTGCTTGTAGCAGGGGAGACCAAACCGAGTTCCTCCCTCTCCATCGGGTCCATCATCTCCAAGTCTCCAGTCTGCTCCCCAGGGCCCCAGAGTAGCGACTTCTTCTCCCCGGGCCTCTCTCTGGGGCTCACTGAAGATAGCTTTCCCATCGCTGGGATTTACGATACAACCACAGAGAACAAGTGCAGCATCAAGGCGGCGGTGGCCAAGAACATGCTGGACCCCATCACTGGGCAGAAGCTGCTGGAGGCCCAGGCAGCCACAGGAGGCATTGTAGACCTTCTCAGCCGAGAACGATACTCCGTCCACAAGGCTGTGGAGCGGGGACTCATCGAGAACACCTCCACTCAGCGGCTGCTCAACGCTCAGAAGGCCTTCACGGGCATCGAGGACCCGGTGACCAGGAAGAGGCTGTCCGTGGGTGAGGCCATCCAGAAGGGCTGGATGCCCCAGGAAAGCGTGCTTCCCCACCTGCTAGCGCAGCACCTCACCGGGGGCCTCATCGACCCCAAGAGGACCGGACGCATCCCCGTGCCTCAGGCTGTGCTCTGCGGGATGATCAGCGAAGACCTGGGCCGGCTCCTGCAGGACGAATCCGGCTACGAGAAGGATTTGACAGACCCCATCACCAAGGAGAGGCTGAGCTACAAGGAGGCCATGGGGCGCTGCCGCAAAGATCCTCTAAGCGGCCTGCTGCTGCTCCCAGCTGTGCTAGAAGGCTATCGCTGCTACCGCGCAGCCTCCCCGACCCTGCCGCGCTCCTGCGTGCGTTGATGGGGACCACGCATGCACCTCGCCCCGGAGCCGCCTAATCCGAGGCAGCGGGTTCTCCTGCGCATCCGCCTCACCGAGCAGTCATTTGTGGTGTTGGGATCTGTCCCCAAACATGGGAAGCTCCGTTGTTCCTCCCCAGCCCCTGCTTCTAATAAATGAGTTATCTTGGTGCTGAGTCTCCTCTCATTTGGGGGTTGCAGGGTCAGTATGTCTAGGGTGTGAGCCCAGAAGCAGCGCTGCTTGGGGATTTTTTCCCCAAAATGTATGTGTTATGTGGGGTGGATGCACCCCACTCACCGGCCTGAGAAACCAGGCCTTGGAAACCCCCTGACCCCTCAGGTCCTGCCAGAACTGTCTCGAGCCCTCTGGCAAGCTTCCCTTTGTTGTCAAACCTTGTCCCCCAGACGGACTGACACCAGAAAACTCAGGAACCAGCTACCACACAGAAGGACATCAACAGCCTCTTTTTAATGATGTGACTACTTAGAACCCCCTCAGGTGCTGTCACCACGCCTAGGGTCAGAAAACTGCCCGGCCCCACTTCCGGTTTAATGAGGTCCTCTGAACTGGAATTCAACTCTTGCAACAGTCTAAAAACAAAAAATCAAGACCAGCAGAGGGCGCCCTCTCCCAGGGGCCTGGCTCTGCAGCTGCGCAGTGAAGGCGAAGGGCTGGGGTCTCTTCTCTAACCTGACACGCGTTGTCCGGCGTCAGAGGAGTTGTGCGCCCCGCCCCCCATGCAGGGAGCACCTCCATGCCTTTTGAAAGTGCACCATTAAATCCAACAAACAATACAGGAACGTGTCAACCTGCAGGCGACATGAACCCAAGTCCCTCGGGGTGTGTGCGCCCCAGAAAGGCTTTCTTGGGAAGTGGCTGGGAGGCAGCAGGGAGGGTGTGAGGTGGTGGGCCCCACATACGTGTGCTCAGTGATAGAAATGCCCCACTGTGAATTGTTGGGGGGCTAGAGAAGTAGGGATGGGCCAGGGCGGTCTTGGTGGAGATCCGCTGGCTGGGGCCATACTGCAGGAGGAGGAAAGACAGGAGATTGTTGAGTGAAACCAGGGCAGAGGGGAATTCCCTTCAACAGGTCCCAGTGGGAGGGAAGCCCAGCCCGTGTCCCTGAAGGGCTGCTTAATTCCTGAACTTAGTGAAGCCACTGCCTGCCTCTTAGCTGTGTGTGTGTGTGTGTGTGTGTGTGTGTGTATACGCGTGTGCAGGGGCCAGAAGCATCAGGTTCCTGGAACTGGACTTAGAATTGACTGTGAGACCCCTGGTGTGGGTGCTGGGAACTGAACTCTGCAAGAGCAGCCATCTCTCCAGCCCCCAAACAGGGCACTGCATAGGCCAGGCTAGCTGGCCTGTGAGCTCCAGGAATCCCCCTGTCTCAGGCTCCCATCCTACCCTAGCAGCAGTGGAGTTACAGATTCCTGCTTCTGTGTTCAGCTTTAGGTTCTGACTGTGCCTCAAGAGCGTTACCCACTGAGCAGCCCCACCCCCTGGCTTTGCGTGGTTCCCCGAGAGCTGAAGTCAAGCCCTCATGTTTATATAACAAGCACTTTGCCAAGTGAACCACCTTAGCCCGTGTGTCCCCGCTTTTAAGCAAGGTCTGGACGCTCCCAGAACTGAGGTCAAACAGTTTTGAGGAGGCTGGAGAGATGGCTCAGTGGTTAAGAGCACTGACAGTTCTTCCAGAGGTCCTGAGTTCAAATCCCAGCAACCACATGGTGGCTCACAACCATCTGTACAGCTACAGTATATGCATACGCCAGCCAGGGCACAAAGCCAAAGCTAACTACGTTTGAGGAGTTTCAAAAGGGAAGATGAACATTGGATTTATCAGGAGAGCGGCTCCTGACCCAATATACGCAGACAAGCCAAGTGTGTACAAAGGTCAGAGGAGTCCAGTCTCGCTCGGCTAGAAGAGGCTGGCTTGAAAGAGGGGACCTTTCCTCCCACCCTTTCCTGTTCCATTTGGGGAAGCTACTGATAGACAGCTGGGAGACCCCCCCACCCCCCACCCCCGTCATGTGGCTTCCCCATAGGGTCCCCAGGGTGTGAAAGATCCGAAAGAGCTGGTGGATCTCTGAATCACCAGGAAACAGAGCTCTGCCAGTCACCAGGAGAGAAGTGTGTGCTCTGTATGACACTACTGATGGATGGTACAGACACAGGAAGGGGCATCAGTCACAAGACGGGTGTGTCGGTGCACACCTTTAATCCCCATACTTGAGAGACAGAGGCAGGTGGATCTCTGAGTTCGAACCAGCCTGGTCTACCTAGTGAGTTCTAGGCCAGACAAAGATAGACAGTGAGACTTTGTTTCAAAATAAGCTATAAAGACCTTTTCCAGGGCTATGTTAAGATTCTCATCTTTCCTGGAAGGAGACTTGACTCCCCAGCCAGCCACGCATACTCCGTCACCGACCTCTAATAGAAGGATTAGCCACGGTAGGATTCTGGTGGGCTACCCTGGTACTGTGTAGCCCAGGCTGGCCTTGACCTGTGGGAGATCCTCCTGCCTCAGTGCACCCTCTTCCCCCTTAACTCCTGTTTGCGTTGTTGTTTGTTGTTGTTTATGTTAGGCAAGTGTTCTACCCCTGAGCTGCATTCTTGTTTTTTAGGCTGGCCTTACACTCGATATTATATCTTTCCAAGAGCTAGAATGACAGGCCTGTACTACCATGCCCCAGCTCAAATTCATTGGTTTAAAGTTTGTTTTACATTTACTGATTTATTGTGTGTGTGTGTATGTGTGTGTGTGTGTGTGTGTGTGTGTGTGTATGTGTCACAGTGCATGTGTGGCAGTCAGGTGAGAGCTTCGGTCAGGCTGGGTAGCAAGGACTTTTACGCACTAGGCCATCTCCCTGGTCACCAGCTCAGTTTGTTTTTGTGTTGCAGTCTTGGGAATTGAAGCTATGGCTGTCACCAGTTTAGGCGATCACTCTGCCACTGAGAGACACCCCTAGCCCAACTTGTCCCCTCTGCTATCTCTGCAAAGATGCAACCAATGATCCAGACATCCACAGCTGTTGAATAAAACTTGCTGCCCAAGAGGATCTCGGGGGCATGGTACCACAGTGTCACAACCTGTGGGGACAAGAACCAGCATCCTACATGGTGGCTGAGTTCTAGTGGCGTCGTTTGGCTGTCCCTCTCACCCCCTGCCCACCACTACTTCGTGGGTACAGGTGCGCAGGGGAACCCCAAAGGCATCCTAGCCCAGAATTCACCAGAAGCCTTCCGCAGGCCACAGCGTCTCTGTCAGGCGAGCTGTCTGCCTGTGGCTCCCCTGATGGCCCCTTCTTCCTGTAGCCCATCAGTACACACACTGTCCGCTCATTATCTTTATTCACGAGGCATTCGGGAACCCTTCAGGTCCTTCATAAGCCGCGGCTCCAGGGCCCTGGGGTGGGATATCTTTTTTTTTTTTTTTTTTTTTTTTTTTTTTTTTTTGAGAGGGTGTATGTGTGTGTCCTGTAGCTCAGACTGGCTTTAAACTCCTCCTCCTCACCGGGCGTTGGTGGCGCACACCTTTAATCCCAGCACTTGGGAGGCAGAGGCAGGCGGATTTCTGAGTTCGAGCCAGTCTGGTCTTCAGAGTGAGCTCCAGGACAGCCAGGACTACACAGAGAAACCCTGTCTCGAAAAAAACCAAAAAAAATAAAATAAAATAAAAAAAATAAACTCCTCCTCCTCCTCCTCCTGCTTTTCCCTCCTCAGCATAGGATGGCCGCACGGGCCACTGTGGCCAGCTTGGGTGGGCTTTCTGGTCAGTCCGGAGTTTGGGGAAGGGGCACCTGCTCCATGCTCTCCGGTTCCAGACTGTCACCGGGAAGAGGTTGAGGAGCAGGTGGAGGGGCTTGCACGGTGCTGGCGTCTCCTATTGGCTGCTGCCTCTTCTGCAGGTGGAGCCTCTGCTCCAAGATGGCTTTTTCTAACAGGGACAGATCCATTCCCTCCACACAGGTGAGCAGTCGGGCCCGCACCACAAAAGCTCCACCTGAAAGACAGACGTGAGGCAAGGCTTTAGCAGGGACTTCCTGGGGGGGTCCGGGACACTTCCCTGACCACCCTGGGTGTTCTCAGGCTAGTCGCTCCTGAGACACTAAGAAAGCTAGCAGTCTCCAGGAGACTCAGAACCTGGGCCTGCGTGAACTTCAGGGGACAGGAGGTTGGACCTCCACACTTTCCACCCCCACTATTATTCCTTTGCCTTCCAAAAGCCCAGGGCTGAGGAAATACTGTCTGCCCTAGAGGAAAGCCCTCTCTGGCACTCTGGGACCCGTGTCATGGAAAATTGGGGTGAAGAGAAACCATGTTTGATAAATCCAAGGCACTGAGCTCCGGCAAGGTCGGCCCTGATGGGGCGGGTCGCTCCCACACGGCTCTTCTGTTGCAAGCATGTAGCTGCACGGTGTGCATGCAGTTCCCTGACAGGGCACAAAGGGCACTGGGTGCCTGCCCTGGAAATGGGGTTTAGGTGCTGGGAACCAAACCCACGTCCTCTGCAAGAGCAGCGAGTGCTCTTCACGCCGAGCCGGCTCTCCAGTCCCCATGCCTGCTCATTCATGCTCAGTTTATTGTATGTGCACGGGCACTTTTGCCTGCATGGAGACATGTGTACCTGTGAGTGCCTGGTGCCCCCGGATGACAGAAGGGGCTGTCATATCCTCTTGAACTGGAGTTGTGAATGGTCCCGAGCCACCGTATGAATGTTGGAAATAGTCAAAGTCTTCTGCAAACGCAGTGAGTGCTCTTAATCTCAGAATCATCTCTCCAGTCCCTACCTAGGTTTACACATGGTTTAATACGGTCCAGGCTGTCCTGAAATTTCCTGTGTATCCTAGAATGGTCCAGAACGCTTGATCCTCTCGACTCTACCTCCTAGATACTGTGATTACAGGTGCATGTCACGAGCCTGGCTTAGAAACACTTTCTCCTCCGGTTCTCATTGCTTCCCAGGAGCTCCAGTGAACACCTCGGTGTTCCGGGACATTACCTCATCCATTCTGACGCCCCTGCGACATCAGGCTCAGGTCCAGCCCGACCGTCCAGGTCTAGACCATCCACTCACCGCGGCCAGCCTGGGGCGGAGCTTCCCCTCAGGCTGTCTAGGTTCCCACCACCCACACAGGCCACCCGAGGAAATGACCGATCTGAGCCTCGGGTCCTTGGCACCAAGCTGCAGAGATGCTGCGCTTGCAAAGGTCTTGGTGTGCGGCCCTGTCTGCATCTCCCGATGGGTGCTGGTGCCCGCCATCGCCTCTCAGGCCTCTGGACGGACGGGGATGTCTATACACGCTAATCCAATAATCCAATGTTCACACCGCCCTGAGAAGCCTGGGGGCACACTTAACTCTAAAGGACTTTTTTGTTTTTGCTTTTGTTTTTTGTTTTAGATGTATGTGAGTACACTGTCACTCTCTCCAGACACGCCGGAAGAGGGCATCGGATCCCATTACCGATGGTTGTGAGCCACCATGAAGTTTCTGGGAATTGAACCCAGGACCTCTGGAAGAGCAGTCAGTGCTCTTAACTGCTGAGCCATCTCTCCAGCCACTCTAAAAGTTTATAAGAGCTGCAAGAACAAGAACAGAATCAGATGCTCACAACATCCAAACAAATGGTTGGGGCTGGAGAGACGGCTCGACTAGGAGCGCTGGCTCTTCTGCAGTCTGACTCCCAGCCCATGTCTGTCTCTCTCTCTCTCTCTCTCTCTCTCTCTCTCTCTCTCTCACACACACACACACACACACACACACACACACACACACATATACACACAGCAACAATAAATAACTTAAAACAATCAAACAGTAGCAGTAACAACAAAAACCAAGTGTTGTGTGTGAAGACACAAATCAGAACAAAGGGAGCCGGGCAGTGGTGGCGCACGCCTTTAATCCCAGCACTTGGGAGGCAGAGTCAGGTGGATTTCTGAGTTCGAGGCCAGCCTGGTTTACAGAGTGAGTTACAGGACAGCCAGGGCTACACAGAGAAACCCTGTCTTGAAAAAACCAAAGGGGGGGGGGAAAGAACAAAGGGAAAAAACAGAAGCCGGGCCAGGTGTGATGGGGACTTCAACTTTGAAGAGTGACTGGGAGAAGATTTCCGTGAGTTCAAGGTCAGTCTGCTCTATAGAGCAAGTTCCAGGACAGGCAGGATGACACAGACAGAGACACCCTGTTTAAAAACAAAGTGAATTGGAACAAAAATGGAGGGCACGGGAGGAGTTTGCTGAGAGCCCTTGCTTAGTGTGAATGAGGCTTTGATTTGATTGTGATGCTATGGGGAGGTGGGGGGGGGGTGGTCCACAATGAGAGGCGGGAGACACAGAACTCAAAACAGGATCCTGTGCCAAATAGTTCCAAACTTCTGGGGAGAAGATTTTCTTAGAGAGCTGCTTAAACTTCACAGAATCTTAAAAAGTGTTTGCTTGCACCTTTTAGAAGATTTAAACTCGTAACCTAGGCATATATGTGTGCACCCGTGAGTGTGCACTTATGACTGCAGGTGCCTATGGAGGCCAAGGGGAATCCTGGCTGCCCTGGGCTGGGCTAGGGCTGGCTGTGAGCTGCCCGCGAGGACTCTGGGAACCAGGCCTGGATCCCGTGCAAGAGCAGCCAGTGACCTCAGCTGCCGGGCCAGCTCTCCTGCTCATAACGCTTATCAATCTTACTTGGCTTTATCTTTTATTATCTACAGAGTAAGCTGTCCTCAGAGCAAATGGCTTCTCTGGCTCAGTCAGGCCATGGCTGGCAGTCCAGGAGCTCCAGCCCATTCTGGATGGAAGGAGGAAAGATGGGTGCATCTGAGGACGGCAGCCTGTGGCCACAACTTTAACTGGGGTAGAAGGTGTGAGGTAAAGTGGGCATGAAGGGGCTTGCCTAGAATCCTAGCCCTTGGCAGGGTGTGGCTGAATGAAAATCCCATTTCAAAAATAAGTAGATCACTGTCTAGAATGTCCAAGGACCTGGGTTTGACCTTCAGCACTGCCAAAAACATACATACATACATACACACACACACACACACACACACACACACACACACACATATATATATGTATGTGTATATAAACAGGGTCTGGGAGATGGTAGTGGTTCTGAGCACGAAGAGGACCTAAACTCAGTTCCCAGCACCTACGTCTAATTGCTCACAACCCTTTGACTCCAGCTCCAGGGGGACCCGTCGGGCTTCTATGGGTAACCCAATATATGTGTATATACCTCTATACAGACAGGCAGGGACACACACACACACACACACACACACACACACACACACACACTTAAAAGTAAAATAAATATTCCAAAGAAGGTCAAAGGCTGGGTGTGCAGCCCAGCTGGGAGAGCACTCGGCTCGCGCTCACTCTGCCTAGGGTCTGAGCTCCCTCTGCCTAGGGTCTGAGCTCCCTCTGCCTAGGGTCTGAGCTCCCTCTGCCTAGGGTCTGAGCTCCCTCCTCTGCCTAGGGTCTGAGCTCCCTCTGCCTAGGGTCTGAGCTCCCTCCTCTGCCTAGGGTCTGAGCTCCCTCTGCCTAGGGTCTGAGCTTCCTCTAGCACCACAGAAAATGGACATGCTAACATGCACCTGAAATCCCAGCACTCAGGAGGTCAGGTCAGCGTTATCCTCCGATCATAGCCAGTCTGTGGGGAGTCTGTTGTACACGAGAGAACATGTAAGAATGGTACCCCACAGCCACGTGCCTAGCATGCAGGAGGCCCAGGTTTAGGCCTCAGCACACACGCGACCGTCGGGTGCCACACTGCCCTGCGGTGCCGAGACCACTAGTGCTGGCCTGCGTTGCTTCAAGGCAGTCACCAGAGGTAGTCCTTGTACTGTCACCCCGAGCCCACCAAGTCCTCACTCCTGCACGTCCTCCTGGGTCCCGTGTTCTTCCTCGGTTGCACTGTCTCCTCTTCCAGTGCCTTTATAATGTTCTCACCTTGTCTCTGGGACTTGGCTGAAAGCTGGCTTTATCCATACCCACAGGTCCTCCGCCCCCACACCCCACACCCCACACGGCGCAGGAGGTGAGTCCGGAGATCACCTGCTGCTCAGCTTTCTGGTTCCACGCCTGTCTCCTTCCCACTGATAACCATTTACAGTGCTGGTCACCTCTGCTCCAGTTCTCCCTCCCACACCCACCTTGCACCTTGGACTGGTTGTTCTAGAATCTTCCACCCCTGCTGTAGAAACTTTGTTCTCAGTAACTTCCTGACCTTTCACTCCCACTGGAGCTCTTGGGTCTCCTGGATTCTCTCACCTTCTCTGTCTCTTCAGCTGAGTCTAAGTACCTCCCAGCCATTTTCCTGGTATGGTGGAAATCAGTCTTTGCCTTCCCCTGCCTGCCCGGGGCTCCCCCAGCTCCCGCCTCCCCGGTCACATCCGGGGATGTGCAGACAGGCCACGAACCTCCAAACAGAGTCCTCTGACACAATGACATCAACGTCTTATCTCACTCAGCAGCTTTCCTTCTCTGCCTAGAAATTCTTCTGTGTCCTGGCTAGCCTGGCCTCACACTCTCTGACAGTTATTCAGGCATTACCAAACATGTAACTCTCCTAGGAAAATTCCTTTATCTCTGTGTCACCGCCACTGAGCTGTGCCTCCTTCCCACAGCTTCCTTTTTTTCTGTTCTTACCTTTCCGAGCTATGGCCTTGCCAAGAGGATGCCCCTGGACTCACTCTGCATCCCTGGGAGGCCTTGAATTTCCTGGGGAGCTAAGATCACAGTCCCGCAACACCAGGCCTACTTGTTGCAAACTACTTGAATATTTCAAAACAGCTAGCAGAGGATATTTTGAGTATTCCTAGCGCGCGCGTGCATGCGCATACACACACACACACACACACACACACACACACAGGCTAAATGTCTACAGAGATTGACAGGCCAATTGTTCTGATGTAATCATTCATTACCTACCATGGACATGTACTGAAATATCACCTTGTGCCCCACTGTATGGATAGACAATCACCATGTGTCAATTAAAAGTTTTTACAAAGCTGGGCAGTGGTGGCACACGCCTTTTAATCCCAGCACTGGGAGGCAGAGGCAGGCGGATTTCTGAGTTCAAGGCTAGCCTGGTCTACAGAGTGAGTTCCAGGACAGCCAGGGCTACACAGAGAAACCCTATCTCAAAAAAAATTTTTTTTTTACAATAGTTTTTAAAAGATGAGAAAAGAGGGGCTGGAGAGATGGCTCAGCAGTTAAGAGCACTGACTGCTCTTCTGAGGGTCCTGAGTTCAAATCCCAGCAACCACGTGGTGGCTCACAATCATCCGTAACGAGATCTGATGCCCTCTTCTGAAGTTGTTTGAAGACAGAGAGTGTACTTACATACAACAAATAAATCCTTAAAAAAAAAAAAAAAAGCAAGAAAGAAAAGCAAGTATAAGAATCTAACATATTTCTTTAAAAAAAAAAAGCCGGGCGGTGGTGGCGCACGCCTTTAATCCCAGCACTTGGGAGGCAGAGGCAGGCGGATTTCTGAGTTCGAGGCCAGCCTGGTCTACAGAGTGAGTTCCCGGACAGCCAGGACTACACAGAGAAACCCTGTCTCGAAAAACCAAAAAAAAAAAAAAGATGAGAAAAGAAATTTCTGAGGTGGCACTTTTTACAGCCAGTAAGCTTATATAAGGTATGATTATTACTAATTACAAAACGGGAAGTTGTTTAGAAACACCTCAGATAGGGACCCATTGAGGCCTTGGACCGTGCCAAGAGGTGTCAGATGCCGGAGTTGACCTTTGACCGCAGAGCAGCTGCTGTTCCACACTAGTCTCCTGGCTGGCTCTAGATGCAAAAAAATTGTGAGAAAGGATCGTCTGACCGACCTCTCCTTCGTCCTCAGAACTTTCAGCCTGGACACAGGGCACAGCACATGTCTGATGGACCTTTGTATCCGCCAGGACTTGAGGCTGGCCCGGGAAGGATGACAGCGGCCACACAGTGTCCCTTCTGCCCCGGTGAGAGGTCAGGGTCGGCGTGGCCAAGCTCAGCCAGCTCAGGGCTCCAGCCACTGCTCGTGCTGCAATTCCTTACTCCACATCACGGCAGCACGTTAAACACTCAGAAAATGCATAAAAGGTTATGAAAAAGGAAGTCAAACAGAAGCTGGCACTTGGGCCTTAGAGAGCACTGGGCCAGAACACTGCTCAATGAGGCGGACATGAGGCTGTGTGCCCACACAATAAATAAGGAGGGTTTTGTTTCTTTTCTTTTTTTTTTTTTTTTAAGATAAAAGGCCCTTAGTGCCTCCTCTCACGTCTTTCTCAAATCAGATATGAGGGCAGGAACTCTGACCTTCAAATCTTACATTTGTGTAAGAGGAACTTTTGTTAAATCCAATATAATTAAAATTAGCACTATTTAATTAATGAATTAATTACACTAATTAAAGTGCTGGAATTAAGGTGTGTGCCATCACTGCCTGGCTGCTAAAATTAATTTTAAAAAGGCTAAGAAAAGTGTAAAAGTTGGACGGTCGTGGCTACACATATGCAAAATCCTAGTACTCAGGAGGATCACAAATTCAAGGCCAGCCTGGGCTATATAGTGAGAGACTCTGTCTCAAAGCAAGGAGAAGGGAGGGAGGGTTTCATGTCATAGCTGGGCCTAGTGGCACATGCATGTAATCCCAGTGTGAGGGAGGCAGAGGCAGAGGCAGAGGCAAAGGCAGGAGGATCACAGTTTTTAGCTTTTTTTTTCTTTTACAGATATATTTACCTACGTGTATGACTATCTACATGTATGTCTGTGCAGAGATCAGACAAACATGTCACAGCCTGTGAAACTGGGGTTAATGAGCAGTGAGGAGCTGCCATGCAGGCGCTAGAAATATGAATCATAACAGGCGTGCCCATCCGCAAGAACAGCAAATGCTCTTAACTGCTGAGCCGTTCTCCAGCTCCAATCACAACTTTAAGGCCAGCCTTGGCTATACTACCAATTTGAGGCTAGCCCAGGAAATATGAGACCCTGTCTCAAAGACAACATACACACTAAATAAATAAAAACAATTTTTTTTTTTTTTGGTTTTTCGAGACAGGGTTTCTCTGTGTAGCCCTGGATGTGTAGACCAGGCTCAGAACTCAGAAATCCACCTGCCTCTGCCTCCCAAGTGCTGGGATTAAAGGCGTGCGCCACCGCCACCACCACCCGGCCAATAAAAACAAACTTTAATTGTTTTTTTTTTTTTAACTTAAAAACAAAACCCCACAGGCATGAAGTACAGTGTGCTATTAAGCATGTAAAGGAAAATGGTATATAAATACATCCTGGAGACTCCGGAACACTCCAGGACACTTCAACCCCAGCGGCCTACTGCTACCCGGCAGTTGGTCCTGGAATGTCTTTTTAATCATTTTGTGAAGATTTGTTTATTTCATTATTTTGTGCATATAGATGTCTATCTGTCTACCACATGCATGCAGTACCCGTGGAGGCCAGATGAGGGTGTCAGCACTCCAGAGCCTGACATCACGGATGGTTATGAGGCCTCACATGGGTGCTGGGAATTGAACTGGGGTCCTTCCTCTGCAAGGGCAACAAGTACTCTGGACTGATGAGACGTGGCTCCAGCCCCTTGTACTGTTCAAATAAATAAATTTAATTTAAAAATTATTTAATTAAAACTCTGAGAGAGACAGACAGACTACTGACTACCGGAGCCAGGTCCAGCAACATGCACCTCAGGGCTGATTACCTAGAAGGCTCAGGCAAGAGGACTGGCCGACGTCAGGGTGAGCCAGACAGGACAATATAATGAGATTTTCTCTAATAAAACAAAGCTGGAAAGTACCTGAGGGAAGTTAGTAAGGGCAGCTGCTCTAGGCAGGGTTAGAGGTGACCCCCCTGGGTTTCTTTCCCTTTCCCTCCCTCCTGCCCTCCCTCTCTGCTGTTGGTGACTACACACGTCTTACGCGCCAGGCAGTACTGCTCAGCCTCAGCCTCAGGCTCCTTTCCTGTCTCTTTTGACTCTTTAAATTCTCTAAATGAATTCCTTTGATAAAGAGTTAGGGATGCAGGAGGCTGGAGAGATGGCTCAATGGTTAAGAGCACTGACTGTTCTTCCGAAGATCCTGAGTTCAAATCCCAGCAACCACATGGTGGCTCACAACCATCTGAGATCTGATGAGATCTGATGCCCTCTTCTTGGGTGTCTGAAGACAGCTACACTATACTTACACATAATAAATAAATAAATCTTTAAAAAAAAGAGTTAGGGATGCAAATGCCAACAGACACACATCGATGTCATCGATAGACACCCCCTCTCTCCCAGGAGGAGAGAAGAGTCACCATCACCCTCTCCATGACCTGGGAGCTCAAACTTCTCAATGACTCTTTCATATATATATATATATATATATATATATATATATATATATATATATATTTTAAGCAGGGGATGGAACCCAGGACTGGTGCATGCTGGCTGTCCACCGCTTACCCATACCTCAGCCTGGCCTTCCGTGCTTTCCGCCAGACAGACGCTGCTCCAGACCACTTCTAACTCCTCCCTTCATGTCCCCTCCCTCACCCTGGCTTCCTGGCCTGTGACTATAGCCCCATCTTCTCTTGAGCCTTGGTTTCCATGAAATAGTCATAAGATGGAGATTAAGGACTTGTGGGCATCTTAGGAGAGATCTAAGCAAACTACCTCACCTATACACCCTCAGAACCTGGGTCTTCTCTTTTGTCATGTCTCCACAGTGACATCTCTTCACCAACCCTCTTTCTGATTTGGTATTACATGGCTGAGTCATTCCAGTCCAATCACACTGTTTCCCAAGAGTCCTTGACCGCACAGGTGATCTGTAAGCAAGGATAATCTAATCCCACTAGGTCAGAGGACAGGCCCAGCCCATTCCCATCCTAATTAATTCTTCGTGTGTCAGCTTGGGCCTTGCCTTCCACCTTGTTCGAGTGCTTTCAAGTGCTCACCCCCGTGCACACCAGTCTGGCCTCTTGTCTCTGCTTCCCATCTCCTTGTGGGAACACTGGAATCAGAAATCTATTGAGTTTCATTGTGTTCTGGGAAACTCTGTGGCAAGCACTTAACCACTGAGCTATAGCCCCAGCCCGTTTCCCTGGCTCTTTTGTTTGTTTTTGTTTTAGACAGGGTCTCTCTATGTAGCCCAGGCTGGCCTTGACCTCACAGAGATCCACCTGCCTCTGCCTCCCAGGTCCAGCGCATTCTCAGCTTACAGAAAAGACCCCCAGCTTAGAAGCCAGGGCGGCGCAGGTTGTAGGTAGCACACCTTACCCTCCATACGCTCCAGCTCCCCAAGAACCATGTACAGGAAGTTCCCACGCGCCTCAAAAGGCTCCACCAGGTTGGTGCAGACAAGCAGCTGGCACTGATCAGGTTTCTGCGGAGCCGCCAGGGTCGCCAGGGAGCGTGCCATGTCATAGAGATACAACCTGGAGGGCACAGGGAGTGTGATCATCTCTCCTCACAGACAAGCCCAGCCAACACACGGAAGCCAACATGCTTGGCCTCGCTCTCATCTAAGAAATAAAATGTGAGCAACAGATCTGAACACAACACGTGTTTCCCACTACCCTCCAGATAGGGCATCTTTCAAGTTCTTACTCTTGCTTTGAACTTTGTAATTTTTTTTTTTTTTTTTTTTTTTTTTTTTTTTTTTGAGACAAAGTCTCAGCGTTTCCCTGGCTGGTCTGGAACTCGATATGTAGACCAAGCGGGCCCTGAACTCACCCACCTCTTCTCTCCATGAGCTGGAATTAAAGGCAGGAGCCGCCATGCCCAGCTTAGTTCTTTCTCCTGTGAGATACTACATTGCCCAGCTACCCACGCAGGCCGTAAACCTGAGATGCTCCTGCACCAGCCTCTGAAGGGGGACAGCGTGTCCCATGCCTGTGTCACTACTCTCAGGTAACTTGTGACATAACATACAACTAACACAATTTTGTGTGTGTGTGTTTATAATTAGGCAAAATTACATTAAATTTAATGTAAGTGTTTTAGGAGGGAGCTATTTGGCTCCCTCCCAGCACATGAAGAGATGACCTTACCTGCCGAATGTGCGCAGTGTGCTTCCTTCGGGGACTTGGCCATCACTGATTTCCCAGGGAAAGTAATAGATCCCGGGGTTAGGCAGCATGGTCGGCACCAGGATCCAAACAGGTGGGACAGGATTTGGAAGATTCCTGATAGACCAAGCCAACCACAGACATGAGAGCTTTTCCACATCTGGAAGACTAGCTGTTCACATTTCTTCTAGGCCCCGCCCCACAGTTACCTGGCAATAGCCAGGAAAAGCCTGGCTTACTGTAAAAGGGGCTGCTTGGCCCCTCCTTGATTTCTTACTCTTTGCCCCTTCTCCCTCTCTCTCCACACGTTCATGGCCAGCCTCTACTCCTCTACATTCCTCCTCCTCAACTCCCCTCCCCATGGCCTAAATAAACCCTGTTCTATACTATGCCATCGTGTGGCTGGTCCCTCTGGGGGAGGGATGCCGCAGCATCGCCCCGCAGAGGCGCCCCTCCCCCACACCTCGCTTCTACCAAACACATCCGAGGTCTGTCTTTCTTTTTTATAAAACACAACACTAGCCCCAGTAGAAAGGACTTTGAAAGTGAAAGAGTTTAAAAAAAAAAAAAGAAAAGAAAGTGAAAGAGTATATATGTGTGAACGTGTGTGTGTGTGTGTGTGTTATGAGTTTACATGTTAATGCACAAGCCTGCATCATACACTGACCCATATACATTATACATAAGTAAAAGCTACAGAGAGACTCACTGTTCACTGCAATCTCCATTAATTTCATAAAGCAGAGGTCTGTAAAGTACACGTTAGCCGGGCGGTGGTGGCGCATGCCTTTGATCCCTGCACTTGGGAGGCAGAGGCAGGTGATCTCTGAGTTCGAGGTCAGCCTGGATTCCCAGAGAAGCTCCAGCATAGCCAGGAGCACACAGAGAGACCATGTCTCAGAAAATAAAACAAAAGAGCGCGTATGTATTCAGTCTTTGTGAGCAAGGGGCTCTCTGTGGCTGCCCACCTCTGCCCTGGAGGGGATTTTTATTTTATTTTATGTTTATGAGTGTTTGCCTGCACGTGTTTGCAGCAAAAGCCTGAGGAGCCAGAAGAGGGTAAAGGATCCCCTGGAACTCAAGTCACAGACATTTGTGAGCGACCATGTGGGTACTGGACATCCACCCCAGCCCTCTGGAAAAGCGGCCAGAGCTCCTATCTGCTGAGCCACCTCTCCAGCCCCTACTGTTTGAGAACAGCTATAGAGGAAACAGAAACAAGGAGCCTGACTCATTTTAATCAAACACCGAGACAACCTGGTAACCTGGTCACCTTGTGCCTTTAATCCAGCTTGTCCTGTCTGCTACTGGCAGGTGGGGATGTGGTTCAGTGCGGCCTAGCATGGGCCGGGTCCCCAGGACGCCACACACTGGATGTAATACATTCCAGAACTCCTTTTTAAAGTTGTGAGTTTAGTTTTTAAGTGTGTGAGTGTTTTACTTGCATGTATACCCTTGCACCGCTTGTATGCCCGTGGTCTGTGGGGTTGAGAAGGCATCGGATCCCCTGGACCTGGAGTCCTGGAGTTACCGAGGCCTATGAGCAGCTATGTGAGTGCTGGCGACCTGGGCCTCTTCAGGAACAAAAAGAGCTCTGAGCTACTGAGTGTCACTCTAGACCCTTAGCTTCCCCATCCCCCAAACAGGATTTTTCTGTGTAGCCCTGGCTGTCCTGGAACTCACTCTGTACACCAGGCTGGCCTCGAACTCAGAAATCCACCTGCCTCTGCCTCCCAAGTGCTGGGATTAAAGGTGTGCGCCACCACTGCCTGGCCCAGCTTTTTTTTTCTTTTTAAGATGTTATTTTTACTTGTGTGTGTGTGTGTGTGTGTGTGCGCGCGCGCGCGCGCGCATGAGTGAGTGCATGCCTATGGAGGCCAGAAGAGGGTGTCAGTTTCCTTGGACTGGAGTTCTGGGCAGTTGTGAGCCACCTGACGTGGGTGCTGGGAACTGAACTCAGGTCCTCTGCAAGAGCAACAAGTGCTCTTAACTGCTGAGCCACCGCTGCAGCACTTGAACATTTTCTTTTAAAGACTGGGTTTCCCTCTGCGTCCCACCTGGCTTCTAACTCTCCTCTGAGACAGATGGCTTTCCGGTGCTTGCATGTATCACACATGCTGTTACAGGAAGCGCTGTGGACATTTTGACCCCAGATTTCCTGCTTTCAGAAGTGAGCCTGTAGCCGGGCAGTGGTGGCGCACGCCTGTAATCCCAGCACTCTGGGAGGCAGAGGCAGGCGGATTTCTGAGTTCGAGGCCAGCCTGGTCTACAGAGTGAGTTCCAGGACAGCCAGGACTACACAGATACCCTGTCTCAAAAAAACCAAACCCACAACCCTCCCCCCCCCAAAAAAAAGGTGAGCCTGTAAGTGTCTGTCATTTAGATCACTCTGTGTCATTCTGTTGCAATAGCCCAGGGCAGGTAACATAATATCACTTCTAGACTAGGTTCAGATGAGTAAAACCTCTGGTAAAGGACAGAGCCAGTCAACAGTAAAGCCATGAAAAGAAATGTAGATCAAATCAAGATTCTGTTATCTTAGTGCAGTCGTTCTGTAAATGTCCTTATTTGAAAGAAATTTGTACATATTCGTAAATAAAGGAAAACTTCCACAAAGTTTCCTCAACCAGCTCCAAAACAGAGAGTGGGTAAACAAAGCTGACTTACAGGTGACCGATAAAGCAACCGGCAAATGTTAACTAGAGGATCTGGGTGAAAGGTGGATCGCTTCTTTATTCTCTTATTGAGATTCCTGTTTCTCTCTTCTCTCTCTCTCTCTCTCTCTCTCTCTCTCTCTCTCACACACACACACACACACACACACACACACACACACACACCCGTAATTGGTGGTCAGACTACAGAACTCCCTACAAATGGTATGAAAGGTCACCTCTCACTACGACCAACAGGTGAGTCTTAGGCTGGCCCGTGGCGCCACACTAGAAGTTGCCTAGTCTTGGCCTTTATTTCCTGTCTTCTTCTGGCTCACAAACTCAGAACCTGTACCCGAGCTTTTCCTGATACTCAAACAGGCTTTATTTGTTTAGTTTTAGACAAAACCCATGTAGCATCTCGGTGTTGGTGGCACATTCCTTAAGCCCAGCACTGGGAGGCAGAGGCAGAGGTAGATGAATTTGAGTTTGAGGTCAGCCTGGTCCACTGTGTGAGTTCCAGGATAGACAGAGCTATCCTGTATACAAACAAACAAACCAGCCCAACCAGCTAGCTGGCTTGCAATTCACAACATTATGTAGTAGACCAAGCTGGCCTCAAACTTACAGAGATCACCCTGCCTCTGCTGCCTGACAATGGCCTTTTTTTTTTTTTTTTTTTAAGATTTGTTGATTTAGGCCAGGCAGTGGTGGCACATGCTTTTAATCCCAGCACTTGGGATGCAGAGGCAGGGGGATTTCTAGGTTCGAGGCCAGCCTGGTCTACAAAGTGAGTTCCAGGATGGCCAGAGCTATATAGAGAAACCTTGTCTCGAAAAAAAAATATTTATTTATTTATTTATTTATTTATTTATTATGTGAGTACACTGTCACAGTCTTCAGACACACCAGAAGAGGGCATCCGATCCCATTACAAATGGTTGTGAGCCACCATGTGGTTGCTGGGAATTGAACTCAGGACCCTGGGAAGAGCAGTCAGTGCTCTTAACCACTGAGCCATCTCTCTAGCCTGACAACGGTCTTTTTGTTTGTTTGTTTGTTTTGTTTTGTTTTGTTTTTTCAAGACAGGGTTTCTCTGTGTAGTTCTGGCTGTCCTGGAACTCACTCTGTAGACCAGACTGGCCTCGAACTCAGAAATCCGACTTCCTCTGCCTCCCAAGTGCTGGGACTACAGGTGTGCGCCACCACGCCCGGCTCAACAACGGTCTTTTAAAAAAAAGATAAATTGCATTTATTATTGGTGTATGCTCATGTATGTGCATGTTACATCACACAAGTGGAGGTTGGAAGACAACCTCGTGGAGCTGGTTCGCTTCTTTCAAAACCTTTGTGTGTGGCTGGAGAGATGGCTCAGTGGTTAAGAGCACTGGCTCTTCTTCCAGAGGTCCTGAGTTCAATTCCCAGCAACTACAGGATGGCTTACAACCATCTCTAATAGGACCCGACACCCTCTTCTGGTGTGTCCAAGAAGAACCACAATGTAGTCACGTACACAGAATAAATAAATCTTAAAAACAACAACAACCAACGTTTCTGTGGGTTCTGGGACTGACTGCAGCAGGCCTGTGGGCTTGAATGTCAGGAAGCAAGTACTTTATCTACTGAGCCATGTCCCCTAGAAGAGCAGTCAGTGTCCTTAACCACTGAGCATCTGGCCAGCCCATGCCTACCAGTTTAACTATGAATGGGTAAATAATCCATGAAGAGAATAGAAATCAAGACACCCATCCCACACTTCCTGGGTACTGAGCTCAAGCAGTACCTTACTACCCACACGAATGTTAATGTGCCAGAATCTGCCTTTATCAGCATGTGTAGCCAGCTCTTCCTTACTGTCCACCCAGGTTAATGGCTTCAATATTAACTGTCAGTCCACTCTCAGAGGCTATCTGAATCCCCTCACCTTGACATTTCCAATTTTGTACTGACTCTTTTGTTGTTTTTGCTGTTTTTTGTTGGCTTTTGTTGTTGTTGTTGTTGTTGTTGTTATTTTGAGACAGGGCCTCAACCTGTAGCTTTGATTGGATTGGAACTCACTATGTAGACCGGGCTGTCCTGGAACTCACTCTGTAGACCAGGCTGGTATGGAACTCAGAAATCCACCTGCCTCTGCCCCCCAAGTGCTAGGATTAAAGGCCTGCGCCACCAACTGCCAGGCTTCCTCAGACCTCCACTTGAAGTGCAAGCCTGTGCCATGGTGCCCAGTTTATGCTGTGCTTTGAGATCAGATTTTGGCTTTAGTGCATGCTTGACATCTCCAGCCTACTACTTAGCATATTTTTTTTAAGGAATAAGAACTAAAAAACAAACTGGTGTAAACTGGCCGGTTTTGAGGCTAAGGAAGTCTTTGTTATAAATCCTAACCCAGAACTTCTGAGGCATGTGTATATTGTACATCTTCGATGATGATAATGATACCGCAAAGTCAAGTCTAGATTTCAAAATTTCTAGGACCTGCCAGTTTAGGTGGGGAAAGTCTTGGATTACAAAATGTAGAGAAACTGGATCTGTTCCCTTTCGCTCTAAATCCAGGCCCACTGCACACGGGAAGCTTCGCAGTACCAGGCCCTTGCATCCCAAGCCTCTAAAGTCAGTCAAGTCGGCAATATTTTTAGCCAACAACGAACCGTCTCCCGAACGTGACCCCTGTCCTGGTACCCTTTTGCCCCAATTTGGTTGGGTTCCAGTAAAATCAACAGCTTTCCCCTACTAGCCTCCTCACCCCCACCCCCGAGACCCTTGACACCCACTCCCTTCTTGTTTCCTAGGACAGTTCAGCCAGAAAGTAGGTGAGTCCCACGGCGCAGGCGCAATCCCGCCCCTCAAGGTCCTGGCCAATCGGTTGCGCGCGTCTCTGGGCTCTTTTTTTCCGCCCGGAAAGATCACGTGAACCTGGAGAAGAGACGCCCGGAAAGAGCCCCACTCCCTTTCCAGTGCCACCGCGGTTTCGTGACCTTCTACCTTGCTCTCCTTGGCGAGGAGCCGCTTAGGGACCTCCCCTGGCCCGCAGCAGGGGATTCGTCCGTCCGGCGGGCGGTACCAGCGGTGCGTCCGATTGCAGCCGGTCACGTGAGGAGTGGCGGCGGGGCGGGGCGGGGCCGGCCTGAGGGGGCGGGGCCGAGGGCTGTCTCGCTCTGCTCTTAGGGACCGGTCGGCGCCTGAGCTGAGGACACAGGTTGTCGCTTTGGTGTCTGTCACTTCTGTCGCCAGCTCCTCTGCCACCAACACTGGCCTCCGTCATGAACCCCGACTTGCGCAAGGAGCGGGCCGCCGCCACCTTCAATCCGGAGTTAATCACGCACATCTTGGATGGCAGTCCGGAGAACACCCGGCGCCGTCGAGAAATCGGTGAGACCGGAGGGCCGGGCCTCTCTCTCCTACGGAACGAGGCGAAAACCCCCCCGCCCCGTCCCCCGAGTGAGGATTTGGGGCCTCTGGAGTTTAGGGGAAGCCGGGACCCATACTTCGATGGGCGTCCGGTGGCAGGATTGGGAGGGGATCGTCCTCCGTTCTAATCTGCTGGGAGTCAAGGAGGGTGAATACCTGTTCCTCTTGAAGTCATTTACCTCTCTTGCAGAGAACTTGATTCTGAACGACCCAGACTTCCAGCATGAGGACTATAACTTCCTCACTCGAAGCCAGCGTTACGAGGTGGCTGTTAAGAAGAGTGCCACCATGGTGAAGAAGATGAGGGAATATGGCATTTCAGACCCTGAAGAAATCATGTGGTTTAAAAAGTAGGTGTTCCTTAGCACACTAGTGTATGCCCAGACCACAGCTGCAATCTTTTTTTTTTTTTTTAACTTGCATGGCGTTTAAAGGCTTAAATTGACCATTTCGTGATTCAATTTTATGTGTGAAAAATATTACTTTTGCATCTAGATCTTTTAGTGGGATAGTATAGCATATTTGTAAAATGCTAATAGTGAACAGTTGTGCCCAAAATTGTTTTTTATTTTAAAAAAACTTTAAGCTGGTGATTTGGCTACCTAGCTTAATCATCTGATTTCAATTCCCATGACCCACATTGTAGAAAGAGAGTCACTTCCCTTAGATTGCCCTCTGACCATTTGCTAGAGGTGACTATTGTACCCACACACACAATAAAATTAAAATTAATTAATTTAAAAAATTCTTTTGAACTGGGCCATGGTGATCCATGCCTTTAATCCCAGAACTCCAGAGGGGACAGAGGCAGGCTGATCTCTGATTTTTGAGACCAGCCTGGTTTGCAAAGCCAGTTCTTGTCTGAAGGACAGCCAGGGTTACACAGAGAAGCTGTGGGGGAGGGTGGACCAAAGGGTTGGATAAACACTAGTGAAGCCCTGTGGGGAATGGTGGAGGCAAACAAGCAAATAATAAAAAAGCCCATTTGTACCAAACATCCCAATGAAAGTTATTTAAGTGTAAGGTAAACCTGCACTTTGGAAGAAAGCCTCCTGATACCAGGGGTGTGGCTCAGTGGGACACAGGTTCACAGGTTGCCTAGTGTCACAGGCAGTGGGTTTGGTTCCCAACAGCGAAGACAAAAAAAAAAAAAAAGGGAAGAAAGTGGCCTCCTGATTTTCCGAGGAACTGTACTTGCAAGACCAGACATTTAACTATTTTGGAACACTAGCAGATTCTGTTTTTATGTAATGAGTATTTGAATATAAAGTAATAGGAAATGTGAGAGTCCAGAGATCCCATCAGACCTCAGAGTGAATCTGATATTCTCAGAACCACATTCTAAGAACCTCACATTGTCAGATGCAACGACTGCGTTTCCTAACCGTCATCCTGCCCGGAAAACCCGCCTCAGTTGTGTAGTCAAGCTGTGTTTTTCTCAGATATTCATTGTTGCACTTTGCTTTTCAGTTATATATAAGGGGGCTGGAGACCTGGCTTAGTGGTTAAGAACACCCGTCTGATCTTCCAGGGGACCCAGGTTCAAGTCCCAATACCCACACAGCAGCTTACAGCTGTCTCTAACTCTTAGTTCCAGGTTATCTGACACTCCCATGTAGACGTACGTGCAGGAAAAACACCAATGCATATAGAATAAATAAGTCACTAAAAAAAACTTTAAAATTACATATAAAGATCCCCCCACCCCATCCTTAGCCTTAAAGTTATGCTAGCACAAGGATATTTGCTTATTTCCTTTAAAACTTCTGTTGGGTTTTTACATAGTAGAGGAACTCTCCAGTGTTTTCATTAATAAAGATAAAATTGGGAGGCTGGAGATATACCTCAACAGTAGAGCCCCTGCCTTGCCTGGCAGCACAGTTACCTAGGTTCAATCCCCAGCATCACCAAATAAATAAATAAACAAACACATACATACATACATACATAAATAGTACAGGGATCAGTAAGCTGTTAGGAGCACTGGCTGATCTTCCTGAGGTCCTGAGTTCAATTCCCAGCACCCACATGGTGGCTCACAACCATCTGTAATGGGATATGACGCCCTCTTCTGGCATGCAGATATACATGCAGATAGAGCCCTCATATGTGTAAAATAATTTTCTCTCTCTCTCTCTTTTTTTTTTTTTTTTTTTTTTTTTGGTTTTTTCGAGACAGGCTTTCTCTGTGTAGCCCTGGCTGTCCTGGAACCCACTCTGTAGACCAGGCTGGCCTTGAACTCAGAAATCTGCCTGCTTCTGCCTCCCGAGTGCTGGGATTACAGGCGTGTGCCACCATCGCCCTAAAATAATTTTTTACAAAATAAAATGAAGAAGCTGGGCGTGGTGACGCATGCCTGTAATCCTAGCACTTGGGAGGCAGAGGCAGGTAGATTTCTGAGTTCGAGGCCAGCCTGGTCTACAGAGTGAGTTCCAGGACAGCCAGGACTACACAGAGAAACCCTGTCTTGAAAAAATCAAAAAAACTAAAAAATAAAATAAAATAAAATAAAATAAAATAAAATAAAATAAAGATTTTAGACCAGAAGTATACTCACTTTTGGTTTGTTTTTTTGTTTTTGTTTTTCTGATTTTTTTTTTTTTTCCCCGAGACAGGGTTTCTCAGTGTAGCCCTGGCTGTCCTGGAACTCACTCTGTAGACCAGGCTGGCCTCGAACTCAGAAATCCACCTGCCTCTGCCTCCCAAGTGATGGGATCACAGGCGTGAGCCACCACCGCCCAGCTAGTATACTCACTTTTGCCTAACTTGTTCAGATTCTAGATTAAAGTTGCAACACCTTAGCAACTACAAAAAAAATGTTTTTGCTTTCTTTTGAAGTTTTGCTTGTTTTTTTTTTGAGATAGGTTAATCTCAAAGTCAATATGTGGAGCTGGCCTCCAACTCCAAAATTTCTTTCTTTCTCAGCCTCTTAACTGCTGGGGTTACAGATGTGAGCCACCCTGCCTGGCTTAAAAAGATTGACTGTTATTAAGAATATGCTTTTAAGAACTAATATTACAAGTCCTGCCCTTAGGTGGTAATGGGTCCTTCTTTTCCCTTTGAGTTACAGATACAATGCATTCGGAGTCTGTTTGTGACTTAATTTACCCATTACCGTGACAGTGAAGTGGTTTGCTTTGTTCCTTAGGCCTTCCTCAGAACTCCACTCAGTCTTACTCATCACAAATACTGTTTACTTGTGCTTGTAACCCATGCCCGTGGGTGGGGGAGCCGGTTATGGTCATCCTGACGTACATCCAGTCAGCTACATTTACAACTGTTCATGGTTAGTTTCAACAGCCCAAATCAGAAGACTCACCAACCTCCAAATACTTATTTTTGTTTCTAAAGTTTGTAATTTGTGGGATTTGAGTAAATCCTAGGAAAGTGTTACCAACTGGACTGAGTTGGGTTCACACACAAAAACTGCCAAGGTCTTATACCTTCTCAGTACAACATGGAGGAGTGCGGGTTTGTTTGGCAGAGTGGATGACACAGCATATCTTATAACCCTGTAACTGCACGACAAGCAGCCAGACCCAAGTGAGGTCACAGAGACCTGGGACAAAGTCCTTCCCGCGGATGGAGCCTTGCTTTCCCATGAACTCCTAGTGATAAGTTTCAGTGCCCCTTGAAACGGGACGGGTTCCTGGCATGTGAGGGGGAGACTAGTGGCTAGTCTTGGCGCTGACTGCTGTCAGCGCTCTGAGCATACAGGCCTGTCGGTCTCTTGAACTCTGTAACTCGGCATCAGGATTTTATGTGCTACCAAGAAAAACTTAACATTTGCCCAGCTTCTTTCTTTCTTTCTTTTAAAAAGATTTATTTGCCGGGTGGTGGTGGCACACGCCTTTAATCACAGCACTTAGGAGGCAGAGGCAGGTGGATCTCTGAGTTTGAGGCCAGCCTGGTCTACAGAGTGAGTTACAGGACAGCCAGGGCTACACAGAGAAACCCTGTCTCGAAAAACCAAAAAAAAAAAAAAAAAAAAAAAAGATTTATTTATTTTATTTAAGTACACTGTAGCTGCCTTCAGAAGAAGAGGGCATCAGATCTCATTATGGATGGTTGTGAGCCACCATGTGGTTGCTGGGAATTAAACTCAGGACCTTTGAAGAGTAGTCAGTGCTCTTAACCACTGAGCCATCTCTCCAGTCCTCGATATTTTATTATTATTATTATTATTATTATTATTATTATTAATTAATTTATTTATTTATTTACATGTACGTGTGTGTATGCCTGTATGTGTGCATGTGCCAAGGTTAGGAGCATTCCTTGGAGCTGGGGTTACCAGCTGCCTGATGAGGGTGCTGGGAGTTGAACTCAGGTCCTCTGCAAGAACAGTACATGTGTTTAACCACTGAGCCATCTCTCCAGCCCTCTTGCCCAGTTTCTTGTCACATGCTGTAGATGGCTTATTTTTCACCTAGTAATAAAAATTTAGAGGGAAAAAACCCTTCCCATTAATTGTAAAGTACAGAGGATATATGCTCAGTGAGGGCCAAGTACTAGAGTTGATGAGGCAGGGGGATTTCCAGGAATTTAGGACATTAACTGTTCTCTTTGTTATGTGTTTATTACAAACCTCCCTCCCATCTGTTTGTTTTTGTTTTTTGAGACAGGGTTTTTCTGTGTAGCCCTGACTAGATCAGGCTGCATGACCTGCATAGATCAGAAACTCAGAGGTCTGCCTGCCTCTGCCTCCTGAGTGCTAGGATTGCCCAGCTCCTAACTATTATTATTTCTATTTCTTCTTCCTCCTCCTCCTCTTCTTCCTCCAAATAAGGCTTCTTTTTAAAAAAAAAAATCTATTGATCTATATTTTGTGTACATTGGTATTTTGCCTGCACGTATGTCTGTGTGAGGGTGTCAGATCCCATGCAACTAGAGTTACAAACGGTTGTGAGCTGCTATTTGGGTGCTGGGAATTGAACCCAGGTCCTCTGCAAAAACATCAAGTGCTCCTTTGTTTTGTTTTGTTTTTAAATTTTTAAAAAAGATTTCGTTATTATATGTAAATACATTATAGCTGTCTTCAGACACCCCAGAAAAGGGGGTCAGATCTCATTACAGATGGTTGTGAGCCACCATGGGGATGCTGGGATTTGAACTCAGGATCTTCGGAAGAGCAGTCAGATCTGCTATTTCTTTTTTTTTGGGGGGGGGGGGTTTGGAGTTGAGACAGGGTTTCTCTGTGTAGCCCTGGCTGTCCTGGAACTCACTCTGTAGACCAGGCTGGCCTCAAACTCAGAAATCCGCCTGCCTCTGCCTCCCAGAGTGCTGGGATTACAGGCGTGCCCCTCCACCGCCCGGCTGCATGTTTCTTTATATACCACTTTCTTGCCTGGTCCCAGAGGGGGTCAAAAGCAGTGTGGGATCCCCTGGAAGTGGAGTTACAAATGGTCATGAGCTACCCTGTGAGTACTAGGGACTGAAGCTAGGTCTTCTGGAAGAGCAGCCAGTGCTTTTCACTGTGGAGAGTCCTCCTTCTCTACCCAGCTCGTAGACGGGGTCTTGACAAGGTCTAACAAGGGTTGGGTTGGTTGAGTGTTTTGTAGGCTCCTTGGGCTTTTAAACCTGACTCACTACACCTCACTGTGTAGAGGTACACAGCGGCTGCTAGAGCACTTCGCATTTCTGAGGTCCTGTAGCCTATCCCGTCCCTATGTTAATTAATTAAATCGATTTCTTCACAAGCATCTGCAGGAGGGATTAAATATTATTAAACTATAAGATCTAGTTTTTCTTTTGATGAGGACAGGGTCTTCCTATAGCAGGACTTTCTTGGATCTACCAGAGGTATAAGTAAGATACGGAGACTTTTAATATAGGTTAAAGCTTGGACCTTTAGCTCGGGCAGTCTCCCAGTTACTGTAGACTTAACCCGACTGTCTTGGTCATGACCAGTCATGAGGCTACTTCTGTACCTCTCTGCTCCACTGCTGAGGTCTGTTCTGTTCCCTCTGTCCATTCTGTGTGTCTTCTCCCAACATGCCTCCCCTCCCTCTACTTCTTACTGCCCTCCCCTCCCCCAAGTTCTGCCCTGCACTTCTTGCCCAGCTATTGGCTGTCGGCTCTTTATTACAGCCAATCAGATACACTTCTAAATTGCCTCAGACTAGTGAGGAAGAATTAATATTTATAAAATATGAGGCCATTGAGAGGCCATAGAAATACAATGCCAAGACCCTGCCAGCATTTAGCTCTTTGCTGGTCCAGGGGTGCACTTGGCCCAGTGTGCCCCAGCATTTCCCTGTGCAACTGTTCACTCTCTCCACCCCAGCTCTACGTGTCTAGAGTCTCAGGTGTATGCCACCACTGCCAGCTCAGTGTGTTCTTCAGCTAAAATTCATGTGGTTTGTTTAATTAAAACAAAAAATTTAATTAAAGAAAAGAATCAATAGCATATGTGTCCTCTCTGTCTCCTCCTCCTTCCAGTCAGGGTCTCCCCCGCCTCGCCCGGAGCTCACCATGTAGAGTTTGCTGCTTTTGAACTCTCAGATGTCTGCCTGTCTCCACCTTCTGAGTCCTAGGCTTCTAGAATATGCTGCCACGCCCAGCTCCTCTCATTTTGCACAGGAACTGTACTGTCTGGTTTTGTGTGTCACTTTGACACAGGCTGGAGTTATCACAGGGAAAGGAGCTTAAGTTGGGGAAGTGCCTCCATGAGATCCAGCTGTGGGGCATTTTCTCAATTAGTGATCAAGGGGGGAGGGCCCCTTGTGGGTGGTGCCATCCCTGGGCTGGTAGTCCTGGGTTCTATAAGAGAGCAAGCTGAGCAAGCCAGGGGAAGCAAGCCAGTAAGCAGCACCCCTCCATGGCCTTTGCATCAGTCAGCTCCTGCTTCCTGACCTGCTTGAGTTCCAGTCCTGACTTCCTTTGGTGATGAACAGCAGTGTGGAAGTGTAAGCTGAACAAACCCATTCCTCCCCAACTTGCTTTTTGGTCATGATGTTTGTGCAGGAATAGAAACCCTGACTAAGCCGGGCGGTGGTGGCGCACACCTGTAATCCCCACACTCTGGGAGGCAGAGGCAGGCAGATTTCTGAGTTCGAGGCCAGCCTGGTCTACAGAGTGAGTTCCAGGGCTACACAGAGAAAACCCTGTCTTTAAAAAAAAAAAAAAAAAAAAAAAGACTGGAGCTTTTGGGTTAGTATCCTTATAATTACATTTTCCAGTTTTCAGAGTATTTTACTGAATTGCTCAGTCTTTTCCGTTCCTTCATGGAATGTGGGTGCATTATATAGTCACCATTTTGGGCTCTTAAGTTATACCTTATTTCTCAGAACTTCCCGTGTTTTCTCTTTCTGTCCCATCCATCCATCCATCCACCTGTGAGGGAAAGAGGAGAGAGTGTGTGAATAGGTGGTGGTCTTAGTGAAACTCAGACACCTTAGGATGCTATGCTGGTCTCATCTTGGGGTGATGTAAGCCTCTGTCCCGCTCATCCAGCTGTTAGTGCTTAGCTTGCTCTCTCCCTTTATCTTCCTCTCTCCTCCAATTTCCCATCTTGCTTTTGCTTTGTAGCCCAGGCTGTCTTCAGACTCAAGAACCTCTTGCCTCAGCCTCCTGATATTTTCCTGAGGTTCTGAGCATGGTCCAGTCCAGCTTCCACACAGTTTAAAATAACAGTTGATGAATATGATGTTATAGAAACCAGACAAAAGACACGTCAGTATTTGGGGCTTTTTATTATCATCTGTGTACTGTTTTTTTGTTTTTTTGTTTGTTTGTTTGTTTGTTTTTTCAAGACAGGGTTTCTTTATGTAGCTCTGGCTGACCTGGAACTCACTCCCTAGACCGGCTTAGCCTCAAACTCACAGAGATCTACCTGCCTCTGCCTCCCAAGTGCTGGGATGAAAGCCAGTCACCGTTGCCCAGCTCTTCTGTGTCTTATGTTGGCTAGTCAGTCAGTCATCTCATGGGCTTTCAGGCGTTTCTCTCCAGCACCCCCAAAAAGTGATTTGTTTGTTTTGCTGGGCAGGGTACAGAGTGTCTTCTGCTAGGCAGCTGCAAAGTAACCTTTGTGCCCTAACCACCCAACTGAGACCATGATGGTGGGGCAGTCGGTTACTGAGCAGTACCTGGCACCGTAGTCCCCAGGATGGCAGAAGTCACTCCGTCTGGCAGACGTTGTAGGTGCGCGAGCTCATTTGTGTTGATCGGCAGCCTCAGTCTCAGTCTGGAGCGGCTGTGGTCGGTGGAAGGCAGAGGAGTACAGGGCTGCTTTGTGTGGTGCTTATTTCTGAAGCGGAATAGTAGGTAGTTGCCGTGTTTGCTGTTGCTACTGTCTCCGCAGAAAGAGTCTTCCCTTCCCTCTGTAGTCCATGCTCTGTCTGCCTCCTGGGTGAGAAGTCTTCAAAGTCACATAGCTGACACATCATTTGTACTTCAAGCTCTTTTGGTACACAATAGGCCAAAATGTAAGATGGACCCTTGGGGACCCCGTAGGGAAGCACGTGACTGGTGAGCTTAGTTTGTGTTTTCCCCTTTCGTGGGTTCTGTTTTCTGACAAGGCAGTCAAGGGCCAGATTCCAGCATCATGTATACTTTCCTTAATCTGAAGCGGTGTTTGCTGGCTACTGGGGGTGACTTTTAGGGCTCACATTCGATAATCTGGAAGCCTTTAAAGAGCAGTGATCCTGCCCTGAAATACGGACTTATTCCTTAGGGCACTTGCTTGGGTCCCCTGGCCAGAGACTGTTCTCATGTCGGCCCAGTGGTGAGTGTGTGTAATCCCAGCACTTGGGCCTAATGGATGCGGGTTCCCAGGAGACTACACCGAGCCTTAGGATACATTCTGTCAGCCAGTGCTATGGAGTGAGACCCTGTCTCATAAAAAAAAATTTTTTTAAATAGATTATTCTCTGTTGTCTTTTTACAGCTCTATAAAGAGTGTTTTGTGGAGTTTCTTAACTTCAAAGCGAGTTAAACCTGAAAGTAACACAAAAGTTACTCACCCTGACTCAGACCAGCCAGCTGGTCAGACCAGAGCAACGATGAAGTCCATTGTTTTAGAGAAGTATAGAATTTATACAAGACTTCTTTTTTAAAAACAAAACAAGAAGTCTTTGGTTGTGTCAGGAATGGAACTAGACTGGGCCTTTCTGAGGTGTTTGGTCCATCCATCCCCAGCACCAGGGAAGAAACAAAAGAAATCTGGTCCTGAGGAGAGACACTGCAGGAGATCTGGCTATGGGCTTGTAAAGTAGAAAATTTTACGTATCATTTAATAGAGGAGATCTTTAGTTTTCCCTCCTTCATCCTGAGGGTCAGGATTTTTTTGTCAAGCATGTGAGGTTAGGGGCTAGCAGAGTGACTCACGGCGCTTACCACAAAGCTTGACAGATGGCGTGTGATTTCTGGAAAGTAAAGGTGGGAAGAGAACTATTGTACACAGTTGTCCTCTGCCCGCCCTCCATGTGTGCTGTGGCATACACCACACACACACACACACACACACACACACACACACACAAATCCTAACAGAGTGATAATAAGAGAACGTGTGGTGGACAGTCTGTAGCGTGAGGCTGAGACCGCTTTTCTTTTCTCTCCTGTAGACTACTTTTGGCCAATTTTGTGGAACCTGTTGGCCTCACTTACTCCATGTTTATCCCTACCTTGCTGAATCAGGGCACCACTGCCCAGCAGGAGAAATGGATGGACCCGTCCAAAGAACTCCAGATAATTGGCACCTACGCCCAGACGGAGATGGGCCACGGTTAGTCCACATCTGCGGGTCTTGGGGTGACCACTAAATGAGTTCGAGAAAAATTACTCCTGCCGTTGGGTTGTTTTTTCTTCCCCCTGCTGCTATATGTTTAGGATTTTATTTTTTAAATTGTCACATCAAAACCCAATTTCTCTTTCTGAGTTTATTTCCTCATAAAATAAGTCCAGGGCTCTGACGAGCATCTTCCAGTGTCACTCCTCAAAGCTTGTCATTGTCACAGACACCGACTGCTAACAGTGCTGTGCAGCTTGGAGAGATGGCATTTAAAGGTGTCAGAACCCCCAGCCGTGTTGGCACGTGTAACTGTGAAGGGCTCTGTTGGACGCTCCTCTGAGTGGTGATGTCTCACCAGTGTCTAGAGGTGACTTCAGAAGTGCGCCTGGAGTGACACGGTGGAAGCAGGGAGCTGTTCTGCTCTGACGGTGCTCGCTAGTTGCTCCAAAGTTTGTAAAACAAATCCTGCGGTTTTCTCTAGCTGTTTGTTGTAGTTCCTCTGTGAATGTCTGTGGATCCTTTACTGCCATGAGCTTTTGGTTAAGTCCTTCCTAAATGCTTGGGTATATTCAGCAAATTGTAGTCTCAGTGTGGAATAGGATTGTTTTCAGACACAAAACTCATGGTAAGTGTCCATGTTTTAGCTTCTGTTTTTTTTGTTTGTTGATTTTTCGAGAGAGGGTTTCTCTGTATAGTCCTGGCTGTCCTGGAACTCACCCTGTAGACTAGGCTGACCTCGAACTCAGAAATCCGCCTGCCTCTGCCTCCCAAGTGCTGGGATTAGAGGCGTGCGCCACCACCGCCCGGCTTGCTTTGGCTTTCTTAGGAGAAGGCTGGCGTGGCTGGCCTGGGCTGGCTGACCACGCAGTCTGCCTCCCTTGGCCTCCCATGTGCCCAACAGGCATGAGCGTTTTAGATTTAAGACGGCCTGCCTCTTCCTTACCTCACTGCCGTGACGGAGGACCCGTGAAGAGAAGAGGGTTGGGCATGAGAGAACAGTCTTACAGCCCAGCCCCCGGGAGGCCGAAGCAGGAAGATTGCAAGTTTGAAGTGAACCTGGACTTGGAAGTTAAACCCTCTCAGAGAACCATACAGGGTGTGGGCGAAGATGCTGAACAAATCTGCATTGTTCTCTCCAGGGGATTATGACTGTGTGTAGGGATTAGGTGGTGTGTGTGACCTGTGTCACAGATACCCAAGGCTTCATTCAGGATGCCAACACTGGAAGGACAGGCCTGGAACATCTCCCCAGGGGAGAATGCTGTAACATTGTGTCTTCCTTTCAGGATGTACTGACCTGCATCCTTCATAGGAGGCCTTAGGTATGAACTGTAAGCAAGTGTATATGTCTTTTTGGTCTTCCCTAGTTGGTCTAATATGACTGCTTTAAGTTTACAGAGAGGACAGGCTTAAGACTTGAACTCTTAGCTGAGATCAGAAAGTGAACTCATGCTGGATGGTGGTGGCACACACCTCTAATCCCAGCACTTGGGAGGCAGAGACAGGTAGATTTCTGAGTTCAAGGCCAGCCTGGTCTACAGAGTGAGTTCCAGGGCAGCCAGGGCTGCACAGAGAAACCCTGTCTCGAAAAACCAAAGAACGTGAACTCATAGTTCTTTCTCCGGACAAGCTTGCATGCTTCTAATTTGGGATGTTTTCTTGTGTCTGAGTCAGTTCAGTTGTGTCAGCTGTCAGGGTGCAGTGGTAGAGGATTGTTTTGATTCTTGGTGTTTTGTTCGTTTTCCATCTTCTTTCCCACCCTCATTCTATCCTACAGGTTAAGAGGTCAAATCTATTGGTTAATTTGCATATGACAGTATTTCCTGATAAAGAACAGGTTAAAACACAGTCTTTTCCCATAAAGGAAAAGGCAGACCCGTGTCAGTTTTGTCTTTTCCCTTTATGCCTTCCTGTCCCGTCACACATGAAATCTTGACAGGCCTGTTTCTGGGTCTCAGGCAAGGAGAGAGCTGGGCTGAGGAAGATGCAGTGCTGGCCTAGTGTTGGAGGAACCCTGGAAGTCAGCGCACGGTTCCTCATGTCACAGAGCAGGTGGCCAGGTGACGATCCTGCCGCTTGACAGGGACCGTGTCCTCTCCCTTACTTCTCACTACTGCCTTGGTCTAGGAAGGCGAGGCTGCTGTGACACAGCTGCTGCCCTGGACGGCAGCCCCGGCAGGCTCCTCTCACTGCAGAAGGGGCCTTTCTTCCGTCAAACTTGAAAGATAGAAAAGTTGATCTCATGAGTCTTTAACCCTGCACTGCGGCTGCACTGCCGTCCCCCTGTCCTAGTCTGAGTTCTTCCAAGCTGACTGGACCCTGTAGGTTCCCATGAGACTTGTGTCTTGGGTTTGGGCTATTGCAATTTTCTCAGCTTTATTCTGTCAGTCTGTCTGTGTTATTCTTTGGTGCTGGGATGGAACCCAGTCTTTATGCTTGTTAGCCAAGCTCTCCAGCACTGATCGGAAGCCATAGTCCCTTCTTGCTGCTGTAATCTAACTTCTTCATTAGAGCAACGGTTGCCTAGCACACAGGAGGCCCCAACTCCCAGCACTGCTGTGGAGAAAGAAAAGAAAACTGTATACACAGGCATGTGTTCATAAACATATATACTATCTGGGGTTATGTCTTTGGTCTGTTATCAGAAATGAATCACTTCGTTGAAGGAAAGACTACTTTTTCTTTCTTTTTTTTCTTTTTTTCTTTTCTTTGAGGCAAGACAGATCTCTGTGAGGCCAGCCTGGTCTACATAGTAAGTTCCAGGCTGATCAGGGCTACACAGTGAAACCCTGTCTCAAAAATAAAACAAAACCACCTAGATTTATTTTTATTCGTGTGTGTGTGTGTGTGTGTGTGTGTGTGTGTGTGTGTGTGTGTTGGTACCCTCAGAGGTCAGAAAGCATAGCTCACCTGGAGCCAGAGTTCAGAAGTCAGGCGTCTTGAATGAGTTCTCCACAGGCACTGAGACCTGAGCTCAGGTCTTGGCAAAGTACCAAGTGCCCTCCATTTCTCCGGCCCCTCCCTTGCTTTCTGTTTTGTCTTGAGACAGGGTTCTAAGTAGCTCGGAACTCATTATTTGGGGCAGGCTGGCATGGAATTTTCGTCAGTCCTCACTTCTGCCTCTGTAGTGCAGGGATTACAGGAGAGCCCTGCAGTACCTCACAGAGGTCTAACCCAGGCTAGCTTCTACCTCTCGGTCCTCCTCCCTCACCTACAGCTTTTGCCCATCGGGTGCCAGCACCAGCTACTGACTTTGAATGCTGATCTCAGTTTGTCAAGTCGAAAAAAAATACATTGCAGAAATTTGAGTTAGGGTTCTAGGAAAGTGTTTTATTTTCTTAGGAAGTAATTCTTTCATGCTGCTCTCAGGCAGAAGCTAGCTAACTTTTTCCTGTTAGTCAGACCTGGGAGGAGGATATTGTGGGAGACAGTCCCTTTATAGACTACCCTGGTCCCAAACTCGTGGGGCTCCTCCTGGCTGATGGCACTGTAGGCGCGGTCACCGGGCCTGCTTTGTCTTTGGAGGGAGCTTGCCTTTGTGCAGCCCAGGCAACCACTGTGCTAAAGGCTCAGCCGAGCTCCCAGCCGGAGCGTGTGCCCCTGCTGTTGGCTGCCAGCCTGCCCAGCTTCGTAGCCTATGGAAGGAGAAACTGAAGAGACCTTTCCACAGAACAGCTGTAAAAAACTGACTTTAACACTCCGCCAAATGTAGTGCTAGTGCTTTAGAGACAGATTATCTCCCAGTAGTATGCTTCAATGTCTGCGTAATCAACGTCAGTAGATTTGTGCCTTCTTCCGAGTCTGAAGGGGGCTGCTTCCAGGCTCCGCCTTCACCATCAGCAACACAGAGCAGCTCTGCAGAAAGCAGAAAGCGGGGTGCTCCAGTCCCAGGCTCCCCATCCAGGTCAGGGTTACTGCTCTGGGGACTTGGCATGTGTGTGTTTCTTATCGGATACTATCCTTCTGGGAAGGGAGTGCTGAGGAACCCAGGGCCGAAGCACTCGGAGCCTGATTCCACCCTGAGTTCCCCAGCCCTGCTTAAACCCAGGGCCTCCTGGAGGAGTTCTAGGTTTGGGTGTAGGGGATTAACAGTGGTTTGGTTTTTGTCTGTTTGTGCTAGAACAAACCCAAGGTTGATTGTTTTACCACTGTGCTATACTGCCATTCCCAGCACGGGCGTTTTAAAAGTTCATGAATGAGAAAGGCATCTTGGGGTGGTAGACATGGCTCAGCAGTTAAGAGCGCTGGCTGCTCTTCCAAAGGACCTGGGTTGGATTCCTAACGCTCACATCCCTGACTGTAACTCCAGTTCCAGGGCCTCTGACACCTTCACACAGACATACGGACAAAGCACCAAAGAACATAAAATAAAAATAAATTATGTATTTAAAAAAAGAAAAGAAAAAAGGGCATTTAAAGAATATAGCTTGGTTGGTTTCATTTGGCTTTTAAGGTAGGATTCCTCTGTGGCCCAGGCTGGCCTTGAACTTGAGTCCCCCTGCCTCTGCCTCCTGTGTGCTGGGATTACAGATGTGCACCATCGCAGCCAGGTCCACTGGTTGGTTTCAGTGGTTTTCTCTAATTTTAAAATGACTGCAGATTCATAGGGAGTTGCAAAAGTGGCACAAGAGTCCCCACAAACCTTTCACCCGCTCGGCCTGTGGCTGGCCTTTTGAGATTGTGAGTTTGGCTGGCTCCGAGGACCATGTGGATTTTGGATGCTCTCCTCCTATGGTGAACTTGGAGGTTAAGCTTGCCAACCAGAGTCCAGAGACAGCACTAGGTTGCAAACCCTGTCCTGGTCTGCCGCCATCACTCTGATGCACGTATGGCGTGTGGCCATCCATTCTCCTTTATTCTCGGAGTGGGGGAGTCACTGCATCTCTTGGGAACAGTTAGCTGGAAATGCAGCCCCTGGCCCTGGAGAGGGCACGGTAAGCTGCTTACCTGGTAAGCGCAGCTTAGATGGAGGGCTCTGAGAGGATGAAAGGTCTGTGGTCCAGGTTCATCTCTAAGAAAATGCAATAGCGTCATAATGTAACACAGCCTGTAACACAGCCTGTCACGCACAGGTCTGCAATTAGCAGCTATAATGGTCATCACTAGAAGTTGCATGTCTTTAATTGCTGCCATTATTGGGATGAAGAGCACTGTCAGTTTCTGTGTTAATTTGCACCTGTAGATCCCGGCTGAATATTTGATATGGTGAACTTGAATGAATTTGTTATGTGAAGACTATGGGTCTGTCCTAGATATTTTCTGAACAAACAGTATCCCAGTTTAGACACTTCACTGAAATTGCCTTCAGGAAAACCTTAGCCAGGGGTGTTATCACCCAGAAAACTGCCATGTTCTCCTATTGCTGCCCCACCCAAGGGCACCTTTGTTCCCATTCCAATCTCCTTTGCAAATTTGTATTTCCTTTCATTTAATCACCAGGCCTGAGTCTTGCCTTGAACGTATTGCTCGGTGCTTGTGGGCCTGGGTCTCCACAGCCCGTCCCTGCTGCTTAAGAACGGTGCAGTTGTTGGCTCTGCTCACTAAGAAAGCTGACCCTGGTTGAGCATGATAACTAACACAGAAAAGGGCAGTGCTCCCGGCTGCGGGGAAGTGCTCCCGGTTGATTCGTACTCACACTTTGTTTTTTCTCCTTCCCTGCTCTATCTGTCCACTTTTCTGATTCTTACACACCTGATGATACTCCTCAAATGCCCGTCCTTGGTATTTCTTCGAAGCTCTGTGCACCGAGGGCGTCCTGAGCCTTTGGACCTTCACTTGGGCATGTTCCTGCCCACCTTGCTTCACCAGGCCACCGAAGAGCAGCAGGAGCGCTTCTTCATGCCAGCCTGGAATTTGGAGATCACGGGCACTTATGCGCAGACAGAGATGGGTCATGGTACAGTGGATTTAGTCTACCTTCTGCAGGCTGCCTAGGTGGGGCTGGAGGTGGTGATTTTCTCGTGGTTTCTGAGCTGGTGTCTGTCCGCCATTCATGTGCATCTGTCAGCTTACCCCACGCTCTGAGGAGTCGCAGTGTGTGTTCCACACAGCCTCCTGGGTGCTGGATAGTTTACAAGTTCCTCACAGGATACAGCGCGACTTCCAGTTAGTTCAGCTGGGCCTGTGAGGACACATCTTTCCTATGCTGTCTAATACGGCCACAAGGGTTTACTCTCTGGCCTCAGAGTTTACTGAGTGCCTGGTTTTTTGACTTCTCCCTTGAAGGCTGTGGCTCACAAACTGTCCATTTCTGTGGCTCAGTTTGGAAACTTCTGGATGTTTCAAAGTGTTCAGAGAGGCCTCAAAGGCTCTCAAAGTAGCTTGTTAGAAAGGCCCTCAGCATTTATTTCGATGTAAAATGCCAGCCACATTTTTTAATAGTTCTTTTCAAAGAATTACAATGTATAACGGTCCATCTCCAGCCACACAGGAGACTGGACACAAACTTCCTCACTCATGAGCAACAAGCCTCAGAGTGGAGCCTGGCCCACAGCGAGCAGGCCTTGTCGGACCTAGAACTGTTAAATGTCCTCAAGTCCGTAGTTTCCATCTTAGTGGCCATTCTCACATAAGCTGCGGGAATGTACAGGTCTACCTGGATTCTGCCTCTGTCACGCACATACAGAGGTAAAGAGTTCACTAGAGTCTAAATTGTCATGTTAAAACTTAGCAATAGGACCCAGGCTGGCAAGGTGGCTCTGTGCTACAGGAAGGCACTGGCTGCCAGGCCTGATGTTCTGTCCCCAGAACCCACTGGGCAGGTGACAACTGACTCTCATCAGTTGCTGTGGCTCACATGCACACAAGAGTAAATGTGATGTTTGTTTGTTTTTGTTTTTTGAGACAGGGTTTCTCTGTGTAGCCTTGGCTGTCCTGGAACTTTCTCTGTAGACCAGGCTGTCCTTGAACTCTTAGAGATCCTCCTGCCTCTGCTTCCCACGCACTGCAATTAAAGGAGTATGCCACCACTGCCCAGTGGAAATGTAATTTAAAAAAAAAAAAAGTAAAAGAACTGGGTTTAAAGGAAAGTGGGCATCTCTGTTACATAGAGGAACATAAGATGCCTCTACATTTTCTTTTATTAGTCTCAATAAACATGGCACACCCACTGAGCCACACTTACAAGTGCAGTGCTCAGAACACTGCTGCTAGCGGCCTGGTGGGGTCATCTAACGGGACAGCGACTGCGCGTGCCCGTCACTCACGCCGGCTGCAGACTCACTGCTGGTATTTGCCTTCCTCTGAGGCCCGGCTGGTCAGTTTTCTTGGCCTCTTCCCTCTCTGCTGTACTGATCATGTGATCTCTGTCCTCAGGAACTCATCTTCGAGGCTTGGAAACCACTGCCACCTATGACCCCAAGACCCAAGAGTTCATTCTCAACAGCCCTACTGTGACTTCCATCAAGTGGTGGCCTGGGGGACGTAAGTTGGGTTTTTTTCTTTAAACATATTTTAGATGTTTGTTGTTGTTGACCATTTTGAGGACTTACTATGAGACTGTGACAGAGATCGAGGCAGTTTATTAAAGAGAAGAAAGGCATTCCCAGGAAAGGAAGTGAGGTCAAGTGCAAAGGCAGGTCTAGAACCAAAGCCTGAGTTGCACCAGAGAGCAATAAACATAAAAAAATCAAAATACAAGAACATAACCAAGCGTGGTACACGCTTGTAATCCTAGTACCGGGACTTTCAGGGTTCACACTCAAAGTCCCAGCACTCAGGACTCAGAGGTGGGGAGACCAGGAGGTGAGAGCGTCCCTTGAGCAAGCACACACACTCCTGTCCCCCACTTCTTGCTGTTGCAGTTGGGAAGACTTCCAATCATGCGATAGTTCTGGCCCAGCTCATCACTCAAGGGGAGTGCTATGGGCTACACGCCTTCGTTGTCCCTATCCGTGAAATCGGGACCCACAAGCCCTTGCCAGGTAAGGATTGTTCATCTGATCTCAAGGTAAAAATTAAAACTGCAAGGGGCTGGGGAGAGGGCTCGGCAGTTAGGAACACTGGCTTATCTCTCGGAGGACCAGGGTTCCGTTCCACATTTACATGGTGGCTCACAACCAGCTGTAACTCTAGTTCCAGAGGATCCAACACCTCTCCTGGCTTCCTTGGGCATCAGGCATGCATGTGGTACATAGGCATACATGCATGGAGATTATACACACACATGAAACAAAATAATGAAAATAAGTAACTGCAAGAGGTATAAGGCACCACTCAGCGCTGCGGAGGGAGGCAAGGGCTTCGGAAGCGTGAACATCACACGCACTTCTTGCTGTCTGTGGTAGGCATCACTGTCGGGGATATCGGCCCCAAGTTTGGTTATGAAGAGATGGATAATGGCTATCTGAAGATGGACAATTACCGTATTCCCAGAGAGAACATGTTGATGAAATACGCCCAGGTATATTTATTTATTTTTCATTTTATTTGGTAGTAGATTGTTATTGTTAAAGCAGGTTTTCACCCAGACTAGCTAAGCTGAGGATCAGAACAGTCCCTCTGGCCCAGTTGTAGAAGGTGGTGGGCATTTTTTTCTGACAGTGACTTAGAAGCAGTTGGATGTGCATGTGTGAAAATATCACCTACTTGGTGAACCTGTGCTTCTCAAGCCTTTGAGTCACTTAGAATCACCTGAAAGGCCAGTTAGACATCAGATTATTAGCCAGTATTGCGTGTACATGAGAGGCAGTCGGAAGTACATTCAAGGTCAGCCTCGGCTACATAGCAAGCCCATGTCTTCAAATGGAGCCCTTGCACTTGGGAGGCAGAGGCAGGCGGATTTCTGAGTTCGAGGCCAGCCTGGTCTACAAAGTGAGTTCCAGGACAGCCAGAGCTACACAGAGAAACCCTGTCTCGAAAACAACCAAAAAAAAAAAAAAAAAAAAAATCGAGCCCTTGCTCCAAAATCTCTGGTTTAGGTCAGAATAGGGATGGAAATTAGTATATCATGTGGCCTGCCTGGTCCTAATGAAGCCAGGTTTCCTGCTGTCCAGGAAACACACTTGGAGAATTAGCACACAGCCTCGGCCTCACAGAAAGACACTTCAGCCTGTTTGTTTTTCCAGGTGAAGCCTGATGGCACGTACGTCAAACCCTTGAGTAACAAGCTGACGTACGGGACCATGGTTTTCGTAAGGTCCTTCCTTGTGGGAAGTGCGGCCCAGAATCTGTCCAAGGCGTGCACCATCGCCATCCGATACAGTGCTGTGAGACGCCAGTCTGAGATCAAGCCAAGGTGAGGTGGGGCTGAGGCAGCCCAGTGCTGCGGGCTTGCTCTGACCTTGGCCTGAAGAGGGAAGATTACAGTAACACTTTATCCACTCCTCTCAGAGCCCTGGCGCCAGTGCCATGGTGGGCGGAAGTGAGGGCAAGCAGGCTGCTCTGTCATCTCCAATTGTGGTTAGACTGCAGTGTGCTGTGCCTTGTGGTGGCCTGGGCCTTTTCTTTTCTTTTCTTTTTTCGAGACAGGGTTTCTCTGTGTAGCCCTGGCTGTCCTGAAACTCACTCTGTAGACCAGGCTGGCCTCAAACTCAGAAATCCGCCTGCCTCTGCCTCCCAGTGCTGGGATTAAAGGCGTGTGCCACCACCGCCCGGCAAAGGTTTATTTATTTATTATATGTAAGTAACTGTCTTCAGACACCAGAAGAGTGTCTCTTTTACACCATCTCTCTTTTACGTATGGCTGTGAGCCACCATGTGGGTACTGGGGTTTGAACTCATGATCTTTGGAAGAGCAGTCAGTGTTCTTACCTACTGAGCCATCTCTTCAGTGTCTGGGCCTTTTCTATCATCCTCTTGTGAACGAACCATTGGGTTTCTGGGTAGTTTGGAAATGTCGTCTCAGTCACACTGGAAATGCTGTAGCAGTTAGAGTACTGTCCTGATGTCAGGGCAGTAGAGCGAGTCAGAGCATCCCAAGGGTGTGGTGCATGTCCTTAACCCCAGCATTTGGGAGGCAGAGGCAAAGGCAGATCCCTGGGAATTTGGAACAGAGTGAGTTCCCCTGGACGGCTGGGCTATGTAAGGAGACCGGCCCTGTTCCAGAAAAACAGGAAAAAGAAAAAAGATTGTGACCGTATGGAGATATGGACTGCCATTTTGAACTGTGTGACCTCAGGCAGATTCCCTAACGTCTCATTTCCCTGTTTGTAAGATGTCAGCAGTGGGGCAGCGGCCTCACCGGGAGGGTCTACAAGAAAGAGCTCACTTGCTGTGTAGAGTACTTGGACTGAAACCTGGAATGCCGCAAGTAAACATTGACTGCTTTTTCTCTGATAGTGAACCAGAACCACAGATTTTGGACTTTCAGACCCAGCAGTATAAACTCTTCCCGCTCCTGGCCACTGCCTATGCCTTCCATTTTGTAGGAAGATACATAAAGGAGACCTACCTTCGAATTAACGAGAGCATTGGCCAAGGGGACCTGAGCGAGCTGCCTGAGGTACGTCAGCCGCGCTTCCTTCCCTCGCTGCTTATTCCTCCAGGGATACCCTTAGGTTTCCTGTTTGCCTGAGGTAGACGTCCAAAAGCTACACATTGAAATTTCCTGAAAAGAATTACAAAATCCTGGAACTTTTTTTTCATTAAAAGCTGACCAGGGGCTGGGGAGATGGCTCAGTGGTTAAGAGCACTGACTGCTCTTCCTGAGGTCCTAAGTTCAAATCCCAGCAACCACATGGTGGCTCACAACCATCTGTAATGAGATCGGATGTCCTCTTCTGGTGTGTCTGAGGACAGCTACAGTGTACTTACACATAATAAATAAATAAATCTTTAAAAAAAAAAAAAAAAAAGCTGACCAGATGTCAAGATGGAATTTTTTTGTTTTGTTTTTCGAGACAGGGTTTCTCTGTGTAGCTTCAGCTGTCCTGGAACTCACTCTGTAGACCAGGCTAGCCTTGAACTCAGAAATCTGCCTGCCTCTGCCTCCCAGAGTGCTGGGATTACAGGTGTGTGCCACCACCACCCGGCTGGAATTTTTATTAATAGAATTTAAAAGGAAAGAGATTATTGTTTGGCCAAGTATAGCAGTTGAGGAAAAGGCGTGAGACTGTGACTAATCCCGATGTGTTAGGTGACTGCCTCCTGGGTTGTCGTGCACACAGCTTGTTCTGACACTTAAGAGAGAATGTGTTTTCTCGTTAGAAGGTGGGTTTGAAGCCAGGGTTCTCATGGCCTGTGCTTGTCCCGTAGCTTCATGCCCTCACTGCCGGGCTGAAGGCTTTTACCACCTGGGCAGCCAATGCTGGTATCGAAGAATGTCGAATGGCTTGTGGTGGGCACGGCTATTCTCACAGCAGTGGGATTCCGAATATTTACGTCACGTTTACCCCGGCCTGCACCTTTGAGGGAGAGAACACTGTTATGATGCTACAGACAGCCAGGTGAGAATGACGTCACTGGCTCCTCCTCCCTGGGTTCCTCTTCACAGGCTCTGGGGCTTCACTCTCTCCACCATAAAAGACAGGCCCGACTCACTTACCTGTGGTGTGTCTTTTTTTGTTGTTTGTTTTTTCCAGACAGGGTTTCTCTATGTAGCCCTGGCTGTCCTGGAACTCACTCTGTAGACCAGGCTGGCCTTGAACTCAGAAATCCACCTGCCTCTGCCTCCCAGAGTGCTGGGATTATACCACTGCCTGGCTAATGCTGGTCTCGTCTTAATCACAGCCCCCGCTGACCAGCATCTATTGTCCCATTGAAGCCAAGGTTTAACTTTAGTGGTTCTGGTTTCTTGTCAGCTAAGCTCCAGCTGACCAGACTCCAGACTCATCACATTAACTGCGTGTGGAGTCTTTCATCCCTCTGAACCATTGCGAGCCAGGCCTCCGCCATCCGCACCGCTCCCCATGTCCTCACTGTGCAGGCTCCAACAGGACAGCGCACTGAGCTCTCAACTCCCAACGTCTTCTCCAGCCCAGAGTTCCACAGTCCTAAAAACACATGGTCAGCTGTCACAGCCACAGCCCGCTATCCTGGTACCAACTCTTTCCTGGTTAGGGTTTTCTATTGCTGTGATGAAACACCATGACTGAAGCAACTTTGAGGAGAAAAGGGTCTTTGGCTTGCACTTCCACTTTACTGTGGTTCCTCATCAGAGGGAGGCAGGGCAGGAGCCTGGAGGCGGGGCTGATGCTTACTAGCTTGCGCCCTTTTGTTTCATTAATTTATTTACTTTACAACCTGATCATAGTTTCCCCTCCTGTCCCTGTCTCCTTCCAGTCCTTGCCTCTTACCTCCCCTCCTCCCCGCTCTCCTGTTCTCCTCAGAGAAGGGGAGGCCTTCTGAGGATTTCAAACCACCAGGGCATAGTAACTTGCAGTAGGACTAGGTGCATCTTCTTCTATTATAACCAGCTTTCTTACAGAATCCAGGACCACCAGCCCAGAGATGACATACACAATGGGCTGGGCCCTCCCACATCAATCACTAATTTAGAAAATGATGTACAGCACTGGTTCTCAACCTTCCCAATGCTGCAGCCCTTAGATACAGTTCCTCATGTTGTGGTGACCCCCAAGCATAAAATTATCTTCGTCACTCCCTTATAACTGTAATTGTGCTACTGTTATGAAACATAATGTATATATCTGTGTTTTCTGATCTACCCCTGAACGGGCCGTTTGACCCCAGAAGGGTCACGGTCCCCAGGTTGAAGACTGCTGCTCTACAGGCTTGCCTACAGCCCAGTCTGGAGACATTGTCTGAGTTCGCTTCTCCCCGATGACTCTAGCCTGTATCAAGTCGACATACACTTAGCCAGCATAGCACATGGTCTCCCGAGCAGGTACTGAATGCCTGTCACATAGTATGAACTCATTTCGGTGGAGTTGCTAAAAGCGTGTGCTCTGGTGATTTCTAGGTTCCTGATGAAAATCTATGACCAGGTGCAGTCGGGGAAGTTGGTGGGTGGTATGGTGTCCTACTTGAATGACCTGCCGAGTCAGCGCATCCAGCCCCAACAGGTGGCGGCCTGGCCAGCGGTGGTGGACATCAACAGCCTGGACAGCCTGACAGAAGCCTACAAGCTCCGTGCAGCCAGGTGAGCTCCCCTCGTGGGGAAGAGGCAGCTGTGGGGCAGGCAGAGGTGTGAGAGACATGGTTTCTCAGCTCTCTGCTCTTCCTGGTTTAACAGATTGGTAGAAATTGCTGCAAAAAACCTTCAGACTCAAGTGAGTCACAGGAAGAGCAAGGAAGTGGCGTGGAACTTGACTTCTGTCAACCTTGTTCGGGCAAGTGAGGTCAGTGGCGGCCTCTCCCTCAGCCCGCTCTGCTGCCCTGCCCTAGGACTGGGTCTCTGAGGTGCCTTCCTTGAGGCAGGCAGCCCTGGAACTCAGCCAGCGGCTGACCCTGACCTCCCAGCGTCCTGCCTCAGCCTCCCGAGTGTTGGACTCAGGCCTGAGCACCACAGCCTCCTTTCCAAGGATTCCCACGCCCCACCCCCCTGTGTCCCTTTCTTCTAGGCACACTGCCACTACGTGACCGTTAAGGTCTTTGCAGATAAACTCCCCAAGATTCAAGACAGAGCTGTGCAGGCCGTGCTGAGGAATCTGTGTCTCTTATATTCTCTCTATGGGATCAGCCAGAAAGGAGGAGATTTCCTTGAGGTCAGTGTTTGTGAAGCAAGTCTGTGTGTGTGCTTGTGTCCATTTCGTAGTCCTGTGTGTATCTGTCTGCTCTGTGCTTGTATCCACTCATTTTCGTTCCTTCGTAGGGGAACATCCTCACAGGTGCTCAGCTGTCACAGGTAAACAGCCGGATCCTGGAGTTGCTCACGCTGATCCGCCCCAATGCTGTTGCTTTGGTGGATGCCTTTGACTTTAAGGACGTGACACTTGGCTCTGTTCTTGGCCGCTATGATGGGAATGTGTATGAAAACTTGTTTGAGTGGGCCAAGAAATCTCCACTGAACAAAACAGAGGTGAGGCTAACAGGAGCTTCCTCCCAGCTCCTCAAGTTTTCATTTAATTTTGTGCATGTGCTAGGCATCCACCTCAGGGGTGCCCTGGCGGGTGCTAGGCACAGACCTCAGGGGTGCCCTGGCGGGTGCTAGGCACAGACCTCAGGGGTGCCCTGGCGGGTGCTAGGCAAAAGACTCCCTGTAACTCCAGCTCCAGGGGATCTAATACCCTTTCTGACTGACTTCCAAGGGCACACAAAGGAACATACTAATATAGATACCTGCACCTAAATAAATAGAAAAATTGGAGCTGGAGAGATGGCTCAGTGGTCAAGAGCACTGACTGCTCTTCCAGAGGTCCTGAGTTCAATTCCCAGCAACCACATGGTGACTCACAACCATCTATAGTAGGATCTGTTGCCCTCTTCTGGTGTGTGTGAAAACAGTTACAGTGTACTCACATAAAGTCTTTAAAAATATATTTAATGGCCGGGCGTGGTGGCGCACGCCTTTAATCCCAGCACTTGGGAGGCAGAGGCAGGCGGATTTCTGAGTTCGAGGCCAGCCTGGTCTACAGAGTGAGTTCCAGGACAGCCAGGGCTACACAGAGAAACCCTGTCTCGAAAAAAAAAAAAAAAAAATATATATATATATATATATATATATATTTAATGCCGGGCAGTGGTGGTACACGCCTTTAATCCCAGTACTTGGGAGGCAGGGACAGGTGGATTTCTGAGTTCCAGGCCAGCCTGGTCTATAGAATGAGTTACAGAACAGCCAGGGCTACACAGAGAAACCCTGTCTCAAGAAACCCCCACTTGTGGGAAAATAAAGGGTGAAAAGAAAGAGGCTAAGAGGAAGAGGGAGAGAGAGAGAAGGGGAGGGGAGGAGAGGAGAGGAGAGGAGAGGAGAGAGAGGAGAGAGAGAGGAGAGAGAGAGGAGAGTGAGAGGAGAGAGAGAGAGGAGGGGGCAAGCAGCCCCTCTTATAGTAGGCTGGGCTGGGCTACCTGGTTGTTGCCAGGTAACTGTGGGGGTGGAGTCCAGACAGAATACCAGGGGCTTGGGACACTACCCTACATGACTGATGGCCACAGAATTATGGAGAGCTGAAGTCTCATGTCAGGAGCCTAAGTGTCTGAGAGCATGGGCAGACCTTCCATCCCTTGTAGAATCCCTGGGAGCCAGAGGTAAGTCGATCTCTTGAGTTTGAGGCCAGCCTGGTCTACAGATCCAGTTGCAGACAGCCAGAGCTACAGAGAGAAACCCTGTCTCAAAAATAACCCAAAAAGCCAGGCGGTGGTGGCGCACGCCTTTAATCCCAGCATTTGGGAGGCAGAGGCAGGCAGATCTCTGAGTTCGAGGCCAGCCTGGTCTACAGAGTGAGTTCCAGGACAGCCAGGGCTATACAGAGAAACCCTGTCTTGAAAAACCAAACAAAAACAAAACAAAACAAAACGAAACAAAAAAAAACAAAAAACCCAAAAGCCCAAAACACAAAAATATCTGAATTTGTTTTTTTATAAGGCCGATATATATTTTCTTTCTCCCCCCCACCCCTTTTCCGATTTAGGGTTTTTCTGTATGGCCCTGGCTGTCCTGGAACTCACTCTGTAGACCAGGCTTGGCCTCAAATTCAGAAATCCACCTGCCTCTGCCTCCCAAGTGCTGGGATTAAAGGTGTGCACCACCACTCCCCGGTAGATATATTTTCTCAGTTAAAAGTTTTGTTTTGTTTAAGAAAAATGCTAATTTACCAAGAAAGTCCATTAGTTACTCCCCATCTCCACTTTTCCTGCAGGTCCACGAATCTTACCACAAGCACTTGAAGCCCCTGCAATCCAAGCTGTGAAGTTTTCCCGGACAAGTCCGAGCGCCACAACGCAGTGGAGAATCTCCTTGATTCACTAATCCTCTGAAATCGGCATCAAATTTGTGTAGCTATAGAGCAAATGATGGGTTGAGCTTTTCCTCTCTATAAGTAAAGAGAAATGAACAGACTTTAGAGATTAAATGAGAAAGTCGGTGTTTTAAGTGTAGAAACACAGACGGAGACTTGGGAACTCAGAAAGCTTCCGAGCTGCAGTCTGACTTGCATTTATTTGTACTGCTGCTAATCTCTGTAGGCCTTGACTCTGGGGTAATTAACAGAGTTTAACTACTAAATACTTGGCTATTTTCACATTTTTACTGCTAATCACTGGATATGTCTTTTTAAACAGAGGTGTTATGTAGAGTAGAACTTGCCAGGCTTTCTGGCCTACTAGGTTTTTTTTTGTTTTTGGGTTCTTTTAGTTTGAAATTAAACTTTAGTCTTTTCAAAGTAAAGTAACTTAGAAACGAATAGAGGTTAAATAAACCAGACACAAGAGAGAAATCAAGCAAGGAAATGGGCAGACAGACAGAGGAGGGCTGGTGAGAGTTGGCTGTGGTCAGATCTTCTCCATCTTAGAGATGAGGTCACACAGGTCCTGCTCAGCTCATCATTTTCTTGAGTCTCCTGCTCCACAGTCTTCTGCGGTGAGCGGGATCTGCGTTTGTGCCTTCCTCAGGCGTGCCCGGAAAGCCAGGGCCTCTGCCTGGGCCTTGCTGCATACTCGGGCGCTCTCCTGTCTGTCAGCCCGAGCGCTCCTTCTGCAGGGCCTGCCGCGCCCGCCCGGTGCCTCCGGCCTTCCTCTCCAGTCTTCACTCTGCATTCATCACATGTCTCCAGGGACTCTTCATTCTTCTGGTCACCCTCAATCACTTCCTCCTCCTGCTTCTCAAACTGCTTGAAAGGGTCAGAGAAGGACTTCTCCCTGAAGTTCAGGTCTGCATTAAGTTGGTATCTCTCTTTTAAAACCTTTTGGATTTTGTCTTCAGCTAGTTCCTTCTGTTTCTCAGCCTCCTCTATTGATTTGGCCGCAAAGGGCTCTCTTTTAGAAGGGGGTCAGATTTCCAGTACAAAGACTGCTTCCTCCAGGCCAATGCCTTTAAGGAGGAAGTTTAGACTGCTCCAGAAAATCCACCCAAGGACCAGTACCTAGACCAGCAGACTCCCCTGCTGCCCTCTTGGTGAGATCTGTCCTGTTGATCTTGTGGAGGATTTTGAAGGTCATTCTCCCCATAACATTCAGAGGTTGGCAAGATCTTCCCGAGATGCTTTCTTCACCAGTCCAAGAAATCTGTTTCAGCTTCAACTTCAGAATCTCCTGTATGAGAAAGTCCTTAAACTTCATGAATTCCTTCTTGTTTAGTTTTCCAAAGTACCACATAAGGCCAAAATCCAAAATGAAAGATGCCATCTTGTCTTCAGGAAGGTAGACATAGTATTTCAAAGTCAGAAAAAGCCAGATAACAGTCGGAAGGATTGTCCATGGATCCAGCCGGAGCAAGTGTTAGAGGATTTGGACAAGTAATGATATTTTTTCCAAGAGAAAGGAAGCAGAAGACAAGATTTGCTGACTCACTGCCCAAGGGCTTCCGGGTTAGTCCTTCACCTGTGACTTTCTGATCCACCACTAAGAAGAGTTTGAGGGCCAGAAACTAAGAGAAATCCTGATGTGGGTATGTGGCCAGTTCCATAGGCCCCTGTTGCCTGCTGTGTGGGTGCGTCACCCCTATTAACTGTCACATTAACATAGTCAACAAGAGGACTCCTTAAACACCCACCCACCAAGAAGCCAGAGCTCCCGATAGGAGTGAGAGCCTTTGACCCCACTTTCTGACACAGTTAAGTTCTTGTCTTTATAAATTCCAGGCTTTCAGCCTCTGCCTGGACTTCAATCATGGCGGCTGACTTTCCGTGTCTTGCCTACCTTCTCCTGAAAGAGATAATAGACACACTGCCCAGTCTTTCCTCATAGGTTAAGTATAGAGAGAGTCCTCAGCTATGGTGTCACTGTATTTTGGTGACATTGTTAAGTAAATTTCCTGGGAAAATCCAGATTTGAAAGATTCTGTCTTCACATTATCATAAGCTATTAAAATTCTTGGTGGTCATCAAAGTATTTGACATGAAAAAATAAATCACTCAGGTCACCTTTTACACCAGAAATAACAGGAAAGCCCTGGGCCACAGCCATCTGCTGAATGTTAGTTGAGGAGATGGCTCATGGAGGCCGGCTGGGGGAGGAGTGCGGGCTGTGGGGAGTTTCTTGCTGAGTAGCTGGCTAGCCAGCAGCAGGCTGAGGAGGTGGTAAAGCAGCCCCTTCAGATGCAGAGCAGCCTCTACAATCATTCTGACCTTAAAGGTGGAATATGTCCCTTTTATGGTATATGTATGTATACATTTTTTGTGTGTGGTAACTTTTTTCTTGAAACGGGGCCCAGAGTCGTCTTGAACTCTGATCCTCAGCCCCCCAGATGCTGGGGTTACAGGTGTGCACTGACACGCCTGGCTAATCGGAACTCTTTCTTATAAGCACAGTAGAGAGATCATCGAAACCTATTAAGTCTGTATCTGGCATTCGCATCATGAGAACCGTTCTTTTAGAACCGTTCTGAGAACACAGTATAAATGGAGTGGAAATGATGTCAACCTGACATAAAATCAAAAACATCGGATATGTTGACAGAAGCCCTAACATTTCTCCTGGATTAGCTGATAATCCCTGAAGATGGACAGTAAACAGCGTGTCATCTTGTTGGGGTTTCTATTGACAGTAGTTCATATTCTGGAAAATAACAAATAAATTTAAATGACAGAATCTTGGCTGTTACATGTAGACTGATTTCTGAATTGAAATACTGTATTCAGGACTAGAGAGATGGCTCAGCAGTTAAGAGCACTGACTGCTCTTCCGGAGGTCCTGAGTTCAAATCCCAGCAACCACATGGTGGCTCACAAGCATCTTTATTGAGATCAGATGCCTTCTTCTGGTGTGTCTGAAGACAGCTACAGTGTACTTAACATATAATAAACTAAAAATGTCTCCAGAGATGAGTGTTAGCAGGCGCCATCTACTCTGTGAACCCACCCATTGTATCTGGATGCTTAGGTCTTGGTTCTTAGCAAGGCTGAAGAGGGCGTCTGCACCACAGAACCAATCGCAACTAAACACCAAGTTCTCCTTTAAAAGTAAAAGCGTGGGGGCAAAGACATGTTTACACACTAAGTCCCAGGCAGCCAGAGTTGCACTCGTGGTTGCTTTGCCTACACGTAATCTGTACAGCACATTCTCAGGGTCCTTGGAGGCAAGAGAGCATGATGGCCAGCCAGGAGCTGGCCTCACAGAACACTGTTAGTCCTCCCTGCGGGCAGCTCCAGTTCCTCGGGATCCAGGACCACCGTCTAGCTGGCCTCTAAGGCCGTTGCACAGCTACGGCAAGGAAGAAACAGAAGAGATTACCGTTGCCCAGCTCTCTCCACTCCAGAACATCCTGCCCAGGAATGGGCCCGCCCACTTCTAAGATAAGTCTCCCACATAAAATCTCAGTCCCCTCCAGACATATCCACACCCATCTCCCAGATGTTTCTAGATTCTGTCAAGCTGACAACACTCTCTTCGCAGTGCCCCTTGGTTTTCACCTGCTGGATAAGTCAGCGTAGGTGCTTTACTTATTCCGCCTGCAGGCTTCTCTGTGGTTTCACAGTACTTAGAACCTGCGATGCTTCCGGGACCCTAAAACTCTCCAAGTCATAGTGGGGTTTTTTGTTGGTTTGGTTTTTTGACACAGAGTTTCTCTGTGTAGCCCTTGCTATCCGCTGCCTCGAAAGGACTGGGATCAAAGGCATATGCCATCACCACCCGGCTTTATGTTTTAATCTGAATTCCTGGCTTTCCTTCACGGCACAGCTTTTAGCCGCAGCCTGGAACCTTACAAGTTTATCACCCAGAGGTGTCATCACAGGAAGTGAATTAGATATAGGACTGTCAGCTTCCTCAGTGACAGGTTCCTGAGCTGGGAAGGACCAGGAGACCAGGAAATAGAGAAAGGTGCATGTGGGGTCGGGGTCATGGGGTATCCACCAGAGAAGACTGCTCAGACGTGGGCTTAAGCCAATAGTCCTGATCAGCTGGCTGGCCACGTCACTGGGTGTTTGGGACCCCAGTGTAGCCCTGAGCCTTTCTCAGAATGAGCTTTTAAACATAAAAAACATGTTCTGGATTGACATACTTCAGTTAAGAACAGTCAGAAGTGGAACTACAGAATCCTAAAAGCAAGGTTAGTACATTGAGACTTTCTCAGAACTATGGACTTTGATGGATTAGGTCTTTGTTTTAGTGTTGGCAGGTGGTGCTGTCTGCTCACCCATTTTACAGCCTCAATGATACTTCCATCATCACGGAGTCAGTTGTGCTAAGGCCTTGGGGCCCTGCTACAGTTTGGCGGTCTCGTCCAAGCTCTATCTTAGCTAATATAACCTGTAGGAAGGCTTCTCAGAGGCCCCATGAAAGGACAGAAGGATTGTTAGGTCTGTACCCTTACCCAGGGGAAGACTTGACTAGGTCTTGTCTGAGGATGGGGCCAGGGCTTTGAAGGATTAAGGATTCCATTTGTGGGAAGTTGACTTTTCCTTCCTAAAGAGACTGAATTATCAGTCCCAAGACTGTCCTGTGCTTGGCCTGAGGTACACCTGAGATAACCTGTGTTCCTTTGATGCAACACTGCTCGATTAGCTTCTTGCTGACATCATCCATTGTATGGTTGCTTTCTCCCGAATCTTCCATTTTCCTCCTACTTATGTATTGGCTGGTTTTGTGAATCAACTTGACACACCCTAGTCATCAGAGAGGAAGGAGCCTCGGATGAGTAATTACCTCCATGAGATCCAGCTGTAAAGCATTTTCTCAATTAGTGATCGATGGGGGAGGGCCCAGCCCATGGTGAGTGGTGCCATTCCTGGGCTTGTGGTCCTGAGTTCTGTAAGAAAGGCTGAGCAAGCCATGGGAAGCAAGCCAATAAGCAGCACCCATCCATGGCCTCTGCATCAGCTCCTGCCTCCAGGTTCCTGCCCTGTTTGAATTCCTGTCCTGACTTCCTTCAATAATGAACAGCAATATGGAAGTATAAGCCAAAAATCCCCCTTTCTCCCCATCTTTGCTTTTTGGTCATAGTGGTTCATCACAGCAATACAAACCCCGATTAAGACAAGAAGTATCTCTGTGTAGCCCTGCCTGCCTGGAACTCACTTTGTAGACTAGGCTGGCCTTGAATTTACAGAGATCCACCTCTTGCCTCCTGAGTGCTGGGATTAAAGGCAAGCACCACCAGGACAGGCAGCTTACTGAGGTTTTAAACATTTGGGTAGTCTATGATGGTACAACATACATCCAACCATATTTTTGATTATAAACCTGTTTTTTAGTGGTTGCAAACTGCTAGATTGTAGTGCAGTTTGGTTTAGCCATTTAAGTTTGGGTTAACTTCATGAAAAGCTTCATTTTGCAAGAGATGGTGTACTGGCTGGTAATTGTCAACTTGACACAGGCTGGAGTAATCACAGAGAAAGGAGCTTCAGTTGGGGAAGTGCCTCCATGAGATCCAGCTGTGGGGCATTTTCTCAATTAGTGATCAAGAGGGGAGAGCCCCTTGTGAGTGGTATCATCCCTGGACTGGTAGTCCTGGGTTCTATAAGAGAGCAAGCTGAGCAAGCCAGGGGGAGCAAGTCAGTAAGGAACATCCCTCCATGCCCTCTGCATCAGCTCCTCCTTCCTGACCTGCTTGAGTTCCAGTCCTGACTTCCTTTGGTGATGAACAGCAATGTGGAAATGTAAGCTGAATAAACCCTTTCCTCCCCAACTTGCTTCTTGGTCATGATGTTTGTGCAGGAATAGGAACCCCGACTAAGACAGATGGCAGTACAGAGACAACTGATCAATGTGCAGAGAGTAAGACACTATGAAAATGCAGTCCTTAATGGGACATTACACACAACACACACACACACACACACACACACACACACACACTCACACACACTTTTCAAACATGACAGGGCTGCAGCACACAGGAGCTCACAGGCTGACTGACTGACCTTTGAAGATCAAGCCAAGCTTTCAACGTGGTTGAAGAGAAGCTTACATAGTATTGCCGCCAGCTGAGGAGCTATTGGCAGTTGGTGGCTGATGGGAGAGCAAGCACCAGTTTACTCAATAATCCCCTCCCCCAACACACACAAAGAATTCTTCCCAACAGACAGCCCATGCTCCAGTGTACCTGTGCACATATGTACTCAAAGCACTAAGTTGTTTTCTGTAAGAACACATGAGGTTGGGAGGGAAAAAGCAATAAAGCAATGGGAAGATTTGGAGCAGGTACAATGGAGGGTGGATTTGATCTAAACATCGTCACATATAAAACTCGAATTTAAAAAATTAGATTTGTAGAGATTTGGAGCATCTGTGTTGGCAGAGCCACCACCTTGCCTCTGGCTAGAGATCTATTTACTCTTTCTTTGAAATGCACCTAAGAAAGTGTGTTGAGTGTAATTCTGAGACGCTATTATGCAGTTGGCCTCAAATTTGTGCTACAGCCAGTTTTGACTTCCAGTAGAAAATTTACAGTCTAGGTTCAGCATAGGTTACAAATGCTATGATTCTGGGCGTGGAATGTCCACTGTGTGCCTCTGTGGATAGTTTTGAGTTTCCTGACAGAGCAGCTTTGACCTTTTTTGTTTGTTTGTTTTTTGGATTTGTTTTTTTTTTTTCGAGACAGGGTTTCTCTGTATAGCCCTGGCTGTCCTGGAACTCACTCTGTAGACCAGGCTGGCCTCGAATTCAGAAATCCGCCTGCCTCTGCCTCCCAGAGTGCGCCACCACCGCCCGGCTCAGCTTTGACCTTATGATTGACCAAGAAGAAGGTCATGATAACCAATTAGCTCTACAAACTTGAGGGAAACTCCATTGCATCTAGTCGGGAGAAGCTTTCCTTGCGCTTCATGGGAGTGACGTTGAGACAGCTCCTAGCAACTCGCGGAGCATCCAACTGACGCCTTGCCCCCGCTGCGGGGCACGCTGGGAGATGTAGTCCTTCCCGGCACCTCCCGTGGTTCGGCCCGCTAGTGAGCGGGCAGCGGACTACAGTTCCTAGAATCCTCCACGCCACCTTCTATTGGAGGCCGGAGGCGGAGAGGTGGGACGGTCGCCGGCGCAGAGGTGGTAGGCCTGGAGGAACGGAGCGGACCGAGTGGAGTCGGAACCGGGGGATCTGGTTGGGCTGGGTTTCCGTGGCCTTGTTTCAGAAAGGACAGCTCTTAACAGGGCCCTTAGGGACTTAGGGAGGAGAACGGCTGTGTCTGGATTCGGACGGGATGGGCGCGCGGGGGATGGAACATTGAGGGGCACCATGCCTGGCCTGGCACCACACTCCCGGAACCGCTGTGGCTGAGGGGCGGGCTCGCGAATTTTAAAATGCCTTCATGGAGTTGGTTGACTATGCGAAGACGTGACGTTATTCTGGACCACTTTGGCCCTTACAAGCCGCCCCTAGAAAATGTACCCTCCGCCCCAGTCTGGGAAGCTGCGACGGGATGCATAGGAGATAGCAGACATTCTTTGATGTGATATGAGCCAATGCGCGTTTGGACTTGTTGGGCGCTAAAGTTGCCGTTGCACAGGAGAAACACAAGCATTCCCCTGTGTCCACAACCCCAGATACACTTTGCATTCTAATAAGAGGCTAGGCACACCGAGAAGACATGAGCGCCGCAGCGGCCTTTCTTCCTAGGCATGTGAAGGTTGGTTTGGGTGGAAGTGAAACAGGCGAGAAGAAGGTAGGAACTGCTGGGAGATTCTGTTCCCAGTGTGAATTGTCTGTCATACGTGAACGGAGGAACCAGAACTCACTGTCAGACTTTGTGCTGGCTGCTGCCTTTCATAGAGTTTCCTGGCAAGGGGCTTGAGCCAGGATGTGGTTTCTCTTTCCAAATGGCTCTTCACCACTTCCAGGGTAAAGGATGTGGCCTACTTTTAAAATACTCTCCAAGTAGTATTTACTGGAAAGGCCAGTAAGTGAATACGGATATTCTCTCTCTCCCTTCCCCTCCCCCAATCTGTTTCTTTCTTTCTTTCTTTCTTTTTTTTTAATTTATTATTACATGTAAGTACACTGTAGGCTGTCTTCAGACACCCCAGAAGAGGGCACCAGATGGTTGTGAGCCACCATGTGGTTGCTGGGATTTGAACTCAGGACTTTCGGAAGAGCAGTCAGTGCTCTTAACTGATAAGCCAGCTCCCCCGACCCCAATCTGTTCCTTGAGACAGGAGCTTACCCTAGCCCAAGAATTCACTGTATCATTAAAGCTGGCTCCTAACTCATAGCAATCCTGCTTCAGCCTCCCAAGTGCTGGGATTGCAAGTATGAAGCACTATGCCTAACTTTTTCTTTTTTAAATTTTAATTTTATGTGTATGGGTGTTTTGTCTGTGTGTCTGTCTGTCTGTCTGTGCACAACATACATGAAGTGCTCTGGGCAGTCAAAAAGTACATGGATCCATTCATCTGTCCCCGGTGGGAGTGACAGGTTGTAAACCCCTGTGGGTACTGGGAATCCAGTCCAGTGCCTCCGGAAGAGGGACAAATGCTCACCCTTGTCACTCTTTTGGGTTTTGTTTTGTTTGTCAGGGTCTCTCTGTGTAGCCCTGTCTGTCCTGGAACTCACTTGTAAACCAGGCTGGCCTCAAACCCAGAGATTCACCTGCCTCTGCCTCCTGAGCGCCACCACCTCCAGGCCACTTTTTCTGTTATGTACCTCAGGTTGGCCTAGAACTTGTGATCTTTCGTCCTTGGCCTCCCAAGTTCTAGGGTTGATGCTAAGTGTATATTATCATACCCACCTCAGGAATTCTTTTTCAACTTCCCTTAATCGTTTGGAGTAGTGGCACACACGTGCACATGGAGGTAAAAGGAAAACTTGGAGGAGTCAATTCTCTACCTCCATAATGTTATCCTGGGAAACCCACCTCAGGTAGTCAGGCATGGTGGCAAAAGCACTTTTCCTCGCTGAATGACATTCAATTCCGAAACTCTGGCATTATAGAAATAGGTTTGACCAATTCCTGGCTGTCCTGGAACTTTTGCTGTAGACCAGGCTGGCTTCAAACTCAAAGAGATCTGCCTGCCTCTGCCTCCTGAGTGCTGGGATTAAAGGCATACGCCACTGCTGCCCTGCTGCGTCTTTGATCTCTTAAGTGAAAGATCATTGATAGCCTTGGAGTCAAGCACTGGGAAATGCTGGATTTTACCTGCGTATTTATTAGTGTATTTATTTATTTTTGAGACCTACATAGCCCAGGCTGGCCTTGAATTTGCCATGTAGCTGAGGATGTCCTTGAGTTTGTGGACTTTCTTTAGCCTCTTCCCAAGTACTGGTATTTCAGGATTATGCCATGTCCAGATTTCATTTTTAATTATATGAATGTCTGTGTGCCTGTGGGCGCAGATGCCCATGGATGCCAGAGACTTGGAGCCCCCTGGACCTGGAGTTCCGGGGCTTGCGAGCTGCCCAGCACCATGCGGGGCGCCCAGCTCAGCTCCTCTGCCCAGCCCGTTAGTGCTCTTGGCTCCTAAGCCGTCTCTGCAGCTTCAGCTTTTAAGCAGTTCCTTTAATTTTCTCTATTAGGGAAGATGAACTTGCTGGGCAAGAATACGCATGACTGGACAGTGCTGTGAGGAGCTGCAGAAGGCCTGAAGCCCAGGATGGTAGGCAGAGTCCAGCATGAGACACCTGAAGATAGACGCACCCCACCCCACCTCGGCCTCAACATCTTGGCCGCATAGAGTAGACGTTTTGTGGCAAGGACCAGCAAATGGTCCCATGCTAGGGCAGTATTAGGAAAATCAAGCAATGAGCTGGTCTTTAATCCCAGAACGTGGATGCAGAGGCAGAGGGAGAGGCAGGCGGATCTCTTAGGATTCCAGGCCAACCTGTTTTGACATGGCGCTCCAGGCCAGTAGAGACACAGGGAGACCCCTCCCACCCCCCCAAACAAAACAAAATAAAACAAAACAAAAACAAGTTTAAGCAGTGAGCATAGTTTCTCTTGAGCCTCAATTTTTGTTTTTTGTAGAGGTCGGGTCTTACTGTTGCCCTGTCTGGCCTAGAATTGTTATGTAGAAGACCAGGCTGGCCTGGCATTCATAGGGATCCCCCTGCCTCTGAATCCTAAGTGCTAGAATTGAAGGCGAGAGCCTCGCTGGCCTATATCTTGAGCCTCCGAGTCCTCTGAAGTTCCTGCCAGAAACAATTTTTTTCTTTTTTCTTTTTTTTTTTTTCATTAATTTATTAACTTTATATCTCAAGCCCAGGCGCCCCTCCTGGTACCCTCCCTCACAGAGCCCCTCCTCCTTGTACTCTGAGAAGGGAGAGGTCCCCGTGGGTATCACTCCATCCTGTATCAAGTCACTGCAGGACTAGGCCAGTCATCTCCCACTGAGGCCAGACAAGGCAGCTCAGTTAGGGGAACAGGATCCACAGACAGGCAGCAGATTTAGGGATGCCCTACCACCCCCTCGATCCAGTTGTTGGGGAACACTGGTGGTGTTTTTAAATAACCCTTCAGACACACAGAACAGAAGAAACTGTTCTGGTTATTGCATGTGTCTGGGAGGCGTTTTGTTTTGTTTTGTTTTTCAGGGTTTCTCTGTACAGCCCTGTCCTGGAATTCATTCTGTAGACCAGGCTGGCCTCGAACTCAGAAATCTGCCTGCCTCTGCCTCCCAAGTGCTGTGATTAAAGGTGTGCGCCACCACCGCCCCGGCGTCTGGGAGGCTTTTATGTGTGGTATCTGTAACTGGGAGGAGAGGTGTCTTGGCTTTGCTGACTAGTAAGGACTGTTTCTGGGCTCTGAGAAGCTGCAGGAAAACAGAACTTACTTCATCTATAAATGTTCCATCCTCTGGGGGCCTAGAGAAAGGCAAAGCTTATTTCTTGTCCAGTTCTAACACATGCTCACAGTTGGATTTTGTTGATGTTATTTCCCCCGCCCCCCATTTAGGCACTGAAAACCAAGAAAGGACTGAAAGGTAAGTGGACACGTGGATGATCACCCTTAATCCGAGTACACGGCCTCCGCTGCCTCTGCCTCCTCTTCCTCCTCCTCTTCCTCTTCTTTCTCCTTCCTTCTCCTTTGCCTTGTTTTTCCTTTTCTTTTTTCTCCTTCTTCCTTCCTTTTTTCTTCCTTTGTCCTAGAATTCACTCTGCAAAGCAGACCAGCCTCAAACTCAGAGATCTGCCTGCCTCTGCCCAAGTGCTGCCTTAAAGGCGTGTGTCCTCTCCACTGGCTGAGAGCCTTTTAAAAAAAAAAAAAAAAAAACCAAACAGCAGATAAAGGTGTCTGATGCCTGATAGCCTGAACCGCCAGGCTCTAAGCCTGGAAGGAGAGCTGACTCCTGCAGATTGTCCTGTGACCTCCATAGGAATGCCACGACACAGATTTCTGCTCCAATTTTAAAAAACAAAAGAAGAAAAGCTGGGTGTGTTGGTGTACCACTTGAGTCCCAGCACTCAGGTGGAGGCAGGCTGGTCTCTCTGAGTCAGCGAGTCTGCTCTACACAGTTCCAGGACAGCCGGGGCTGCATAGAGAGAGACAGACCCTGGGTCATAAAACAACAAAAAGCTGGAGGACCAAGAAGGCTGAGTCTGATGAAGCAAGACTTGGCTGATACACTCTTCCTAGAGCAGGGGTGGAGAGAGCAGCCCGTCCCGGAGAAAGCCCCAGGGCTCACTGTGCCGCCCGACATCTAAAATCAACTGAATAAACGAAGTTTTAGAAAAAATATTTCCCACTGAGCTCTGGATCCAGGGGCATACTGTTTGAAGCTGAGGGAGGTCAGGGCAGGTAGAGCCGGTTGGGGCCTCACATCACCCGTGCTTGCCCGCTGTGTCTCCATCAGAAAGTAGCTGGAAGGGTGCGGCTGGCCGGCTGTGAGAGGTCAGATGGAGGGGACGGGTCCGTGAGAGCCTGCGCACGCAGAGAGCCACACCGGCCTCTCGCAGGCTGGAAGACTGAGTGCTGGCTCTGGTGTTTTGGGTGAGGTGGGTAAAGGAGAGTTCACTGACAAACCATCATCGTTCTTTAGGAAAGTGAACTAGCAAGGGTGTCAACAAGGCGTCATCAATCGTCGCCATTAGAATCATCTGTTGGCCAGGGAAAGCCGCGAGGCCTGGGATTGGGGAACTGAGGCACAGCGGTCTCAGGCTTCGGGTTTGTAAGCGCTGCTCTTGCTTCCCGAAGTCCTGATGGCCTGTTTGTTTTCAGGATCCATCGATGATGTGCTTGGTGACCTCCTGGGAGATGACAGTAAGTATCCCTTACTTTCCCTGCCAGGACAGGGGAGACTGGTGAGAGGTTCAGCCAGTGAGGGTGTAAGCCTGACCGGTCCTCAGGCGGGGGAAGGAGAGAACAGCTCTTACATAGTGCTTCCTGGGCCTTGTGGTGACCCTGTTTTAATTCTCACAAACTGTCAAATGGTTCCCACGACAGCCGTGCCAGTGTACATCCACAGCGGTGCCAGGAGCCCCTGCTTTGTTCCTGCTGTCAATGCTTAGTTCCTGACTTTGTTTGTTTGATTGGTTGATTGATTTGTGTTTTCTTATTTGTTTGTTTGTTGAGCTGGGGATTGACCGCAGGGCCTGATTCATGTTAGGTAGACATTGTAGCACCGAGCAGTGTTTGGCTCCCTGACCCTATTTTTATTTTATTTTTGAAAAGATTTATTTATTTTGTATATGTGAGTACACTATTGCTTTCTTCAGACACGCCAGAAGAGGGCATCAGATCTCATTACAGATGGCTGTGAGCCACCATGTGGGTGCTGGGAATTGAACTCAGGACCTCTAGAAGAGCAGTCAGTGCTCTTAACCGCTGAGCCGTCTCTCCAGCCCAGCCCCAGGCTCCTTATATAGTCTTCCTTTTAAACAGTCTCTTGGGTTTTGTTTGTTTGTTTGTTTGTTTGTTTGTTTTTGGAGGGGTGGTCCACTCTTATAGCATAGCACACATGACAGTCAGAGACAGTTGCTGTGTGTTGAGTTGAGCACTGCCTATCAGACTTGGTGGCAGGCACCTTTACCTGCTGAGCCATCCTGCGGCTGATTAATGTTTATTTGAGGCAAGGTCTCACTGTGTAGCCTCGGCTGGCTTCAAGCTCCTGGGAAGCCTCCTGCCGTAGACTCCCTTGCATGAGCTGTCATGCCGGCTAGCCGCTTCTTGTTTGTGTCCACCCATGTCGCCTCACTGAGGAGCCGGGCTGAGGGGTGTACAGGGCTTCCCCGGCAGGAGGCTCCTGTTCCAGGGAGTCTCTGGTTAGGACTCTGGGAAAGCCTGGTGTCTCTGCCTTTTCATGCCGCACATGATGGGCTGACCTGTTGGCGGCACTCCTGGCACCTGGGATTAGCTCCCTACCTGGACTTGTTCCCTCTTCCACTCGTGGTTATCGGGTGTGTCAGGTTGTGCCGTCTGTGGGAAGGTGTAGGAGCCAGCGAGTGGAGGAGCTGGCACCCTGCGCGGCTGCTTCAGTGACTGAACAGCGTGCCTTTTCTTGTTCCCCTTGCTCCAGCAGCACTGCTTGAGAAGCCTGCTGAGCCAGCTTCACATGCCAGAGACACGGCGAGCTCCCCTCAGTGGCCTTCTTCAAGGGCAAGGTAAGCACTGGGCACGCTGCTGACCCAGTGCGGGCACCCAGCCTCTGACCCTCAGCTGCGCTCCAGGTTAATGTTGTGAGTTTCACTGTATCCCCTCATCCCTGGTTATGGTGGAGTCTAAGAGAGTAAAGAGTCTCTGAGGGGGTCTGAGGGCCTGGCTTCTAGTCTTCCATCTGTTTCTGGGGTTATGCTGGACTCCTCTGAACCTCAGTTTCCTTATCCCCAAAATGAGAGATGGCCTCAGATCCCTGTTCTTCAGATTTGTTTGATCTTTCGAGAATGGACACCCCACCTTTTGCATTCTTTTCCTCTAGGTAGGGTCAGACTCACCTTTAATCCCGGAAGAGACGAGTGGATAGATCTCTGTGAGTTTGAGGCTGGGCTGGTCAACATGGAAGTTCAGGCTAGCCAGGGCTATAGTGAGACCGTGACTTAAAAGAAGAGAGAGACCAAAAATAAATAAATAAATAAATCCCCTCTCTCTCTCTCTCTCTCTCTCTCTCTCTCTCAACTTTGTTTGTTTTTGCTATTTAGTTTTATTGCTTGCTTTGTTTGTTCTATTTTGTTTTTTGTTGTAAGACAGGATGGCGCTGTGTAATTATGCCTGGCTTGGTACTAACCTTGTTGCCCATTGTGAACTAGAACAGTCCTTCTGCCTCAGCCTCCCAAATATTGGGATTACAGTGTGCCACTGTGCCCAGCTTTTTTTTTTTTTTTTTTTTTTTTTTTTTTGGTTTTTCGAGACAGAGTTTCTCTGTGTAGCCTTGGCTGTCCTGAACTCACTTTGTAGACCAGGCTGGCCTCGAACTCAGAAATCCGCCTGCCTCTGCCTCCCAAGTGCTGGGATTAAAGGCGTGTGCCACCACGCCCGGCTACTGTGCCCAGCTTTAACCTTAACTAACTAGTGTGTATGTCCTAACCCTAACCCTAACCCTAACCCTAACCCTAACCCTAACCCTAACCCTAACCCTAACCCTAACCCTAACCCTAACCCTAACTCTAACCCTAACCCTACCCCACCTCTGTGTGTTAGCTGCTCAGGCTTCTGGGTGTTTTCCCTGTCACTCTCCCTTCCTTTGAGACATGATCTCCTGCTGTGCTCACCAGTTCCTGAGCTGGGTGGCAGGGAGCTCCAGGGATTCTCCTGTTTGCCAGCCCCTTCCCCATCCAGCACCAGGGTTGCAGCATATTTTCTTCCATGGGTGCAGGGAATGTGCACGCTTAAGATGCTTCCTGAGAAGGCACGTCACTGACTGAGCCATTCCCTTGGCCACAATAATTATTCATTTATTAACAACTTATATTTACAAGACTTTACTGCTTTAAAAAAAAAAAAAGTAGAAACAAAAATTACGTATGAAAATGTTAATACTATGTGGTCTTTGGATTTTTGTTTTGTTTTTTGAGACAGGGTTTCCTTATGTAACCCTGGGTGTCCTAGAACTCACAGAGATCCACCCTGCCCTTGCCTTTCAAGTGCTGGGATTAAAGAGGTGTATGCTAGTACACACTGTTGTCTGAGACTCTATCTTGGTCCTCTGGAAAAATTCTCTCCAAATTCACTTTGACTCTGAGGCTGATCTAAACTCTGTGAGACAGGGTCTCATTTTTCTAAACTGCACTAAAATTAGATATGTACCTGAGGGTGGGCCCGAGTCATCCTAATCCTTCTGCCCTACTGCCCAAGTGCTGGGATTACAGGTGTGTCCCGTTGCCCTGCTGGCCTGCCCGCCCTTCCTCCTCCTGCCCTCCCTCCCCCTGCCTCCATTCCTTTCCCTCTTTTCCTTCCTTCCTACCTTCCTTCATCCCCTCCCTCTTTCTTTTCGTCCTTCCTTCCTTTCTTGATGCCAGGACTGAACCCAGGCTAACACATGCTCTAGCGCAGTTCCACCCCCACGCCTCAGTCTGAATGTTTTAAAATCTAGTCCAGATGCAGGGACTGTTGCTGCCCTCATCTCTTTGCAGGTTCCCCCCAAAGGACAATGTTGAAGGGTTGGCAGGAGCTGATGCTGAGGTGAGCCTGGTCCACTCCCCAGGTCCTGACCTTCGTAATGCCCTGCAGACAGTGAGACTGGAGAGGCTCACAGAAGGCTTTAGGAAAGCCAGAGGCTTGGATCATTTTGTTTCACCCTGAGGTAGATTTTTCACTGTGTGACCCTAGCTAGCCTGGACTCGAGCCTTCTGCCTCAGCCCCAGACAAGAACGGGCATTACAGATGCACAAGCTGCACTTTTTCCCCTTCTTCGTTGTTTGTTTTGTTTTTTCAAAACAAGGTCTTTCTGTGTAGCTCTGGCTGTCCCGGAATGTGATGTGTAGACCAGGCTAGCCTTGTACTCAGAGATGCACCTGCCTCTGCCTCCCAAGTGCTGAGATTGAAGACGTGCGCGCCTGGTTCATTTGGGGTTTTGAGACAGGGCCTCACTGTGTGGCTCTGGCTGGCCTGTGCCATGCGCCTCCAAGCCCCAACTTTATACTTGGACTGCTAAATGGACCCTAACAGCATCCATTTCCCTCCCACTAGAACAATGAGCTCGATGGTAGAGCCCTCCCAACTGCAGGAGTTGGGGGTGGCCCAGCCTGGGAGAAAGCCCAACTATCTGGCCGCATGATTAGGAAGTGGTTGTCCTCAGGTCCTGTGGTGGAAATGGCTTCTGTGGTTGGGAGGAGCAGACAGTCGGAACCCTTTCTGGGTCTCCATGGAGGCGCAGCTTTTACTTAAAAGAGCCAATTCCTGGAGGGTGGGCGTAAGAGATCCTCCTGTTTATACCCTGTCAGTCAGGCTGTCTGTCCTAACTGAGCAGCAGGGTGACTAGGGCTGGGGACCCCACGTGCTCTTGGGTCCCAACTGACATCAGTTCCTGTGTTTTCATTGCCTGTGGACTCAGGTCTCCAGTGTCTCGGATGCAGATCCACAGGTCTTCTTGCAGAACATGAAGGTAGAAAACAGCTTCGCCTCTTCAGGGCTCAGGTGGGGGTGGGGGTCAGCAGTCCACACCATGTGGGACTTCTCCTTTATAGTTCTCCATGTCTGGACCTTGGAAAGTCTATGCCACAGGTCTCTAGTGGGAACCAAGAGACTTTCCTAGCTGGGTCTCTGCCATCTGCTGCTCCCTGGAGGAGGAGAGCAGGCTGGAGTCCCCTCTGACATCTGTCCCTGCCTTTCCTGCATTTCTCTCCAAATCCCCTGCCAAGAGGGCTCATGACAGGGCTGGAATGAGTCTTTATACTGGATAAGCACACAGGCTCACGGTGCCCGGGGAGCCCGCAGCTCTGCCCCTCTGGCCCCCAGTCCTCAGTCAGCAGCACTCTCACCGCTTCGCCATAGCTTCCAGGCCAAGGCTGAGCTCTTGGTTCCAGCCTTGTGAAGCTCTGTGTCTGTTTTCTTCTTGTCTCTGGTCCCCAGGGCCAGCAGAGCTTGGTGCTGGCATGACGCGCATGTCCTCACGTGTTCCTCGTGGCGACCTCGTGGCTCTCGTGGTCTCACGATCCAGTTCCCCCTCCCTACTCGGCGTGCTGCTGGCTCCATGTTCTTTGCTTTCTCACAAGTTTCCTCCTTTTGTCCTTCCCCAGTGCTGTGCCTGGGCCCCGCTCCTCAGCCCAGAGTGCTCCCCACTAAGCCATCCCACTCTGTGCTGCCACAGCCAAGCACTCCCTTACACAGGAAGTTTCCTCAGCTCGGTGTGGGAGACTCAGTGTCCAGGGCGAAGTTGGAAGCGGGGGTTTGGTTTAGCCTCTGCTGAGGGTGGCAAATGGCAGTAGGGCAGAAAGCGTGTGGGTGTGGTTCTTTCCAGAGCTGCCACCAATGGCCGGGAGCTTTACCAGGTTCCTAACACCACTGCCCTGGAGCCACGACTTCTCTTAGGGACCTTGGGGGATCCTAGCCGTCAAACCACACAGCACCAGACTCCAGGCTTCGCTCTTCCTGCTGTCCTAGGACTTGGACAGTATGGATGATGATCTCTTTGGTCGGATGAAGTCTCACCCACCCTCCGGCAAAGGAACTGCAAAGGGTTCTGGGAAAGAAGGACCTAGCAATCCCAAGCCTGCTGACACATTAACAGCTAGTGAGAAAGGTACGTGGAAGAGCTCTTGTGAGGTTTCGGTGGTGTTTTAGTCACCGTTCTAATGCTATGAAGAGACACCATGACCAAGGCAACTCTTATAAAAGACAGACAGACAAACGTTCCCAGGGGCTTGCTTACAGTCTCAGAAGTCTCACGTGGCTGCACACATGGTGCTGCCCAAGTACTTGAGAGCTACATCCCGACCCACAGGCAGAGAGGGCACTCTCGGCCACACCTCCCGATCCTTGTAACCCTTTCAAATGTGTGAGGCTGTGGGAGCTTTTTTGTTTTTGTTTTACAAGACAGGGTTTCTCTGTGTAGCCCTGGCTGTCCTGGGACTCACTCTGTAGACTAGGCTGGCCTCAAACTCAGAAAGGGGGCGATTCTTATTCATACCACCACCCATGCCTAGTATGAAGAGGTCAAGGGTCAAATTGTGTGTGTATTTATGTGGAGAAAGGTCTGTTCCCTTCCTTGCCTTAGAGTTACTGTGATGAAACACCATGGCCGAAAGCAGCCCGAGGAAGGAAGGGTGTATGTTGCCTACACTTCCACAGCACTGTTCATCATCAAAGGAGGTCACGACAGGCACTCAGACAGGGCAGGAACCTGAGGCAGGAGCTGATGCAGAGGCCATGCAGGGGTGCCACTTACTGGTTTGTTCATATGGCTTGCTCAGCCTGCTTTCTTATACAACCCAGGACCACCAGCCTAGGGATGACTCCACCTATAAGATGTTAGGCCCTCCTCCACTGCTCACTAAGAAAAGCTCTACAGCATGGTTTCTCAACCTGTGGGGGGGTCTAACAGCCCTTTCACAGGAGCTGCCTGTCAGATAGCCTACTTATTAGATATTGACATTACAATTCCTAATAGTAGCAAAATTATAGTTATAGAGAAGCAATGAAATAATGTTATGGTTGGGGTCACCACAACATGAGGAACTGTATTAAAGGGTCACAGCACCAGGAAGGTTGAGAGCCGCTGCTCTACAGCCTCGCCCACAGTGCGGTCTCAGGGAGGGCCCCTCCTCTCAGGTGACTTAGCTTATGTCAAGTTGATGTATAACCCTCCAGTACACTTCTTGAGTCCAGCATAGGCAGCTTCTAGAGGATCTTTCTTACTTAAAATGGGAAGTTTGGGCTGGAGACTGTGACTCAGGGACAGAACACTTGCCTGAGCCTGCTGTCCTGGGTTCCACCCCAGCTCTGGGTAAAGTGAGAGAAGCTGAGGCATCTTGTGAGTCTCTGAGCTGTCTCTAGTGAGTAGTGGTAAGGGGTGGGGACTGCTGCCATCCATGTCTCCCTTCCAGGGTCTCAGGAGAACGGGGGTGCGGATTCCCCCATGGCTGTGCCGACAGCCAAGAACCTCAGCTTGTCAAAAGAAGGTGCTCACTGTCCTTGGGGCTCCAGTACAAGCTCTGGAGGAAAGCATGGAAATCCCAGTCCTGGGGCTGGAGCGATGGCTCAGCAGTTAAGAGCACTGACTGCTCTTTCAAAGGTCCTGAGTTCAAATCCCAGCAACCACATGGTGGCTCACAGCCATGTGTAATGGGATCTGATGTCCTCTTTTGGTGTGTCTGAAAACAGCTACAGTGTACTCATATACATAAAATAAATACATCTTTAAGAAAAACAACAAAGCCGGGCGGTGGTGGCTCACGCCTGTAATCCCAGCACTTGGGAGGCAGAGGCAGGCGGATTTCTGAGTTCGAGGCCAGCCTGGTCTACAGAGTGAGTGCCAGGACAGCCAGGGCTATACAGGGAAACCCTGTCTCAAAAAACAAAAAACAAAAAACAAAACAAAAAAAAATTAAAAAGAAAAACAACAAAAAGCCAGGTGTGGTGGCGCACGCCTATAATCCCAGCACTTGGGAGGCAGAGGCAGGTGGATTTCTGAGTTCGAGGCCAGCCTGGTCTACAGAGTGAGTTCCAGGACAGCCAGGACCACACAGAGAAACCCTGTCTCAAAAAAACCAAAAACAGAAGAAAAAAAAAAAAAAAGAAGAAGAAAAGAAAAGAAAAAAAAAAGAAAAACAACAAAAGAAACCCCAGTCCCATGACAGCTTTTTCTGTTCTTCCTGTAGGGGACACCATTCCTGCTAAGAAGCCGCCACCATCTTCCAGCAAGTTTGGGCTTCAGTATAAGAAGTTTTCCTTCGAAGGTATCAGAGTCCTGTCTCCCCCACCCCCACTTTCTGGACACTTGGCTTGAGAGCAGTCAGGGTAATGATGCCAAAAGCCAAGGCTCTATGTTCAGTCAAGAGAGCTGGCCATGGGTTAGTCCTCCAGAATGCCCAGAGGAAATCAGTGCTCTCTCCACTGGGGCTTTTAAGGAACTTAACTGCAAAGACTTTGAAGCAGGCAGCAAACTGAAGACTTTCTGAAATATAAGGGAAAAACCTTTTCTTCATGAATGGATTTGTGTCCTTTTTTTTTTTTTTAAGATTTATTTATTTATTATATGTAAGTACATTGTAGCTGTCTTCAGACACACCAGACAGGGAGTCAGATTTTTTTTTGTTTGTTTGTTTTGTTTTTCGAGACAGGGTTTCTCTGTGTAGCCCTGGCTGTCCTGGAACTCAGTCTATAGACCAGGCTGGCCTTGAACTCAGAAATCCGCCTGCCTGTGCCTCCCAAGTGCTGGGATTACAGGCGTGTGCCACCACGCCCGGCAGGAGTCAGATCTTATTATGGATGATTGTGAGCCAACCAACATGTGAACAAACCATCATGTGGTTTCTGGGATTTGAACTCAGGACCTTTGGAAGAGCAGTCAGTGCTCTTAACCGCTGAGCCATCAGCAGCCCCATGGATTCATGTCTTAAGGACGTTTCTAGGAGTCCCAGGATTCACCCAACTCCCTGCCCCATTGCTCAGGCCTCCTGTGTCTACCCTCCCCCACAGACCCCACTCTGGAAGCTCAAGAGCTTGTTAAGCACGAGCGAAAGCTGCCTCAGCTTCCAGGTGGCTCTCCCTGAGCAGAGCACAGCAGGCTGACCTCTGTCTTTCTTTCTGGCCGTGAGACTTTGAAGACCCACTGGCAGGACTTCTCTCTGATGAAGAAGAAGAGACTGCCAAGAGGCTGCCTGTGATGGAGAGTAAACTTGCTCCCAAGAGCCAGAGCGCAGCTGCAGGCCAAGGTAGGATAGAGAGGTGTATTCCTGGGCCCGCGGGTCTTGACAGTTCTAGTACAGGGCCAGACCTCACCAGCGCAGGCCCCTGTGTCTTCCTGTCCAGAACCAAGAAATTATCAGGCGCCAGGATTAAGGAGGGAAATATGTGAGCCTAGGTCAGGGTTAGAGTCTGGGCCCTGGGCGAAGCAGGTGGCTGCAAACCATTGCACCACCCACCCCATTCAGTCTCCAAGCACTGGGCCTTGGTTCTCTTTCCTAGGTCCTTCTGTTCCTCTAACCCCTGGGGATACGCCCATCCGAAAGAAAGAACCGCTCTTTGATGACGGGGATGACATCATGACTACCCTGGGCTTTGAAGACAGCCCCAAGGCAGGAAACAAGAAGACAGGAGAGGAGTAAGAGCGCTCATGAAGGGGAGCCCTGACCAGGCTGAGGCCTAAGGCCTGGGTGGGGGGAGCTCAAAGGTTGGGGCAGCATGGGAGCCCCACATCAGAGCACACCCCTTCCCCATAGCCTGTCCCACAGGGAAGGGCCGCTCCCTGCTCGCTCCAAGCTGGATGAACTGCTGGGTCGAGGCACAGCTGCCAAGCTCCTCACTCGCCCCGCCACTGGGGAGCGCAGGGAGTTCAAGCTGGACAAGAAGTATCAGAAGCCAGAGGGTGAGGCTGCCCAGAGGGTGGGAGGGGGGAGTCTGTACGCCCACCCCCTCTCCCATGACCCCTTGGGTTTGGTTTTTTTTTTTTTTAATTTATTTATTTCATGTATGTGAGTACACTGCAGCTGTCTTCAGACACCCCAGAAGAAGGCATCAAATCTCATTACGGATGGTTGTGAGCCACCATGTGGTTGCTGGGATTTGAACTGAGGACCTTCAGAAGAGCAGTCAGTGCTCTTAATCGCTGAGCCATTTCTCTAGCCCAGACCCCTTGGGTTTTGTTGTTGTTTTGTCTTGTCTTGTCTTGTTTTGTTTTGTTAAGATAGGATCTTACTGACTAGCCTGGAACTATTTAGACCAGGCTGGCCTTGAACTCATAGGATCTCCTGCCTCTGTTCTCCCAAGTGCTGGGATTAAAGACATGAGTCACCATTCCCAGTTTTTTCCTTTCTTTGAGACAGAGCATTACTCCAGGCTAGCTTTGGACTCAGGATAATCTTGGGCCAGCCTCCCAAGTGCTGGGGTTGTCAGTGGGAACCACCAGATCCTGCTCAAACACAGCTTTTCCACAGCCTCTGACGAAAGCGTCACTCTAAACACACGCTGCTGAACTCTGTCATGAGATCACCTCCCATGGCTGTCTCTGTCCCTGCCGTTTGACCTACGGCCACCACTTGTTTAGTTATCTTCCTGGGGCTGCACACACTGCTCGCTGACGAGCACCTGCCTAGTCGGCCAGCTCCTGTAAGGTTGGCCTTTCCTGTTCTCCATCATGTCCATGTCCTTACAGACAAGGAAGACAGCTGGGATGAGGAAATCCTCACCTTTGGAGCTTACCAGCCTACCGTGGCCTCCTCGGAGGGCCGCCAGTCCCGCAGGCAGTCAGTCAGGTAAGACCTCCAGGGAAGTCGGCCTCCATGACAGGTTTGTCCCTGAGGCCTTCTCCATCCCGCCCGGCAGCCATGAGTCTGCAGGTGCTGAAGGGAGAGGGAGGGCAGGAGCTCCCCAGGTAGGCCAGCGCCTCACTCCCACTCCTAGACACAGAAAAAAGGGAGGAGGTCCTGCTTTGAGTGGCATGACGGGCCGCTCCGTCACTCCGTGTCCCAGAGGAACCGCAGCCCAGGAGAATCGTGGCCACTGCCATACCCCCACGGCACACTCCTCATTTGCAACGGAAACGGAGCAGCAGTGGCTGAATTTGTCATTTTCTCTGAGCATATATGTTTGTTTAAAGATGATTTATTTCTTTTTCTTTTTTTTCTTTTTTTCTTTTTTTTCTTTTTTTTTTTTTTTTTTTTGGTTTTTCGAGACAGGGTTTCTCTGTGTAGTCCTGGCTGTCCTGGAACTCACTCTGTAGACCAGGCTGGCCTCGAACTCAGAAATCCGCCTGCCTCTGCCTCCCAAGTGCTGGGATTACAGGCATGCGCCACCACGCCCGGCTCTATTTCATTATTTTTATGTGTGTGGCCTGCATGTATGTGTGTGTACTATGCATGTACTGATGCCTGAGGAGATCAGAAGAGGATGTCAGATCCCCGCGCTTATGTGACAACTGATCTATGTTTTGAGACAGGCTGACCTCTAACTCGCTATATAGTCCAAGATGACTGTGAATTTATTGTCCTCCTACCTCTGTCCTGGCCAGAATGCAGGTGTGCAGCACCATGCCTGCTTGGCTGCGGTGCTGGGGATTGAACCCATAGCCTAGTATATGCGAGACAGGCAGCCTGCCCTTGGAGCTGTGCTCCAGCTGCAGCGGGAGTTTCATGGCTATTATTCCAGTATTTTCACATGAGGTCTTTGTAGCACAGGCTAGCCTTGAGCTTACAGCAGTGCTGCCTCAGTTCCCGAGTGCAGGGATAGCAGGAGTAAGCTCCCATGCCCAGTTTACTATGGGCCAGATATGCACCCCCTTAACAGCCAAGAATAAGGCTGAGAATGAGATGGGTTTCCTCCCCGTCCAACACCCTCCTCTTTGTCTTGAAGCAGGTTCTTGGGAGAAGGTGGCCCAGATTCTAAGGGCGAAACCCTAAGCTTCAAACAGAGCCCTCCGCCAGCTTCCAGTCCTGTCCACCCCAGGAAAGGAGGCGCTGACTGGTTGGGCCTTAAGGACGATGACCTGGACCTGCTGTCTCCCTCTCCTGTTCAAAAGGCCCCACAGGAAGACTCAGCCATGACACCCTCCCTCCTGCCTCCTACAAACCAGCCCTCAGGCCCAGAGCCACAGTCTGCCCCAACGGGGCTTCCCTCAGCAGCAAAGCCACCAGCCAAGGGTGCAAGGCCCTCTGTCAAAGTCAGCCAGGCCTCCTCACTGAGAGCATCTGAGGAGAAAGAAGATGACTGGTTGAGCCATGTCATATCTCAGAAGAAATCCCAAAATCTAGCCAGAGAGGAGCGTGCTGGGCCCTCTAAGGATCTGACCTCACTGGGGTCACTGGGTCAGACCCCTTCTAGCAGGTATGAGCTTGGGCTACTTTGGTTGGTAGAAAGGATTTGGCAGGGTCTGAGGGGCTAGCCTTACCCACCGTACCTGCTCCATTCTCTGGTAGAGATGCCGCTGTGGGCACTGATGCCAGCTGGGCCTTGTTTCTCTTCCTTACCGACATAGAAGGGGCTGCCCAGGTGCAGGCAGTCGGGCTGATAACCATTGGGCAAGAGAAAACAAAGGGTCTGAGGTAGCAGGGTCCACTGGCCCTTCCTCTGAGCAGAGGCCCTGTCCCAGCACCAAAGTGGCAAAGAGACCCACTGTGCCAAGTTGGTTTTTCTTTACCTTGGGTTAGAAGTGGCTGACGTGTGCATGGAGCCTCCCGTGTCTTCTAGGAAGTGTTTGAGCAAACACGGACACGGAGGGGCAGCTCCTGGGACCACAAGATGGCACAGTGAGGGTGGGTGGAAAGTGACCTTTGTAGGCAGGCAGGAAAAGGAGTTGACAAGGCTAAGTTCAGAGGAAGCAGAGACGGCCTTTAGCCGGGGAGGCAGGGGAGGGGGTGGTGGGGGTAGGGGGGTGGGGGGTGTGTGCAACATGTAAGGTCCTCACTTTGGGAGGGGGATGGTACGACGTGTAAGGTTCTCGCTTTAGGAGAGCAGCTTTGACTTTGCCCCGACACTGACACCTCAGGTGAGGCTATGTCCCCGAGAGGCAAGACAGAAGAGGAGGTGGTAGAAGAATGGCCTGGGGTGTGGAGAGGCTGTGAGCAGCACTGGAGCCCAGGCTGAGCAAAGCTAGATGAGCTTGAGCCCAGCTCCAGTGTGTGAGGCGCCCTTGTCGCTGTTACTGAACCATGGTGGATGCTGACGGGACAGCAGGCCGTGGGAGAGAAAGGCGGCCCACAGGCTCCAGGGACCATCCCCGAAAGAGTTCCAAGGAAATGGTGGGGACAGGCCTGGGAAGAGGACTGCCCTAAGCTTTAGGCTAGGAGCGCGTCTGGGACTGTCTGCCGCCCTCACACAGCCTTCACCTTCCCCCGGACTTTCCTCAGCCTGCCTGTTGCTGGCACTCCGGTCCTGGAGCAGGCCACTGCTGGAGAAGCCTCGAGACCAACTACACAAGGAATTGCAGCTGTCAGACCTGGTGTCACAGGGTATGTCCAAAGGCAGGGCTGAGGGTGTGAGAGGTAGAGGGGCCTGACCAGGCCTCCCTCTGTGGAGACAGACGGTGGATAGCTGTGCTGGACCCCAAGGTGGCTTATTGGCTCTGACACAGTCAGCATCTGTGCCTGGTCACCAGATGACAGCGCTGTCTGAGGGCACATATCATATCCTTTACCAAACTTCCAGTACAACATTGGCGGGAAAGACCAGCCCTAGCCGGTTCCACCCAGGCTTCCCAGTGGGCTCCTCTGCTTCCGCTTCCCCACCACCATCTTACCCAGAAGCTGTTGAGCACACCCTCATCTTCTTGTCCAGGTCGTCCATGAGTTGGGGCCAAGCCAGTGTTCTCCCTATAGATGACGCCAAGAGAGGGGCGGCCTCTGCCTCTGGGGACTTCTCTAGCAGAGGTTTGTTTCCACCTTTGCTTGGGGCTTAGCCCTGGGTGGGAGGGTACCTCGGGCTCCTCTGGGGACTCTGGAGGATGAGTGATAAGGGACTCTCCCTAGACCCTCCCTGGCACCAAGCAAGCTCTGCGGGCCTCTGAGCCTCCTGCTCTCTTCTCTGTTGTGACTTTCAGAGCCTACAGTTTACATTCCGCATTCCCAGGAACCTACGGGGCTCTCTGTGCCTATTCAGGTAGGGAAGGTGGACAAAGAGGTATATGTTGTGGGCCCAGAGAACAGTTCTCCCCTGCTCAGAGGCAACTAAGGATCTGGACTTGACACTCTGCTAGAGTATACAGCTATAGCCAGCAGGACATCACCTCCATTAGCACTTTCCTGAACTTTTAGCCTCACTGCTCCCGAGCGAGTTGGTAACTCAGCCAGCATCAGTAGGGAGCTGGAGACAGCAGCTATGCAGGAGGAGCTCGGGCTGCTCCAGTGGGAGAGCGTCAGCACAAGCTTGGCATGGTGGTGCACAAAGAGCACCATACAGTTGAGGTCGGCCTAAGACTACACAGTGCGGTCTGGCCCAGCCTGGCTTCAGGAATGAGGGGTGGTGCTCGCTCCCTAGAAGAGACCCTGCCTAGCATGTGCAAGACCCGGGGTTCAGTCCCCAGTATTGGGGGGAGAAAGGAATCTGTCTTAGTTACTGTTACAACCTGATCCTAGGATGGGGGTGACGGAGGGGGGTGCTGGGGCACAGGGGGGGGGAGGGAGGGGGGGGGGACAGGGCATGGTCTTTTGAAATCTCAAAGCCCACCTCCAGTGCCGTGCATCCTCTAACAAGGCCACATCGACTCCAACACGGTTACACCTCACAACCCTTCCCAAACAGTTCCACTAACCATGGCCCCAGTATATAAATATATGAGCCCTTGGAGGCCATTCTCATTCACAAACCACCACGCCCCACGTCACACACCCCTGTAATCCTAGTCGGGAAGACTGAGGTAGGAGGATCAGGTTTGATGCCAGCCTGGGCTATGGTTTTATGCCAGGCCAGCCTTCACTACAGAGTAAGATCTTATCTTAGAGAGAAGAAAGAAAAGTATAGATGTCCCCAGCTTCCCTGTCCCTGCATCTTTCTACTGCCTTAGCCAGGAATGTCGCTTCTGACACCCAGGCCTAGCAAGTATGACAGCTAGGATGTGTCCCCGGGCGGGAAACAGTGGGTGAAGGGCTTATTGGAGCCCACTGTCAACATAGGCCTTTAGGCCAACCTGATGGGCTAGGGCCAGAAGCTTTGTCACAGAACTGAGGCCACAGACATCTCCTCACTGAGGAGATATTCTTGTGGGGGCGGGGGGGGGGGGAGGGTGCTCGGTTTCCTGACTGGAGCTCACGGGAGCTCTGACTGCTTCCCTGCAAGGCAGAGGACTCACCCAGGTCCTGTCCTGCAGAAGCCACCTAGAGCAAGTGGCCATAAGCAGAGAACTTGAAGGCGGTGAGGCTCAGCAGGAGGCTCGTCAGCCCCGCCTCAGAACAGCTCTCATCCTCTCCTCCCGCACAGACCCTCCTCCCAGAGTCCATGCTGCAGAGTCTGCTGCCAGGCTCGGGATACCAGAAGCAGCTCCTGGCCGCCCAAGGGCAGCTTCAGAGCAGCACTGCCCAGCTTCAGGTGGAGCTGCTGCAGAGCCAGGCCAAGATGTCAGAGCTGGAGGCCCAGGTGAGAGCTGCAGCAAGGGCCACTGTCTTCTGGGAAGTGGTCGGCAGCATCCCCGGGAGGGAGGAGGCACCCCTGGGAGGGAGGAGGGACTGGATGCCCAAGCCTGGAGTCTGCTTGCTGAAGAACCTAGATGAACCATTGATTCATCTGTGCCTAGGTGCGGAAGTTGGAGCTGGAGCGGGCCCAGCACAGGATGCTGCTGGAGAGTTTGCAGCAGCGGCACCAGGCAGACCTGGAGCTCATTGAGGATGCCCACAGGTACCCAGGGGCTCCAGCCTTGGGGCCTGCCTGAGCTCAGGTTCAGATCCCCTCCCCGACCCAGGAGCACGCCCTTGTGCTCAGCGCGGCCCTCTAGGTGGGTGCTCTGTTGACAGGAGCCGTGTCAAGGTGCTAGAAACATCCTACCAGCAGCGGGAGGAGCAGCTCCGCAGAGAGAAGGAGGTGCTGTCAGCTCAGCACGCATCGTACTGCCGGGAAGCCGAGCAGGCCAGGGCCGAGCTCATAGCCCAGCACCAGCGGCAAACGGCCGCGGCTGAGCAGGAGAAGGACCAGGAGGTGGCCCGGCTTCGGGAGCTCCAGCAGTAAGGGCAGGAGGCAGGGGACTGGAGCGGGGAGTGGTTTCGTAAGGACCGGACAGATGGCAGGAAGGGGATGGGGCGTAGGCTTGCAAGGACTGGCTGGCAGGCAGCAGTGCCCATGAGACCGCAGTGTAGCTCTGTAGCCTGTCCACAGCCTCACCCTTCCCTATCCTGTTGAGATAAAGGCTCGAGGCTGAGCACACCAGTCCATTGACTCTCATGTGGGGTTCTACCCGCTCCTGGGATGGGAGGGTCTGGGAAGCCAAGCATGGAGCCTCTCTGGATGGGAAGGAAACTAAGACTCCTAAGGGCTCCGGAGGACAGAGCAGCCCATGGGCCAGCATGCAGGGTTAGGCACCCCACTTTCCTGCACTGGGAAAGACATAGGGAGCCTGCAGCATGGGAGCAGTCATAGACGAGAGAGAAGAGCCAGGGAAACTGAGGCAGTGAGGCTCTGCCTGAAGGAGGAAGAGGAGACAGTGCTCAGAGTGTTCCTTTCTTGCTCCCCGGTTTGTCTGTTGGGCGGTCCCCTCATAGTGACCCATGGCCTTCCTGGCCTCTGCCATTCCTCAGGGCATCCATCCTGGAGATGCGCAAGGACCATGAGCACCAGCTGCAGCGGCTGAGGATGCTGAAGGACCAGGAGGTCGAGGCTGTCACCAGCGCTACCTCCCATACGCGGTATGTACGGCCTGCTGCTATCCAAGGGTGTCCCGGCTGGCCCCGGGATGAGCCCTGACGATCCATCCCCAGGTCCCTGAACGGCATCATCGAGCAGATGGAGAAGTTCTCCAGCAGCTTGAGCACGCTGTCCTCCCGCGTGGAGGCCTCGCACCTCACCACCTCACAGGAACGGGAGCTGGGCATCCGGCAGCAGGATGAGCAGTTACGAGGTAGCCCCCCAACCCCCCGCAACTGGGACCCCCGTGTTGGGAAAGAGAGCAGGCAGTGACCCCTCGTGTGGCCTCCAGCCCTGCAGGAGCGGCTGGGCCGGCAGCAGCGAGACATGGAGGAAGAGCGCAGCAGGCTGCAGGAGGTCATCGGGAAGATGGAAGTGCGCCTAAGCGAGCAGAGCCGGCTCCTGGAGCAGGTGGGTCTGTCCTTCAGGGCCACAGGACGAACTCAGCCACTCTGCATTCAGTCCCAGCCAGTAGGCCACACCGTGGACAGCTGTTCTCTGACAGCCACTCAAGCACGCACGCAGTGGCCGAGGCATTGCTGTCTCTCCCTGCCTCTGTTTTTACCTTGACACCAGACGTCGGCAGCCAGCACCGGGCCATCCTACAGAGCCACCGTCCCTGAACTCCCCCTTCCTCAGACCTGTCTGTCGCATGAGCGGAGCCTGTGGCTCTGGGATGGACACACGTGCCTGCCGTCATCTAGCCCCTCCTGGGCACGGGCGTTTGAGCTCCCTCCGTGCCACTCACTGATGAACTAAGCCTTAGTCTTGTTTTGTTTTGTTTTATTTTTATATGCTTGGTTGCTTTGCCTTTGAGGCATCATATCCTCAGCAGCTAGAGTTACAGACGGCTGTGAGTCACTCTGGGATACTGGGAACTGAACCCCGGTCCCCTGAAGAGTTGGTGCTTTGAACTGCTGAGCCCCGACTTCAGCCCTAGGCCTAGTGTTTAATGAAGACTAAGCTTTCTGAACGTCTGCCCTCATGCGTGCAGACTGGGTTCCTCACACTTGAAGCTGCGAGGTGATGGGCTAGACCGCAGGCTCAGGGCAGAGCACTCCCAAACCTTCTCTGAGGTGCAGGGTGACCTGAGTACTGGAGCCTCCTAATTCAGAATTGCGGGAGCTGGACCTGGACGGCGCTCTCCTAGCGCTGGTCACTCCCCTAGCGCGTGTCCCTTCACATTGTTTTGGAAATGAGGGGTTTCTGACAGCAGGAGAGAAGCCAGATTGGCACAGCTTCTCTGGGACAACCTGGCCTGCTCCCGAGTGGGGAGCCAATCCCCAGCCCTGCCCTGGCCTTGCAGGAGCGCTGGCGGGTGGCGGCTGAGAAGTCCAAGGCAGAGTCAGCCCAGCGCACTCTGGAGGAGCAGAGGAAGATCATGGTCCAGCAGATTGCCATGGAGAGGGAGGAGCTGGAGCGAGCCAAGGTGAGTGGAGACCCACAGTGGGCTGCTGAGCCCACCGGCCCAGCCCCACAGCGGGCTGCTGAGCCCACCGGCCCAGCCCCACAGCGGGCTGCTGAGCCCACCGGCCCTGCCCCACAGCGGGCTGCTGAGCCCACCGGCCCTGCCCCACAGCGGGCTGCTGAGCCCACCGGCCCTGCCCCACAGCGGGCTGCTGAGCCCACCGGCCCTGCCTGAGGATGCTCTCACTGCCCTCACTGCCCCCACAGAGCGCCTTGCTAGAGGAGCAGAAGTCCGTCATGAATAAGTGTGGGGAGGAGCGGCGGCGCCTGGCGGCAGAGTGGGCCGAGTACTTCACACAGCAGAAGCTGAGTAAGGAGCGGGCGGAGCGCGAGGCGGAAAGGGCGATGCACGCAGACTCCCAGCGAGAGGGCACCATCATCAGCCTGACCAAGGTAGGGCCCAGAGCCCAGGACCAAGCACAGCCAGGGGGCCCTGGGTACCAAAGGTCCCAGGCCTGGGAACCAAGAGCACAGTATGCCAGCGGACAGTGGTCAGCAGCTCAGATAACTTGCCCTTTCTGAGCACCGTGCATATTTCTCTATTGGCTAGCTGGTTCTTCTGATTCAGATATTTAAATGAGGACACTGATATTCAGAGAAGCTGGACAGGACAATTTGTGTGGCTTTGCAGGAGCCTCCAAGCTTGGCCCCAGGCCTCTCTGGTCCATGTCAGAAGCCCCTTGCTCTACTGTCCTCTTCCAGAGGCGGGGCGGGGGATGCAGGGGCCCCAGTGGCTGTATAGCTCTGGATCAGTGATTGCAGCAATGGCTGCATTCTGCAGGAGCAGGCAGAGCTGACAGTTAGGGCCTGTGAGCTCCGGGCCAAGGAGGAGAAGCTGGTCGCTGAGAGGGAGGCTTTGGAGAGAGAGCGCCAAGAGCTCCGTCTGGAGAAGGACAGGTTACACAAGGCCAGCCTGCGCCTCCAGGCCCGCGCACAGGAGGTGGAGCACATGAGCAAGGTGAGCCTAGGCAGGGCTGCGGTACAAGCCACCCCGTGCTTCGAGCCAGCCCTGACCCAGGGGCCGCCCTGCAGGTAGCCTCCAAGAAGTATGAGGAGGGTGAGCAGGCCTTGCAGGAGGCCCAGCAGATGCAGACTGAGCAGCAGGGCCGGCTGCAGGTGGTCCAGCGGCAGCAGGAGTGGCTGCGGCAGCAGGAGCAGCGTGTGCACCAGGCAAGGCTCCAGTCCCCCCACCCCGTCCCTCCGGCCATCTTCCTTTCCGCCCACTGAGCCCAACTCTTTGGTATTGGCACAGGAGCATCTGAGCCTGGCTCAGCAGAGGCTGCAGCTGGACCGTGTGCGGCAGGACGTGCCTTCTAGCCTTCCGGGGCTGCCCTCGGGGCTGCCCTCCGGAGTTCAGGGCCCAGCAGCCTCCAGCCCGGATGGTAAGTGACTCGGGAGGGTGGGACACAGCCTGGAGCGGGAAGCGGCAGAATCTCCTTACCTGCTAAAGTCAGGGGCTGCTGCAAGCTCCTGGCTTGGGATTTTGTTTGAAAATATGATCATGCTTTGTTGCCCAGGCTGGATTCACACTCTGATCCTCCTGCCTCAGCGTCCTGCATGCTAGATTACAGGTGTGTCCACTGTTGAGCCATCTCTCTAGCCCCACCTTCCTTTTTGAGGGGAGTTTTTGTTTGTTTGTTTGAGACAGAGACTCATTCTGTAGCCCTGGCTGGCCTGGAACTCTCTATGTGGACCAGGTTGGCCTTGAAGTCAGAGCTTCTCCTGCCTCTGCCTCTTGCTGAGTTGAGGACTAACGAGCCACTGTTTCTTTCTGTTGTCAGGGTTTATTTTGTTCTTTGGAGTCTAACCTTGAAAACCAGGCAGGCCTTGAACTCAGAGTAATCCTGCTGCCTCTGCCACCCCATGCTGGGATTTCAGGTGTGCTCTGCCACCACAGGCTCCAAGTCCTCTCTGTTCCTTTTGTTTTTGTGTGGGTGTGTGCACACATGCACACGCAGAGCCCACAGGAGATTCCTGGCTGTTCTGCTCTAGCACAGTCTGTCTTGTCCTTTTGAAAAAAAATGCTGTGTGTAGGTTCTGTTCCCACAGAGGCCAGGGGACATTAGAACCCTGGCCCTGCAGTTAGTTATAGGAGGCGGTATTCTCCCGTGTACATGCCGTGAATGGAACCTGGCTTCTCTGGAAGAGTCCCCAGAGCATTGGCCCTGGTTCTTCCTGTGGGCAGTGTCAATGCAGGTCCTACAGGAAAAAGCCAGGCCCCTCAGTCCCCTGACATTAGCTCCTGCCTTTCTCCTCAGCTGTCCAGGCCCCTGCTCCCAGCACTCCTCAGTGTGGCCAGCCAGCTGCTGCCCAGGTGCCCACATACCTCCTTGCCAAGCTGCTGCTGCTAAAGCACACAGCAGAAGAGGTAAGCGTCCACTGGGCGGGGCCACGCTCACGTTCACAGCCAGCAGACGCCCTCCAGGGCCGCAGAAAGGAAGAAGAAAGGAGACATACTGGGGATACGGGAAGTGGTCAGATGCTTGTCGAGATTGTACAGGGCCCTGATTCGGTCCCCAGTGCTACCCCCTGTTGGAATTGACTTTGAAGCTGGACATGGTGGCACCAGCCTTTAATCCCAGTACTCAGGAGGCAAAGGCAGGCAAATCTCTGTGAGTTCTAGGCCAGTCTGGGCTACACAGTGAAACCTCCCACGGGGAAAAAAAAAAAAAAAAAAGAGGCCAACTACATACACAGCTTGTACAGCCCATTGTGGGCACAAGGGACTGCAGCGCCCCCTAAGCTGCAGATAACCTGGGACCGCATTGAGGACCGGGGAGCGCGTCCACATGCTGGGTTCACACTGAAGACTGCGTGCGTTGTAAGCATCCCCTCATAGCCCTGCACCAGGGCAGCCGTGCTCGGTCCAGTGCCCTGAGCTGAACCCTTTGTTTTTCACTTGCTTCTTTGGTTGAGATGGGATTTTTTCACTCTGTAGCCCAGGCTAGCCTTGGAATCCTCCTTCCAAGCTCTGGGATTATAGGTCTGAACCAGCACACAGACAGGAGATGTTCTCTCCAGTTTGCACACGAAGATACTGGGGCCTAGAGACAGGAGGTCATTGCTGATAACTTCCAAGGTTCTCAGGCCCTCTCTGGGACTGAGACCACAGCCTGTCTCCCTCCATGCCTCAGCTCCCACACACCCCTCCCACCTCCTAGTGCAGGCTGGCTCCTTGAGTATCAGGAGCCCCGCCAGTACACAAAAGTGCGAGCACTCTTCTGAATCTGCCTCACAGGACCACGACTTTCTGGAGAATGAGCAGTTCTTCCTGGAGACTCTGAAGAAAGCGCCCTACAATATGGCGTACCATTCTGCCTGAAAACGCCCCCTGCCTCCTCAGCCAGCATCTGGCCTGGAGCTCTCTCCACTGCTGAGCAGCTCCCATCTCCATGGGAAAGGCTCCGAGGGAAGTGCTGCCCTGCCCAGAGCCTGATTACAGATCTGTGTATAAGGACAGGGCGTCTGTGTGTTCTTCCCAGGCGCTCTGACCTGCAGCTCAGAGGGGCCAGGAACAGCAGACCATCTCAGCACACATTGCCCACTCTTGCCTCATAGCAAGACCCCAACTCATCACCACCTTCCACGGCAGCTCCTGGGGGTCCTTTGCCTGGGCTACTTCTGAGGCAGGGGCTTATTTCAGGGCAGTTGGGTCATACACCATGAACAGCCCTTACTTTCAATGAGAGGTCCTTCAAATGGGCATGGAGAGAAGAGAAGGGCCTTCTGGCTGAGTGAGTGGGAGGCCTGGCCAGGGACAAGGATGGCACCATGCCCAGATGAACTCTTGGACGTCAGTGCCTCGGCCTCTTCCAGCACCTCATCTCACCGTCAGGGAGCTCACACACCCATTACCTCCCCGTGACCAGCTAACTCAGCAGCAACACCGGCTTCCTCCGCCCCCTCCGGTCCCCACCAGAGGTGGGTGGGGAGCTGTAAGAGTAGAGGGCTGGGTGGAGAAGCAGAGGAGGAAGGGAGGTTGTGAGAGCTAGAGACTGCCTCAAGACTAGGAAGGAGCCCTGGGCCGGGCCACTGCCCCTCCAGTGTCTAGTGTGCCTAGACCCGCTAGTAGGGTGTCAGGAGAGGGCCCTCAGCGGGGCAATGGTCTAGCAGACCCGGGACTCAGAGTCTGCCATTGCTACACAGCAGCTTCCACTCGGGAGCTCTTCCTGCCTTCCCACCTGAGAAGGCTTGTCCACAGGGGCAGGTGGGAAGAGGAGGGGCACAGCGGAGGATAAGGCACCACTGCTCTGCTCCTCAGGGCCTCTCCGCAGGACCTGCAACCTTAGTGTCCGACCCATTAAACTGCTGTATTCGTTCAAGTTCTGTTTGGTTTTGCATCAACCCTGGGGCTGGACACCCTGGAGGAGAACGTCCTTCCAGAGTTCCTCCTGCCTCCCATCTGCCATGCTCCTAGTGTGTGGACTCTTAGAATCTGCCAGTGCCCCCTGGAATGTGTCCTTAATTATTAGAAATGATTGTCCTGGCTCTGCACTCAGGAGTCGGAGGGAATGAGACTGCCCCAGTTCAAGACGAGGTTGAGCTACAGGAAGTTCCAAGCCATCAACCAGGACTACAGAAGGAGAGGAGGCGCTCTCCTTCAACCCGGCACATGGGGGCAGGGCAGGTGGGCCTCTGAGTTTGAGGTCAGCCCGGTCAACTCAGTTATTGGACAGACCACCGCCGGCAGGCAGGGGTTTTTTATACATTAAAAACCAAACTCAGCCGGGCGTGGTGGCGCACGCCTTTAATCCCAGCACTTGGGAGGCAGAGGCAGGCGGATTTCTGAGTTCGAGGCCAGCCTGGTCTACAGAGTGAGTTCCAGGACAGCCAGAGCTACACAGAGAAACCCTGTCTCGAAAAACCAAAAAAAAAAAAACAAAAAAAAACAAAAAAAAAAAAACAAAAACTCACCGGGCAGTGGTGGTGCACGCCTGTAATCCCAGCACTTGGGAGGCAGAGGCAGGTGGATTTCTGAGTTTGAGGCCAGCCTGGTCTACAAAGTGAGTTCCAGGACAGCCAGGGCTACACAGAGAAACCCTGTCTCGAAAAACCAAAAAAGAAAAGAAAGAAAATGTGTTCAGTGAAGCAATCACAAATACATCATTATCATTTGGCACAGTAAAGCACAGAAACCATCCAAGCATTACAACTCTGAAAGATGATCAGTGGATCACAAACAGAACAGGTGACATCATTGTTAATAGAAATCATGGAAGTGATTTCACAACTTTGAAAGGATGTGTTCAGTGGGGTAGTCACCCTAGGCTAGTGGCATATTTCCAAGAGCGGGTTAGTAAATCTTTATGGTCAATGATTGTTTAACATCTAATGCCTGAATTTTTTTTTTATAAATCTTCAACGGATAACTATTTTAATTCTTTCTATTTAAGGCTTTGTTTGTTTGTTTGTTTGTTGTTTTTGTTTGTTTTGGTTTTGGTTTTTCGAGACAGGGTTTCTCTGTGTAGTCCTGGCTGTCCTGGAACTCACTCTGTAGACCAGGCTGGCCTGAACTCAGAAATCCTCCTGCCTCTGCCTCCCAAGTGCTAGGATTACAGGCATGCGCCACCACGCCCGGCTTATTTAAGGCTTTCTTGACCATATACCAAAGCCCACCTCCAATGACACACATGCAGCCTTATGAAATTTTATTGTTGGGAAAGTTTTTTTATCTATCATTCTATTATATAATTTTGTAAATGATTTATAAAGTAAAGCATTGGTTTCCCCAGAGATAAAGGTCATGTTAGTGACCCCATCTCAAGGGATGGTTTCTTACCCATTCATTATTCTTGCTTAAGATCTTGGCCTAGGCTGATAGAACATGTAAATAAAAAAAGGAAGAAAACAAAAGCCATGAGAACTGTGGCTCAAATTTTTGCTCCAGCCAAGAGTTCCACAACTGTTTCCAGGAGACCTCCTCCTTTTGAAGTCTATCACCTCAGTCTGTGGAACTTGTCACACAGATTCTACTGGGGTTGGTGTGGGAACTCCCCAAAACATTGGTCTTCCTAGCGGTGAAGGAAGCTGAGGCAGAGTCTGAACTCAGCTGGCTCTGCTAGTGACTCATGAGATCCCAGCTCTCGGAGGCTGGCTGGAGGCTCGAGGGTTAGGAGAGTCTGCACTGCACTGAAAGAGTTTGTCTCATAAAAAGAATAAATGATGCCGGGCAGTAGTTGTGGATGCCTTCAATCCCAGCACTCAGGCAACAGAGACAAGCAGATCTGAGTTCAAAGCCAGCCTGCTCTACAGAGCAAGTTCCAGGATGACCAGGCTACACAAACTGTCTCAAAAGCCAATTTGAAAACCCACTGAGACTGATCAAGGATCCAGAGAGAGCAAGAGTGAGAGTGTCCGAAGACTGCCACGCAGGGGAAGGGGCAGAGGGCAGAACTGCACTTGACAGCGTGAGGGGCACCGGAAGTGCTTCCAGGGACTTTGACATGTGTCAGCAAGATGTGAAGAGGAACTCAAATCTCTGGCATGAGACAAGGTGGTGCCATTATATACCTGTAATCGCAGCATTCGGGAGGCCTGAGGAAGTGGGGTGGATCTGGGGCAGAAAGACTGGGAGGAAAGGGAAACTGGGGTTCTGGATATAATATACAAAAAAGAATAAAAAGGATTGTTAGGAGTTCAAGGCTAGCCATACTACAAAATAAGTGCCAAGGTAGGCAGGGATATATAGTAAAACCCTAGATCATTTCAAATTAATATTGTTGGAGCCATTGCTTCCAGGCAGGACATGTGTGAGTCCATGTTAGGCCTCTCAAACAGCCGAAATACAAGCAAGCCCCTCTCTTCAGAGCTTCCCAGACAGGGAGACTCAGAACAAGCTACCTGGCCGAGCAGTGAGCCTCCACCCACTCTGGCGACACCGTGACTCTTCAGCGGTACGAGGGCAGAGTGAGGAGCTGGACAGGCTCATATATAAGAGGGTTCAGAAAGGAAAGGCTAAAACAGCAAGTGAGACCATATAAACACGCTGCAAGTGTTCAGTTCCCCTGACTCAGCAAGAGCCCTTCACTGTGCACCCACGCAAGGCTGGGCTCTGGTGCCCGACCTGTGAGCTCCCACACCTCTCAGACAGCAGCTTCTCACGACTGGAGGAATTAGAAGTGATGGTGAGAGGCTTAGCTCGCTGGGAGCTGTGGAATTTAAGCTGTGGCCATTTCTGCTGGATATAAAGACCTCATTGCATTTCACTGTGAGCGCAAGGCTCAGACTTCTGCTAGCCAGCCGTCATCAACCTGGATTTGGGATGTCAGGACTTCCTGGAGGGAGTGCTTCAGGACAGGCAGGTCACAGAGGGAAAAGACACAACAGCACTGCAGACACCCTGTGATCTGCTGAGACGCTGAGGGAGTAAAGCCTTGCTATACTGGAAACGGGTTCTAGGGCAGAAGGGCTGTGGTTGGGACAAAAGCGGTAGAGATCACTAGAACTATAAATTGGAGATGATCAAGAGATAACAGATACACCAAGGTGCAAATCCTCCTAATAAACCTATGAAGCCAGCACTATTATTACCTGGTTTATTCCCAAATCTGACTCCAGAATCCTCCTCCATCAATCCCTGTGTCAGGGGCAGAGGAAGCTGAGTGAGATCCCTGGGGTCAAAACCCATAGTTGTTCTTGGAGCTACACTAGTGCTCCCTAGTGGCAGCTTTAGGCCCTGCGCGGTTCAACAGGTATCTTCCCGGCCTGCACCACCAGACCTCTTAGGTTTGAGCTAGCGGGAAGACGGTCCCGGGGCTTTCAGAATTAAGTCAGGAGCTTGAGGCCGCGGGGCGGAGCCTCCTGCGGGGCGGGGCGGGGCGGGAGCGGAGCCTCCCGCGGGGCGCGCAGGCTTCTCTCCGGCCACCTCTGTCTGGGTCCTACGGGCGTCTTTGGCGACCTGGGGGGGAAAGATGGCGGCGCCCTGGTGGCGTGCGGCGTTTTTCGGAATTGGGAGATGCCGGGGCTTCAGCACCTCGGGTGAGTGGTGTGGGGTTGTGGAGCTCTTGGCCTCTGTAGCTCCAGTCGTGGCCCTAAGCCGGCGTGACGCCCCCGTCTGTGCCCGCAGCCTCCCTCAGCCGCCGGACACCCCCGCTCGGGCCCATGCCCAATGAGGACATTGACGTGAGGAACCTGGAGCGGCTGGAGAAGTACCGGAGCTTCGAGCGGTACCGCCGCCGGGCGGAGCAGGAGGCGCGCGCCCCGCACTGGTGGCGGACCTACCGCGAGCATTTCATGAAGGAGACAGGTGCGGGGGCGATGGGCTCGGAGCTTGGCGGGCTGGAGTCCCGCTAGCGTATTCTCCCCCAACTTGGACCCTGTGTGCCCCCGGAACGAGGAGGACCTGCCTGCCCCCCAGACATGTAGTTCTGAATCTAAACGTCCATGTGACATATGCATGGTTTAATCTTGTCTGTAAAACTGAGACTCGGCAGGTGTTGGAGGCCAGGCACTTAATCGCAGCGTTTAGGAGGTAGAGGCAGGCGGAGCTCTTGACTTAGGGGCTAGCCTAATCTACACCGTGAGTTACAAGACAGAGCTGCACAGAAAAACCCTGTCTCGAGGGTGGAAGTAATAGTATGGAGTATACGGTGCACTGCTTTGCCTTTTGGTTTTTGTTGTTAGAGATAGGGTCTTTATTGGCCCAGGGTGGCTTTGAACTCACTTTGTAACTGAAGCTGACTCTGATTGCCTTGTTCTGCCTCCCAGTTACTGGGATTGCAGCTGGAACCACCAAGGCCTGGCTAGAGGCTTGGGTCTCTATAGACCAGGCTGGCCTCAACCCACAGATCCACCTGCCTCTGCCTTCCAAGTTCTGGAATTAAAAGCGTTTGCCACCAGCTGGAGTCCCATTTCTTGAGGGACTAAATTTGCCTGAAACTATTACTAACTACCCAAGATTTAGGTGTGTTCATGACCACCTTTGAATCACCTTTTTCTTTCCTTTTCTTTTTCTTTCTTTCTTCCTTTCTTTCTTTCTTTTCTTCTTTGTTGTTGTTTTTGTTTTAAGATAGGGTTTCTCTGTGTAGCCTTGACTGTCCTGGAACCCACACTGTATGTAGGCTAGGCTGTCCTTGAACTCAGAGATCTGCCTGCCTCTGCCTCCTGAGTGCTGGGATTTAAAGTGTGTGCCACCACTGCCCAGTGTTATCTCAGTCAGGGGTTCCTACCCACCCTTGACCATTCAGTTCCCAGATCCTAGACACAAAGCCTCAAGAAGCACTGGAGCTGGGCCCATGTCTACTCTCTCCTTCCCTGCCAGAAACCCCTTGAACCAAGGAGATATACAACTTGCCACGTTTCTCCTTGGTCACTCTTTTTTCGAGACAGGGTTTCTCTGTGTAGCCCTGGTTGTCCTGGAACTCACTCTGTAGACCAGGCTGGCCTCGAACTCTCCTTGGTCACTCTTACTCCAGCTGGAGAGCCCTCATAACTAGTTTTCACAATCCCTTACACCACGGTGTCTTCTCCTCTGTGTACCTTCTCGCTCTCCCTCTTAGTCCCCACCTCAGACACCCAGCCCGGGAACCAAAATCCCACCCGTGCCTCTCCTGCCCAGCTGTAGGCATCATTATTCACCAATCAGGGATAACAGGGGTGGGAGGGTTACATAGCATCACTTGTGTCTAGGGTCTATGTGAGAATCCTCCCTGGGGACACCCAGAGCCAATATTTAGGCATTACAATACACAACCACAAACCTCCGTAGCCCAGCACCTTTTGATTTTTTTTAATTTTTTTTTTTTGGGGGGGGGCGTTTCGAGACAGGGTTTCTCTGTATAGCCCTGGCTGTCCTGGAACTCTGTAGACCAGGCTGGCCTCGAACCTAGAAATCCGCCTGCCTCTGCCTCCCAAGTGCTGGAATTACAGGCGTGTGCCACCACGCCTGACGCCCAGCACCTTTTGAGTCATTTTAAAGGTGAATCTGATAACCAGTTAGAAAGTCCATCTGCCTCAGTTTCCCATGCTGTGACCTAGTCTGGGGTCCAGACGCCACAGTTTTACCTTATATGTGATTTGCTTAATAGCTGAATTCTATTTAGTTCTGGGAAGCAGGCTGCAGAGGTTAGCTTTGTGGGTCAAAGGACTAGTTCTGTCCTTTCCCGGAGTGGCAGGATGACGGAACCAGATAAAGACAGGCCGCTCAACAGTGATATTTGACTTGGAGCCGGGGTTGGACCAGTCAGGAAAGTGTCAGAGCATGAGGCTCGCCCCTGTCCACACAGAAGCCAGGTATAACGTCTTCTTCAGACAGAGCGGGAGGTGTTAGGCTACAAATGTAGCCTTGTTTGTTTGTTTTATTGTTTTTGTTTTGTTTTGTTTTGTTTTTTCGAGACAGCCCTGGCTGTCCTGAAACTCACTCTGTAGACCAGGCTAGCCTCGAACTCAGAAATCCACCTGCCTCTGCCTCCCAAGTGCTGGGATTAAAGGCATGTGCCACCACCGCCCAGTCAAATGTAGCCTTAAGTTCCCCAACCTGGGTGAGATGAGGCAGGCTGAGGCAAGGAGACGGGGTTCCCAATCTCCTGGGCGTCTAATTGCCACTAGAAACTACAGGTGTTTTGACCCAGGGGGCCTCGAGGGCCTGCGATGAGCTTGGGTGGGGGGGCAGGGACGGGAGTCTTCTGCTTAGCTGAGGGGCCAGTGTTCGGTGGGACACTTAGGTGGTGCAGCTCTGCAAGAGGAAGGCTTGTCCTTACTTTTTATTGATGGTGAAAATGGATGCATACAGCTACTCAGGGTGGAACAGAGATTAAACACCGGTTGCTGGAAGGAATATCCAGGAAGTTTCATTGTCTAAACCCTTGGGGCCAGCCCATCTAGATTAGCATGGAGAACTGTGGTCTGTGCTATGTGACTAATGGCCACCATCCGCATTTGGAGTGTCCTCGTACTCCAGGAACCAGGTCAGGAGCAGATGAAACGCTACGTCTCAGATGTGAGAACACCAGGGTTTCTATTGTTTTTGTCTTTTTGAGACAGGATTTCTCTGTGTAGCCCTGGCTGTCCTGGAACTCACTCTGTAAACCAGGCTGGCCTCGAACTCAGAAATCCGCCTGCCTCTGCCTCCCAAGTGCTGGGATTACAGGTGTGCGCCACCACTGCCCGGCTCTACACCAGGGTTTCTAAATCCATTCAACCTTCCCGGATTTTGTCTGGTGACACAGTTCCACGTGCCCCACAAGGGGCGGCCTAACACGCAGATCTTTGGAGCGCATTGGCCAGCTAGTCTAACCAATCATCAAGTTACAGCTTCAGTGAGAGAGACCCTGTCTCCAGAAAAAAAAAACAAAGCCAATACTGAGAGCCAGCCATGGTGGTGCGCGCACACCGGTTTTTTTGGTTTTTTTTTTTTTTTTAATTTATTTATTTTATGCATGAGTACACTGTAGCTGTCTTCAGACACTCCAGAAGAGGGCATCAGATCCCATTACAGATAGTTGTGAGCCACCATGTAGTTGCTGCGAATCGAACTCAGGACCACTAGAAGAGGAGTCAGTGCTCTTAACCGCTGAGCCATCTCTCCAACCCTCACAAGCACATAACCTTTAAGCACTCAAGATGCAGAGGCAGGCAGATCTCTGAGTTCCAGGACAGCCAGGGCTACCCTGTTTGGGAAGGTGGAGGCAGTGTGGAATGAAGGGCATTGGAGCGAAACACTTGAATCTCTCGCGTCCACACAGACGGACATCCCACAACCGCATACACATTTAAGGACGCAGATCTGAAGTGAGGATATGGCCGTGCTTACCAGAGTGTCTGTCCTCTCTAGATCCCAAAGACAAAGTCGACATTGGGCTGCCTCCACCCAGAGCCAGTCGGACCCAGAAGCTCCTGGAGCGCAAGCACGTTCTCCGGGAGCTTCGTGCCAACGTGGAAGAAGAACGGGCAGCGCGCCTGCGCACGGGTGAGCCTCCCAGAGGAGGGGCCCCCGGTGCAGCCTCTGCAGGCTGTGTCCGAACGGTGTCGTTCCTCCCCAGCTAGCATCCCACTGGAGGCAGTGCGGGCCGAGTGGGAGAGGACATGTGGACCCTACCACAAGCAGCGTCTGGCTGAGTACTATGGCCTCTACCGAGACCTCTTCCACGGTGCCACCTTCGTGCCCTGGGTCCCCCTACACGTGGCTTATGCCGTGGGAGACGAGGACCTGATCCCGGTGTATCATGGCAACGAAGTGACTCCGACCGAGGTACTGGCCCTGGGCTCTTCTCCCTGCCTTGTGCACAGCTGTCATGGCGTCACAGGGTCTGTGACTTCCTAAAAATCACAATCACGAAAGAGCCCTCAGTGCCTGTTCTGTGGCCAGCCACGGTCCTTGGCACATGGTCCTATAGTTCCGCTCTGAGAACAGCAGCTCGGCAGCAGTTCAGCAGGCTTCGTAGACATCTCTTTCCCTGTCGCGTGTGAGGAGCTATTGGGGTCCTGGTTCGAGTCGGGGTGCACACTCCTTTCTCCAGGGCACCTGTAAGCTCCAGCCCTCTACAGAGAAACCGCACCCTGGTGAGGGTGAGCGCTCCTATGATCTCTCCCTTAGGCTTGCCTGGCCCCAGAGGTGACCTATGAGGCAGACAAGGATTCCTTGTGGACGTTGCTGTTCATCAACTTGGGTAGGTGTTTGGGGGTCACCTGGCCTCCAGCCCCCCCACCTCTCCCTCTCCTGGGCCTGATCTCAGGGATCTGGGCAGGGCAGCATGCTTCTGCTCTGGCTCCTATCTGTGGTTACCTGTTTCTGTGCAGACGGACACCTACTGGAGCCGGATGCGGAGTATGTTCACTGGCTGCTGTGAGTATCGACGGGAAGCCTGCTAGGGTGTCCCGGCAGGTCCTGGAGATGGCAGGCCCTGGGACTCAAGAACGTACTTAACACAAGTACAGGAGAGAATGGCAGAAGCCAGTGTGGTATTGGATGCCTTCTTTAACCCAGCACCCAGAGGCATAGACAAGCGGGTCTCTGTTCTGTGAGTTTGAAGTTACGACAAAATGGGACCCAGTCTAAAAAAAAAAAAACAATGCAGTCAGCCCTGGCCAGGCCACACAAGCCTCTTCATCGCTCTGAGATATTTTCTGTCCTGTGAGACTGCTGCTGCTGCTGAATGCTTTACCTGTGGGTAGGGAGTGTGTGTGTGTGTGTGTGTGTGTGTGTGTGTGCGCGCGCGTGTGTGTATACGCATGCATATGTGTGCACGTGCTTTGTCAGACAGTGGAGAAAAGGACCAAAAGCCGCTCATGGTGGCACTGGCACCTCCAGACACTGGGCCTGTGGGTGTTGCTGCCCTGAGCAATCCTTGTTGGCTTCAGCTCTGAGTGCAGGCAGGGGGCAGAGGTCACACAGGTGCCCTGGGCTTTGTGAGCCCCTGTAACTGAATCTAGTAATGCGAGCTGGCCTGTGCCTTCCCCTACGCCCTCAGCTACAGCAACCAACATATTAGCAGGGTTCTTGGGGTTGTGGCAGGTGAGAGGGTACAGTGACTACGGCAGCATCAGGCTCTGCAACACGGAGAGAGAAGCAGCCAAAGGAGGTGTGGCTTTCTGACCTAAATGATGGGCAGGCGTCTGCTTCCCATGTGGAGAGAGCCAGCTGCTCCTCCAGCCAGAGGGAGTCTTGTTTAACAAATACCAGTAAATGCAGAAGAGCCCAAGGGTTTCTCTGGAACTCACTCTGTAGACCAGGCTGGCCTCAAACTCAGAAATCCGCCTGCCTCTCTGCCTCCCAAGTGCTGGGATTACAGGCGTGCACCACCACACCCGGCTTCAGTCTTTTCTTCTTATTTCAGATTTAATGTTATTCTATCAGTCGGGAGGTGGTGGTACACGGTACACGGAACATGGTGCCTTTAGTCCCAGCACTTGGGAGTTAGAGACAGGCATGAGGTCAGCATGGTCTACAGAGTGAGTTCCAGGACAGCAAACGCTACACAGAGAAACTCTGTCTTGAAAAACAAAACAAATATTCCATGTGTATAAGTGTTTTACATGTGCACCACATGCGTGCCTGTGCCCGTGGCTCTGGATTCCCGGGGAATTGCAGGTGGTTGTGAGCCTCAGTGTCGGTGCTGGAAATGGAACCCGGGTCCCCTGACGGAGTAGTCAGTTCTCTTAGCCACTGAGCCATGCCCAGCCCCTCTCCGGTTTCAGAACCACAACTGCCCCCGTCCCTGAGGTCCTGGAGGTCGGCTTGTGGTCATCAAATGCAAGAGTGTTTGGGGCCTGGCCCTGGGCGTGACTGCCAGTGGGTGCCACACTGGGCATGGCAACTAGTGGGTCTTTTCCTCCTACCAGAACCAACATCCCAAGCAACAGGGTGGCTGAGGGACAGGAGACCTGTCCCTACCTGCCCCCCTTCCCCGCTCGAGGCTCTGGCTTCCACCGCTTCGCCTTCTTGCTCTTCAAGCAGGACAAGCCGATCAACTTCTCCGAGGACGCCCGTCCCTCACCCTGGTGAGCCGCGCCCGTTTGTCCCCTGAGCCTCGAGCCTGCTCTCTGGGAAGGCGGCTCTTCCTCCTCCTGGTCCAGGTCTTGTGCAGCAGCAGTCCGCATGCTGGGGGGACTCCAGGGGCTTCCCAGGATTGCGGGCCGTGCTCCCTCCTCTCAGATGCTGCCTGTCTTCCTCACAGCTACCAGCTGGCCCAGAGGACCTTCCGCACTTTTGATTTCTACAAGAAACACCAGGAAGCCATGACTCCAGCTGGTCTGGCTTTCTTCCAATGTCGCTGGGATGACTCTGTCACCCACACCTTCCACCAGCTTCTAGGTAAGGGCTTGGTGTTCAGGCAGATCTGAGGGCAAAGGCCTTTCCGGCCACGCCAGGAGGTGGAAGCAGGGTGGGGAGTCCCTGGCAGAACCAGCCTCACATGAAGGACGGAGGCCAGGTCAGCAGGGGTCCCCCGTCCCCTCACTCTTGTTGCAGATATGCGGGAACCTGTGTTTGAATTTGTACGGCCACCCCCTTACCACCCCAAACAGAGGCGCTTCCCCCACCAGCAGCCCCTACGCTACCTGGACCGATACAGGGACAGTCACGAGCCCACCTATGGAATCTACTGAGACACGGTACATTCATCTCAGGGTGAACTGGCACAGCTGGAAGGGCACCAGGAGAGGCATCTGCAGCCAGCTGAGACAGCCCCTTGCTGGCCTCTCCCAGCAGACCCAGGGGCTTGTTGTGAAGGTGCTTCGATTATATGTGAATAAAATGTTTTTTCCTGATCCAATCTGTATGCTCTTATGGACACCCAGAACCCTTTTAATGAACCTATACTGCTCCGTGGGAGAGAGGGTGCCCTGCGGCCTGGTAACTGGGGATATGCATAAAAATAAACCTTTACCCAGCCTGTAATCCTTGTGAAAGACCCCCCAGGAATCAGAACTTCCTCTAGGAGGCAGACCTGCCCCTGGGCTTGGGTAACCCTGTCAGACCTAGCAACAGCTTGTTTCGGACTTTAGCATAAGTCCGCTCCAGCCAAGGCCTGGGGCCCCCACTGAGGCTAGTCTGCCTGTGCCAAAGGATAGACCTTGTAGAAACAAGTCAGTGATGCCTACTCGGTTAGAAAACAAACGTGATCTGATTCGCAGGGACCCTGGGACCCCCATCTCCCTGCTCAGCTATAGAGGAGATGATAGTCACCTGACTTAGGGTTTTACTGCTGTGAACAGACACCATGACCAAGGAAACTCTTATAAGGACATTTAATTGGGGCTGGCTTACAGGTTCAGAGGTTCAGTCCATTATCATCAAGGCAGGAACATGGCAGCATCCAGGCAGGCGTGGTGCAGGAGGAGCTGAGAGTTCTTCATCTCAAGGCTGCTAGGAGATTGCTTCCAGGAAGCTGGGGGGAGGGTCTTAAAGCCCACACCAGTGATACCTCCTCCAGCATTTAGAGCCACAACCTCTGAATAGTGCCACTCCCTGGGCATATACAAACCATCCCATGACCCTATGAAATGGGGTGCGAAAACAGCTGGGAAACCAGGCAAAGGCTGGGCTGGTGACTTAGGAGGGCCTTTGGAAAGGGAGGTGTTGGGCTGGAGAGATGGCTCAGCAGTTAAGAGCACTGTTTGCTCTTCTAGAGGTCCGGAGTTCAATTCCCAGCAACCACATGGTGGCTCACAGCTATCTGGAACGGGATCTGATGCCCTCTTCTGGTGTGTCTGAAGACCGCTACAGTGTACTTACATATAATATACATAAGTCTTTTTAAAAAAAGTTTTATTCTTATTCAGATAGCTGGAGCCAGAGTCCACAGGCCACTAGGAGCTGCCTAGAGAGACCTTATCAAGTAAAGGATAAGAGGTCTCTTAAAAAGGCTAAATGGGGCTGGAGAGATGGCTCAGCCGGGCGTGGTGGCGCACGCCTGTAATCCCAGCACTTGGGAGGCAGAGGCAGGCGGATTTCTGAGTTGGAGGCCAGCCTGGTCTACAGAGTGAGTTCCAGGACAGCCAAGACTACACGGAGAAACCCTGTCTCAAAAAAAAAAAAAAAAAAAAAAAAAGGCTAAATGGGTTTTAGTAACCAGAAATTTCCATGCCATTTTTTTTTTTTTTTTTTTTTTTTTTTGAGACAGGGTTTCTCTGTGTAGTCCTGGCTGTCCTGGGACTCACTCTGTAGACCAGGCTGGCCTCGAACTCAGAAATCCTCCTGCCTCTGCCTCCCGAGCCATTATTTTAAAAGAACTAAAATTACACATTTCAGGGGAGATTGACCCCAATGCCTAAAATCCTGTTCCAGCAAAAAAGCCACGGTCCTGGTGAGGCACTTTTACCAAGCATGACCAGGCTCCATGCCAGACGACTTTCGCTCCCATTTACACTGTCCTGGAAAACATGCCAGAGACAACTGACAGCCTGGGCATGGTGGGGTTCCAAGCCTCGAAGGCCAGATCCTCAGGAGGAGCGGGGATAAGGGTCTAGAGAAGGAACATAGGAGTATCCGGGTGAACTAAAGGGAGCCGTGCCCCAGCTCCCAGTGCGTCAGAAGGCGGGTAAGGGTGACTTGGGGCCCTGCCAAGGAACATTCTAGGCCACCAGAGTGCAGCGTACTGCCGCGACTTCCTGGACTGTCCTTCCGCCCTTCCCTAGCAGTCGCATCAGTAGTAGCATCTGTCCCTTTAAGAAGTCTGCACACCGGGCCTCCCTTCCGCCATGGCTGCTCAGCTGCTGGAGGAGGACCTGGTGACTTCTTGCTCCATCTGCCTATGTCGCTACCGGGACCCGGTGACGCTGCCCTGCGGGCACAGCTTCTGCGGGAACTGCATCCAGGATTCGTGGCGCCGCTGCGACAAGACGTGTCCCGAGTGTCGCCAGCCCTTCCCCGAGGGCACCAAGCTGTCCCGTAACGTGGCGCTGAGCACCTTGCTGCAGGCGCTGCCCGCCGCCATCCCGCACCCGGAGTCCGCCACAGGCCCCAAGGCTCGCTGCCCGCGCCATGGGAGGCCGCTCGAGTTCTTCTGTCGCACGGAGGGCCTCTGCGTGTGCAGCGCGTGCACGGTGCACAACTGCAGCCACCACGAGCGAGCGCTGCTGGACGTGGAGCGCCGCATGCGCGAGGTGCGGGAAGAGCCTCCCTCCCAGAGGGCGGGGACTGTTGGTGGCCAGGGCCAGGGGCTGCAGCAGAAGGCTGCGGGTTCCCATAGGAACCCAGAGGGCATGTGCACCTGACTGCCACGCAGCTCTCCTCTGAATAAAGTAGAGCCAGAGTGTTAGGCCAGGGCTGGCAGCCCCGTTCGCTAAGGTGGCCAGCATTCAGTAAGTGTGCTTTCTGTCCTTCAGAGACTGAAGATCTACTCAAGGGTCAGATAGTGTCTCAACAAACCGTGAAAGTTTCATTCTGTAGAGACAGCAGGGCCAGCCTGCTTAAGAGTGAGAGGTGCTAAGCTGGGCGTGGTGGGGTGCACGCCTGTAATCCCAGCACTTGGGAAACAGAGGCAGGCAGATATCTACGTCCGAGGTCAGCCTGGTCTAGAGTGAGTTCCACGACAGCCAGGACTACACAGAGAAACCCTGTCTCGAAAAACCAAAAAAAAAAAAAAAAAAAAAAGAGTGAGAGGCGCTCTTTAGGTGACTCCTCAAGAGTGAGGAAGTGCCAGCCAAAGAGGAGGTGACAAGTGCCTAGGAGCAGAGATGATGGGCAGGGGACAAGTTCCCGAGATCTGCAAACAGGCTTTCCAGGTCACACCATGATGAGCTGCAGGGTGGGCGTGACTCTTCCTCCAGGGATGTGCAGAGCCTCCGAAAGCCTGAGACAGGGCGATGGTGTCATCAGATTTCCGCTTTCTGGAGTCTGAGCCGCAGCTGGGGTGTGGAGGGGGTAAGGGATGAGGGATAAGAGGAAGGGGGTCACAGCTGCAAAGGGAAAGAAATGAGTGGGAGCTGGCGCCCAGTGGAGAGAGTAAGACAAGGGTGTCTGCGGGAGACCGGCTGCGTGCTGAGGGTGGGGAGGGAGGGGCTGGTTTGGGATATGCCCTGTGTGGATGCAATGGGGTACAGAGACGAGGGGGCCACAGGCATCTGCTGAGAGCTGGGAGGAGAGGTGGGCAGCAAGGGAAAAGCCAAGTTTCCTAGAAGGAGTGCAAAGGTGTTGGGCCGCGGAGCCCGAGATTACATCCTGACAGAGCTACAGAGATGGCGGCCAGGGCACAGGCAGTTACAGAAGGGAGAGTTCTCCAGGTGTTCCACACTGCAGAGACATTTCAGTTAAAGGCAAAAGTGACCATGGAATTGGCATGGTGATGGCCTGTGCCCTTGCCCATGGCAAGGAGGAGTGACTGAGGAGCCTAGCGGCCGGTGGAGGACCAACACGGGGAGGGATGGAACCTGGGGATAGGATAGATGCTTGGAGCCAGTGACAGGGCCAGGGTAGGGTCCAAGGGTAAGTGGCAGAGACAGAAGGGAAGAAAGGGAGTTTCAGGGGGTTGAAGGGTGAGCCCTGGAACTGCCGAAGCCCCAAGGAGGAAGGCTGAGGCTCTGCCGCCGGTGACGAGTGCCGGAAAGACCAAGTTGGGTACAAAAACCAGCGTCGGAGGTTAGAAGCCCACGGGACGGAGGACACCTCAGCCAGAGGGCTCATGCTCCAGGGGACAGAACTGTGCTTGGGAGGAGAGGACATGAGGCACAGGATGCCCAAGGGCTGGCAGACACCTGGCAAACAAGAGACCCTGTCTGGAGACAGAGGGCACGGACTGACACCTGAGATTGCCCTCTGACCATAACTGGCATGAATGCATGTACCCACACTTCCATAAACACAAATATTTAAAAAAAAATAAGTTAGCTGGCGTGGCGGTATCTGCCATTAATTCCATCACTCGAGAGGCAGAAGTGGACAGAGCTCTGTAAGTTCAAGATCAGGGTGGTCTACGTGGAAAGTTCCAGGCCAGCCAGGGCTACACAATGAGACCCTGTCTCAAAGCAACAATGATAAGGGGCCTCAAGTCAAACTCAAAATGGCGTTGGAAGGAGCGAAAACGGGTCGCGAGACTCTTAGCCAGATTAAACATGGGCGTCAAGCCCCAGAATGGTGTTCCCCCTCCTATAACAGCACATGTTGGTCTCCAGGGGAAACAGAACTCAACCAAGTGATGATAATAATGTCTTCCCTCTGGACTCTGAGGAGCTGAACTCGTCACTGGCCAGACAACTCTGCCCGGGCTCTGTAAGCCAGCGTTACCGCTCGCTTTCCCTTGTGGCCGGGGATAGAGAGGAGGTTATGGGCCTAAGAAGGTCTTCCCGGGTCACTCAACCTGCAGGACGCAGGAGTGAGACCAGAAGTGGGGTCTTCGACCCAAGACTTCCACCGTCCTCATATAGTATCCTGCTCCCTGAAGAGAAAGGTCCCTGTCCAGGCCTCCCGGGACTCTGACCTAGTCCAGGCATTTTGCAAGGCCGTTACCATCAGGGCCCTGAGGAGAGCACCCAGCCCCTGATTGATGGTGGTGGCTTGAAGGTGATAACCGATCCTAACCCTCTCTTGTCGCTTGCCTTCCGGATGGGTGCCACAGGACCAGCTGAGGGCTAGAGTCCTGGCTACCCGGCAACAGGTCGCGGAGGCAGAGACCCAGCTTCGGGAGCTGCAGCAGCAGAGCAGTCGGATTGAGGTACTTCACCGTGTGCCCCCGTCTGGCCTCACCATCTGGTCCCTGGACTGCAGGCCACAGATGTGAGCTGCCCCCCAAATCCTTCCCAGCACCGGGGAGTGGGAGGATGACCAAGGAGCCAGGCCCCAGTGGGGAAGGGGTTCCATGGGTCCTAACTGGCTCCTCCCCGCGTCCCCACCCTTCAAGCCAAGTGGGTGTCCGAGGGCGGGCCTGGCTTGCCTTGTCATAGTGCAGAGCCTGGCCACCCTAAGGTTCCTCCTGTGCCCATGCAGAGTTCAGCCTGCACCCTGACCTCGGTGGTCTCCAGGAGATTCAGAAGCCTGCTTCAGGTGCTGGAGACGCGGCAGGCCTCGACACTGAGTGACATAGAGGTAGCCAAGAAGCAGGCGCTGGGCCACGTTCTGGATGAGAAACAGCGGCTGACTGAGCACCTAAAGGCCCTGTCTCAGTATGACCGCAGTGTCCAGGATCTCCTGGGGCAGGCGGATGATTCCATTTTCTTCCAGGTACCTGATATCGGGGCCTCGGGCGAGGGCCTTGCTTCCAGGCCCGGCCCGCCACTCATGGTCTCTGTCCCCGGGATCAGGAACTACAGCAGCTCCCCGAGCCCCTGGAGTCGCTCGGGCCACTGCCTTCTCCACAGTGGGATGAAGAGCAGCAGCTGAACAGCCTGAACCAGCTGCTCAGCCCTCTCTGTGAGCTCCTCCTTGACGAGAAGAGCCTCCCCGAGGCCGCAGCCGAAGCTGCCGATGCCGGCCCTGCTGGCCCTACGGGTAAGGCTAACTTCTCCTTGTCCTCTGGGCCCTCCCCCACCCCCACTACTGGGTAGAAGCTGGGCGTCAGGGGCCATCCCTGCCCGCGTCCCTACCTCTGCTTTGTTCTTCAGAGGCCTTGAGTCCCCTGGCACCAGTCCCCAGCACAGTGTGCCCACTGAGGAAGACGCTCTGGCAGAGTAAGGAGACGCAATGCCTGTGTGCACGTGTGCGTGTGACAATTGTGTGCACCTGAGAGTATATGGATGCATGCATGTGATTGGGTATGTGGGGGGAGGGGCTGCCCTAACTGTCCCGTCCACTCTCCTCCCTGTCCCCACCTCCACACCCCTGCAGCGGGATGTGAACCTTGTCCACATCTACCCTGAGGCAGATGTAGTCAGCATGGTGTTAAAGGTCACATTCTGGGGTCTGTCCCAGTTCTTCCACTTAAAAGGATGTGAGCTTAAATCTCTGAGCCTCAGTTTCTCCTCCTGTAACATGAGGCATGTAGAGGATTCCAGCTCTGAGGGAGCCATGAGGAATTCACCAGTAAGATGGTGCCTGCTGTTCAGCCCACTATGCCCTGGAGACAAACTGTCCATAGACAGAGCCACAGTGATCCTATGCATGACACCTTTGCCCACCTCTGTTCATCTCTCTCCAATAGATTATCGCAATCTGACCTTTGACCCAGAGACTGCCAACCAGTATTTGTACTTGTCTCACAAGGACCAGAAGGTGACACACCATTTCCAGGCCCAGGGCCCAGCCAGGTCAGGCAGCTTCGAGCTGTGGCAGGTGCAGTGTACCCAGAGTTTCCAGACTGGACGACATTACTGGGAGGTACGTGCCTCTGATCACTCCGTCACTCTGGGCGTCACCTACCCAAAGCTGTCACGCCAGAAGCTGGGAAGCCACACGGATAACATCGGTCGTGGACCCCACTCCTGGGGCCTCTGCATCCAGGAGGACAGTATCCAGGCCTGGCACAACGGCAAATGCCAGCGCCTGCCTGGAGTGCCTGGACGACTCCTGGGCGTAGACCTGAACCTGAGCGCCGGCTGCATCACCTTCTACAGCCTGGAGCCGCGCACGCAGCCGCTGCACAAGTTCTACGCCGTCTTCAGCCAGCCTCTCTTCCCTGTTTTCTGGCTCCTTGAGGGGAGGACCCTCACTCTTTGCCATCAGCCTGAGGCCAAGCTCCCTCCCAGGCCCCAGGAAGAGGCCACACCACCCAGCTGAGGAAGGCACAGACAGGTGCCACCGTGCCTGTGTGCCCCAAAGTGGCTCAGCCTCTGGTTTGGGAACCAAAGGCCAATCTTCTAAACGGAACAGCTGTTGGTCCCTGTTGACTCAGAGGACAGAGATGGGAGAGGAGCCCCTAAATCAAAGTTTACTTTTTTTTTTTTTTTTTTTTTTTTTTTTTCCGAGACAGGGTTTCTCTGTGTAGTCCTGACTGTCCTGGAACTTACTCTGTAGACCAGGCTGGCCTCGAACTCAGAAATCCGCCTGCCTCTGCCTCCCAAGTGCTGGGATTAAAGGCGTGCGCCACCACGCCCGGCTCAAAGTTTACTTTTTACTCTCTTGGAAGGAGCCAGGGACCAGGAAGAAATTAAATAGGAAGCCCCAGTCCAAGCAAGAACCAAGTTCTTGGCATTGCATGGGCATCTATCTTAGTTTCTGTTCTATTGCTGTGAAGAGACACCATGACTAAGAGAGGGAGGCATGGGCTTTTTGTAACCTTAAAACCCACCCCAAGTGACCCACTTCCCCCAACAAGGCCACACCTCCTAATCCCTCTCAAACAGTTCCACCAAGTGAGGAGTAGGCGGGGCCGTAGACAGCCAATGTGGTGATGGGTACAGGCGCGGCAGAGTGAGCCGCCGCCTTCGCTAGTCCCAGACATGCTTCCGTGAAGGTCCTGGATGGTTTTTGTTTTTGTTTTTTTGCTGACATTTCTGGAAGTAGAAATTTTTTTTTGTACTGGGCATAGAGCCTGGGGTGTTTCGAATGCTGGCATTCAAAGTTCTGACCTCTGTCGCTGACAACATCTACAGCCTAGTATAATTTATTGACTTGAGATGCATGTTCTGATGTTGGCGGTAGTTACGTTTTATATAATGTCTTTTTTCTCTTTTGTAATTCCTTAAGCATTTGTTTTGTATGCTCCTGGGCAAACATTTCACAATAAAATTTTTTTAGGAATTCTTTTATGTTTATTTAGTGGGGGACTCAGGATGGGGTGGCTTGTGTATGCCATGGGGTACGTGTGGCAGTCAGAGGACAACTTGCCTCTTTCTAGCATGTGCATTCTGGGGTGGAACCCAGACTGTCACACTTGACAGCAAGCACATTTGTCTGCAGAGTTATCAGGTGCAACGATAACAGGTTTTTGTTGTTTGAGACACGGTATCTCTATGTATCCCTGGTTGGCTTAGAACTCTGTAGACCAGGCTGGCCAACTCATAAAGACCTGCCTGCCTCTGCCTTCTGTGTGCAGGGATTAAAGTCATGAGCTCCCATCAGGAGCCTCTTTTAAAGGGCTATAGGAGCAACAATATATCCCCCAGGGAAGATATAAATGTCTTATATGAATGACTAAGCATTTCTTTCTTTAAATTTTTTTAAAGATTTATTTATTTATTATATGTAAGGACACTGTAGCTATCTTTAGACACACCAGAAGAGGGCATCAGATCTCATTACAGATGGTTGTGAGCCGCCATGTGGTTGCTAGGATTTGAACTCAGGGCCTTCGGAAGAGCAGCTAGTTAGTTCTCTTAACCACTGGGCCATCTCTCCAGCCCTCTTTAAATTTTTTAATGTATATGGGTATTTTGCCCACGTATATTGTGGTGTGTGTGTATGTGTGTGTACACGTGTGAGCAGTGCCTGAGGAAGCTAGAAGAGGGTAGTGGGAACCAAACCAGGGTCCTACCTCTTTAGCCCTCAGATGGTCTTGCTATATAACCTAGCTGGGTGGAGTTCCCTATAAAGCCTGTTTAGCTTCAAACTCACTATGGTCCAAGCAGCCTCCTCTTACCTCTACCTCCTGGAATCGTCGTAGGCTTGATTTTGGGGGGGTGGGGGGTGAGGAGTTGAGACTGGTCCAGGATGGTCTGGAACTTGCAGTGTCCCCATGTGAACTCAATCAGGTGGCAATCCTTCTGCTTAGCATCCCAAACATTGGGATTATAGGCATAACCCATGAGCCACCACACCTGTGAGCCACCTGTGAGCCACCACACCTGTGAACCCCCACACCTGTGAGCCACCTGTGAGCAGCCACACCTGTAAGCCCCCACGCCTATGAGTCGACACACCTGTGAGCAGCCACACCTGTGAGCCGGCACACCTGCCTGGTTTGTGTGGGTTGCTGTTGTTTCTGAAGCCAGCCAGGGTTACACAGGAGCACAGCCACACTCCTGAGAGGTATAGGGTTATTAATGCTGCACTTGCCCGACCTCCTCTGCAGCTCTGCCTGAGGCAAGGTGTGTAAGCCATCAGGCTTCCATTTGCCTCTCCTACACAGAGAGGATGGAATTAGAGGCAGGTATGAGCACATCCTTGCAGCGCTATGAAGTGTTGTCATTTGTGCCCGTAACGTCAAAACAATTCTGAAAGACTGCAGACATTAGAAAACGACATCTAAGCCAAGGAGCAGTGAACACCTTTGATCCTAGTAGGCGGTAGTGGGCGGAGCTCCGTGCATCCGGAGGCCAGCCTGGTCCTGGGATTACACAGAGGAGAAACTCGCTCTGTTGGCTCTGCTCATGTGTGTCCTCAGGGTGATTTCCTCTTGGCCACATGCTCATGGTCCATCCTGCCTCATGGAGACGGCCTCCTACCCCTACCTTTATCCTTCTCCTGGTCCCTAGCAGAGACCGCCCCCCCCCAACTCATCTCAAGTCCTGCCTTCCTCTCTCTCCTGCCCAGTCAGGCTCTAGCCCTTCATTATCCAATTAGAGGTTACTGGGGAGCATTCTCTTTTTTAAGATTTATGTTCCTTTGGCCTTTCTGGGGTTACAGGTGAACACTACCACGACGAGATATGCAGCGTAGACCTGAGCGGCCTCTGAGAGCTTCTGCCTTCTTTAGATGAGTACCATTTTCGTTGTCCTTTAGGGTCCTAAGGATTTGCAATGGTCATTAAGTTACTTAACAAATCCCACCTGGAGGCTGGAGAGGTGGCTCAGCGGTTGAGAGCACTGACTGCTCTTCCAGAGGACCCAGGTTCAATTCCCAGCAGCCACATCGTCCAGAGGCTCACAGCTGCCTGCAGCTCTAGTTCCAGAGGGTCTGACACACTTTTCTGGTCTCCATGGACACTGACCACACATGTAGTGCCCAGACATACATGCAGGCAAAATATTCATACACACAAAACAAAATATTCATACACACAAAACAAACTGTCTTAGTTAGGGTTTCATTGCTGTGAACAGACACCATGACCAAGGCAACTCTTATAAGGACAACATTTGATTGGGGCTGGCTTACAGGCTCAGAGGTTCAGTCCATTATCATCAAGGCGGGAACATGGCAGCATCCAGGCAGGCATGGTGCAGGAGGACCTGAGAGTTCTGAGTTCTACATCTTCATCTGAAGGCTGCTAGCAGAAGACTGGCTTCTAGGCAGCTAGGATGAGGGTTTTTTTTTTTTGGTTTTTTTTTTTTTTTTTTTTGGTTTTTCGAGACAGGGTTTTTCTGTGTAGTCCTGGCTGGCCTGGAACTCACTGTGTAGACCAGGCTGGCCTCGAACTCAGAAATCCACCTGCCTCTGCCTCCCAAGTGCTGGGATTACATGCGCCACCACGCCCGGCTCTAGGATGAGGGTCTTAAATCCCATGCCCACAGTGACACCCCTACTCCAACAGGGACACACCTTCTAATAGTGCCTTTCCCTGGGCCAAGCATATACAAACCATGACATAAACCTAAACACTCTAAGAGACAGTTGAAGAAGAAAAGCTTCGACTGCTCGAAATCTCAACAGGAAGCAGAGAGGATCTATTCCTCTTTTAGATTTCTCCAGCCGGGCAGTGACAGTGCACACCTTTAATCCCAGCACTCCAGAGGCAGAGGCAGGCCCATCTGGTCTCCTGCTGGAGTCCAGCTCCAGCAGGGTTCTGGGATGTAGAATAGATGTGTAAGTCAGTGAAAATGAGGAGTCTGACCACCGACTATCTTTCAACCATACAGCTTTGAATAGCTTGAGCCGTCTTTAATATATATATATATATATATATATATATATATATATATATATATATATATTTGTACTTGTTGTTTTTGTTTTTTGAGATAGGGTTTCTTTCTCTGTGTAGCCCTGGCTGCCCTGGAACTCACTCACTCTGTGGACCAGGCTGGCCTCAAACTCAGAAATTCGCCTGCCTCTGCCTCCCAAGTGCTGGAATTAAAGGCGTGCGCCACCACTGCCTGGCTTAATATTAATATTAATTAGATATTTTACACTGTAGCTGTCTTCAGCCACACCAGAAGAGGGCATCAGATCCCATTACAGATGGTTGCGAGCCACCATGTGGTTGCTGGGAATTGAACTCAGGACCTCAGGAAGAGCAGTCAGTGCTCTTAACCACTGAGCCATCTCTCCAGCCCCTACTTACCAAGTTTTAATGCATTCAAGCACAGGCCATTTTAACTCACTTCTCTTTAACCATGTCCCAGGAATCACCACCATTTACTCATTTTGGTTTCTTTTCCTCCTTCCCTGCTCCCATGCCTTTATTAATGGACTTTTACCCCATATTTTTAAGCATTAATTAACCTTTACTTCATAGCTAAGCATGGATTTTATATGGCAAGCCGAGTGATTCTCTCTGGGCAGGCTCTGCCTGTCCTGCTGTGCCCAGGCTGCCCAGACAGACTGCTACAGAGCTGAAAGACATGCCTACACAGTGGTTAGCGCCTAACAGGGTGTTGCTTCTATGTTTCTGCAGTCAGCACATCTGCACTTTTACACCCTTTATTTCTTCCTTACATGTTCTGTAAGTTTGGGTTTTTTTTTTTTTTTTAAGATTTATTTATTTTATGTATGAGTATACCACCATTGCTCTCTTCAGACACACCAGAAGAGGGCTCCAGATCTCATTACAGATGGTTGTGAGACACCATGTGGTTGCTTGGAATTGAACTCAGGACCTCTGGAAGAGCAGTCTCAGTGCTCTTTTTTTTGTTGTTTTTGTTTGTTTGTTTGTTTGAGACAGGGTTTCTCTGTATAGCCCTGGCTGTCCTGGAACTCACTCTGTAGACCAGGCTGGCCTCGAACTCAGAAATCCGCCTGCTTCTGCCTCCCAAGGGCTGGGATTACAGGCGTGCGCCACCACCGCCCGGCCAGTCTCAGTGCTCTTAACCACTGAGCCACCTCTCCAGCCCGTTCTATAAGTTATTAATGTCATCTTTTAGGAAACTATCTCCTTTGTTCTTGGAATTTAGTTCTTCCTCTCCCGCTCCCCCTCCCCCTTCCCCCTCCCCCTCCCCCTCCCCCTCTCCCTCTCCCTCTCCCTCTCACAGTTAAATAAGCAAGAACCTTTAACCTTATTGAGTTCCTCCTGCCTAGTCAAGATGACTGCAGAGGTGGTCAGGGCAACTGGAAGAACCAGTTTCTATGATACACTTTAAAGAGGCTTAATTTTTTTGTGGAAACTTTAAAAAAATTATTAGGCTCATCCCATCCGAGGGGCTTTTGTTCCCAGGAAACTTGGCTGACAAAGCAAACTAAGAATTACCATAAGAATAAGCATATCGGGATGGAGAGATGGCTCAGCTGTTAAGAGCACTGACTGCTCTTCCTGAGGTCCTGAGTTCAAATCCCAGCAACCACATGGTGGCTCACAATCATCCATAATGAGATCTGATGCCCTCTTCTGGAGTGTCTGAAGACAGCTACAGTGTACTTATTTATAATAATAAATAACTCTTTGGACTAGAGCAAGCAGGGACTGAGTGAACAGGGTTAACAGGAGGGTCTTGGGGATCTGACACCCTCACACATACACACATGCAGGCAAAACACCAATGCACATAAAATAAAAATAAATTTCATATACACACACATATATATATATATATACATATATATATATATACACACACACACATATATATGATACAATGTGTCTTGATTAGTTTCCCTCAGGTAGCTTTCCTATATGGCCCTGGACCACCTGCTCAGGGAATGGCCTCCCACAGTGGGCAAGGACAATCCCCGGTAGGCATGCCCACAGCCAGCCTCATCAAGGTGATTCTCAACTGAGGCTTGCCTTCCCAGGCTGCGTCAACTTGACAGTCACTTTAGTTAATAGCATGAATTATGAGTAATGTGCTGGTATATCAGTATCTACATATGTGATATGTAGATCTATATGTGATGAATGTGTATTACTTCTACATATGAATATCAAAAACACAAGCTAGTGCTACCAACAATAAATACTGCTAAAGGAAAGAATTCTTTCTTTTAAATTTATTTATTGTTATATGTAATTACACTGTAGCTGTCTTCAGACACACCAGAAGAGGGCATCAGATCTCATTATGGATGGTTGTGAGCCCCCATGTGGTTGCTGGGATTTGAACTCAGGATCTTTGGAAGAGCAGTCAGTGCTCTTAACCACTGAGCCATCTCACCAGCCCAAGGAAAGAATTCTTAACAATGGCATTAAATTAAAAGGTAACTTACAAAAGCCTAAGCCTCGTTTACAGACATGTCAAAGCTCAGGAACTTTATCTCTTTTTCTTTTGAGTTCTTTGGTCTTCACGGATGTACTACAATACTTGAACCACTGAGCCATCTCTCTAATGCTTAAGACTTAAAAGAATAAAAAGAGAGGGGGGGAGGAGGAGAGAAAAGGAAGGAAGGAAGAAAAGAAGAAGGAAGGAAAAAAGGAAGGAAAGGTCGTTCCCTTATTTTCTGTGTATGGGTGTTTTGCCTACTTGTAAGTCTGTGCACAATATGTGTGCAATGCCCAAGGAAGCCAGAAGAGGGCGTCTAATCCTCTGGGACTCGATTACAGATGGTTGTGAGCTACCCTATGGGTGCAGGGGAATAAAATCCCGGGTCCTATGGAAAAGCAGCCCCTGCTCTTAACTGCTGAACCATCTCTCCAGGCCCCAAGAATTTTGAATATGTTTAGCAATGTCTACCCTGGGCCAACAAGATACTTCAGGGGGCAAAAGTTCTTGTCATGCAAGGCCGATGATCCTGAGTTCAGACCTTGGAATCTGTGTCGGAAACACGTGAAACATATGCGTGTGTGCGCACACATAGAGGCATTTTTAAAAATTAAAAAGTACCATACTGACAAATCACATCTCCAGGCTTGCCTTTCTCGGGGGAGCGAAGGGGACAGTGAGCCTCTGTATGAGAACACCAGGGTCACTCATCCTCAACCTAAAAACACCTCCTCTTCTTCAGAACCACGCGAATCTATCATGTGTGCAAGCCCAAGCTGCCTGGCCACCAAACCACAGAGAAGGGCGGTGCTGCATGTGGCTCAGCCTCCCAGCCACACCCAAAGCTTGGCGAGCACTGTGGCACAGTCATGATCAGGAGCTCCTGCGGAGACCAACGTATGGAACTCATTATCAACTTCCCTGCCAAGCAGGGTCCACCCAGGCCGTCTCCACACAGCTCCTTCTGTCCAGAAGGCCTTTCCCACCCCTGTCCCTATCCGCCCGAGTCCTGGGAGTTTGTGACCGTGCTGGTCTGACGTCTCATCACCTAGGAACCCCCAGGATCACTGTGCTTCTGTTTTGGCTTGTGTTTCCTATCTACGAATTATGGATTAAAGCATCAACAGCCAGGGGCTCCCAACCACCTATATATGATTCCAGATCCTGGGGATCAGATGGCCTCTTCTGGCCTCTTTTGTTTGTTTGTTTGTTTGTTTGTTTGTTTGTTTGTTTTTTGAGACAGGGTTTCTCTGTGTGGCCCTGGCTGTCCTGGAACTCACTCTGTAGACCAGGCTGGCCTCGAACTCAGAAATCCGCCTGCCTCTGCCTCCCAAGTGCTGGGATTACAGGCGTGCGCCACCACGCCCGGCTCTCTTCTGGCCTCTTTAAGCACACACAGCATATACTTACACAGAAACATATACATAAATAAAAACTTTTTTTTTTTTTTTTGGTTTTTCGAGACAGGGTTTCTCTGTGTAGCCCCGGCTGTCCTGGAACTCACTCTGTAGACCAGGCTGGCCTCGAACTCAGAAATTCGCCTGCCTCTGCCTCCCAAGCGCTGGAATTACAGGCGTGCGCCACCACCGCCCGGCAATAGAGACTATTCTATTAACAGCACTTCCTGCTCTTTTTTTTCTAAAGATTTATTTATCCATTTTATGCATATGAGTACACCACCATTGCTCTCTTCAGACACACCAGAAGAGGGCATCTGATTCCATTACAGTTGATTGTGAGCCACCATGTGGTTGCTGGGAATTGAACTCTGGACCTCTGGAAGAGCAGTCGATGCTCTTAACCACTGTGCTATCTCTCCAGCCCTATTTCCTGCTCTTCTACAATATCAATTCTTCTCCCAGGAACCAAGGCAGACAGCTAAAAGCCACCTTTAACCCCAGCTCCAGAGGATCCAACACCCAGGAGCCTGCAAGCACTAGCCCTCACGTGCACATATACACATACACACATACACACATATATACATACACACATATACAAAATGAAGAAAGAAGGAGGGGGAGGAGGGGGCAGCAGCTATAGAGATGCCCCAGTGGTTAAGAGCACTGGCTGCTCTTCCAGAGAATCTGGATTCAATTCCCAGCACCCACACGGTGACTGACAACTGCCCGTGACTCCGGCTTCGGGGGATCCACTGCCCACTTCTGACTTCCACAGTACCAGGCATGCTCTCGATGCCCAGACATGCAGGCAGGTAAGACCTCATACACATAAAATACAAATAAAAGAAAAGCAACTTTAGGGGCTGGAGAGATGGCTCAGCGGTTAAGAGCACTGACTGCTCTTTCAGAGGCCCCGAGTTCAATTCCCAGCAACCACATGGTGGCTCACAACCATCTGTAATGAGATTGTGTACTCACAAACATTAAACATTAAATCAATCAATCAATCAATCAATCTAAAGCTTCAGTGGATTCTTTCTCTGGAGCCATCTTGGGCAAGGTAGGATGGTGAGCCACGTCCCTGGCTTCTACCCAGTGGATGACAGGGGAACCACCCAGTCGTTATAGTCAAAACTGCCCTCAGCCACTGCCTAGTGTTGGTGGAGGGCCGAGTCTCTTGGGAAGATTGCTCTATTCCATTTTCCCTCTACTTGGTATGGGAAGCTACTTTTTCACTGGTCTCAGGAAAAGGCAGGTGGCTGTCCCCTCAGTGCCACCTCCCTGTGTGTACAGACTTTACCCTTCAAAGGCTGTGTAGACCCCTGCTCTGCACCCAGATGGTTGTAAGCCACCATGTGGTTACTGGGATTAGAACTCAGGACCCTCGGAAGAGCAGTCAGTGCTCTTAATTGCTGAGCCATCTCCCCAGCCCCTGATTTTTCTTCTTCTCCTTTT